>CM067357.1:43174730-43359730 GCA_034190875.2 Urechis unicinctus
TTCCCGGTGGGAACAAACAATCCTCTGGGCAGCAGCAAGTATCCCATATTTCGGGTGGATATGTCCTACAACAAAGGAGACCAAACGATAATATTTGCTCCCCTCCATTGCTACGCCAAATTTGGTACCACCATCCTGTGTGCGTCCAAGAAACCAACACAGCTATATTGTGGAGGTCGGGGGAGCCGTGGGGGGCACGAAGATGTTCCCCAGATCGAGTATACAGGAGCAGCATCCGACCTGCTTCCAGAGTCCGACTATATAGGATGGAAATGGAGGACAAAGAACTGCCATGCAATTGGATGGAATCGCCAAAACCAGGTCCTGGAAGAAGTTCCCCAAGTTGCTCTCCAGCGGGAGATATCTGTGTGCCCCACACACAACCGCCAAAAACGCATGGAGGATCTCCTGGACGCGTAAAACGCAGAGCTCTGGCGCGAAGCAAATCGAACATACCAAGAAGAGGAGAGAGAGCACTAGGCAAAGCTGCAACAGATCCAAGAAAAAGAACTGCAAGAACTGCAAACAATAGTTGGCGCCAATATAGGGCGTCAAAAGATTCTGGCAGCAACGAAAGAACTGGTTGTGGACCAGCTGTCGGAAGGAAAAACAACCCAAGTATACCAACACGCTGGCTACTGCTGGACACTTCTGGGATATCGATGCCGCACTGGGGAGGAAGCGTCAGCAAGAATACTACTAGAGAGCACCAGGGACCCCAACCATACGACTGTAGTGTGGCCTACCAAGGCTCTGGGAAAGATTCTGAAGGGGTGCAAAGAATACTTCGAAACCTCGGTGGACAAGATGGGCGCAGTCTGTACTGGATAGAGCCTCGAAGACCATCCTCCCTGGAAATACGAATCCATCCCGAGAAAACGTTTTGCCCGAGGTGAGGAAAAGGTCTGGATGCAATTTTGGTGGACTATATGGTTCTAGAGGATAATGCATCGCCATATCTTGTAGAAACCAAGGCGCCCAAAGCACACGATCTGGTCCACACTGCAGCCATGGAAGAGGATGTATACAAGTGTACCCACTTTGCAAGGACAACAATCTGTGGGACCAAGCGGACAGTGCTCTTCTTGGAGATGGCGGGCCACGAGTTTGCGGCCTATAGGCACTTTCTGGGAAATAAGGTGGAGCGGCTCTCGGAACCCCTGGAAAAAAATACAGGGCCCAATCGTATGCAAGTTGGGTGCACTCTGAACTACTCCTACAAAGAACAAGTCTAGGCTAGTTGCCATTGTTGGGGTGTAGTATGATGTACACTAGTGGCCCACCCAAGCGATATATTGGTCTGCCCTATCCATTGGTCTGCACCAAGCAATCCACTGGTCTGTCCCAAGCAAGCGATCTATTCGTCTACCCGGTACGATCTTGCTCCTGCGCCATACAAAATCCGTTTGGTGCACATGGCACATAGATGTCATCGTACTGTACAATGTAGAGTGGATCATATGCCCATCTATGTTTTTTTTCTGCATTCTCTACCAAAATATGCCCAACAATTTTGTGGGGGCTGGTGGGCGCTGTGGTACCCACTGGTGGAATTTCTGGGAACAAATTTGGGTTCTTTTTGTATTATTCGACTGCGTTCACAAACATATCTCGGTTGAATCTTGGTACACATCTGGCAGCACCAAAAATATTGCCGACGTTGGGAGCCCTATATACACCTATTTTCCCTCTGTCTATATGGGGTTTTATACTAGTTGACCACAAAAATCGGCGGGAGCTTGTGGTGAGCGTGGGTGGCCTTGGGTGGGTGTAGTTGGGCGTGGGAGTGTGGTATAGTATGGTATTGCCTTGTATTGCCAAGGTATTGCCTAGTATTGTTGTATTATTGTTGTATCCTTGTTGTAGTATTGTTGTAGTATTGTTGTAGTATTGTTGTAGCCTAGTATAGCACTATACCGGGTGGTCTGGGTTGGGAAGACTGGGTGGGTGTGGGTGGTAGTGGGTGGGCGTGTGGTGGGCATGGGTAGGAAGACCTTATGGAGCTATAGGCTTGGGTACCAATACTATGCCATCCGCAGAATACCTCTCCGAAGAAGCAGTGGAAAACCTACGTGCAGACAAGGGAAAAATCTCCAATGCTGCCGCGAAAAAAAGTATGGCATCGAGTCCGCTAGGCTATCGAAAATATGGGCAACAGAGGGGCCAGCAAGCTCTATGGTGGACTCCGAGAGTAGCAGTCCAAGTGGCCTCCACCACCCAACCAAAGGCCCCCAAGATACTACTAGTAGCAATCCAGTTGTGGTACTGGCGCCACCGGAGGCCCCCAAGAGTCCACTGAAAGAATCCCACCAAAGTCTACTACAATGGATTTGGAAAGTAGCCCCACCCAAGAAATACTACCATTCCACACCGCGCCACGATATGGCATCCCTAGCGTATACGATTTCTACTATACAATGCGAAATATAGAGAAAAAGGTGGACGATATAGAAAAAAGGTAGACACTAATGCAGAATCCGTAGAGCGGGAAATAGACGACAATTTGTCAGTTCTGGAAGACGATATAGAAGAGGTTTGACCAAAGTAGAAATCATTGCGACTCTAGGGTCATTTTCGACAGCATTGCAAATGGTGGAATACACATTGGTGGAAAATTACAAAGAACCATTTGGAAACCACTTCGTATTTCCAACCACCTCCAAAACCAGAACTCCCCAAGCCTACCCCAAGTCGGGACATTGGACCCTGGACTACGCTAGTTGGGTGGGACCCTTTCTACATGGAATAGGAGACAGGGCAGGCAAATAGACCGCTTGGGGCAGACCAAATAAACTATTGGGAGAGGCTTTGTAGGCTATAGGGCAGACCAGGCTTTCTGGGGCAGAGGGCAGACCATTGCAGACCATAGGGAGCTTTCTGGGAGCGGAGATAAAAGAAAAAAGAGATAGGAGGCAATATGGTTCGATTTGGGGTTCCAGGAATATAGTTGTCCAAAGTCGGGGTAGTCCTGGTATTGTTCTGCGTGCCTTGCCTTGTACCACTTTGCCTTGCATTGTGCCCATAGGAGAGTGTCCTTGCCTTGTATTGTTCTGCATGCCTTGCCTTGTACCACTTTGTCTTGCCTTGTGCCCTGCCTTGTCTAGCCCTGTCTCCTTTCGTTTGTATTGTTATGCGTATCTTGCCTTGCCTTGTGGTGGCTGGCTGGGCTGGCGAGAAAAAAGTAGTCCCAAGTCGGGGTAGTCCTAACTTTTTTTGCGCTCTTATAAGCTGTCAAAGAGGGATAAGTATAGATTAGGGGTGGTGCGCCAGAACCCCCAGTTTATAAACCACTGCATTTGGCAAATATTTCCTCAGTATTGAGGTCTATGAGATATGTGCGCTATGACGCAGAGGAAGCATATGCTATGACATCAATGCGTTCTGTGATGTCATGTCCGGGGTTTTTTCTCAAGGAATAATTCGACATCACTTAACATTACATTCGTTTTTTGGAATTTTTGTCACTTAAATGCTTGCAGTAACATAGGATCTTTGTTTAAGTCTTTCTTTGTTTACGCCCATCGTGTACCTCCCGCACTAATATGTTAACGCATCGGAAATGACAAGAGGAAGAATACATCTTCGGATATCCTTTCTCGTTGTCTTCAGTCTAAAGTTTCTTTGAAATAATTGTTTAAGTGGAAATTGATATTTAGGGTGTGATGGTGAGTTGTTCTTCGATGTTTTGGCCGGTTTGCTTCTTACTTTTATATCATGCATCAAGTTGCTATAAGTTTGGCCGGGATAATGCCATTTTGGTGATAATACATCATTTTCTAAGTTCCTTATACTTTTCGACGTATTTTAATTAATTGGCGATCTTTCACAGCCGCTGCAATACTCACGACAAAAACATTCAAATCTGGCTCCCAAAGGCTTGACATTGCCTATCCTATCCTGGCGCCTATTTACTTGTCACTCTTCGACGACTGAAAAGTTAGGTATGCGAGCTAACAATTTCATCAAATGCATTTAACAAGTAATTCTTTTATACGGACGTGTTAATAACAACCAAATTACTGTGTTGTCATTTGAAAGGCATTTGTTATCATATAGAGCGTGCAATAGGTGTAAAGGGAAATGGTGCAAGATCTACTATGCTGACCGTGATAGAAAAACAAGAGTTTGGATGGTCATTGGCAACTGGGCGAGATACGGACATGCTTAAAGCTTATTGGGCATCAGTGGCAGACCATTACTGACGGCGGTTATACGCAGGTCATGTGTGGATTGAAAGTATAGTTGTTGGAGCTTATTTGATTGTCACTGATTATTGTTGATTGTTTATTATCATATAATGGGTGTAATCTGTGAATGGTAGTAATGTGGTAGGGAGGGTGAGCTATAGTTTCATGCCATACGAGATGATGATCACAACAAACGTGAATAGCTGATATCCAGGTGGTGGCTGACAAAAACAAGGTTTCGTCTTTCAGGATGATTTGTTTATCCCAGAGCCTATTACGTCGATTGTACGAAAAAGAAGATCGCAGTGTACTACTAATCTTTCACAAACTTTTGATTTTTTAGGAGTAGCGCACTTTGTTAGCTTTGTCAACGACACGTCTTCCACTCTTTATGCATTATTGGAAATGTTTAATTTTACTAAACGGTCATTTTGGCTGCATCAATTGATTCCCTAAAACAAGGTAACACTTTTCGATGGAAGAAAATGCTTTGGGAAATAAACATAAATATTGTATTACTTATTGTATGCGAACAAGCTAGGTTTAGCATGTTGAAAGGACATTGTTATAAAGGTAATACAATGGAACGTGGACACATAATTCCCGTAGAGAATGTTTAAGGAAATTGTCCGTATGATTAAACTCTATGGAAAAAACATTCGATTCGTGCATACCGTCTCTGTGTATTGCGAGAACATCGCAACGCAAATCATACATGAGATGGGTGATTGGAAAACAAATATATCACCTCTATAATGTAGGTATATTAAGGATCATTTGAATGACTGAACTCGGTTCAAGGATAAATCAGAACACCCAAAATGGCAGCCATAAAAAAACGCCATGTGGAAAAATTGTATATGTGTGAGATCAATATGTGTGAGACCATGGTTGAAAACACATGGGTGTGTTAGGTTATAGATAATCCGCCTTGGTCCTGGTTCCTAATGGACTTAATGTGTCACAATCTGAGGACCCGTTTTCATAATAAATTGTCGACACACAGATTGAGCTGATCAGCAGTCTAAACACATTAGGCAAACAGTTAATGAGTGTTGATGGACTGATGTAACATACTAGATTACTTGATGGACCGACAGGGCAAACACGTTGATACAGATGACTGACTGATAGAGAAGACATCATAGACAGATTGATGGAACAGACAGACAAACAGAGCAGACAGACAAACAGAGCCGGCAAAGCAGATAAACTGACAGGGGAGGCAAACTGACGGACGGTGCAGACTTCAAAGTCGACAGGCTGATGAGAACAAACGATAACAAGCAGACCTTCCAGCTTACAGACTGAGTAAGTATAAAATCTGACAGAACCAACAGACTGACCGAGCACACAGAAAGAAGGAGTTTACGAGCTTACCTGGCAGACTGATGGAGCGAACAGACAGACAGACGACAAACTGACTAATCAGACACATTGTGGAGGCTGACTGCCAAGCCAGACAGACAGAGCAGACAGAATGACTGGCCAGACAGACATACAGACAGAGCAAGGGCCCTGACCGAACTGACAGACAGATAAAGCAGGCGCACTGACCAGCCAGACAGACTGACAGAGTAAGCGGACTGGTTGGCCAGACATACAGAGCAGGTAGACTGACCGGCCACATACAGAGCAGGTAGACTGACCAGCCAGACAAACATACAGAGCAGGTAGACTGACCAGCCAGACAAACATACAGAGCAGGTAGACTGACCGGTCAGACTGACAAACAATGGCCCAGTTATGTTTGTCAGCTGCGTTTTGCTAATAAATCAGTTATATTTGTCAGTCGTGTTTTGCTAACTTTCCCAACAAACAAGTTGCGTTTGTTTGCTCTCAATGTACCCTGCTCAAACCCACCAAAATGTCTATTGCAATTTATTAATTGCATGGCATATAATTTCGTGAAGATAAAGAAATAAACGCAACGTTCTGCTACAAATTATAGAGTGGGCTCCTGACTTCGTCACTGATCATTACTTACACGTCACAACTGAGATGTCAATCGTCAGCAGCTTGGTTCAATCAACTGTCAACACCGAAAAAGACATTCAGACATCCATTCTATATTTGTGAATGCATGTCTCAATGCACATCAGCCTAAGAAAGTTAAAGTAACTGTATTTGCCGAATGTCTTTGGTACATATGATTAGAGTACAAAATGTTGTAAATTTGTGCTCAAACTCCTGGAGACAACAGATATGGGATTTTCCGCTTATTTAACAGTTCACACTGTTAATCATTTTGGGCCATGGCAGCTATTAGAATGGGGTCATTTCATAGTTAAGAATGGGGTTATAGCGAGGATTAGGGTGCGATCATGGCATAGATAAGGGCACTCAGCGTTCCACTCGGTGATAACATCACTTCCGTATTCACCTGACGTAAATCAAAGGCAAGTGATCCACCGCCGTTAACGACTGACGACTGACGACATGTGATAAATTCGGGTGAGCCTGGAACATTAAGTATACCCTATATTATTCAAATCACGAAGTTCCCCACTGGTGCACAAGCACTCGGGTCTTCAAAGATTTTATACAAAGTCACCTGTGTAGAAGGGGTGGTAATGAGCTCTAGCTTGATAATTTCTAAAACACTTACAACTCAATGATGAATTGCTGACGATGCAATCCTCGCAATGAGCTTAACAGCGCCTCCAGTTACTGGCTATGTGTTTGTAGTGATGGCTTGACAAACTGAACACTGCATCTGAGATCATCATAATGACTAGTTGTCCTTATTCGGTAACCCCAACTGGTTGATTTGCAACACTGATCGATATGGGAGGTTAATTGACTTGAGAGACTGATCGATATGGGAAGTTAATTGAATCGAGACACTGATCGATATGGGAGGTTAAATGATTCGAGAGACCGATTGATGTGGGAGACTAATTGACTCTAGAGACCGATTGATGTGGGAGGTTAATTGACACGAGAGTCTGATCGATGTGGAAGACTAATTGACTCGAGAGACTGATCGATGTGGGAGACTAATTGACTCGAGAGACTGATCGATGTGGGAGACTAATTGACACGAGAGACTGATCGATATGGGAGGCTAATTGACTCGAGAGACTGATCGATGTAGGAGACTAATTGACTCGAGAGACTAATCGATGTGGGAGACTAATTGACTCTAGAGACCGATTGATGTGGGAGGTTAATTGACACGAGAGTCTGATCGATGTGGGAGGCTAATTGACTCGAGAGACCGAGAGACTGATCGATATGTGGGAGACTAATTGACTCGAGAGACCGATCGATGTGGGAGGCTAATTGACTCGAGAGACTGATCGATGTGGGAGGCTAATTGACTCGAGAGACTGATCGATGTGGGAGACTAATTGACTCGAGACACTGATCGATGTGGGAGACTAATTGACTCGAGAGACTGATCGATGTGAGAGGCTAATTGACTCGAGAGACTGATCGATGTGAGAGGCTAATTGACTCGAGAGACTGATCGATGTGAGAGGCTAATTGACTCGAGAGACTGATCGATATGGGGCAGATTGATAAGTGGATGAATCATGTTGGGTTGATTGATTTGGACTGATTGATGAGGGGCTGATTTATGTGGAGCTGGTTGATTTGGGGGATGATTGACGTGTGAACCGATTGATATGGGGGCTGATTTATGTTGGGGCTGATTGATAAGGCTGATTGATGTTGGCTTAACTGATGTGGGGGTCGATTGATGTGGGTCTGATTGATATGGTAGGTTGGTTTACATGAGGGACTTGGTGCTGATGGATATGTTGGTGGAAAAGGGGGACAGATTGATATTGGAATCTTATTGATATTATGGTGGGGTGGGGGCTGATGGATATGATTAATTGGTTATGATGGGGGTCAGTGATATTGGAAGTGTATTGATAAGTTGATTTAGGGCTGCTGATAGGGGTATGGGTTGATTGATATAGGAGACTTGAAGAACAAGTGTACAGAACAAATCAACTGAAGTAGTGTCTATGAATATTTTTTAACACATATAGTTGCACTTACATTGTATTGAGGGTACTTGCGTTTGCTACATGAAGAATATCACAAAAATAACGATCACTATACTAAAATTCACATATGGAAAGTCGCTAAGATGGTTCCCTCACTGGGGTCACACAATGTTAAGGAAATCCAAACGAAAGTATATTGTGCCGTGAGTAAGTAGCTAACAGCTAACTGCTGCTTATGCGAACTAAATGACTAAAGGCATGCTGACGCGTTCTGTAGCTTACAGTACAGTAATAACAAATCGTGTTCAGGATCAAATTTAGGGTCCACTTCTTTCTACAATCTTCAGTATCAGTCCGACGGGCCGCCCGTTGATTAAGATCCGTTTGGGAGGTAAATCTGTCTCAGGACATGTATGGACTGTTAATCGTCACGATATAGTGTGGCCATCTTGACTTCGATCAGAGCGAGCCACAAGGTAACACAATCAAAAAGTTTATAGCTACGCTAATAGGGCTCACTTGGAGTGGCTCTGCAGTGATCGCTTCGCTAATTATAATACACTGCGATCGTAAGGTGGCGCTACCGTGACACAAACAAAAGCACATCGGAATACTGGGCTGACGTCACTGCGATGGATGAGAGCGGGAATAATCTCGTTTGGCAGAGCCTTTCCACTGCCAAATTCCACGTGGTGTTAGGAGACGCTATGACGAGACGCTATGACAAAACGCTTCGGTTGTCAGGTGGCGTCTTCACATATTTCCTCGAGCAGAAGGCTTGAGTGAGCATTATTTGATAAGCTTTAAACTCTTGACACAATGGCGAGGTCCCAAACCAAACGGCTGGTAGTAGATTGGGTTTGCGGTCTGCCATAGCCTATTTTTAAAATATGGATATAATAAGCTTTACATAGGTAGATATTAAGTAAGGTGCAAAAAATGCAACCAGCAAAAATGGATTCATGAAACTGTCGGCCGATGCATTCTTCGACATTGACACAAATAGACGATGTTGATTTGGCCCACAATATTCAGTCATCTTTTTAAGTTTGGCCGAGGTGAACGCAGGTGTCACTTGATTCCAGTGGTCATCCTTAGTAATAGGCATCATAGTGTCCAGCAGACCCTGGCCGAACAAGGGAAAAACGTTTGGTGAAGTTTGTGTACTGTTTGATAACAATCTCTTTTAGAATATCCCCATCAGCTACGATCAGTGTGGGCTGAGGCCCTGGAAAGTCGCCACAACTTGTCCGTATTTCTCAATTAGCTCCTTGTCATGGGCAATCATACCTCACTGAATCATCGGCAGTATAGTTCCTATAACAGGCCACGGCTTGGGGCCCCTGACACCCGACGCATTCTTGAAAATACCAAAATATGCTGACATATATTTACAGTGGGCCATGACCACAGCAGCAGCAGGAAGAACCACAGTACACCGTCCGATCCGAGTGAATCCATCACGACACAGCAGCAGCGCAAATGCCCAATGATGACAATGAATTCCGACTGTATAAGCTTGTTCACCAGTTCTATCTTAACAATTCACAGCTCAAGAGATCACTTATGCGCTGTCATCATTCCTATTACTGAACTCGGCTCACATGAAGCTCACTGAAGGAGCCAGTCAACTCACACTCATTTCTGCGCGGGCACTCAGAGACGCGGTCATCGAGACCATGCAGACACACTCATAATCTGCAGCAGAATAAATATATATTCAACTTAGAAACCCAGATCAAATGCCTACGTTTGCAAAAAAACAAGGTCATCCTCCATTTATATGTACCACACATCGTTGTGTACATAAAACGACCAAAGCTGTCCTTGATGTGATATGCGACATAGCCACAGCAATGGGGCTGGTCTTCCTGAGGTGATATGCGACATAGCCACAACACCGTGGTTGGTCTACTTGAGGTGATATGCGACATAGCCACAGCACTGGGGCTGGTCTTCTTGAGGTGATATGCGACATAGCCACAGCACTGGGGCTGGTGTCCTTGATGTGATATGCGACATAGCCACAGCACTGGGGCTGGGACCTTGATGTGATATGCGACATAGCCACAGCACTGGGGCTGGTCTTCTTGAGGTGATATGCGACATAGCACCGTCCTTGAGGTGATATGCTACATAGCCACACACTGGGGCAGGTGTCCTTGAGGTGATATGCGACATAGCCACAGCACTGGGGCTGGGTCTCCTTGGCGACATAGCCACATCACTGGGGCTTGATGTGATATGCGACATAGCCACACACTTGAGGTGATATGCGACATAGCCACCTCACTGGGGCTGGTCTCCTTGAGGTGATATGCGACATAGCCACAGCACTGGGGCTGGTCTCCTTTGAGGTGATATGCGACATAGCCACAGCACTGGCACTGGGCTGGATATGCGACATAGCCAGCACTTGGAGGTGATATGCGACATAGCCACAGCACTGGGGCTGGTGTCCTTGATGTGATATGCGACATAGCCACAGCACTGGGGCTGGGACCTTGATGTGATATGCGACATAGCCACAACACTGGGGCTGGGACCTTGAGGTGATATGCGACATAGCCACAGCACTGGGGCTGGTCTCCTTGAGGTGATATGCGACATAGCCACATCACTGGGGCTGGTCTCCTTGAGGTGATATGCGACATAGCCACAGCACTGGGGCTGGTCTCCTTGAGGTGATATGCGACATAGCCACAGCGCTGGGGCTGGTCTCCTTGAGGTGATATGCGACATAGCAACAGGACTGGGCTGGTGTCCTTGATGTGATATGCGACATAGCAACAGGACTGGGCTGGTGTCCTTGATGTGATATGCGACATAGCCACAGGACTGGGCTGGTGTCCTTGAGGTGATATGCGACATAGCCACAACACTGGGGCTGGTCTCCTTGAGGTGATGGACATAGAGGACTGGGCGTCCTTGGTGTGATATAGACATAGCCACAGGACTGGGCTGGTGTCCTTGATGATATGTGACATATTCGTGATATGCGACATAGCCACAGGACTGGGCTGGTGTCCTTGAGGTGATATGCGACATAGCCACAGCACTGGGGCTGGTCTCCTTGAGGTGATATGCGACATAGCCACAGCACTGGGGCTGGTCTCCTTGAGGTGATATGTGACATAGCCACAACACTGGGGCTGGTCTCCTTGAGGTGATATGCGACATAGCAACAGGACTGGGCTGGTGTCCTTGAGGTGATATGCGACATAGCCACAGGACTGGGCTGGTGTCCTTGAGGTGATATGCGACATAGCCACAGGACTGGGCTGGTGTCCTTGAGATGAAGCATGACATAAAAACATCTTCTCTTTATTGTGACTAGGGGGTTCATGATGACAGTTTTCGGTTGATCCGAAAGCTCTTCGAGATGGATGGGAAAGTGCTCATAAGTCGTGCAAAAAGGAGTATATGATTGGAGACGAAGAGCGTGTTTGTAAGACAAATCAGGCCGTTCTGAAAATATTTCTTTCCTAATATTTGATGACTCATCACAACTTCTCCACGTGGATCTTATACAGGTTTACAAAATGTTCAATTGATTAGACTATATCAGTGTTGAAATGTTTATTTCAGTCTCGCAGTTTTGATAATTCAAAGCTCCCGAGGTCATCTGCACATCTTTGCTTAACCTATGGCTTGGACAAAACTATGAAGAAATAGCTTAACTCATCGAGTTTTGACCACATGGAATAGTTTACCCGCCGAAAATATTTTCTGCCAGATCACTCAACTCTTTTATAAACAAATTGATGTAAATTCTAAGGACAAAGGTTATAGGTTACATTATTACCCGTCTGTATAATAATACTATAAATAAATTGTAATCAATTTGTGTTGTTTAGTTTAGCTTTTAGTTTTTCAGGAATCTCGATCATAATCTTAGTTAGATATTCTCGTCTCTTTGCTAGATGGCTCTCCTTGAAACCAGCGTGTGTAGCCCTTATATCGGGATTTCGGGCGTTGGGTCAGCTGGCTCCTCATTGGTTCAGGTAAAGCCGGCCCGTTCCGCACAGGCCTTGACCCAACGGTCCACATGGGGCGTGGATTCATAAGGTCATTGGCCGATGGAAGCAGTCATTGTAATAACAATCGGTAAGAGAATAAGAAAATTAGGGGGCGGTACACAAGTCACAGTTAATGTTTATAGCTTTAATGACTTAACTAAGACAAAACCAGATGAGCTAGTGTAGCAAATGTTGTAATAATAGTTGCTCCCTGTTATGTTGGTAACATGAACGCTCCCGTATGTGCTCATGTGTACTGCGTCATCATTATGAGTTCTGCAATAAATGGCTACAAGAAATACAACATGGTGACCACGACGTGATTATAATTCCTTCTGAAACATAGAAATGAAGTCAAGCAGAGCCGATAAAGTGTGATATGTAACCGACGAAACTACATGGTCAGTGCTTGTAAAGAAACTAGGCCTGTAGGTCGCATCACTCCACGAATTGAAGTGAATTTTTCGCACCACGTGAGTAACTGTCGTTGACATTTACACGTTTTGAAATCGAAGATGGCCGACGCCAATCACGGCAGATACATCCCACAAACGAAAGTGGATTGGGCCTCCAGTCAAGCGTATGCCCAATTCAGACTGTGGCGTAAGGAAGTAGAAAGAATTTTAAACGGTCCTATGCATGCCGATGTTGATTCTGTGAAAATCAACACCGTGTATATTTGGGCGGGCGCCCACGCCGAAACGTTGATAGAGGCCAGACAGTCAGAACATCCAGACATGAGGATACAAAAGGCAGAAGACCTGCTCGATTGTCTCGCGAAATGTCTCACTCACTCAACTCTCTTCCGAGAAGCGAGGGAGGACTTTTACAATGTCATACAGAAACCAAGTGAAAACACAACAACTTTCTACAGCAGATTATTGGAACTATTTCGCTTAGCAGACTTCCCAGAGCAGTCTGACTTCCTGATCGTAGACAAGCTCATCCATGGGTGCACCATTGCTGAGTGCAAACGCAAACTAAATTCAAGAGGGAAAGATGTTACTGTTAAAAACTGTCTAGACCTGTTACGCCAGTATGAGGCGGTAGACGTCACAATGAAACATCTAAGTGAGTCATGCCAGATTAATGCAACATACTCAAGAGACCCAACTAAACAGTCCCAGCGAAATGGCCAGAAAAGCAAGATGAGGTCCAAACCAACAGCCTTGAAGCCAGATGCTGATAGGAAGAAAAAGTGTGCTTGGTGTGGTGGCAGTCCACATCCCTATGACGAATGCCCAGCTAAAGGGATGAAGTGCAATTTTTGCTACAAGAGAGGCCATTTTGAGAGAGCATGCAAATTCAAGCAAAAATGCAAAGGCAAGCCCAAAACCCAGAATGAGGTACAGGCGTCAGAGACTGATTCCAGTGATGATGACCGTGGATCTGCATATGATGTTGGTGTTGTCTCTGTCAATAGTGTAGATGGCAAGACGAGAGTGATTCTCGCTGATGTTAAATTTCTCACGCCGACTCCAGCTGTACTTCAAGGCAAGGTTGACACAGGTGCCATGGTGACGTGCATGCCATTGTTGATGTTTGAAGGCTGTGTCGCAATGATCTCACTCCAAGTAAAACACGGTTGCGTGGCGTGACAGGTGCTGATATGATAAACTGTGGTGAGCTGACAGTCCAGGCTACCTGTAATAAACACACAGATAAGGTCAAGATTATGGTTACTGAACTTGGCAGTGAACTTATCCTGGGGCTTGGTTTCTGCAAACTTTTCAAGCTAGTGGATGTAGCTAAAACTTGTATCCAAAGGAACGTAAACATGGATTGGAACATTGAAGCTGTTCATATCACTGAAGAGAGTGAAGTCAAGTACATATCCCTTCAGCAGAAATGGAAGAAACACCTTCCACTGGGGAAGAAAACAGGCGATCCGCTCAATGACCTGAAGGTCATTTTTCCTGAAACATTCGACGGAACAGTCGGCCTATTTGAAGTTGAGGTTGAACTTAAGTTATCACCAGAGGCCAAACCTGTCCAGTTACCTCCTCGTGCCGTCGCTCTAAGTGTATTACCCAAGCTCAAACAAGAGTTGGACAAGATGGAAAAAGAAGGCATTATCAAACCCTACCCTGAAACGACCAACTGGGTCCACAACCTCGTCATCGTCTCCAAGAAAAATGGTGACATTCGAATCTGCCTGGATCCGAAAAATCTCAACCGATACCTCATTCGGAGTGTGCACTACACAGCCTCTTGGGAAGATGCACAACATAGCTTCAGTAAAGGGCAATACTTCTCCACACTTGATGCGAAAAGCGGTTACAGGACCAAAAAAACTCGACGACAAAAGCCAGCTTCTCACAGCATTTAACACGCCGTTCAAGAAGTATTGTTTTGTCAGGTTACCTTTTGGATTGTCAGTGTCCTCTGAAATATTTTGTGAACAGATGGACAAGGCTATGACAGGTATTCCTGGCACATTCCCATGTGCTGATGACATTAAGGTTCAAGGGCCCACGGAAGAGCGGCACGACATACACCTCCTTGAAACCATTAGCAAAGCTTGCACTGCAGGGATCAAATTCAATCCTGACAAATGTCGAATCAAAAGACAGAAAATTGAATACTTTGAGCGTGTAATTTCCCCACAAGGTGTTGAGCCATGTCCGAAGAAAGTGAAAGCCATGCTGGAATTGCAACCTCCAGAAAATAAACAGGAACTTCAAAGTTTCCTCGGCTCAGTCAACTTCATGGCAACTCACATTCCCAATTTGTCCAAGAAAACGTTCATGATGCGAAGTCTTATGAAAAAAGACGTTCACTTTGTGTGGACAGGGGACATGCAACAGGAATTTGACACCATCAAACAGACAATTGCACGCGCCACTCAACTCACACACTTTGACACCAGCAAACCAACCATTATAGAAACTGATGCTTCTCTGAAATGTTTGGGTGTTGTGCTCATTCAAGACGGCAGACCTGTGAAGTTCCTCAGCAAATCACTCACAAAGACAGAATCTGACTACTCGAATATTGAAAGAGAGCTCCTGGCAGTTCTGTTCGCTTGGGAGAAGCTTCATGTTTATGTGTTTGGCAGACTAGTCACAATACACACTGACCACAAGCCACTTGAGTCGATTCTCCGGAAACCGATCAGCCTCGCCCCGGCTCGCCTTCAGCGAATGCTGTTGAGGTTGAGGATATATAATCTTCAAGTTAAGTATGTGGGAGCAAAGAGTGCTCTATTGGCAGACACACTCTCCAGACTAGTCCAACCAGGAACTCATCCTGCCATTGCCAATCTTGATGTGAGTATTGCACTGGTTCTGAAGATCAGACCAACACACTTAGAGTCACTTCAAGAGGAAACCAAGTTTGACCCTGTCTTTGCAAAACTTAGAGAGCACATAATCGAAGGTTGGCCTGACAGTATGCAGCTTCTTTCAGATAGCCTCCGCCCGTACTGGTGTTTTCGTGATGAACTAGCTGTCCTGGATGGACTCCTTATGAAAGGCAACCGTGTGTTAGTTCCATCAGCATTGCGTGAGGAAACTCTCCGTCGACTCCATAATGGTCATCAAGGTCTTACAGCCACACTCCAGCGTTCCAGGAGAACCATTTATTGGCCAAACTTACAAGACGATGTCAAAGCAATGGTTTTGCACTGCAGTGACTGTCAGATTCATGCAAACAAAAAAACCTCGAGCTCCAGATCGTCAAGTGGCAGCGTCTCGCCCAATGGAAATTGTTGCCACAGACCTTATGGACATCCAAGGCAAGTCCGCACTTGTCTCAGTCGACTACTTCTCCGGATATATGACTATTGACTATATCACATCCACAACGTCAGATGCAGTCATTAGATCACTCAATAACAACTTTCGCAAGTTCGGGCTTGCAGAAAGAATAATATCTGACAACGGACAATGCTTCAAATCTGAAAAGTTCAAAAATTTCTGTGACACTCTTGAAATCAAGCACACAACGTCAAGTCCACATTATCACCAAGGAAATGGGCGTGCTGAGAGAGCCATACAAACTATGAAGCAGATGATAAAGAAGTGCAAGAATGAGCTACAAGTGACTAGGGCGATACTGGCATACCATGATATACCGGCAAGCAGTGAGCTACCTTCGCCCGCAGAATTATTCTTCAACCGAAGAATTAACACACGTCTTGGGAAGATGTATCAACCTTCTCAGCTCAGCGATTCGCAACGGATTAAACTAGCAGACAAGAGAGCTGCTCACCTAAACCCAACTCAAACATCAAGAGATGAATATGTTCCGGATCAGCCTATTTGGTTCACGGAAGATGGTTGTCCTGAATGGAAACCAGGCTCCATAGAGTCAAGACACCCTCAGCCCGACTCCTATTGGATCACCGTCGAGGAAAACAATCGGCTGGTGAGAAGAAATAAACACGACATCAAGCCACGCTTCCTTGTCTACGGAAGTAAGTCACCAGCGAATGGAGCTGTCCATCCATTTGAACATCACTCCCTCCCAACTGACATCCGGGACTGTGTTTCACCCCTGCCAGAAGAGTTATGTGTACCACCAGCATCTAACCCACTTGAACCACCTGATCCTACAAAGATGCCAGCGCATGAAACGCCTGTCCCGATCCCTACTTCTAGTACTTGTCCTACTCCACTTAAAACAACTCAAACACCTCCAGGGGCTTCTTCACCTGCGTCTACAGCAAAAACGCCAACCGTTGCAAGATCAGGTCGACAGCCAAAGCCTAACAAACACAAAGATTTTGTGTATATGTGATTAAAGAGCAGGTGCTGAAGACCTGGCTCCAACGGTGAGACAAGTTCTGAAACCTCTGTCTGCAATATTTATATGTTGTCTCATTTGTTGTGATGCATTTCTAGTGTTGGACAATTTGTGACCTCAGTGAAATGTTTGAAATCACAAGTTGGTAGTAATTGATTTAGTGACATTTTTGGTGTTCTTAAACTATTTTCTTTATAAGGGGCATGTTGTAATGATAGTTGCTCCCTCTTATGTTGGTAACATGAACGCTCCCGTATGTGCTCATGTGTACTGCATTATCATTATGTGTTCTGCAATAAATGGTTACAAGAAATACAACAGCAAACACAAAGATGAGCTAGTGTAGCAAACCCAAATATGCACCAGCAACAAGCTACCCCTATGCTTACCATTCCATAATATGAAATAGCACCACCCCAAGGCGAACCAACCCTCTTCTTTTTCGTTCATCTCATGTAGTGGTACTTGACACCAGGGAAGAGTTCTAAGTATCAAAGAATACAAACACTTATGCCTTCGTCATTAAAGATCAGCCATTGTTCCCGAATATGCACCAAGCATGATTGTAACTTGCCCAGTTGCCAGTGACCATTACACTCATTGGTCTCTATCACGTCAGCTTTGTATATATTGCCCATTCCATTTATACCTCCTTTGCACTCTGCATTTAAGACAGTTCTCAGTGATGACAGCACACCATATTTAAGAACAAGTCAGTGTTATAAAATATCATCAAAAATCTACATTGGCCCTCGATTACTGCCAATAATATTACAATACAATCTCATTCAATCTAATTGTCTTAGTTTCGAATTCATAGAATTGGTGTGTAGAACGGCATCTGTTGAATAGCGTTTCAGCACAACAAGACTGCTACATTAAAGCTTGCCGAATCATTGTCGAGAGCAAGAAGAAGGATTCTGGCCATTCTAGGTTCATCCTCGTTGATTGTGTTTTGAGTGTATCTTCAATGTAAACACTAAAAGAGTGAAACACATGCCTGAAGCTTCGATCATTTATGATAATGGTGATAAGTTCAAAGAAATCATGGCATGCAGCGAGCTCATTCCTCCAAAGCAGCGTCTTGTAATGGGAACCAGGATCTTAATATGCTGCCTGAAGCTATTTTTTATAAATCTATATCAATGATATATCATGAAAGTGTGAAGGAAGATGCTCAGAGATATGACTGAATAGCATGAGCAACCTGAATGCATTGCTGTCACACAACCATATTATTCACCAGGAGTGTCCTCTTGTTTTAGGATTCCACAATGGAAACATTCCTATTAAAATGCTATATGTTAAATCATATATGTTACGTAATATATTGTTGTAGTAGATACAAATGAATTTTCATACTGGTGGCATTAACTGTATTATTATATTTACTAGCTGTGCACGTTGGTAAGCTTATGTGTTTCCTCAGATCCTGTTCCATGTATGAACAGGCCTACATGTGAAGTGAATCTTGTCACAGTGGTGTTTAAATTCACACATATGCACCTACTAAGACACGTAAAAGTCGTAAGCACAGGCACCGCATTTGTAGTACACCAATATGCATTGATGAACCTAAGGCTAGAATTACATTCGAGAGGAGAAATACGGATATTTTAGACCCACACTGTTTGGTGACAACAAATATCGCTGTACAAACATTGTTACCGGATCTTTTGCCAAACCGCAAGCGGATGTAAGAGATATAAGACCAATAGTCGTCTTTCAGACAAAGTCGTCCTCGCATTCGTCCCGAAATCTCGAAGCAATTGTTGACTGGATATTACACCAGATCATTTCCGTCATGAAGGTGAGTCTAAACATTCCTTGGCATTAATTCGATATCAGTGTTTGTCTATCCACGATACACGATTTGTCTTGCTTCATTTCTTATATCTTGAATTAGGTGTGAATCATATCATCAGGAACTGACAAGTAGAATCTATACCGTTAAGAACAACAATGAAATGGGGTGACGTAGCACTGTATCGATCGATAGTGGAAGCGGTGGGCTGGGGGAGAGGGTAGCCGTTTGGGTATAATACTTTTTCAGTGATTCACCTTGTTATTTCAGTCATCTTACTCTAAAGCTACACCGTGGTTGTCAAAAGCGGAAGTTCTTATTCTATTTTTTTGATTTCTTGGTGATTTAAAACACATCCCCACACAAACAACATTTATTAGTTACTCGTTGACGCGGGGGGGGGGAGAGAATTGACGTATTGCGGCTTATGTTGAAGAAATGTATATATATCCTATTGTCACGAAGATCTCCAATCAAAGCGCTTATAGCTATGCTAAGAGGGCTCATTCGCGCCTCCACACGAGAAAATATGCGAGCAAGCCACCTGTGAGCAGCGTGGTGCTTTGTCATAACATCTTATTAAGCCACATGGAATTTTCTGATATATTCGGGGACGTGGTCGCCTCGAGCAATCAGTATACTCCTTATCTATAACAGACGTCAGCCCCGAGATGTTGGATCAACAATCACAAGTGCTTTTGCTGATTTCTTGGTAGTCCCATCTGATTATGGGCCTGCGATTCACTTATTTGCTCACTACACAGCTAGTCAGAATGAAATCTCTCAATAAAGCTAAAAGCTCATTGTTCTAATAACAAAGATTTTAGAAAATTCAAGCACAATTAAATCAATGAACATTCCTGCCAAAACTTCTTATATTCTAAAAGTCAATATGGTTTTAGGTACTCTTAATCAGGCTATATCATCGGAACGTGAGTCAAGCCCATTAGCTAATTACTAGCTTTCTTACAAAAAATACACCATGTCACAAATGCACGGCTTGCAGGACTGCAACATTAAATGGTATTGTCAAACTGCCAAGGAGAGTTATTCGTGTTATTGCAATCCAAAATAAAGTGCGCAGACTGGTCCAATCTTTACAATTCTTGAAATTGTAATAGTGAACAGTTAATAGAGGCTCTGATAGTTGATACTGTTTTACAAGATGCAAAATAATACGATAAGACGGCGCTTCACATGCATGGTTACAAACATTAAAGCCATACACGGACACCATACATGTCAAAATGATCACATATACATTGATTGTGCTAAACACGAGTAGTGTACCTTTATCTGTCCATTTGTTGTCATATTTCTTCCTCTTCCTTATAATAATCTCCTGTATTAGGTTGCAGGTTCCCCATGAATATGTCAGTGCCTTCTTCACATAACTAACACACTGCGTCATCACAAACCGCACGACACTGCGCAGCACCCAACCATTACTGGCGCCTAATGACTTATCCGCCCGCCTCCTCTCTTCCTCATTATGCACGTGTGGCCGCCTTATATTATCTGCCTGAATCCCTTCCTCACATTGTTTCTTCTTCTCTGCTTCGCGCCATGATCAGCCTTCATTCTAGGAGACATGACCTCCTCATAGTGACAACGACTTGTTATAGGAGAGGTTTACCAGCCAGTACTTTAATATCCTATATATATGCTTTAGGCGCAATAATATGTATCTTAATATTTGCTCAATGCAATAGTGAATAGATTTACTTCATTGTTGAACTTCAGATGAGCGCGTGGGTATTGCACTTGACTTTGGTGGTAATATGCACGGCACCGGCTGTGGCGGATGGCGATACGGACGTTATGACGTGTACGGATCCCCGGACACGAAGGCTTTATAGCATTATGATGTCAGAGCTCAAGAAAATGGGCGATGACATCAGCGCTGTGAGAGAGAATTGCTTCCAGGCAGCAACCACAGACAGGTTCCCGACATGCGGTGCGGTTACAAAGTCTTATTCACATTCAGCTGATGGCTTATACGCCAACTATAGCATTCAGGCAGCTTTAGCCGTTTGAAACTGTTATATGTTAGTTGTAATTTTATAGAACCAACTGACTGCAAGGTCACAACGATATATGGTACACATAAATGGTGGATGACATTGTTTGCAGGATGCCCTGTATCGAGAGGAATGTTTGCAACATTCAACAATCACACCTATCTCCTGGGCCTCGACAAAATGACTTGGCACGATGCCAGATTGACGTGTTTGCAATGCGGATATGCTATGGTTCGGGTGGAGTCTTGGGCAGAGCAGGAGTTCATCAAAGCCTGGTTCATCGAGGCTGGCGTTCTTTCCATTAGTTAGTGTTATACACACCATTATACTGATAAATTAATGCTACTTTTATTGTATACTTCAATGCTTATAAATGGCATTTCAAATCATGTTTGATTGACGTCTAACAATTGATGTAGCCCTGTGGTGACACTATCAGGTTTTAAGCTATGCTATATTTCATGCAAGGCACACTAATTAAGTAGTTCATGGGTCAATTGCGCTGTTCGCTCAAATTCAAGGACGCGGCTTCAGTGCATTATATAATATTGCAGGTACGTCTGGGCGCTACAAGCTGGTATGGATGGATGGAACAGATGAAGGACATGAGGGATGCTGGGTTTGGACTCACCCTGAGATCACTCCAGTTGCGTCTACATATCACAGTTGGGCCAGTGGCCAACCGAATGAAGGCGCAGGAACACAGTGCATGACGTTGTGGGGAGACCAGGCGTGGAGCTGGGCTGATCATGTCTGTTCAACGGAATCTCTGTATTTGTGTAAGAGGCCTGGAGGACGCCACGTCAGGGAACTACCATCGCTTGAAGATGCTGCAAACCCTGGTGCTTGTCAAAATTAAGTTGTATGAATAAATGATGAAATTTATTTCAGACAACTACTTGCCATGGATAAGGTTCATATTTTGGAAATGTATGAAATAAAGACATTTTCAGACAGCAGTACCACAATTTGACAATCTTGTCAGAGAGCTTAAAGGCGCACTTCATATAAAATCCTCATTCAATTTATTGATTACCTACTGCTTTGGGCAATGATATCCGAAAGATAGAATCTAATATGTGTCTCATACTACATCTAAGGTCTTAAGTAAGTTCAATTGCTTATTATTGCTGAGTTCAAATGAGTTCTAAACCAAATATGATACGTGCAAGAAAGAATGTAAGAATTTGGGCGATAATACCATAAAAAACGTATTGCGCATCCGTAGTTTTGGATGATGGTGTCAAAGCGCCGATTTCGATGAATTATCGATGATTTGGTGTTCCCAGTGCGAAAAAAAAAATATATATTTTGTCGAAACGACTGCGCCCACAAAGTAAGGAAAAGTTCATTATTTATCTGTCGGAATGGGCCTCACAATAACAGGAGAGCAAATGGTGTTATATTTTTCAACACCTCTTGGTTGGAGGGGCATATCGAACATCACTAAGGATATTTTTCAATATATATAAATACAGCTCACACTAAGTGTACTAAATCATATGTTGGACCGGAGACTAGTCTAGGGATAACTGAAGTCGGAAGGTTGAAATAGTAATAAATGAAAATTATACACTTAGATTTAATGACATTTTCCACACAGAGGTGGTGTCGCGAAGTTTCATGAATGATGACGATTGTGAGGCTTGGACAACTTCCCTTTGATGACATCGGCAAACATTTTCTGGTATTTATTTCGCCCAAAAAAATGTTTTGCCAATGAAACAAGATTGTAACAAATGAACCTAAGACATGTTAATATATCTTAAGTTTGGATGGTGGGGCGGTAGGGGTCGGCGATAACACAACTTTCGATTGTTGTGTTTATTTCGTCGCTTTCGGTGGCGAATCAAAATATTTCTGAATGTATGAAATACAGAAACCAACAACCACCCCACCCTCCACACATCCCCCCCCCCACTCCCATTTTGTAGATAAATATTGAATGTTCCCTAAAAAGCGACACAGTGGTTGGGGTATTTTACCAGAAAAAGAGTTGGGATATGCCTTCAATGGGTGAAAATCCGGTCAAATTCTAGACCAAACCAATGGGTTACCATATAGAAGTGCACACACAGTGATATAAACAGGCAAATCAGAAATCCAAATCTTTCTTAAAGAATAAGACAGTTGAAACATTGGATGGGACAAAAAATATGAGAGACCAATTCATATACGTGAATGAAATAAATGAAGCCTCTTTGGCTCTTATCTCATCAAATTCTGATGTGGTAATAGCCACCATATCCGAAAGGGGCAAGAAATCAATGCCACTGTGTTTGGGGGGTGAGGAGACATCAAGAGCTGGAATAAGTCACACCTTGCTAGCCAATGGTGGCAGTATCTTATATTTACTTGGATGGTGAATTGTTCTGTACATGATCGAGTTTCGGGTACAAGAAGTGAAAAGACCCAAGCAGACAGCTGTTTTTAGCACCACAGGCACAGCTCATAATGTCGAATTCGAAGGCGCTGTAATGACGACTCGCATGGGAATAAGTGTTTGAACAAGATTTAATCGGGCTTCTCATTAGTGCCACAATCAATATCACCTGTAACTGACTAGCAGACAACCGTTAGTGTCTACCCCGTCCCGCTTATTTATGTACTTGGCAGGAAAACGTCCCATTCCTGTTCATTGCAACAAAAAATCGACCCATTGCTATACCTTGCTGTTAAAAATACCGTCCCAGTCATTTACCAAAATGTCCACAAAGCGACCCAAATTGACGGGCACTTCCTTGCTAACCTTTAAGTTGTATTTAACTCCCGACCCCTGCACCCATTTCCGTGAGTCTGCAGGGGCGACAAAAGGAAAAACACGTGTCCAATGCACCCACGGGGCGCTGCTTGAATTTCCCGCAGCAAAGACACAGCGGACCAATCAGAGAACGTTAAGTGGTAATCGGTTTGGTGAGGAAAGTTCGTGTATTCGATCACTTTGCCTCACAAATTCATTCAGATACTCATAATCTCCTAATTACCACATTTAAACAATTGTAACAATATTTTTGAGTTTATTTCAGTGAGATATTTTCCTTTGTCTTTGATACAGTCTCTGTTCGCAGCAAATCCCGCTCCCCAAAAGCAGGGGTGCGAATGTAAGAATGAAGAGCTAATTTGCATATGGCTCTATTTGCAAAATGATCTCTGCCAAATGGTTTCCTCGTTGCGACAGAAGCGGCCAATTAACCTTAAATTTGAGCGGGATCTCATGAAGGAAACTTATTTCTACTTTCTGTCAGACCTGGTGAGTGCTTGGACTGTCTAAATTGGGGTTATCAATGGCTGGTAGGCGGTATTTCAGCAAAATTTCGGTTTGTTTATAGTCCTTGGATTCGCAATGTTATGATGTGTTGAAGTCAACAGAGTTGTTGCTGCGAATCATTGAAACGCAACTGTCGCGCTCTTTGACGTGCGCCACATGGGACCGAATTTCGTTACATTCGAGTGAAGATCATGCGTTTCTTACTTGGTATGTAGTCTTACTATTGCGAATTAGGTGTATTCATATATGGCGCAGTTATAGAGGCAAAATATTTGACAGGTATTTTTTTTATCTTTGTCATAACATGGCGTTCGTCTGCAATCAGCTGGAACATTAGCCATGTCATTGCGCACTTGTTGCCGCGGAGATCATGCCTTCCAGTCGTACGATTTGTCGATTGGACGTTTATCATCTTATTTTATTGTAAAAGTATATACGTGTGTTCTTGTTCTCCGTCTTCTTTCTAATGGCGCAATGTGTTGTTTTTACGTAAGATCGTGCCAGGATTGGCAGGGAGAAACTGCGGAATAAAATTGGGCTGACACCATGTGGTCATGAGGCACTGCACCAAATAACCCAACACCTCGGCTCTCGATCTTACCGTTAGTAGACGATAAACCGCAGTCCGAATCTGATTGGATTGAAAGCAGTCTGGTTTTTATAAATAATAATGAGTATCCATATCCAAATTATTGCTAAATTAGTTAATTTAAAGCATCTTTTTAGAGTAAAGGTGTCATATATTGAACAGTTTGGGACGGAAAGCGATGTATTTTAAGTTATAACTGTCACATAAACAAATGGTCAACAGCAAATGAATCAGTAATTCAAGAAGGGTATTCTCATAGGTTATATCATGATTATGTGCTTCTATGTATATACTGAACAAGGATGTAGGTGGAGGCAGCTGTGCACGACGTCTTATTATATAGTAATATTACCGTCCGACGGGCTAGGGTGGAGGGTAATTTGGAACTGTACGAGGTTCATCTCGAACACATGAATTACATCTTGTCTAAGCAAGCAAGTGTTACATTAATGCTCATTTATGACTTCTTAGTTTCTCTGCTGGATTTACTTGGGCGCATATTTCTTGGCTGAAGCATGCACCAATTGATTTTAAAACTGCGCTTAGCATTTGGTCGATAGATATATTTGTTTACCACCATACATCCCATCATTAATAAATGAACCACAGTTATTGACTTGGGTAATGGCTGTTGAAACTTTAATGTGTCTTGTTTGAAATAAATTGTGACAGAAATGGAGTGGCATGTCAGATCATTTCAAGTTATATAATCAAATGTGGCAAATGAAGTCCTCCTCATCCTCAATCGCTGGATTCATGACATCCACATGAAGGAGGACCACACGACTGGCAACCATTTCCTACATGACTCAATGTGGATTGGATGCACATCCTTCCTCGTCTGCACTAATGAGACAATGTAGTTACTGTTGTTCTTTTAGCTTCCTCGGCTTTGGTTTTCTTCTCCTCACACCATGTTAGTTGTTGTTTTGCTGTGTTAACAAATTGCAATCATTCTACATATTAGTTGTCTTGTTTTCTTATCAAAATGAATAAAAACCCAGTGGAAATGCCTCATGTTTATGGATGTCAATTTCTAGGTCATAGACAATAAATGTGCAATAGTGGAAAAAAATGTCCAACAGTTGTGAATAGGTTTTTTGAGAAACACCATCATGCTTAGCCAGATGCTATAAGGTAGCAATACAATCTGTAGTTTTTGAGTTTGAAATTATTGAACTAATTTAATACCCCATCTCTTCACCCCTCACAACAACTATGGTGAAATGTGCATGGTGATATACCACCTGTCCTCAACCCTACTCTATACTCGTAATTTATGTGGGTGCCGTTGGTAGTGCTGATGATCTGTACCCTCTTCAGTCAGATGTGGTGCTTTTGACCATGTAGGACTAGATTCCACTTGTGTCTTAATGATTTGTTCCAAATTGTTGGCTCATTTTAAAGGCATTTGTGTGTAATGTTTTTATGTGTTGTTCTAGAATCAGCTGCAACGAAAGAAAAGAAGCAATACCATACCTGACCTACTGTACCAGATATTGTTATCTGGATGATATGGAATACGTGTAGACCAACAAATCCATACCATGACTGAACTGCAACATCACT
Source organism: Urechis unicinctus (assembly GCA_034190875.2). NCBI lineage: Eukaryota > Metazoa > Annelida > Polychaeta > Xenopneusta > Urechidae > Urechis > Urechis unicinctus. The sequence continues at coordinate 43,200,896 of CM067357.1, forward strand.
GCTTCGCATCTCAGGGTCAAACCAGCCATAATGCAGACACAGAAAGCCTTCTGTCAGCTTCCCTAGCTTCTGGGTCAAAGAAACACTCTAATATTTCTCCCTCTGGTCTCCTGAGCTCGGTCTGTGACAGTCCAGGAGATTATCAATATGGGGCCGGCCTTGACACCAACTTGAGAACCTGCAATTTTGGCCCCCACAACACTGACACAAAGTCTCAGTTCTCAGGGTATAAGAATGGAAAGGTGAGTGACTCCATACGTGAAAATTTCATCTTCGATGATATGGTTTACTTCTATGAAATGCTTACCTTTATTGATCCGATAACAGTCAATTGAATGGCTACTATTTCAGATTGGCTACCAATCAAATGACGTTCTCAACGATCCGTACAGCCTCACCAATTTAAGTGCTGCAATTGAGGAAACCCGCCAGAGCTCGAGTCTTTATGATTCAGCCTGCACCAGACCTTACTCACAGTGGGCTGCACCAGACTTCCTCCCCTCAGACACCCAATTCTATCAAAATCAACCATACAGCTATACTCAAAACCATCAAAATTCACACTTCCATTCAAAATCTGGGGAAACATCCGTTAACCATATGGGTTTAGACTTTGATTATGATCCACTCAACCAGAGTACAACCAGTGACAAGTTTGGTCTAAATAGCAGTAATGCTTCTAGCACTGGCCTTCATTTAGCTGAAATGGTCACCAAGATTGTAGAAGATGACCCCTCCCAGAACCATGGTTTGGGGGAGTTCTCGGGAGGAGATGGGGCTAGTGTCAAATGTCGGTCATCAACCTCGGATGTATTCTCTATGGAAAGGTAAGTTGATATTTTCTGTCCTCTGACATTATCCTATATAATCAATACATAGTTTAACAGGAAATTTTGCTCAATATTTCCATACAAAGGGGCCTGTGCTCAAAATTCTTGTGCAGAGACTGTAAGGCATATAACACCAAACATACCTGATATTTCAGCCAATTATTGTTGATTGGTCTTCAGTTCCCCGGGTGCAGATTACAGCATGTGGTCAACAGGCGAAAGCACTCCAAGCAATCGTTCTGACCGTAATTCTGTTTCCTATGGCAGCTTGGAACGCAATTCAACCACTTCCGCCAAGAACCGTCATTTTATCTGGGACAGCCCAGGGGAGCTCTGTACCTCACAAGACCAGAGTCAAAGTTTTCTTCAGGAAGCTGCCAATTTCGACATCCTATACAACACTCCTTCCAGGGATGTTCAGATAACCAAGTGTTCCCCGCATGATATCTCACCTGATGGGGTGAATATGAAACAGGAGTTGGATGCTGTTAAGATGGGGAGGGAGTATGAACGGGGGGTATGTGGGATCTCCTCTGGGTTTCCATGACAGGGATTGCCCTCAAGAAAGTCCTGAGAAGATAGGAGACAAACCACTGGGGTTGTCATCTGCTCAACACCATCCAGGAAACAGCAGTCTTAGTTATGGAGGAAAATTGAGCAACTCTACGGCAATGCATGGAGATAATATTGGACCCATGGATGGCAAGGATGGCCGCAACTTTCCGAGATCAGCTGTAGATGGTGATGGGAGTTGGTCTGCCAGGAGTAACTATGGCATTCCACAGCAGCACCAGCAGCAAAAGACAGGTCTTCCTGATGCTGCTGCAATTCAGGCCTGGGTTGCACAAGTACAGCAACATCAAAATGAACAAAATGTGCCTGATAAGCAGTTCTTGGTCTCCCTCCCCCAACAGAGCAATCCTATCAAAGGTAACTCGGGGATGCTACAGTCTCCTCTGTCTGTTGGTGAAGCAAGTCTAAAGACGCATAATAGACCTTACACTGCTCAAAGCCAACAGCAGCCTCCTGATAACATTTTCCAGCCACTGAGGGTTTCAACACAGTCAAATTTTAGCTCAGACGTTCAAAGTAATGGACAACTATCTCACATTCTTGACCTGCCCCAGGTCATGGCAAATTTGGATCCTGTCACTCGAAACCAGTTGGCTGCTTTAGCTAAACTACAGCTTCTTCAGCAACAGCAGCAGCAACTCCAACAGAAAATGCCCAATGTTCAACCTCAACAATTTAAGTTATCACCAAATGACCTCTCAAGAGAACAATCTCCTCGTCAAAATTCTGCAGCCTTTGATTTGAAGACGGGGAGAAACGGGGGTATGGGAAGGGATGCTCGCGGTTTACCAAATTATCTCTGGCGACAGAGGCACCTGAGTGAGGCAAGTAGTGGTGGGAGTGACTGTTTGTCTACATGCTCCGGTGACCGAACTCCGATCACCATAACCCCTGATCACTACGCCTCCATGACACCTCACGGTAAAGAAACGTCCCCGAATCCTCACGCCATTTTCCCTTTCATGGAAGATATGGCTGCGGCAGGTTTATTCCCTGCTGGTTTACCTATGCACCATAAGCTTCCTCCACATGGACTGCCCACGCCTCATACTCTAGGCCATCATCACATCCCGGATGCTGCTTACGATGTCTTCATGCCCTTTGATCCCATGCATAGAAGATTTGCCGTCCCTCCGGCTGCATTTGTCAACCCTGGAGACATGGCAGGTTTCTTTGAGGTACCACCCCCTCCTCATTACTTCCCTGGCATGGCTCCACGGCTTTTTCCTGGATTCCACAGGTAACTGATCCATATCAACTTGCTACATAAACAGCACACATACTGAAATGTTGGTGTTTCACCTGTAAGAATTATATATCAGGTTCCACCTAAATAAAACTAAGTATCAATGTTCAAGGACTGTATTGTGTTTTCTCAACAGAAGGTCAGGTCCATCCAACGAACTCCATGTCAGGCTGGAGGAATGTTATGAGCAATTCCGCAATCTAGAGAAAGAGCGTAAAAAGGTAAAGAGCCTTGATTAGGGCTTTTTGTGGTATTCCCTGATATGTCTGAACTAGCATGGTGGATATTTTACTTTATTGCTATATGTTGTTGCTCAGGGAAATGGCTTGACTTGTGATTTTCTTTATAACTTGTGTAAGGTTTTGTTTGTTGTTGTTACAGACGGAAGCTGAGCTGGCCAGACAGAACCCTGGTAAGCGTGTATCAAGTACAAACAACATTGTCATCCCACGCTTACCCTCCAACCCCTCACGAGTAGACAGGCTTGTGGTGGACTCCTTACGTGAACATGCTAGGGTGAGCACTTTCTGTTTGATTTATGTGAATATTCATGAGACATGGTCAAATATTGAAACAACTAACATATTGGTTAGGGCTCAAATTAGGATTGGCTGGGGACAGGTTCAGTGACCATTGTAAATTAGGCGCTGAATATCATTTAAACTTAAACTTAGGTAACTATTGACTGATCCTTTCAGTGTCCCCTGAGGGGTGGGGTTGGAGGTGAGAGGTTGAGGGTCGTGTAGTTGACAGCCACACCCGGTGTTATGGTCATCTGTTGATACTTCCACTTGGAGTGTTTGTGGTTGACAATTGAAGTTACACCCGCCACAATATTTCACTATATGAGTATTTATAAGGTTTTGGTGCCATTCATGGGGTGATGTCAGTAGGATCATTCAGATAATAAAGTGATCTGCTTAAGTGAGTTGATATAAGTTAGTGCTGTGTTTACAGATTCAGACCCTACTTGGAGTCATGCGACGTCTTCGCAGTGAACCTCTACAGTCCAACATCCATTCTGCCATGGAGACCTGGATGGAAGGAATCCGTAAAGTCCAGGCCCGACGCAAAGAAGAGATTGTTAATGCTGCTAACAGGCATCGTAATGGTGGACCCAGATTCCAGGAAGAAAAAGGTGAGGAGGTTATTTGTTGACATCAGTAGACAACATTCTGAACTACGTGTTGTAAGAATATGGCAGGTGTGTTGAGACAGTCATAGTTGTTATGTTTAGGTAATTAAAACCCATCATCAGCTGTTTTTGACTAGCAACAATTTCAGACATGTCAACTTGATTTTTTAGCTCTGCTCTTCAGCAAAGCTTGGGGGCCATTAACAAATTGTCTTATTCTTTTCTGGGCAATTTTTGACCTCCCACTCCTGTAACGCCCCATAAAACTCACCCAGACATCATAGAACACTAACCTACATAATCACCCCTTTTATATATCGATGGTGTGGAAGAATAAAGCTGTATGTCACATTTTGGGTAAAATTGAGTTAAGCACATCAAACTGCTTGAAATGACTTGTGTCAAAAAAATTTGGCTAGATCTCTTCTATTGGTGATTTTAAAACAACTGTATGTCCAAAAAAATATGTGTGCTGATTGTGATTTGTTGAGTTATATAACCGTATATCACATTTGGGGATTTCACAAAAAAACGAAGGACAAAAATGATCAAATTGTCAAATAGCGTGAAATCAGACAGCTAGCAGTTTCAAAAGATGAACAACATTTTGTCTGCTTTGCTTACCGCACACAGATGTCTTTTAAAAGTTAGACCTGTTTAGAAGAAGTCGAATTGATCCACCAAATATAAGAGCAACTGAACTTCCATTGAATCATAAAAGAGGACTACCATTGTCACAAGCTAAAATTGATGACCTAAAAGCTCTTTATGCAGCAAGAGCTATTCCTACATCTTATCATTCCTTTTACGACAGACTATCTGTTTGCCAAGATACAAAAGAGTCACCAAATAGTGATTGCTTAAACAGTGAATAAACACTGATGAATAGAATACAATGTTACTAGTCCCAGCCAAACTTAGCCAGCCTGGATGTGCGAGATAGAAAAGATCTTTGTTAATGTTAGTCTGCTTAAAATATCAGTTTGTGACCATTTCTGTGATGGCTCTTCTCTTTGCGTTCATTCTTTAATTTGTGCCAATAAATTATATGACCAGTAGATCAATGGACATTTTGTCATAATTGAAAATCTTGTCAAAAGCAGCAGAGCTTTGAGGCCAATTGATCTCATGTTGTCTATACTGCGCGGTTTGTATATATCATTTATTGACAATGCTCTACTGGTATACCTAGCCCTGTGTGTTAAGATTGTCTTCACTGGCTGTGTGTGGTAGATGTGTTGGCACTTGCTGCTGCTATCAATGAGTTGGCATGTCACACGCGTCGTGCCCGTACGCCTCGTGGTGTGCTCTACAGATGTCCAGTCGAGATGTGCCTGCTGAGTGTGTACGCTCTGCTGAACACGCCTCTCCCCAGTCCTGTCTCTCCATGACTGTCTACCAGCGTCAACTTCTCTCACTCACCCCTAAACAGAAACCACCCATCTCATTGAACAGTAGTTCAGTCAAAGAAGGAGCCAGAGTAGCAGAGACATCCGCTGGTCAGTCAGCGGCCAGCGAAGAGAAACCAGCTGGAGACGACAACAATAACTCAAAATCTACTGCCTAAGCTACAAAGAGACAGATGTCACAATAAGTCTGGGGAAAGACTAGATATATAATGAGACAGATATAGGAAATGTGCGGAGCATAGTGAAATCAAAGTTGCAAAGCTTCTGATCATGATCAATGATTCTTGTGGCTAATCACTTTATTTATTCCTCTTGTTATATAGATACATTAGTCAGTTACAATTCACTCTAGGTGTGATGTGGATGAACTAATTGATTCTATAATAATGTTATTTATTGGAGAGAGTTGGCCATAATGCAGTAATGACTGCTTTATTTCAGCAATAGTTGTATTTATTGATGGTTAGTTGTACTAGTTAGGGAATTACTGGTTACCTGTGTGTTAGGTTAAGGTTGTATGTATGTGTTTAGGTAATTTTGGAGCAGTTTTCTCCTGCTTCATATCTCATTGTTGTCAATGGGAATAGTGTTTGTAGTTGGAGTTAAGCTACGCACATTGATGTAATTGTAAAGTTATGGTCAATTTTGGATGTCAAGATTTTCTCATTGCACAAGGACCACATTTGCTAAGGCACAAACCATCCACGTTGTACCCATGTGACGGATTGATGATTGATGGCCACAATGTCAACAGGATGGTTGTAAATATATGAATGTGTTTGGCAATTGTTGACAATGTCATGTTGTTGACATGACAGAGCTCCTAACCCTGTCTAATTACAGTGTTTACTTATGTGCAGTTGTATTTATAGAGCGTAGAGCCATGCAGCACAGTGGCGTGTATTTCACTTCCTTGTTTTTCTGACGGGTTAAGTTTGAAGCCATACACTCCATGACTTAGCACTTACCGAGATTATATTCCAAATGCGCTGTTCACCTCTTGACTAAGGGAGTAATTTTCAACATACATTTCTCAAAAGTCAGTTGACAGTCATTGGGATTGTCTCCGGTTTCATAACAATATTTTGTTGTTAAATGTTTCATTTCCTGTATATGTGTTGTGTCATAATGGAATTTTTTAAATGTTTTTTATTATCATTATTGATTCCTTGCATGGACTGTTCAATTCACATGATACACCACAATATGAGGGAATGTAAGTGTTGGCTGCATCAGGGACTAGCTCATTGCCATAGCATTATTCTACCTGTCAACTGCACTGGAGCTTACTAAGGAATTGTTTTTCTAATGCATAGGAAATGTACAGGGTTTGATAGTAAAAGTAAGCTTTAGTATTCATATATATGCATATGTGTCTGTTTCTTGATTTTAGTAATTCTTCATTTGCATGTTGAACTTTTCAGGCACAGTGATAATTCAATTGCGATTTACTTTCATTTTTAGATGATATGTAAAATTTATGATTGTAGATTTTATAGTTTTTCATTTCTTGCATGTTAAAAAAAGATTTCAGTCATAGAATGCTTGGCATATGAACTTGTTGGTTTGCTTAGAAAGCGACTGTTTTCGCTTATGATGTTCACGATTTTATGTTCTTAGAACGGTGAGGTTCTCAGCAGTACATTGGCACCGGTCAGATGCATTTAGCTTATCTGGTGACTGGATATTGATTTGGGATCTCTGTAGTCTAGATATGTGAACCACAAATATGTTGATATATCCTTTTATATATATATGGTTAGGTTTTGCACAAATCTCTGTTAGGCACAAGTCTACCCAGTGTGTTTTTCGTTTTTGCTAATGATTTCTATTCCATTGAAGTGATTTGGGTAATTGTATTTCAATGTACTGGTGTAGTGCCTAACTTCCCAGGAAATATGGTCCTTTCTCTTGTATGACGTCTTGATCAGTGTTGAAACAGGGTGTGGAGAAATTGACTACTGCATATACACATTTATATATTTATTTTTCAAACACAATGCAACTGATATATGAATAGCCATAATAGGCATAACTGAATACAGAGGTTAACTGTTAATTTGTCGGTTAGTCGTTGAACCGTCCTCCACCCCACCCCCGTCTCCCCCCACTCTGTTGTACCCCAATGTAGTGCTCCTGCAGTCCTGTCTGTATTACGATAAAGTTGGCAGTAACTCGTCTAGATCTGACCTTCCTGCAGTCTATGCTATTTTGTGATTTCTGATATGCATTTCCATCTAGAAATTTAGATTAGTGACATTTAGATTGCTTGTGTGTGTGTGTGTGTGTGTGTGTGCTTAGATCATAAAACCCAACAAGAATATTGTGTATGAGTGTGGCTTATCCCTGTATTGTGCTCTCATTTTGTGATGAACATATCAAATTATATGCATTATCATATAGCATGTAGTCTACTAGAGGCTGATAGAGAATTCTAATGTAATCAAACTGTATCCTATGGTCTGCTCTCTATCTAATGTGTTGGAATCTATTTAGTGCACATTTTTTGCATCAATGCACAATTAATCTAAACTTATGCATACACCTATGGTAGGGCACCGACTAGTTGTAACATAGGGATCTAGTACCTCATTGTAACCTGTCTCTCCTCCCAGGGATTTCACCCCTGCAATTGTGAAAGATACAGGCTTTGACTACTTAGTACCAATCATCTTGTATCAGGCTTGCACTTTTCCAAAAGTGATTTATTTTTGCTTGTGGACATATTTCTTACATTTATAGAGGGAATGTATCATCTGAGCTGTTATATCTTGGTTAGATAGAGTGATGTTTGTTCTATTTGGTACACTAATTATTTCATTGAAACGGGAAGGGTTATAAAGCAATTAGTTCTACTTGTCACTTAACAAAGATGTCTGGTTATAATTAGGGCTGGGGACCCATTTGCTGACAGTCTGCTTGTGAGTCTCACGCGCCAGTACAATCTTATGTTGATTGCTTTTTTGTCCCTCACGGATAGTTTTTCCCTGGTTCTCAGTGGTTACATCATTATAGTATTAATGTCATATAATTCGTGCGATTTCCTTACACTAATATATTGTCTGATGCAGTGAATTTCAAAATGATCTTTAGCTAGTCTTTCTCTAGCATTTAGCTCTTAACAAGTCAGTACTGTATAGTGGTGTTTACAGTAAGTAGCTGCGATTTGACAGTAGAAAATTAGCCCTGTAGTTGCGAGTGTAGCTGCTACTTTAACTTAATCACGTAGTGGGTACTGTATTTTGCTGGTGACTTTAGAAGTGATAGACTTTAGTGTGCACCGTCTTTTAGCTGGGAGAACCTACGAGGAGTTGTGTCTTTGATATATTGACATGCCTGGTTATGATGTTGGTACAGTATTGGGTAAAGGTGGATTCTTACATAGATGAAACCCATTTGGTCTTCATTTTCTTGTGATGTTTTTTTTTTTTGGCATTTCCATTTTTGTGATAGTTTGATTTTTGTCAGCCTTTATATGATCTCAGATGCTGTGACTGTTGATGTGATTAATTTATGACTGCATTGTGACAGTACACTGTCTTAGTGTTATTTGTATAATATATCAATGAAGCCCTATTATCACACATAAAATATCTCAAGTACTGACAAGGACTACAAAATTCTCATCGGGGCATGCAAGTTTCTGTCATATAACAATTGGCAGTACATTTTTAATTTGGGCATTGAAAAGCTCTTTTACTGTCTATGAAATTTCCTTTCATCGGGGCATGCAAGTTTCTGTTATATAACAATTGGCAGTACATTTTTAATTTGGGCATTGAAAAGCTCTTTTACTGTCTATGAAATTTTCTTTTAGCAAGGACCAAAGTAACTCGCCATTTTTTGCAGTTTTTATCAATTAAATGCTTGGTTTTTCTGGATATCCATATGCAAATATTAATTTTGATTGGTCAACTTTTGACTGGCGATAGAAATACTGGAAAATGTTGTGTTATTTGTTTTTCATTTGCATGAATAACTAGATCTGAGATGTATTAGCCTGTGGGGATAATGTTGGTGTTGGTCGAGGTACAGCTCCTGTTGTCCAACCCTCTCGTAGTGGTTCTCTCGTGGTGGCACAGTATTATATATACCCTAGACTCGTCTAGCTGTCTCATGTTCTGGAGAATTTTAATGTATTTCTATCAACTAGTGATCAGATTAATTCTCTAGTGTGTTTTTCTCTTTGCTATTGATGTGTGTTACCATATCAGGTGTATGTTTGGAGGGCTCTATCGTCTGCGTATAGGTCTGAGGGTACAATGCTGTTTGATTGAACAGTCCTTGATGTTTGTGGGCATATTGTTTGTCCAATACAGTAAGAGGAGGTTCGAAATTATATTGCAATTCCTATGCCTAAAACATGTTTAAAACAAGTCACTGAAAACATCTAAATATGTCATAATTGTTTGAAATTGCAGCCTTGTTGAATCATCGGTCTATCTCTTTCTCAATCTCCAAACAGAACTCTATATTTCTATGTTGAAGCTGTACCAGATGTACGAGAACTCTCTTACATGTGGATATATATAAACTTGGTGGTTCTTCAAAAGAGGTCACCTTTTACTGTATATATTGCTTACCATATCATCTCATTCTCAAGAAACATATCCAATTTGTTAACAAATCCATACAGTGCTTAGTGAAACAGTTCAACAAACCAATGAATTGTGTCAGAAACTCTTCTGATCTCTTTATGAACCAAAACCCTGTGAAGCAATGCAACCCTAGTGCTCTGTTCTTGCTTGGACTTTGCATAATAGTGGTATCTCGCATGTCATAAGTCTTTTCACCTCATGAATAATTAATTATGAATACTGCAGAGGAAAATAAATTATGTTAATGACTAATGCAAGGTAAAGAGGTATTGGATAGCATGGGTCTGTAGGATGGCAGATGATAATTAGGTGTTGGTGGTATTAGACGGTAGCATTTTTTGAAGATTGATGTTATTTTTCTGGGAAATCTTTCATGTTTGCAAGTAATTATTGAATAAATACCATGACAGGTAATCTGCGTTATCTTGGTCATTTTCGTTATGTTTGCATGCTGGTATTTAAGTCAGGTTGATTTGCTGGTATTTTGGTATATTTATTAAGACGTCCATCCAGGGCAAGCATTGAAGAAGCCGGTATGGCTCATCCATTGCCACATCTCATTATCCTCACAAACTACGTAACATTTCTTATTTAGATTATGTATTGCAGGTGCTCGTTATATTCTAAGACGTTTAAATGGACCAACAAAGCTACGCCTGTGGGGTATGGATGGTAACAATTGCAGTTGGCTCATAAACACCAACTTTCATGGGCCCCAGTAACGAAGCCTCCATTAATATTTCCAGTTCAAATACTTCAGCTGGCTTCAGCCATACATTTAGATATGGCAGACGTATGTCTGAATGGCTTGTCAAGTCCTATCCTTAAATGAGAACCAGTGACAAGTGTAGGGTGTTAACAGAATGTAGTCAGCTGCAGCCCTGTTATTCACCTATTACGAGTGTGACCACTTAGTTTTAATGGTGTCATTTTACCTAATGTGATCAGCTACCAAAGAAGTTTTGGACAATTCCACAAATCCTGTTCATCTAATTGAAGGGATACAGGCTTCACTTGTTACATTGATACGACCTATGGTTTGATCAGAACTACTCCCTTGTAGCCCCGGTCTGACCGTAATATACATCAACAAGATGTCATGCATGGCAAACTCTCTTGTTGATGTAAATCTAAAATATGTTAAATGAGGATCAGTACATCTTTGCCAGTTAATATATATTTTAATCAAGGATAAAAAGCAAACAATACAGTCAAACTTTTCTGTGAAAGATCAATTTGTTATTGCTGGACCCAAAGTATCAATGACAAAATGGGCTGATCCAGTTTGACCAATAGCATTCATGCTATATCTCGAGCTGATTACTTCCTTGTCAAATTATCCAAGTTCCAACGATGTCATTTCACATTTGTGAACACATAAAGGTAACACAATCCACATTCAAATGACTGGTGATTCCCACATATGCCTTTAATTGGTACAAAAAGGATGAAGATTTCTATTCAAGCAATCATGGTATATTTCATGACGGACTTGAAGCTGCATGTAGTTTCAATGAAATAACACGAAACACATTGAAAGCAATAACCACACTTACCGAAAAGTTTCGGACAAATGTTCTTTGATTCATTAAATGCCTGAGTTTCTTTCATCCATGTATGAAACAATGTTGCAGCTTCAATTATAAACGAGAGAACTTATTTCAAGAAATCATGCTTGAGAATCGCAGGGATACAAGTAAGCTGGAATATGTTCACATAACAACATTTTAACAAACAACAAATAGCCATGGTAATTCTGACACTTCAATTCAATGTTCAATAGACCAACATGACTGATGCCCTATGGAAGGGTGTTAAACTTTCACAAACTCTCAACAGACAGACCAAGTTATAACAATGAACACCATAGAAATGTAAACAATGGAAATAAAAACAATCCATCCACAACGATATGTAATTCACAACCACATGTTGACACAAGTACTACCATTTATAAATACTTACATATTCATATACCACAGGTGACAACTGGTATAATTTGTAGTTATATCCCACGTAAAAAATAATATCTATAATATTTCCCAGCTGATTAATCTTCACGACATTAATGGGCAAAAGCCTGCAAACAAATAGGTGTACGCAGCAACTTTCTACTACACTACTTGTAAAACAGGTCTGTATCAAATAAGCCATAGTACGCAAGTGCATTTCAATTCATCAACAGCAAAACCAGCAAAGCAACAACTGGTTAAGCTCAAACAAATGCATAGAGAGCACCGAAGGATGGAAGTGAAATTTGCATGAACTTAAGTGAAGGAAGATTTTGATGAATTAAACATTGCATTAAGTGCTTCTAAACAAATTCCCATCAGATCAACTGTTTCCATCCTAGTAATGAGTATTCTTAAAACTACATAACAAGAATAAAGTATATAAAACTGAGAAACTGGTTTGAATTGGAAGAGTTTTGAAATATAAGTATCAGACATAAGTGACTTTACCAATCACTTCTAGCAGTTCATTTGTATCAGGGTATCTTTGTGCTGTATTGGAGGGCAAGTCTGTGGACGTCTCCTCAGTCATTTCATGAGGAGCATTTACAATCATAATTTCAATTTCACCCTTTCTGTCCAACTCTACCTTAGAATGATGGGTGATGAATCATGTTGTGTTCTTGTTGATGGTTCTGTCTGATACAACAACACAGCTTGACTTGGGCTATCAACTGACATAAGTTCATCCTTACCAGCATCAGCACTGGTCACTGCAGCTGGTGCTGTTTGCCCATCACCACCCCATACAAAGTCTTCTAGGTATGACAACTTCTCAGGTAAACTCACCTTCTCCCATTTATCTTTATCACTAGTATCCATGTTTGCCAAAAACCTCCCATAATGCTCTGCACCCCCTTCCAACATCAGACTCTCAATCTGTTCATCATCTAACAACGTGCCACTAGCCACTGACACAGAGTCGTCAGAAGCTCCATCATCATAGTCCTCATGAGATATCCGCCTCGGACTTAGAAATCCCTCTGATTCATTCCCTTTGGCTCTCTGTAAACTAGCCATGATTTCAGCATTGGATTCTAAAGATGCAGACATAAATGCAGAGTCAGCAGTTTCCCCCTCCACAGGGGAGTTTCTTGTCAGACTAACAGAAGGTATAGCAACTGTGTTATCATTCATTGCAACAAGCTCAGGGTCGGCTGCGATTACATTTCCTGTGGCGGTATCTTTACTAATAAGCACGGCAGGTGTTTGACTAGAATCAGTTAGGCTAAGACTGGAGCTGGGCTTCACAGAAGAACCTCCTAATTGTCCAGTATCCATGACAACACTTTGTGAGGTAACTTCTTCATAACTTGGTGGGGGGTCTGGAGACTCCGCCCCTACACCAGTGCCCCTGGTGCCCATCTCACGCCTCAGAGATTCCTCCCGACGTTTGTGGTGGATAGAGTCGCTGATCTGTTCCAGATTGTCGAGAGCTTCTGCATACGACTGTTTGGCTGATTGGACGGAAATCTCCAGGTGACTCACAGCTTGTTTCTGATCCTGTCACAACACATTCATGAATCATAAGTAGATATATGCTTAATTGAAAAGGCAACAGGAGAGCAAGCAGTAAAACATAGCTCACAAAATCGAGGTTAGGAATTACATCCGAACAAACTGAAGTATTTTCTGAAGACAATTACACGTATATGGTCTGTGGAATGCTGTGTCAAACTTGTAGAGCTTCTAGCATGTTGAGACACAAATGACCATATAACTCTCTACCTAGATTAGCGATATCAATTTTACAGGGTATTGGGCAAAACAGTTACCTCATCCCACACAATAATGGACTCTCTACCTATACATCTCCTGTTATACCACATGCATCCCCATCCCCCAATCAATACCCCCCATCCCCCTGTGTATGCTGTTGTCATCACTGACATGTCATAATGATCAACATGGTTGATTTTACCTCCATTTGCTGGTTGACTCGTGCCTTCAACTCAAAATACGGCCTGAAACCAAAAAGCATCTTTGAACCACACAGTCCATCATCAATGGGACCTGGATGCCGATCAGATTCTCTCACGGTTAATATAAAGTTTATGGAGGAACCTAATAAAATCAATGCTATAACGCCTGTGGATACCGTGATTTTGAGATGGTCCTCCGGAGTTCTTTCTGCAAGTGTTTCACTTCCTGTTCGGCCTCATTGAAGACTAGTGCTGTCTGGCGGTGTTCAACTTCGCTTGCAAGTCGCTCCTCCTCTGCATCGTTCACCTTCATACACACGCCAAGGTTGATATACACACCCCCAAACACATACACCATGGCTGATATACACACACCAAAACACATACACCAAGGCTGATATACACACCCCCAAACACATACACCAAGGCTGATATACACACACCGAAACACATGCACCAAGGTTGATATATACACCCACAAACACATACACCATGGCTGATATACACACACTGAAACACATACACCAAGGCTGATATACACACCCCCAAACACATACACCAAGGCTGATATACACACCCCCAAACACATACACCAAGGCTGATATACACACGCAGAAACACCAAAACACATACACCAAGGTTGATATACACACGCCCAGACACATACACCAAGGCTGATATACACACACCGAAACACATACACCAAGGCTGATATACACACACCGAAACACATACACCAAGGCTGATATACACACGCCAAAACACACACACCAGCTGATATTCTGATATACACACGCCCAGACACATACACACCAAGGCTGATATACACATGCCAAAATACACACATCAAGACTGATTTACACACACCAAGACACATACATCAAGACTGATTTACACACACCAAGACACATACATCAAGACTGATTTACACACACCAAGACACATACACCAAGGCTGATATACACACGCCGAAATACATACATCAAAACTGATTTACACACACCAAGACACATACACCAAGGCTGACATACACACGCCGAAATACACACACCAAGTCTGATAAACACACGCCAAAATACATACATCAAGACTGATTTACACACACCAAGACACATACACCAAGGCTTATATACAGATGCCAAGACATGAACACAGAGACAGATAGACATTTTCAATGATTCACTTGCCACCTTGCACAGTTGCAGTCTTACAAATCAGACCAGAATAGGTGAAAAGCACTTTCTGAACAACTTTACAACATACTGGTAGTTTTAGAACGTCTTGGCCCACCTTGATGGTGGCATGATTCAGCATCTCCTGCCAGGCCGGATCAAATGGCTGACCCTTACAGAAGAAGCCCTGCTCAGCCAGGAAGACCATTTCTTTGGCAGCTGCCAGCTGACTACAGGCTCTTTCATAGCGCTGAGCAGCATTCTGTGTCTCGGTCTGTGTCTGATCACCAAAGCATCACACAGTCAAGTACTAAGATGGTAACACCAGTATCACCCCTCCCCATACGTTAAACACACGCATGACGCAGTGCAATCAATGCACAAGACCAACTTAAAAACAATGACATAGTACAATCAACACACAACGTATTAATGCATACTACAATCACTACATGGCACAATGAGTGGAACTATTCTGCTCAGCTTCCAGAGCCTCATATAGACTGATGTCATTGGCTGATTGGGTAACAACTGGAGCTTACTGGTGTGAGTTAAGTATTACACTACCTCCTTGGCTCGGATGCGGGCATGGTAATACGGTCTGGCTTTATCTACTGCACTGCCAACCTTCTTGTGAATTTCATCAAGTCGAGCTGTGGATTCATTGAGCAGCTGACGAAATGTTGCTCTTGCTTCCTGAGGTGCAAAATGATCTTAGAATTGGTGACTTGTTCTTCACTTGGCGCTAGGTTATTAACCATCATAACATGTGAACAGCATCATACTGCAAAGGCTGTGATTGGTAGGCTGTGTAACAAGTATGATATTTGTTTGGGTAAACTATCAACAATAACATCCATTAATGTTATGAAAATGATTTAGTACATTGAGTTGAATTTCCAAACTGTTGATCGTCTGTGATGCTCTGTTCAGTTTCTCCAATTCAGTCTGTAACAACAGATTAAAAAAACACTACATTTTGTACAGAGGTTCATTGAATAAGGCTAGACACAACTCCCCGGTTATCAGGTTATGTATCGTGGACACAAGTTGTGGACAGAATCAAAATGAGACAGCCAGGTTGGACTCTTGGTCTTGGTGAATGGTGCTAGACCCCTACTAATGCATTAAATTCGCAGCTGTCGATGACTATCATGGAACGAACATGGCAAAAATTACAATAAACATACGCATATCTTAAGATTAACGCACTTGAATTCTAGGATCTAAAATCTCATCTTGAAATTCTGTGGAATCTATGGATCGACTTCGGTTTTTGTCATTCAAACTCGTCTCAGCCATTTTGCACAGCTGTCAAAGGGTCAAGGCCGCTTTGAATGTACAATCTCCACTTCCGGTTCCTGTAACGACATCCACACCCCCTTGTTTGCTGTCATTCATCGTTATCGCCTAGGGTCGATAAGCGCCAGGTTACGAGTTACGACCAGGTGAGATAGATCTCTCTTTACTTTGTAGCCGACCTGTGGAAGTCCCAGCCATTAATACATGTCCGACACTATTCATTGGTGGTTTTAATAGTTTCGAATTCAGATGACGCCCTCGCATCTGTCTAGGCTCTCGCCCCGGTCGAACGGTAATATAAATATAGACCTCGTCTACTCGGACATCTTGTTCTGTTGTAGGGCTATGCGCGGTCATGAATATTTTCTTTGGCACTTGTCGTTGCTGCCGTATGACTCCATTCCCAGTGTACCACAAGACTTCTTTTTCTCACGCGAACACCGTTCTCACGATTTGTTTCCACATAACCACTGGCACTGCTAACTTTTTCTTGTCACGCCACAGCCCTGTAGAAACTTCAGCAAAGAAACTTCGCATCTGACAGCGTCCGTGCTTTTGACAACTTTCAATCACACACGCCCGAACTGTGGATGGAATACACAGGGATTTGTATGGGAAGGTAGATTAAAGATATATATAATCGATCTATGACCCCAGATAGTCCACATAATACTACTAAAAAAACAGTACCTGTAATATGTTCATCTTATAACATTCTTCAATGTTTTATCCTGTGTCAACCATGTGGTGTTTTGCATCAGAATCTGTGATGATAAGTTTTTTCTGATCCACTAATGATGTTTGATCTTTACACTCTAATTTCTTAGAGGATTACATTTCCATTGCTATGCCTTTCAACACTAAGTAACTTTGAGGGAATATACAGACCTCAGATGAAGGTTGAAAAGAAAGTGTAACTCAGTCAAAAATATCTGATTAATTTTGGTGCCCACTGAAAGCTCGTGACCACCCAAATACCCTTCTCTCTCCCATTTCATTGTACATGTCATTTATTGATTTGTTCCAGCTGTGTTAGTCTTTTGCGTGCGGTAGAATTCGTCCGGTTCACAACCTAATTCATCATCATTTTAGTAGTAGTACCTTGGGTCATAGATCGATTATATATCTTTTTATCCTCATCCTTACTTCTAATACGAATCCCTGTGATGTAATATCAGATAGCAGAAACTAATTATAACAGCGCTCAGCTAAGGTATATTTGATCTCTATTCCTTTGCGTCATCTAAGTTGCTGGGCCTTGCATCCGTGTGAGATTGGTAAGCATTAATACTTTGATTATCTTGTCTGCTGTGAATTATTGACTGATATTGACTCATTCTCCTCTGCTTATACATGTCCTAAATGACCTTTTCCATGTTGTTATTAATCTTTATACTGTTGTATTAGCCTCATGTATCAAAACCCCTTTCTATATACAAAAGTAATATCTCTTTTTGATTGTCTTGGCCCACAGTACCATGGTTCGGTTTACTTCCGAGCGATTTGTGTTGAAATTTCATTTTGTCCATGGATTGGGCAGCATATATGATTACTAGTTTTGAAATTAAATTTTACTGAAATATATTTTTGCTTTGTAGGAATCCTACTGCTGTGTTGAACTTTTGGCACACAAAAAAATTTCATCTTGTTGATGGTGTACAGTATATTTCAGTGTGTGGGTCTGCAATTAACCACACCTGTCATAAGATTATGTACCACACAACCCCACAGGTTGGTTATACAAATTCCACCCTTTGAGATCCACCAAATTATTGCTGTTCTGCTTACATAATCACTTTGTTATGCAGAAGACTACACACTTCGTAACTACTTATCCAATTTAAGCATACATACTTTTGTGGAGGGCATTCTATTCTCTCTGTTCCACAGGATCCACTAAAACACAATCAACCTGACTAAATAAGTTGTCAAGAGTTATATAATCACCAATAGGGGTTCTTTGATGAGGATGGCTTGCTGGTGTATGTATACAAAACTGTTCTGCTGCATATACCACTGGCCGGGCCAGGTGTACCAACCAACCTTACCATGCAATCCCTGTGTACTCACGTCTTCTACAAACAATATTGCTCAGTTACACAACAGACCTTCGGTGACCAACCAAACAAGATCAGTTAAACAACAACCTCAGCAGTGACAACCAAACAAGATCAGTCATGCAACAACCCCAAACAACATCACTCTTCAACAACCCCAGCAGTGACAACCAAACAACTTCAGTCACACAACAACCCCAGCAGTGACAACCAAACAAGATCAGTCATACAAACCCCAAACAACATCAGTCTTCAACAACCCCAGCAGTGACAACCAAACAAGATCAGTCATACAACAACCCCAAACAACATCAGTCTTCAACAACCCCCCAGCAGTGCCAACCAAACAAGATCAGTCATACAACAACCCCAAACAACATCAGTCTTCAACAACCCCAGCAGTGACAACCAGACAACATCAGTCACACAACAACCCCAGCAGTGACTGCACTAAGGTTTTGGGATTCCATTCATATACTTGCAGCAGTTGTGGGACGTTCCAAATGAAGTAAGTATAGAGCTTGAATCTAACGTGAGGCGCTGATTGTCAGCTCGTATATTGGATCAACTCTGTGGGTGGATACAATGGCCGTGTTGTACAATGGGTACCGCGGTAGATGTTCAGTACACACACCCGATCTTTGAAACACCTCTACACGAGTTGCATGGAGCCAAATAAAGTTAGTGTCCTATCAAAAAATGGCCGTCAATGTGGAAGAAGGTAACACATCCATCCGTAGGAGTAAGGATGTCTGGTGTCATGTCCATTAGACTTATTGATCTGTTGAGCGATGTCTGATCGATGTTCTGGGCCGGTAAATCGAGCCACAAGAATTTGTTTATGAATCTCACTCCCACTAAGCTAAACACACACGAAATCAAGTGCTGTAAGACTGTCTGAGAATTTAACAATGGATGCAAGAATATCAGGTTATAAATATGCCCTATGTTGTCTTCGGCGTTGTCTAAGTAAACGATCGCGTGATTTGTTATCACATTAGCGAGATTCGCGTTCACGATGCTCGTATGTCAACCCTGATCTGGGCTCCGTTCCTTGCCAGTCATGCATATCGACGCCTGTGAGTATCTTTGCTCGCTAGCAAAGCCAGGGTTCGCTGACATCCCCCGATCCTCTCACTCTCTCTGGGGACGTGGCACACTGATCATTGTTGCAGGCGGTGGTGAGTCCGTTCTTTACTGGCTCAGTGCAGTATAGCGGGAGTTGACAAGCTTTTGGAATCTCATAACTGGCCTGAACAGTCCACTGATGAGAAGCGTTCTGACGTACGCAGCGTAGCGCCACGTTAATTGGAATGGCGTTAGATTATCGCCCGCCGTCTGCTTTAATTTGCTGTATTTCAGCGCTCACTCCGCGCGGTTAAATTACTGAACTGTCAAGTGACAAGTCAGCCTAACAAGATTTACTCATCCTGTACTACTATAGTAGGATTGGTTTGTACAACTGTTTGCCGTGGCTGGAAACAGCACTCACATTGACTGTGTTTAAATAATTCTTAAACATATATAAACTTGTTGAGAGAAAAAGCTATGTGTCTCTCATTTGTTTCTCTGAGTATTGCTGAGTTAACTTTATATGTATACTGCTCATTGCCACGAACGGAACACCATACAAGTATGGATGGAAACAAATTACATATCTCATGGAATGTACCGGATACCCCGTCTATTGATTTACGTGCTAAAACTGGTCAGTGCGTGTACAGTGGTGCCGT
Source organism: Urechis unicinctus (assembly GCA_034190875.2). NCBI lineage: Eukaryota > Metazoa > Annelida > Polychaeta > Xenopneusta > Urechidae > Urechis > Urechis unicinctus. Next base: position 43,220,885 of record CM067357.1, read on the forward strand.
GATGCCAAATGGTCGGCATACATACAATTAACAACCGGAAATATGTGTCCTGCCATTGCCCTAATGACATGTCTGTTGGTGCATAAAGCATTGTTCGGCGCCAGACAGACCGCACTCTGAGCAGACGACAGTCGAAGGGATCTACTGCCAAAAAATTATGACGTTGCGATATTGCAAGTGACACTGGTCGACCCTTAATGACGACTGTGATATTAACTTTGTTCACGGTGAAATAGTAGGATTAGCGTCCAGCACCAAGTCGTAGACCGACACGACGTTCGAGGGTGAAAATCGTCAATGTTGTGACGCATTGACGCCTTATAATGAGTTGACCTCTGTCTCCTTGAAGCAGCTGCTGTTGTATCCTCGGGGATATTACATCACATGGGCGGTATCAACCTGTGTCTCTGCTGCTTTATCAGTAACTGGAGTCTTAATCAAAAACGGAAGTGACGTGGCACCATCTCTGAATCAACTTGCATTGCTTGTGCAGTGTTTTAAGGAAAATGATAACAGTTTTGCCAAACTTCAATGAACTTTCATAAAATACTGAAATTAATCGAAGTATTTTATTTCAGTGTGCAAACAAAGCTCTCTGAATGCAACTATCTCTCAGATTTTAATCCTGTACCCCATTCATTGTGCTGGTGTATATGTTCATCACGCTAATGATAAACTGCCATCATGGTAGACAGTGCTGCAGCAGTTCAAGCCAAGGCTTATTTTACCAGTAAAGAAAACCAATTGCTTGTTCCCAACAGCGACTTCGGACGCCGGAAGTTCGTCAATGTGCAGACGTCCACGCCGAGCCGTGCTGGATTCCAGGGGCCCAACCAGACGGCAGTACAAAGCTATTCCAGATTTCAAAAGCAAGAACAGCAAGAAGACCCTGACGTCGACTACACCGATCTCGACATGAAGAAAAGTGAGTTGCTTATTTAGTTATTTCTTTCATTTATTCATTTGAACTGTGCCCCTAAATGAATCTCGTCGTCTGCTGGGTCATATTCTCCCGTCCCTCGGATCACCGTACTATATGTAACCGAACCATCGCTGGCAATCCATACGTGCACATCCGACCCCATGTGACAATAATCGAAAGCTGTATGTATCAACGTCATCTGTACCACGTGTTTAATGTTGTACTCTATGAAGGGATATTCGGATAATTAAAAACAATTGTGGAATTATCTCTAAAGATAACTCCATTTTCCATTATTAGCCATTTATCTCGCGGAAATACCCTCCAATTCCGGAAGACAAATCAGTAATCTGGCTGAATGAATCAAGCACAGCGACATTTGTCCAATGCTGTTATCACACGGGCGCTGGAGTACGTCTTGTATGCACTATTTGTTGGTAGTATTCCAGTTGCTCTGTGTTGGATAAGTGTTGTCGGATTCCGTTGGCACTTGCCGACCCCTGACCGGTTATGTCTAGAACTCATGATGTACCTACCACAGACGCCCGCTTCGCAATGACAACCAAACAGCTGCTTTAGAGCAACCTCTGAATGTGGCTCTAAGACGCCGCGTGACAATACGACAGATTTGCTGTTTGGACTTGGATCCCATCAGGAAAAAATAAATAAATTCGGCGGCTTTTTTTCCTAGTTATCCAAAAATTGAGGGAGGGCTACCCATGAAAAAGGCACTCTATTTATCGATATTTCAGGGGCTGATTTTCACGTCACAGAGGCGAATTCGCCCCCGTGTATTTTATTCACTGGTTCCCATTGAGTTGCACCCATAGTATGTCTGCACCCAACTGATCAGTACTCTCGAACTATCACGAAACTTAGCAAAGAAACTTCGCCTCTGACATCGTGCTGTTTACAACTTACGATCTCTCATGTCCGCGCTATATGGATATATCTGCATCAGTAACCATTGGGGGTGAGGCCCGGGGGGTGAGGTAACCTGCCTATATGACGAAACACGATACAAGTGGTCCAGTGAGGTGAAATCTCGTTCGATGGGATCTCATCTGCAGTAATAGTTCTACACATAGCCGCCATAAGCCTAACTCCACATGGTATGTTACCTCATCTAAGTGAATATCCTTAAATGCTAATCTTTTATTTGCAATAACGGGCACCGAAAACACGCCCTGATTCTCCAGCGCGTTTACGACACCGAAAGCAAATCACGAATGGCGTTTGCGTTGCGTGGTTTGATCAGAGTTTGTATATATATTGACTATCTTTAGTTTGATTATTGACAAGCTCCGCCCATCATGTCGCCCGGTTTGATTATTGACTAGCTCCGCCCATCATGTCGCCCGGTTTCATTGTTGACCAGCTCCGCCCATCATGTCGCCCAGTTTGATTGTTGACCAGCTCCGCCCATCATGTCGCCCGGTTTTATTGTTGACTAGCTCTGCCCATCATGTCGCCCGGTTTGATAGTTGACCAGCTCCGCCCATCATGTTGCTCGGTTTGATTCATGTCGCCCGGTTTGATTGTTGACTAGCTCCACCCATCATGTCGCCCGGTTTGATTGTTGACTAGCTCTGCCCATCATGTCGCCCGGTTTCATTGTTGACTAGCTCCACCCATCATGTCGCCCGGTTTGATTGTTGACTAGCTCCGCCCATCATGTTGCCCGGGTTCATTGTTGACAAGCTCCGCCCATCATGTCGCCCGGTTTCATTGTTGACTAGCTCCGTCCATCATGTCGCCCGGTTTCATTGTTGACAAGCTCCGCCCATCATGTCGCGTCTTCCAGAGTCTTCTGGTCCAGGCACGGCGAAGTGAAGACCGCACGCGATGTCTGACGTGTTCTTAGAATGATCACCAACATCAGATCACGAGAATGAACACTCAATTGAAAACTAACGTACGTCGGTGATGGCGAAGGCGGCCGCAAACGCCCCCTGCAAATGATTTCCACATTTTTGATTAATCTGTCCATCTATTAACTTTTAGAAGGCACGTTTTCTATTAAAAATAATTACAAATACAAGCTACTATTGGATCCTTGCAAACAAAATATTAGCTCGACATGTTATTATTACCACGAGTTATTTTTGAAAAATCTACTTACCCTTGGGAACTCAATCGGTGAGGAATGTTCTGCCTCCTAGCAAACAGGAGACCTATTGCAATTTCTTTCCAACCAACTTTAATATCTGTTTATACTTTAGATCGAAGAGGTTATGATTGACCTTGATCTCATTCCTAAGGTCACAACCTCAAATTAATACTTTACAGTGGCATATTATTGTGAATATAGTTTGAGGAATGTTACCATTACACTTGCAAAGACCCTTTCAACATGTCACTCATGCGGTTCAATAATTAGACTAATGTGACCAGTCTGGTGGTGAATACGTCTTTTTGTAATGAAGCAAGCAAGTTCACGGAAAGACAGACCCTTCTTTTGTTAATTTATAATTGCTGCCAAACTGGTCACATTGGCTGTTGAGCCACACGAGTGTCATGCTCAAAGGTCTTTGAAAGGGCAACTGTCACCTCTTTGTGACCTTTGACCCCCTAGATAATAACGAAAAACTGATAAAAAATCCTCGACCTTATGACCAAGTTGATATCTTAAAATATAGAATGTGTGTATCTTATGCGTTTAGGTGGCATATGTATTATTTTCGATGACGCTTCCTGATTGTTAAAATGCACCTGTAAACACCTATTAACAGCATGCAAGTAAAAAGTCTGGCGAGTCCTTAGATTAGATACATTATCAGTGACCTGACTTTACTCCCAATTAATTGTGTCAAGAAACAATACGTATCCGATACATTCAGGTGGTGTGTCCTTGCTTGTAGAATGTAATAAAACGCACTAACCAATACATTTCACATACCTCTCCTGTGATTCAATCACCGAACACGAGGCTAATCCGTAGACGATCTCATTCAATCTTGTCATAGCGTTTACTTTAAAAGCAGGTCAAAAACAGCTGAGCTTCATGGTCTCTAGTCCGATTGTAATTGATTAAATCTGTCTTGAAATTGATGAATAAAATCTTAATGACTCGCTGTTTATTTTTCTGGTAATTTATGGAATTGCCTAAGGTTAAACCTTTTAAAGCTCAACAGTGAATACACTTAGTTTTTATTGGTACATGAGAGGCAGGTGACGGCGGGGTTGTGTTCCTGTGCCTGGCACCAGATCATTGAGGTTTAACGGCGCGGCACACCCGTCACCGGGCAGTACAGAGCTCTCAATCGCCTTCATCATATCCTTAAGCCTTAATCGCATGAATCAACCACTTGCAACCCCCAACCCCCGATCTCAGTTGTACAAGTTAATTGCAGATCGGGTGGAATAAATTATTTTCATTGTATGACTTTTTATATGTCGCGTCTCTTCTGTTTTTGGCGCACTGAGATCTTGACTAGTTGCCTTTGTTGAGCCGAGTGAGAGGCGTCTCGCTGGAGGCGCGCTTATACGTTCGTGATCGCCATCGCTTCGTGGAGAGAGTGTTGTCTAAGTCATGGTTGACCTGGCGCGTGCGATCTTGCTGCGCCGCGCGTCGTTCTATGAATTACCGACTGATACAGGCGTATTAGTTATACGATCTACAGACTGATATATGCTGGGTCGTTTATATGTTATACAGGCGGATTATTCCATGATATTCAGATTGATACAGGTTGTTTTATGATATTCAGACTGATAGAGGTGGGTTAGTTCTTTGTAATACAGACCCAGGGGTGCCAACTAACGGTCGCCCGTCCGTCAATGGCGACTTAAAGCGATTTCGATTTGAATTCGCGCCCGGGTAGCGAGTCAGTTATCGCACTCTCTCTGGGTTAATTACTTTCCAGCGACATTGCCAAACATCAAAAGCATGCTTGAGACGTTTGTCCGCGCATGCTACCATAAAATACGCGTGTGTCAACAAGCTTTAGATCAGGTGTTCATAAAGTCAGGTTTTTGAGAGGGTAAGCTGATTTGGCTGTCTCAGCCGTATTCATAAAAAAAATATTAGCCGTTGGGTCGACTGAAATCTCACACTGATACAGGCGGGTTAGTTGTATGATATACAGACTGATACAGGCGGGTTAGTTATATGATATACAGATTGATACAGGCGGGTTAGTTATATGATATACAGACTGATACAGGCGGGTTAGTTATATGATATACAGACTGATACAGGCGGGTTAGTTATATGATATACAGACTGATACAGGCGGGTTAGTTCTCGTTTGAATATACATAAAGATGAACTTTTTGTCCTTTATCATATCGTTGAGTGATCACATGCGTTTTCTTGCCGCAGAACGTCACGTTTTTAGGTCACAAGTATAACCCGTAATGAACCAGGAAGTGAGTTACGTAGCCTTATGGATTACCGCCACTTCCGCCTTACTCACAATTAAGGTTCGGGCAAGATTTTTGCCAACAAGGCCCGTATGTTCACGAGGTGTATGGAAAATCTTTGGTTATTTTCCAACCCTTGTCTCTACATTTTGTCCAGTTCTTGTCACTACTTTTTGTCCAGTTCTTGTCACTACGTTTTGTCGAGTTGTTGTCTCTACATTTAATTCAGTTCTTGTCACTGCATTTTGTCTAGCTCTTGTCACTACATTTTGTCTAGTTCTTGTCACTACATTTTGTCCAGTCCTTGTCACTATATTTTGTCCAGTCCTTGTCACTACGTTTTGTCCAGTTGTCTCTACATTTAATTCAGTTCTTGTCACTACATTTTGTCTAGCTCTTGTCACTACATTTTGTCTAGCTCTTGTCACTATATTTTGTCATGTCCTTGTCACTACATTTTGTCCAGTCCTTGTCACTATATTTTGTCCTGTCCTTGTCACTATATTTTTTCTAGTCCTTGTCACTTAATTTTGTCCAGCTCTTGTCACTACATTTCATCTAGTTTATTATCGACTCCCCATATCCTAGTCACCTGTTCCACTACTCCCTAGCTACCCACTCACCTCGTCCTTATCATGGTATTATCAGTTAGCCACTTGGATTCCGATAAGGGCACATGATCGCTCTCTGCATCGCCCCCATTCACCCCCATCCCAAAATACTCTGCGGCGGTCTGTTCTGAAGTAGAAAAGCGATTATTTGATGCTCTGAAAGACACCAGGCTGTGGGAGACGCGATATGTAGCTTGTATCCACATGCTAGCGCTGGCTGGGTGCGTCCAGCGATCACTTCAGTCTGGTCAGCTGCAGTGTTACTCGGAACTCGAGACGTCTTAGTAATGTTTTAGTAAAAGTGAAATGTTGAGAAACGAGCGCGGCCGGTGGAGACGGGAGGTTTACAGTATCGTGTGTGGCTACACACCGCATCCGAGAAAGACGACTTGATCTCTAAAGTCGTGGAATTCATTTCTTGATTACCGATCGGATCCTGTGCCTGTTTGATCCAACCAGGCAGTTCTACCTCAATTCATTTCTTGATTACCTCAACAGAGGACGTTTTGATGCCATACAATGTAACTACGGGCTGACTTACCTGGTACCATCCAATGTAACTACGGGCTGACTTACCTGGTACCATCCAATGTAACTACGGGCTGACTTACCTGGTACCATCCTACGCATCGACTTGATCACTTTTGTGGCTGAGCTGACTTAGCTGGTACCATCCTACGCATCGACTTGATCACTTTTGTGGCTGAGTAACAAGGCACTGAGCGTCCCAGCAAGGATTCAGGCTACAGCTTCCCTCTGCTTGAATCATCTTCCCATTCATCTGTCACATTTAACATCATGATGAAGCAGAAGGGCAAGGTCATTGCGATTCGTAAGGAGGAGCTACTTTACGCTTTCCACTGTAGTGTGTTGGTGACATAGAGCACTGGGCTGCATTAGCCTGTTATCAGCTGCCAGCCTACTTACCCATGTTACACTGAGCTACTGTGGGTGTGGTCTCTCCTGCGCTGCTAATGTGCTTCAGTCCCCACCGATCCATGAGTGATATTTAACAGTGGTCACTGACATGTAACAATGGCCACTATGTCACCAAAGATAAGTTACAGTGGCCACTACCCCATCAATGATGTGTTACCTGTATATTATCTGTGTATTTTGTATCTTTTGAGTGGAAGCATTATCTTACCTGTATGCATCATTCATATATTGTTTTCATTGAATTGTCATTAATAGCTCCTAACTACATTAACCCCCCACCCCCCACCACCCACCCCCCACCGGATGCTGTATGACCCTGGTCTTCATCCTGTTCTCCTGTTGTCTGTGGCTCCAGGTGGTACCAGGCAGTGGATTCATCCTCCAGATACTCTGCTCAAAGGTCACATCGTCTACAATGTCAAGGTTTGTCACCTAGTATAAGATGGTGTCACTGGTCATATATGTAATAGTCCTCTGGTTAGCAATGCTGTGTTTCATTTTTATTCTATTGCTGACATGTTTTGTGTGTACTCATGACAGTTTCTGGGTCATGTTGAAGTCGAGAGTCCTAAGGGAACGGAGGTCGTGAGAGATGCTATCCGCAAAATGAAGGTCATATGCACCCATATTTTGTAGCAGTTCTCACCAAGCTTTACAGCTTTGTTAACAAGTGTATACATCTGACTTGTCCTGAATGTGACTGCAGTTTAACAAACAGATCAAGAAAGCAGAAGGCCATAAACCTAAGAAAGTTGAATTGACTGTTTCAATCGATGGGGTCACTGTGCAGGGTATAAAGACCAAGGTATACGGTTGCATGGAGGATTGTGTGCATGAATTTCAATTGGCGTTGTTCTCCAGTAAAAGTTTGATTTTTCTAAAGCTGTAACTTGGTTTCAAAAAACAAATTTGTTATTGTCATCTAATAACCTTGACATGACCTTGTGATCTGTGACCTCTGCAGGAAGTGTACCACCAGTACCCCCTCCATCGCATCTCCTATTGTGCTGATGATAAAGCTGATAAACGCATGTTCACCTTCATCGCCAAAGAGGCTGACACCCCTGGCCACCACTGCTTTGTGTTTGACAGCGATAAGTGTGTAAGAAGAAACTTTTATCCTCCCTCTATACGAATGCTTCTTCAAATATTGTAGTATCAATCACCGACAAGTCTCTATCACAAAATTCCATTCACCTACAAGAAAATCACCTAATTCTTATTCTCCTCCGATTAATTCCTTCGCCCTTGGGTGAGCCCTGTCTCCTCGCTTCCATCTGCTTCCTGTGGAGCCTGCTCATGCTGCCATCATGACGGGTATTCACCTCGCGCAGGGTCCAATAATAGTCATAACGGACTCTACATCGTATTTACTTCTCTGCATGTAATGTGATTATCATAACGGTGGTTATTTTGTACTGACCACGCGATTGAACGTATATGTCGATCATAACGGTCACTTAGTGAGGCTGGCGTTGCAGGCTGAGGAGATCACGTTGACCGTGGGCCAGGCCTTTGACCTCGCATACCGACGCTTCCTCGATTCCTCCAGCAAGGATATGGACGTCAAGAAACAGTACCTGCTCTGTCAGAAGCAGGTCTGTGTGTGTGTTCTTGTCCAAACAAATTGTTTAAACTTTAATGTTGCCCATAAACATTTATTATCACGACATAGCCTCTGTTATATCATAGGAGTCTCTATGTTTACGTTTTATTATATAGATAATTTGTGTAATTATTGACCTCTGAGAAATGTGTTATTGGTGTAAAGGTGATGGGATGATGAGGTGTGATTGGATAGGGTTGATAGCTCCCATGGTATGTGTGGACACAGGTACAGGAGCTGACCACAGAGAACTTGGCTCTTAAGTCACGTGTGGCCATGCTGGAGAGGCTGGTCGACCCCAGCACCCCAGGTTACCACGACACCAGCAAACCAGTGGTCGGTGATGTTTGCACTTCTACGTAGATATTCTGATGTAGATGACTAATTTTCCTGTTGTCCTCATACTGCCTGTGGTCTATCAAACAATACTTGCAAAACTGGTCTATCAACGAAGATGTGCCACTTAGCAGTGTTGTATGTCAAACCTTATTGGACTTATCTAACCCAGCCTAGTAGAGAAATCCCTTATAGTAATCTTCTAAGCATGTCTCGCATAAGTGATAGCTACATGTGCTACACCTACCATGTCCTACAGGGGAATGAAGCTGGCATTGCCGTAACTAACGGCAATGCTGCCACGGCAACCAAACAGGATGCAGTCATCCCTCCTAAATTGCCCCCACCTGTTCAGGTATATGCAGTTGGCCTACAGAATCTGTATCTCTGGCTAACCCCTCGTCTCAGTCTACTAACTTCTTATTAGTCGCCTCATGAATATTCATTTCTGCATGATTAATTCAACAACTAATTGGTCTGGCTTTGAAACTAGTATTTTATAATTATTGATTACTGCATGATGAAATCTGCAGTAATATCTGGTTATATTTTCATAACCTACCTGGTTTGATGTTGACATTGAATGAGGTGAGGTTAAGAAGAGCCCTCTTGAGTGTCAGTAATATGCCTCTGTCTCATATTCGGTCCTCCGTATAAGATTCCCTCTTTTATCACTGATGCTCTGTCTCCAATGCTGATATGTAGTATGCGCAAGACATTCTGAATGCTGCACTCCCAGGCCCTATGCCTCATGCAATTCCCTCTTACCTTGCTTTCAACACGTACATTGATTGATGAGGCCATCACAGAGGCCATTGTCATCATTATCATCAACATCAGAGTTTCCATTGCTGTATTCATTAACATCATTATAATCATCATTACTTTAATCATTATCACCATTGTTATTATCATAATCATTTTCACCAAAGTCATCATCATTATCATCACCATAGTGATCACCCGGCCAAACCATCCTACTTGTATGATTCTCTCATGCTTGAATAATTGGTACTATGTAATATGCACCCCTAACCTACCTGTGGCTTCCCCACCTTGCTACAAGTATCTCAATGCCTCAAGATAGTAACCTTATGTTAGAAAATACATGACCTAAACATTGTTGATTATAACTCTTTTCCACTTTGTTTGTAAATGACATAAAGATATATTATTAGTTACAGCGGTCAACGTCTAGGGAGCAGCCAGTAGTTGGTCGACGTCTGGAGAACTTGGTGCTAGAGGATTCCGAACCACCTGCCTTCCCCCAGCCTGTTGTTAACGGCAACCATGCTGTCCCAGCCTGTAAGTCTTATGTTCAGGAAGTATTCCTCAACCTTCCTCACCAGACAATTAAACCCCCCATGACCCCGTTGGCTTCCTGCTGGGCTCTCCTTTCATCAATAGAATCAATTTAATGTTGATCCAAGGGGCAGCAACGCTATTTTGTTCTCAAAGATCCTACTTTTAAGGTCAGAAAAGAGAGATTTTCTATACATGAGAAGCCCAGAGTTAAATTCATTCATTCTTCCGAGTTCTTCTTGCATGATTTTGTGCCCTAGATTGCAACCAGACTGCTATTTCTGTCTGTCACTTGAACTATGACAGCAGTGATGTCACATTAATTGTGACGCCAGTGACGTCATGTTAACTGTGATGGCAGTGACAATGGTTTCAAATTTAGTGAAATTTTACATTTGTCAAAGTGACGATTTTGCAACAGAGATTTGTGTTGAAAAGTTTCAGTTACCTTTTAACTCAGAAATGTGTGTGTTGACAGTGGCGCCCCCACCTCATGTGCCTACCAGGAACAATGTCCCTGTACTGCCCACGATGCAGCCTCAGAGCCAACAGCCCTCACGTTAGTCATCATACTCACCTGTACCCTACCATATGGCAGGGCATGCTTATAGCTTGACACCTGTAGAGATCTGGTTGTTTCAGAAGAACGTTTAAATAACACAAGATTTACAAAATATGAGCTGCTTGATGAGAAGTTCTGATGTATCAAGTGCTGCATCCAGCTCTTGCTGCATCCAGCTCTTGCTGCATCCAGCTCTTGCTGCATCTAGCTCTTGCTGTATCCAGCTCTTGCTGCATCCAGCTCTTGCTGTATCCAGCCATTGCTGTATCCAGCTCTTGCTGTATCCAGCTCTTGTTGTATCCAGCTCTTGCTGTATCCAGCTCTTGCTGCATCCAGCTCTTGCTGCATCCAGCTCTTTGTCAATATACACCTCACCTGATGTGTATTTCCCTCTTCTTGCCTCGTCACCATCAGTGCCTACGCCTGACTGTTCCCTGCATTAGCATCATTTACAGCGGAGCTATTCAATGTGTGTATTTGTTGTGACAGGTGACATGTTTGGAGCGGAACCTTTCACTCCCTCGGCTGTGTCTGCTGTACCACGGCGACCATCAGCTGGCCCTGATCCATTTGGCATGGGCGAGTTTTCCCCTTCTCCACAGTCACTTGACCAGCAGATTCAGAAAGTCGACAGTGAACTCATGGACTTGCAGGTAGCCCATATCTGCCATTGATGACACATATCGTGTTTGTTGAGTTGTGATGAAGAATGCTGTCATGGATAGGGTTGTGTGGATTCTGCTTGCTGCGCGTCTACATAGTTGAGCAAAAGGACATTGCTGGGACAAGTGTTTTATAAGCTAGGACAAGTGTTGTATCAGTAACGATGAGTTGCATAAGTCAGGAAAATTGTTCTCTCAGCAAGGACTAGTGTTGTATCAGCAAGGACAAGTTGCATAAGCTAGGACAAGTGTATCAGTAAGGACAAGTTACATTAGCTAGGACAAGTGTTTTATCAGCTAGGACAAGTGTTTTATCAGCTAGGACAAGTGTTTTATCAGCTGGGACAAGTGTTTTATCAACAAGAGTTGTATCTCTCAGGACAGGTGTTGTATCAACTAGGACAAGTTGTATCAGCTGGTACAAGTGTTTTATCAGCTAGGACAAGTGTTGTATCTGCCAGGATGGCTGTTGTATCAGCCAGGGCGGGTGTTGTATCAGCCATGGTGGGTGTTTTATCAGCCAGGGCAGATGTTGTATCAGCCAGGGTGGGTGTTGTATCAGCCAGGACGGGTGTTGTATCAGCCAGGGCGGGTGTTGTATCAGCCTGGACAGGTGATGTATCTCATAGTATTAATCGTCTGTGAAGAACTGAAGTAATATCAATTGATAGTGCTTCTCACTGCTAGAATGTTTCCAGTTCTAGGGATGACTTTGTTGAAACAGTGTTTGGTTCTGTGTTACAGTCGGGATTCAGCAGGGGACTAGCTTTTGGAACTGAAGATTTCTCCATTGAAGATTTGGACCCCCTCTCGAAGAAGTAGTGCAAGAGCTGCCATCTTCTTCTCCCACCAGGTCATATCACAGAAACTAACACTAGTCTGGCGACTGCTCGTCATAGGCTGTCCTTTTCATTGACAAGTTAATGCTTGGGAGATGTGAGGTTATTTGGAAAGAGTCCCCATCACATTGAATCATAGAAGTTCTGATCAAATCAACACAACAAATGAACAGGTGCCCTACTGCAAAGTCAATGCTGACAAAACTTGTCTGCAGCTATGGAACATCATATGTCATTCCATACAAGCTTGATTGCTTTAAAAATTTAACTTGTGATTGTTTATTGTTTTGATGGGCACAGAACACCAAATGATACATGCTAGATCTGAAGCTTGGCACAGAACACCAATTGATACGTGCCAGATCTGAAGCTTGGTACAGAACACCAAATGATACATGCTAGATCTGAAGCTTGCCTTCAAAGATTGTTTCAATGATTGCATAACATATATTAGCTTACAGCATTTTTTAAAACTTTTTTATCTTATGTATTCATTATATACTACATACTTGTGACTTCCACGATGGATAGTATTGTGTGCCTCATGTAATGACCTTCAGACCTTATCAATATTTTTCTGATGTACATGCTGAATGATCACACCGCTCTATCATGTGCATTTGTATTATTTACACGTATATGTCCCAAATACACCTTACCTATATGAGTTATGGTGCTTATTAGAATCACAAGCATTTTCTAGGACTTATTTTGGCCCATAGCGACTAGACCAGGGGAAAAATGAATAACAATGGTTACCGTGGTAATTGGTGTAATTGAAACCCTTGTCCATTATCTGAAACTTGTTGTCCTTTTGCAATGATCATTAAAGCTTATTCTGTGAGATTGTCAATTACAGCTGAGGTATTCAATGTTGACATTGTGCCCTAATATGGTGCTTCCCATCATCATTTACTATTTGAATATTCATTGCTTTGCATGAATTACTTGTTATGCCATGCTATGTTGATCCGTTAACTTTTCTATCAATTGATGCGCTAAATACTAGTTTGTTGTCATTGTGAATTCTGATATACTGTGTAAAGAATATTTGACACCCCTGTAAAACGTGACTATTGCATGGTCACTATCAATATATCAATCTAATGTCAATACACAATATCTCTTTTGTTTAATCATTTATTCTGGAAAGGATTTACCTCCATGATTAAGAATAAATTTAGAATAGGAGAGATGGAGTATAATAATTAAAATATCTCATGAATATAGATATCTTTGTTTTTTTCCAAATTAACAACATTGTTCTGCAATGTATAGAACTCTTGCTGTTTTCTTTATAGCAAGAAAGTTGGGGCAAGTGCTGTTGAACTACGGTGAATCAGAGATCAAGCAAGCAAGCAGTGGGTTTTAATCCTTAAAAGCGTACATATTGTTTTGACATGATTAAACGCTAAACTATGACATAATCAGAAAAACAAAATTCTATGTAGCTCACGACCAGCATAGACAGTATGACCAGTCAAATGTCTGTTTTGTCCCACTGACATTCGAAAACTGAAAACTTTCCTCAAATATAGGGGAATCCCTTGCTCAGGTTATAAGAAAACTGAGCTCGTTGAATTAGTAAGAAATGTCTGCACCACCGTAAATATTGTGGACTTGGTCGGGGAAGATGATGGAGAGAATATTTACAGCAAGTCAATTTCCCAGATCCCAACAAACTTTCTGCATGACAGGCCGACATGTCAAATGCACCTGAGCTTACTGTGACTTGCTGTCTTATTCATTTGATGACCAAGTGAAAATGGAGTCCTTGCAGGGTGGCATCATTTAAAAGCAAAAGAGGAGGGAATGTGTTATAGGGAGCAGTCTCAGTCCAAGCAACCACACTATGTATGGCTTCTCCTCTCCCCATCTGGTACCATAGAGTCTGGTGGATGTGAGTGCACAGGGTGATTTTCAATTTATATGATTAGAATATTCAACATAAGAAAGTTGAATATAGGTATGTTATACATCTTATAAATAAGTATAAGTACCTATGAAGACTATCTGGTACAATATTAACTTTGTGTTTTGTTTCATGCGGTGTTGTGGTTTGGTGGAAGAGAGGTAAAAGGTTTGTTACTTATTTTCTCATCTTTCTTTGCAGAGATGATGGTGGTTGCAAACATATTGTGGCCATGTTTGCAGTGGCTGACTTCAATACCATTGCAAAGTCTAATCCAGCATTACCGCCTGATGAAGAGACATATCGAACGGCTTGTCGCCTTGATTATTTTTATGTCTGGCGATTGCGATTACATAGAGACTAAGTCATATACTTGTCACTTTACTGTTACCGGCGGGTGTTTTTTCGTTTTCTTGCCAACATCGGTCTTGCCGTCCTCTACGGCGCAAAGTAAACCTGGGGATGGTTGCTTCCGCGCAGTCTTTATACTCTATAGAACGATATTCTTAAACAATTTCCCCTAACTAACACCAATATCAAACATAAAACAACGATTATTCACCGCAGCTTAAATCTCTACGTTTACGCGTCGTGTATTAGGATTGCTTTTTTGAAAATCATTACCCTACTACCGGTTGAAAATCAGTATCGCCGCTTGGCGGCCGCGACGGATACCCGAGAATGTGAAGGCAGGAATTATAGTACAGATCACATGTCTATTTCTGTCTATTTCCGGTGATCGTGCTACCAATGGCCGAGTGATGATATGTCTGCTAACATGCGTTTTATAAGAATAATCAGCTTCACATAAGAACTAATTTGAAGCTAAATTCGTTCGTGATTGACGTAAACGATGTTATAAATCGTTCGTAAGCTACTGTGCATACAACAACCGTTATGTTGAATGCAGCTTGGTTCCAGGTGTAAACAGTTGGGGATATAGCCATACAGTATATGATATACTCATCGTAGGGGACTTCAACCACCCTGATATATGTTGGGATGACGGAAGTGAGCAAACCAGTCCATTACGCATGTATGTGTAGATGCTGTCAACGATGCTTATTTTCACCAACATACAAACTTCCTCTTTACTGGACCGTCAACAAAAAGTCATAGTGAACGGAGCAGAATCGGAATGGGCAACAGTGAAGAGCGGTATACAACAGGGGGGGTGTCATCGGCCCAGTTCTAGTCACAATTTTCATAAACGATATACCAGGTAAGACCATTTGCCCAATAAAGCTTTTTGCAGATGATGCTAAGTTATTCCAGAGGGTAGAAACGATTGAGGACTGTGACCTTATCCAGGAGGACCTGAACATACTGCAAAGTGGGCTAATAGGTGGCAGCTGAAATTCCATCCCAAATAATGTACTGTCTTGCGGATCGGCCGAAGTATTGAAATTATAGATTTTTGTTTGTAAATAAGGGTGGATAAGTTCTACATGCCGTGTCGCGTGGTTTATGTCACGGAGAAAGATACAAAGTCTCGTTTTAGCATGAGAATCACGCTGAAGCCGCGAGACACACCATAACAAAAGTGACGCTAGTGAGATGACAAAACTGACATGGTATTTTATGTTTTGCTACTTATTTTCAACACGAAGTCATCCAAATTTTCAGTGCAACATGTTGAATGGCTATGAATTAGTAAGACTTTCTTTCTCGAATTGTGAAAAAGATATAGGGTTATATGTGAGCAGTAATATGAAAATTGAACACCACATCATGACCATTGCAAAGAAGGGTAACCAAACAGCAGGATTAATGAGGCGGACCTTCGCGAACATAGACGAAGCTATGTTTCTGATTCTATATAAGACAATGGTAAGGTCGCATTTCGAGTATGCGGCACCAACGTGGTCTCCACACACTTGGAAACTAGCAGAAGAACTCGAGATCATTCACAAACTACAGGGCCCTAGACAGCCCTTTTGCAGCGTGTGACGGTCGTCTAGTGACGAGCGGCTCTTCAAAGGAATATATATTCCTGTCCACAGCCGAAGAGGATGTTTCTCTGTTTGTTTCTCAGTACCAAAAACCAGAATCCTACCAACGCTAGTAAGCGTATTCCTTCCTCGGCAACGCTTGCGACCGTTTCACACCTGATGGTGACAATTAAACCGTGTGAAGATATCCTGGTATAAAAGGTACTGCGTCTTGTGCCCAGGCATCAGTTCTTCGTGTCTTCTACAAGCAGGATAAGACAGGCCACCATGCGCCGATCATCCATCACCTCCTCTTCTCGCTCAATGAACTTACCACTGACGCTGTTGCTACCTCTCCTGGTCACGAACTGCTTCTTATCGTGTCACGTGGTCCATGGCGGCCGGTGCCATGACAACCGACGCTCGAGCTGCCGTAGGCGTGAATCGTCTCATAAGCATCACCGACATTCCTCACGCAAAACTCGACTTGCCAGAGAATTCACACTGGAAGAAGACTTGGTTGTAAAGCATTTGAGATAAATGAATATTTTCCGTTTGCTCGTCAAGAAATAATGAAGAGATCAACAGCTGTTACACAATTATCCCATCGGCCAAGACAAGGTTTTCATGGCATATGCTATCTTTTTGTTAATACATTGACAATGGACAAACTAACGAAGAACACTGATGCGGAACGCAGAATAGTTTTCAGACCTTTCGAAAATTTACGTATATATCGAGGGTACCAAATCATACGACAATTATCTCGTTTTCTTGATATTAAAATGTAAAGAAGTGATATAAAATCAATATTTTTTTCATATAATTAAAAAGTTGAATTATTTCATTCCGATAAATCCACAGGGATTTGCATTGGCCTGCCGGCCGCTATCTTCTTTGTATACATAGAAGATAGCGACCGGCAGGCCAATGCAAATCCCTGTGGATAGATCTCTTTGCCAATGCACGAATACAAAAGCCATATCACCGCTGCACAGAGCTGAGGCGAACATTAAAACGGAATAACAATCTTCAGGAAGTTACAGAGGCTGTATAGTGCAAGAACAACGACAATAGCAACAACAAGAACAGCAACAATAACAACAACAACAACAACAACGACAACAACAAGAAAAACAAGAACAAACAAGAAGAAAAAGAAGAAAAAAAGAAAGAAGAAAAGAGAGAGAAGAAGAAGAAGAAAAGAAGAAAGAAGAAGAAGAAAAAGAAGAAGAAGAAAAGAAGAAGAAGAAAAAGAAGAAAAAGAAGAAGAAGAAAAAGAAGAAGAAAAGAGAAAAAGAAGAAGAAGAAAAAGAAGAAGAAAAAAAAGAAGAAGAAAAAGAAGAAGAAAAAACCCCTCCTCCTCCTCCTCCTCTCCTCTCCTCCTCCCTCCCTCCTCCCCCTCCCCTCCTCCTCCTCCTCCCCCCTCCTCCTCCTCCTCCTCCTCCTCCTCCTCCGAAG
Organism: Urechis unicinctus; assembly: GCA_034190875.2. Classification (NCBI taxonomy): domain Eukaryota; kingdom Metazoa; phylum Annelida; class Polychaeta; order Xenopneusta; family Urechidae; genus Urechis; species Urechis unicinctus. Next base: position 43,238,333 of record CM067357.1, read on the forward strand.
AAGAAGAAGAAGAAGAAGAAGAGGAAGAAGAAGAAGAGTGCAGCGAGTCATGGGCTCAGTGGAAACTGATCAAGGGGGACAACACGGGGGTATGTAAAATATCAGGGGTTACTAACTAGCTATCATTACTTAATTGTACAACCAGTAGCCCTATGTTTAAAAAGGAAGGGACAGATAGATGTAAAGTGACAGATGAACAGCACGCGTTATTGGGTTCTCGTAGGATACGAACACATCGAAAATATCAGCTATACAAGTGTGTTGAGGACAAAAGATTACTAGAAGAATGGTGAGGACGCTAGTGAGGCCGATAGAGAGTAGACATTCTAGTCTGGCCCGTAATTCTACCCCAATCTACCTTCTATCGCTACCCCTCTTTTATCATATTTAACCAGTCTATAAGCGAAGGGAATGTTCCACGCGACATGAAATGTGCTAATGTATCGCCAATATTCACACAAGGCGATCGTCAGCAGCCAGAAAATTACCGGCTTTAATAACCACTGTAAGCAAATTACTGGAAACACAGGTAAGAATCAAACGCTCAGCTCACTGATTCAAACATGTATTACTGACTAAATCTCAGCATGGTTTTCAGCGCAATCTTTCTTGCCTTACCAACCTTGGCATTCCAGGCGGATGCTACTGAATTGTTAGAATCGTATGGCCCGCAACATCAGTGGAGAAGTATAAGCATAGATAAATGAATGGATCTTTTAAAGAAGACGGAGAGTTATGATGAATGGAGAAGAATGGGAATGGGCAAACGTTGTAAGTGGTGTTGCTCAGGGTTCTGGGATCATTGTCTTCTAAATCTGCATGAATGACTTCGTGTGGTTGACATCAAGTTCCAAAATAATACAGGTATTAAGGCAAACCGAGTTGGCAGGGTGATGAAACGGGCCGTCACTTGTCCCTCTAATGGAGTTTTACTCAATTCAGGCGTGGTCTACATACTTTGAACATGAATTTGACATATTAGAAAGAGTTCAGAGGTGAACTACAAAACTCGTAACCAGGTGGTCTGACTTTCAAATATTTCGAATTCATGTTCAAAGTGTGGAGATCACACCTGAATTGATTATAACTCCATAAGAGGGACAAGTGACCGCCCGTCTCATCAGATTACACTTGTTAGGACACTAGGAATGGACAAACTTCGCTAATTTGTCATTAAAGGTGCATTTCATCAAAACGCGTTTATGGCCTTTGTAAGGTTCGATTTCTTATTTTATACGGGACGTCAATTTTAACCCTATATGAAATGGTGATAATTGTCAACGTAGCCTATTGTTTTGACAAAAACGTCGCTATTTATTAGCACCATACAAATCAGGAAATGATGTGTATTCACAAGTACAAACACCTCCCTATGTCTATTCGACCAATAGCCGATTAGTTAGGCACCAGTCAGTCTTGTTGCTCCAGCTGGTTGTATCCGTGTTACTGACACCAAGCCACCAATGTACTACACCAGTAGATGATCTATACTGACCACGTACCACACCAGTAGATGATCTATACTGACCACGTACTACACCAGCAGATGATCTGTACTGACCACGTACTACACCCGTAGATGATCTGTACTGACCACGTACTTCACCAGCAGATGATCTATACTGACCACGTACTACACCAGTAGATGATCTATACTGACCACGTACTACACCAGTAGATGATCTGTACTGACCACGTACTTCACCAGCAGATGATCTATACTGACCACGTACTACACCCGTAGATGATCTATACTGACCACGTACCTCACCAGTAGATTGCCTACACTGACCACGTACTACACCAGTTGATGGTCTATACAGACCACGTACTACACCAGTAGATGATCTATACAGACCACGTACTACACCAGTAGATGATATATACAGACCACGTACTACACCAGTAGATGATCTGTACTGACCACGTACTACACCAGCAGATGATCTATACTGACCACGTACCTCACCAGTAGATTGCCTACACTGACCACGTACTACACCAGTAGATGATCTATACTGACCACGTACTACACCAGTAGATGATCTATACTGACCACGTACTACACCAGTAGATGATCTATACTGACCACGTACTTCACCAGCAGATGATCTAATACTGACCACGTACCTCACCAGTAGATTGGTTTACACTGACCAACCGTACTACACCAGTAGATGATCTATATCCACCACGTATTCCGAAACCAGTAGATTCTTCCTATACTGACCACGTACCACGAAACCCGTAGCAATTGCCTATACTGACCACGTACTACACATTTGTTAATAGTAGTTTCGATCAGACATACTGACCACGTACACAAGTGATGGACCCGTAGATTGCCTTTACTGACCACGTACCATACCAGTAGATTGCCTATACTGACGGCGTACCACGCATTTAAAATATTCATTTTGTTCGACATCTGGTTGGTGAGCACCTAGCACTTAAGGTTGTGTTACCAAAGCTTGCATCAAACAGTTAATGTCCCATTTAAATCATCTACGTGACCAAGTCGGTATTATTTGACTGTTGGTTTTGAAGTATTGAGAACCGTATCATTGTGCTTCCTTTATTGCGTTCAAATATCCAGGCGTCGAGTATTCCGAAACACTCGTGATTCTTCGAAACGATATGATAGAAAAAATATCTACGAAATGGAAGGCAAAGAATGATTATTTCAGGCCTATTGACACGCTATCAACGCATTTGTTAATATCTGGAGTTTCTACACATTAGCGCAAAATCTTCTACTTGCCCCGATTAGAATCGGGTGCAAATTGACGTTAATAGTCAGCACGTGTAATTTCATGATTACCAAATAGCTAAACTAAGCACCGCAAATATCTCAAAGATCAGAACAAGTTCATTTAAGTTGTTTCCGCACAAAAACCCGCTATCAAAGTTCGCGTTGTATTGACAGATACTTTCCCGTTGTCAAACAATGACGCGATCTAGGAAACAAGCAAGCTACAATATTCAGCTGACCGGGGGTGTGAAACATGCGAATACGCAATTCCTCCTGGCTAGCACCGCATCCGAGTCACTTAAAAACAGATGAATTTTCACATTCCCGCCAGCATGAGGATCACCATGGTGACAGCGAAATCGATCAACATAGCGCCGGAAACGCACTTAATGCTGGTTACAAATAATACCTGTTTTATTTTTCCGCAGACACAATAATTTTATTATACCTGTGAACTCTTTTTTACAGTTAACCATATAAATACATGGCAGCAAATAACTGGACATAAATCATTTACGAGTTTCTGTCGAACTTTTCTTGGTCACATTGGCTAATCTGATAACTAGCTGTCAACAACTGTCTCTGCTAATGATGTTTGCCTCTAAACATAGCACATAGTTGGGACATCGGATTCATTTTGAACAAAGCAACCCTAATTAAAAGTCACTCCCAAATCCGAGGTCCTCTGAATAGTGTTTTCTTTCAGGCACAGGAACTTGACCGAAATATTTCCATCTTAGCTGCTCTGGGATACGTTTGTCAGCAAATCCCCTTTTGTCAGCAAAGCCGCGTTTATCAGCGAAACCGCGCTTGTCAGCAAAACCGCGTTTATCAGCAAACCCCCGCTTGTCAGCAAAGCCCCTTTTATCTGCGAATCCTCTTTTGCCGGACAAGCGGTTTTCTTCTGTCATGCTCCGCTTCTCGGCTGACATGCTCCGCTTCTCGGCTGACATGCTCCGCTTCCCCGTAAACCGGTGACTACCTATCATCGAGCGGAGATGCTCCATAATGCGTTTGTCCTCGTCGAATTCGCGTCTGTCACGGCTGTTAGCTCGTCGTGAGGTGACGAGCTGGTCAGTGGCGTCGTTGTGGTCTTGGCGGTGTGTTCTGGCGGCGGCGGCGGAGAGGAAGAGGACATGAGGTGACACGATGAGGCAGATGGCGAGGATAACAATGGCTGGGCAGCATGGAGAATTCATATCTGTAACAAGCGCAATCATTCTACCAACATGGTTTTAATCAGTCAGTAGGGGAGGGTGGGGGGGGGGCGGGGGGAGGGGGGAGGGGTGTTGGAAATAAGACGGAAGCTTAAAATAAATATCGAGTTTTGAGTAGGTAACAAGCACATTGTATCAGGTATATATGAGGCCAGTATAATGCCTCTGATCATATGACGCAGTACACCATTACCTCTGTCTGACGCAAATCCCCCTTTGTGCGAAGCAGTACACCATTACCTCTGTCTGACGCAAATCCCCCTTTGTGCGAAGCAGTACACCATTACCTCTGTCTGACGCAAATCCCCCTTTGTGCGAAGCAGTACACCATTACCTCTGTCTGACGCAAATCCCCCTTTGTGCGAAGCAGTACACCATTACCTCTGTCTGACGCAAATCCCCTGACGCAAATCCCATTACCTTGTCTGACGCAAATCCCCCTTTGTGCGAAGCAGTACACCATTACCTCTGTCTGACGCAAATCCCCCTTTGTGCGAAGCAGTACACCATTACCTCTGTCTGACGCAAATCCCCCTTTGTGCGAAGCAGCACACCATTACCTCTGTCTGACGCATGGCTGTGCGATGCAGCACACCATTACCTCTGTCTGACGCATGACCGTGCGATGCAGCACACCATTACCTCTGTCAGACGCATGGCTGTGCGAAGCAGTACACCATTACCTCTGTCTGACGCATGGCTGTGCGAAGCAGTACACCATTACCTCTGTCTGACGCATGACCGTGTGATCCAGCCCACACCATTACCTCTGTCAGACGCATGACCGTGCGATGCAGTTTGCTAATAAATCCTTGCCTGTCGTCGGTTCGATGATAAGCGTGGCGATTAAAATGAGACGTAACTTTTGTCGGGGTTTTCTGAATAAATTATTAAGGAGTTTAATTCTGTGCTATACGGCATCCGATGGGAATGGGAGAAGTATTTCAACAATTTCGACATCCCCACCCAAAGTAACGCTCCATAACGCTCCAGGCCATCCACCTCCCATGACGCACCGTGACGCTATACCTCCATCCCGCGACCCGTCATACCAGCCCACGCCACCGTCCTGTCATACCAGCCCACGCCACCGTCCTGTCATACCAGCCTTCGCCACCGTCCTGTCATGCCAGCCCACGCCACCGTCCTGTCATACCAGCCTTCGCCACCGTCCTGTCATGCCAGCCCACGCCACCGTCCTGCCATGCCAGCCTTCGCCACCGTCCTGTCATGCCAGCCCACGCCACCGTCCTGTCATACCAGCCCACGCCCCCGTCCTGTCATGCCAGCCCACGCCACCGTCCTGTCGTGCCAGCCTACTCCCCCCCCCCCCCCATCCAGTCACGCTTAATGCATATATGTAAAGAACCATTTGCCGATCTAACCCACCTGCAGATGGGTCTGACCCGTTTACATATCTGACAAATTAAAATCCAATAGTATAATAACGATGCAACGCTGATCCGCAATTGGGTAAGAACTATTATTTTCTGATTATTTTTTTCACTATTATCTTTTCTCTGTGTTGCTTAGAATTTGGCACTACGGCACAAATGTTCGTACATTATCTTGCACGGAAATAAATAAATATTTGTTAAATTATTTGTAATGAGTTCCTAATCTGCAGTTGGGTCAGAACCATTTGCGGATGATTTATGTTCACTAAGTTACGCTTGGGATCTGGCATAATGACTATGCCACTTGGTATAATTACGATGCAACACTGACCCGCAAATTGGGTAAGAACCATCTGCAGATGGGCCGTTTTCAGTCCATCAAGTGATCCGCAGTGATCCGATTACAAATCTGTAGATGGGCGACCCATCTGTGGATTTGTAAACGGGTCAGACCCACCTGTAGATGGGTCACATCGGCAGATGGGTTGTAACATATGTATATAAATATATATACATGCACACACGCACACACACACACACACACACACACACACACACACACACACACACACACACACACACACACACATATATATATATATATATATATATATATATATATATATATATATATATATATATATATATATATATATATATATATATATATATATATATATATATATATATATATATATATATATACATATATATATACCACATATATTTATATGACAGGTTTATTCCTTTAGGTCTCTCATTAGTAGTGAATATATTTGTTTAAAAGCATCGACACCTTTCACCTTATTTAATATTGAAGTTGCTATAGTGACAAACGAAAGGTGAGAAAAGGGTGATCAGTGTTAGAACAAGACAGAGAAGACTACTATACCTTTCTTTAAGGATCCAATTATCCAAGCCTCTCGCCTTCTGTAACTCTCGATGGACTAATGACCGCAACCCTCATTTTCCAAAGAGTTTTATCAGACTGACACGCCCACAGAGTGAGTAATATAACCGTGAACACGCCCACTCGTCTCTTGAATATTCATATCAGGTTTGTTTATTGGGACCATATACGATGGTACGTTTGGATCCCGCGACCTGTTTCGTTGACGTCTTTTCAATTACCAGCCAGGCATTAAGGTTTGAGCCCTTGATTCCCGCGATTTTCAAATGGAATTGGAAAGGGCACCGAAATGCGTCGAATCAAACCTATTCGTTTCCATGGTTACATTTGTAGTATTACTTTAACGAGCAAAGCATTGCTGCGTGGACCTTAACTTTTTCCGGTGGGTGCCATGTTTAGGAGGTAGGGGATATAGAGACCTCTATCGTGGCTGTTTTATAGCCAAATCGACCTCATTAACTTGGTTATTTACTCCACGGTCGGGGGCTGCTCACGATCAATCAGACATACGTCCTCGCAATAGCAATACAAAGATATCAGGATTCTAAGGTACAATTTTAATCATATATCTCCGTAAGTTACAAACAAATTCACGAATGTTCACCGATGGATAGCTGACGACTTGCACTAGACATGGTGGTGAACTGCTATGCAAATGTGGTCGGTTAATAATTCGTATGCACGTCAGTGTGATGGGGCTTGGTGATGGCGACATTTTATTTCGTCTCACTTCGTGATAATTGCCTGCTGTAATCCGGCAACGCCACTCGTCAGCGGCGGGATCTGACGGTATTAACTTGTGGTATTACCGAGCGGGATTCCCTGTCGCTCGACAGCCATGATTGCCGTCGAAAGTTAATTAATACCTGGATGAGTTGGTTTGTGAGCGTCTTGGATTGATTGAGGGTCGGGGGCGGGCAAGGGCCTGGCTGTCTGTGGGACGGCGGCCGACTGCAGCGATGAGCTGGGCGTGGGATTAGAGGACTCAGGGTACAGGGCGGAGATGGGGTGGGGAGGGGGGGGGGGGAAGGGGTGTAGGGTGACGCTATGGCTTGGGGGGTGATGCGTATGTCGAAGTGAAAATATACGTTTTTGATGAGTGAAACTCAAGTTGTGTTGAATGATATATAGGTTGTAATAGGTGAAACAGATTGTGTTGGTTGAAACGCAGGTTTGTGTTGGGTGAAACACTAGTTGTGTTATAAGCAATATAGGTTGCGTTGGGTGCAACAGATTGTGTTGGGTGAAACACAGGTTGTGTTGGGTGAAACACAAGTTGAATTGGATGAAACATAGGTTATGCTGAATGAAAACATAATAAGTGTTGGATGAAACAGATTGTGTTGGGTGACACATAGATTGTGTTGGGTGAAACATAGATTGTGTTGGGTGAAACATAGATTGTGTTGGGTGAAACATAGATTGTGTTGGGTGAAACATAGATTGTGTTGAGTGAAACACAAGTTATGTTAATTGGATATGTTCATGCTGCGTGATTATGAGTGCTTTCACCGTGAGCGTCGGCACTGTTTATGGTTGTAGTGATGAAGACGAGACGTCAATTGAATGGTAACTAGAAAAAGGAGGTTTATTTCTGAATGATGGGGTACGGATTCCGTATCCCGTAAGTCCGAATATATATATTACAAAACTGTGGTATGGAGTAACTCTGGTGATGTCCAGAGGCTACTGCTGAGCTGGAATTCCAAACTACTATGTGCCGTACGGAGTTGGCCTTCCAACTTGGTCCGTACGACGGTGACTGTTTCGTTGCCCCAATGCTGAATGTGTTTTTAACTTCTGGGGACGGAGGTATTTATACAAATGTGTGGCGTCGTCAGCAAGCGTGGAGGTACAATTACCTTTAGCTTTAATTAAAGATCAAACGGGCTGATGTAAATTGTTATGGGAATTGACGGTTTGGGAATGTTTACTTCAAAGGGCTCTACTTGCTACACCGGGACTATTTAATTTGGATAGTGGCCGTTTACTTCAGATATCACGGTTAGGTATTTAAGTGGGGGGGGGGGGGGGGGGGGGTGTTGCATTATGACTCCACACTGGTTGACGACGCTTTATGCAGTTATTACATAATATCTAATTGATAAGGACGGTCACATATACCCTTCCTACACATTAGACTTGACCTCAAGTCTACAACAAATCGTTCACATACAAATAGATTATACTAACAAAAATCAATTTACCCCTATACTATTAAACATTAATGACATAGAATGACGCCAAAAAAACATTAGCGGTAACAATAGTCTCTTTTACGACTCCTGCATTGAGATTAAGTGTGACCAACATTATTACAGTAAGCGCACATTTGGGACCGTGCATCATATCTAGATTTCCATCCGTGACTAACGTTCATGACTCTTGTAACTGGCGCTTGACTTTCCTGTGTTAAGCTGCTCTGGAGGTCTCTTAATTGGTCGGTGAGAGTTTTAGTCCTTTCCAACATACTTATTTGTTCGCGTAGTGTTCGATTTTCGTCTTGTAGCCTTTCCAGCTTTCGGAAGCAGATGTGTTTTTGACCAATTGTCCTCGCAGCATACCTCGCATGTTTTCAAGTTCAATTTGGGCGTCTAGTAAGTGGTCTTTCAATCCGTCAATCTCACTCACCAGGTCACGTTCCTTCTTGTGTTGTCTTTTATGATGCATCCTTGGGGCGCTTGTATTTACGCATTCCATCCAGTCGGATGCCGGGACTGAATGGGATGGTAGGCTGGTCTCACTTTTCTTCTTCGTCAAGAACGTTTCCTGGCGGGCTTGATCCCGTCGGTGTTGACTTGGCGACTTGTTCTTTGTCGGGGCTGTTTTAGGGCATGGTGTCGCACTTGGGGGTTTCTGCGATGAGGTAGCCTGTGTCAGGTAGTAAGGCATAGGACCTGGCCAGGGTTGTCCTTGGCGTCGGTAGCCTAAACGTCCAGACATACCTGTAGTTTTTGAAGAGGACTTTCCTAGATCAGAGATCACTCCGGATTTCTCCACCAATTTTTGAGCGTCGGCACTGTTTATGGTTGTAGTGATGAAGACGAGACGTCTGGTAACTAAAAAAAGGAGGTTTATTTCTGAATGATGGGGTACGGATTCCGTATCCCGTAAGTCCGAATATATATATTACAAAACTGTGGTATGGAGTAACTCTGGTGATGTCCATAGGCTACTGCTGAGCTGGAAAGAGAGACCTCGAGTTTTAATCCGCTACGCGGCGCCACGGAGCAATGCGGTCCCTCACCCGCTTCCGGTGTACAGTTTACCATAGAAGGTTGCGCAACATCGTTATTTTTGATTGAAACCTTTCGAGTTATATCGTTGGTAACATTGGAGCAAATCATTACTGATGGATAAAGTACGATCGTCTGACCTTACAGCAATTGAAAATAGAGCTGAAGAAGCGAAATGCGATACTTAGCGGGCAAAGAATTGAACTCCCAGTTTGGCAGGATATGCAAAGCAACTATCAAAACAGACTTGGTCCGTATGGCGAAGTCGCTTTACACGCGTCAACCAGATTCGGGCCAAAGCAATCGACCACGGTATCCGTAATGAGCCTGTGGCTCTGAGGAATATGCAGAGTTGACTGGGACCGAAGTCAAGCCGTGTGGGATTGTAGTGTCCCAAAAACACACCCCTACCTCGCATGCTCACCAGATGGGGTTGTGTCTGATGACATGATTGTTGAGGTCAAGTGTCCCACAGTGGTGTCACGCTTGTTATGACATGGTGGCAGCGGTAAAAACGTGAAATATGAACTGTTGAGTGAGTATTAGTTATACTGTGGTGGTGCCAATGTTGGAATAATTTGTGTAGTAAGTTTCGGGCACAGTTAGAGATATGGCTAAGTTCAAGCCGCCACAGGAATTTGACTTCAGCAAACCTGTCACTCCTTTCTCAGTGCCATACCTGGTCAATGAGAACAACCAGCTCACCCTTAAAGCCAACATGACTACTATTGCCAAATTCAGGGCCAGTTGTTTTGCACGAACAGTCAACTTTGTCATCTTGTGGTGTTTACGTCTCAGAGTATAGAGATTGTTTCAGTTACCCGTGACGATTTGATTTTATTACTACTATGATTTCAAAGTTAGAGGTGTTTTTCAGGGACTATTTCAAAGATGCTATACTTCATTCAATGTTTTTCACAATTTCTCTTACTGAGTAATCTTGTGCACTGATTTCTTTTTTCTTTAAGGAATCATTTACCTGCATATTGCATGTAGTGGAATGTATAATTAACTCTTGAAACTTGAAAAGTACAAAGTGTTTTAATTGAATTATAAACAATTAACCCATTGGGGTTCCACAGGACGTGGTTGTGGTTATGTATTCAATTAAAGGGACAAACATGAATAGGGTGAATTTTTTTCTTCTTCAATAGTATTCACGTGTAGGGTTATTATAGATTACATTATAAGGCACATGGTATAAAAAAGACTACTAAATATCACCTTTCATTGAGATATATATAATATCAAACCCTGAGTGGGATAGACTTTAAAACATACACAGTCACTTTTCACAAAACTAAACTTCACCTTAGGCAGTTGTGGGGACGATGCACTGCCGAAAGTTACATAACATATAACAAACAAAGAATATGTCAGAGAAATTTTGAACCTCACAGTGGATCATAGGTTCCACCAAGATTTAAAGGTTTTTTCCCAATCCTATTATCCTCTCAATGTGCACCCTCTTGCTGGAGATCTTCCGGTCTCTCTGCACCACTTTCCCTGTCAGCTGAATCTTCTTACTGAAAAAGGTTGGTATATTTACGGTGACATCATAGGGAGCAAATAAGTCCTGCATGACAAAGCCATTACGTAGTCACCCTGGTCAGACATTTCTGGTAGTTTGCTCCTTTCCATCACCTGCCTGTCACTGGTTGCGCCGCCATATGGGGGAGACACATAGGACACAAGGCCTCCTGGTGTAGCACACCCACCACCACCTTCATTGTGTTACGGTTCTTGTACTAGAAAAAGTGGCCTAGAAAACTATATACCTGGGTCTCCTTGATCTTGACTTGGCCAGTCGTCCGTCGCCGGTCGGCTCGTTTCACAGCGTTTCGGAGTGACAGATTTACCCTAAATTTCGTCACCATCAAATATCTCATGACCGCGTGACGTAGAGCGAGAAATTTTATTCGTCGAAGTGAAGCAAAATGGAAATGAATCTCGTAAACTGCGAAGTAAGCGCATAACCTGATAACTTCCGGTCGAGCTTGGGACCGCATTGCTCTGTGCCGCCACCTCTCGGAGAAAACCGCAACGCGGTCTCCCATTCCAAACTACTATGTGCCGTACGGAGTTGGCCTTCCAACTTGGTCCGTACGACGGTGACTGTTTCGTTGCCCCAATGCTGAATGTGTTTTTAACTTCTGGGGACGGAGGTATTTATACAAATGTGTAGTGTCGTCAGCAAGCGTGGAGGTACAATTACATTTAGCTTTAATTAAAGATCAAACGGGCTGATGTAAATTGTTATGGGAATTGACGGGTTGGGAATGTTTACTTCAAAGGGCTCTACTTGCTACACCGGGACTATTTAATTTGGATAGTGGCCGTTTACTTCAGATATCACGGTTAGGTATGGGGGGGGGGGGGGGGGGGGGGGGGTGTTGCATTATGACTCCACACTGGTTGACGACGCTTTCTGCAGTTATTACATAATATCTAATTGATAAGGACGGTCACATATACCCTTCCTACACATTAGACTTGACCTCAAGTCTACAACAAATCGTTCACATACAAATAGATTATACTAACAAAAATCAATTAACCCCTATACTATTAAACATTAATGACATAGAATGACGCCAAAAAAACATTAGCGGTAACAATAGTCTCTTTTACGACTCCTGCATTGAGATTAAGTGTGACCAACATTATTACAGTAAGCGCACATTTGGGACCGTGCATCATATCTAGATTTCCATCCGTGACTAACGTTCATGACTCTTGTAACTGGCGCTTGACTTTCCTGTGTTAAGCTGCTCTGGAGGTCTCTTAATTGGTCGGTGAGAGTTTTAGTCCTTTCCAACATACTTATTTGTTCGCGTAGTGTTCGATTTTCGTCTTGTAGCCTTTCCAGCTTTTCGGAAGCAGATGTGTTTTTGACCAATTGTCCTCGCAGCATACCTCGCATGTTTTCAAGTTCAATTTGGGCGTCTAGTAAGTGGTCTTTCAATCCGTCAATCTCACTCACCAGGTCACGTTCCTTCTTGTGTTGTCTTTTATGATGCATCCTTGGGGCGCTTGTATTTACGCATTCCATCCAGTCGGATGCCGGGACTGAATGGAATGGTAGGCTGATCTCACTTTTCTTCTTCGTCAAGAACGTTTCCTGGCGGGCTTGATCCCGTCGGTGTTGACTTGGCGACTTGTTCTTTGTCGGGGCTGTTTTAGGGCATGGTGTCGCACTTGGGGGTTTCTGCGATGAGGTAGCCTGTGTCAGGTAGTAAGGCATAGGACCTGGCCAGGGTTGTCCGTGGCGTCGGTAGCCTAAACGTCCAGACATACCTTAGTTTTTGAAGAGGACTTTCCTATGATCAGCCAAAAGGTGATCACTCCGGATTTCTCCACCAATTTTCACCGTGAGCGTCGGCACTGTTTATGGTTGTAGTGATGAAGACGAGACGTCAATTGTATGGTAACTAGAAAAAGGAGGTTTATTTCTGAATGATGGGGTACGGATTCCGTATCCCGTAAGTCCGAATATATATATTACAAAACTGTGGTATGGAGTAACTCTGGTGATGTCCATAGGCTACTGCTGAGCTGGAAAGAGAGACCTCGAGTTTTAATCCGCTACGCGGCGCCACGGAGCAATGCGGTCCCTCACCCGCTTCCGGTGTACAGTTTACCATAGAAGGTTGCGCAACATCGTTATTTTTGATTGAAACCTTTCGAGTTATATCGTTGGTAACATTGGAGCAAATCATTACTGATGGATAAAGTACGATCGTCTGACCTTACAGCAATTGAAAATAGAGCTGAAGAAGCGAAATGCGATACTTAGCGGGCAAAGTATTGAACTCCCAGTTTGGCAGGATATGCAAAGCAACTATCAAAACAGACTTGGTCCGTATGGCGAAGTCGCTTACACGCGTCAACCAGATTCGGGCCAAAGCAATCGACCACGGTATCCGTAATGAGCCTGTGGCTCTGAGGAATATGCAGAGTTGACTGGGACCGAAGTCAAGCCGTGTGGGATTGTAGTGTCCCAAACACACCCCTACCTCGCATGCTCACCAGATGGGGTTGTGTCTGATGACATGATTGTTGAGGTCAAGTGTCCCACAGTGGTGTCACGCTTGTTATGACATGGTGGCAGCGGTAAAAACGTGAAATATGAACTGTTGAGTGAGTATTAGTTATACTGTGGTGGTGCCAATGTTGGAATAATTTGTGTAGTAAGTTTCGGGCACAGTTAGAGATATGGCTAAGTTCAAGCCGCCACAGGAATTTGACTTCAGCAAACCTGTCACTCCTTTCTCAGTGCCATACCTGGTCAATGAGAACAACCAGCTCACCCTTAAAGCCAACATGACTACTATTGCCAAATTCAGGGCCAGTTGTTTTGCACGAACAGTCAACTTTGTCATCTTGTGGTGTTTACGTCTCAGAGTATAGAGATTGTTTCAGTTACCCGTGACGATGAGTTTATTACTACTATGATTTCAAAGTTAGAGGTGTTTTTCAGGGACTATTTCAAAGATGCTATACTTCATTCAATGTTTTTCACAATTTCTCTTACTGAGTAATCTTGTGCACTGATTTCTTATTTCTTTAAGGAATCATTTACCTGCATATTGCATGTAGTGGAATGTATAATTAACTCTTGAAACTTGAAAAGTACAAAGTGTTTTAATTGAATTATAAACAATTAACCCATTGGGGGTTCCACAGGACGTGGTTGTGGTTATGTATTCAATTAAAGGGACAAACATGAATAGGGTGAATTTTTTTCTTCTTCAATAGTATTCACGTGTAGGGTTATTATAGATTACATTATAAGGCACATGGTATAAAAAAGACTACTAAATATCACCTTTCATTGAGATATATATTAATATCAAACCCTGAGTGGGATAGACTTTAAAACATACACAGTCACTTTTCACAAAACTAAACTTCACCTTAGGCAGTTGTGGGGACGATGCACTGCCGAAAGTTACATAACATATAACAAACAAAGAATATGTCAGAGAATTTTGAACCTCACAGTGGATCATAGGTTCCACCAAGATTTAAAGGTTTTTTCCCAATCCTATTATCCGCTCAATGTGCACCCTCTTGCTGGAGATCTTCCGGTCTCTCTGCACCACTTTCCCAGTCAGCTGAATCTTCTTACTGAAAAGGTTGGTATATTTACGGTGACATCATAGGGAGCAAATAAGTCCTGCATGACAAAGCCATTACGTAGTCACCCTGGTCAGACATTTCTGGTAGTTTGCTCCTTTCCATCACCTGCCTGTCACTGGTTGCGCCGCCATATGGGGGAGACACATAGGACACAAGGCCTCCTGGTGTAGCACCCACCACCACCTTCATTGTGTTACGGTTCTTGTACTAGAAAAAGTGGCTTAGAAAACTATATACCTGGGTCTCCTTGATCTTGACTTGGCCAGTCGTCCGTCGCCGGTCGGCTCGTTTCACAGCGTTTCGGAGTGACAGATTTACCCTAAATTTCGTCACCATCAAATATCTCATGACCGCGTGACGTAGAGCGAGAAATTTTATTCGTCGAAGTGAAGCAAAATGGAAATGAATCTCTTGTGTTTACGCGTAAACTGCGAAGTAAGCGCATAACCTGATAACCTCCGGTCGAGCTTGGGACCGCATTGCTCTGTGCCGCCACCTCTCGGAGAAAACCGCAACGCGGTCTCCCATTCCAAACTACTATGTGCCGTACGGAGTTGGCCTTCCAACTTGGTCCGTACGACGGTGACTGTTTCGTTGCCCCAATGCTGAATGTGTTTTTAACTTCTGGGGACGGAGGTATTTATACAAATGTGTGGTGTCGTCAGCAAGCGTGGAGGTACAATTACATTTAGCTTTAATTAAAGAATTGACGGGTTGGGAATGTTTACTTCAAAGGGCTCTACTTGCTACACCGGGACTATTTAATTTGGATAGTGGCCGTTTACTTCAGATATCACGGTTAGGTATTTAAGGGGGGGGGGGGTGTTGCATTATGACTCCACACTGGTTGACGACGCTTTCTGCAGTTATTACATAATATCTAATTGATAAGGACGGTCACAGTGCACCCGTTTTTTATAGATCGCTCAAAATCGTGTCGTCCTAAATAATAACGCACTAAAATGCTGTGAACCATAATAAAATACCTGTTTCACCACTGTTCGCTGGGCGCCGTCACCTCGGCTGGTTCTCCTATTGTTATCTGTGTAGATTATTCATTCAAAAGTGAATACAAAGTAGGCGCATATGCTTTAAAACGGAGCAAATAATATGCACTTACTTGGCAGATATTACCCTAAAATACTGAGTGCTGCAGTAAAATAAAAGCACACGATAGTAAAACATTGGAATACGTATATTTGGCCAGATGACAATCAGTCGGCCAACTCATCATTGTAACAAAGGTGCAGTATTAACTCATCATTGTAATAAAGGTGCAGTATGAACTCATCATTGTAATAAAGGTGCAGTATGAACTCAGCATTGTAATAAAGGTGCAGTATGAACTCAGCATTGTAATAAAGGTGCAGTATGAACTCATCATTGTAATAAAGGTGCAGTATGAACTCATCATTGTAATAAAGGTGCAGTTGTACTCAATTGTAATTGTCGTATTCAGCATTGTTAATAATAATTCCCGTATTCAATTGCATCCATTCCCGGAATGTTCCAGGGAATGTTACGATCTTTATATCGAGATTTTCCTCCATGTGTTGAGCAGTGGTCGTTACTGTTGTACAAAGTTTTAAAGATTGGTAAGTGTTAATTCATATCATGATTGCATGTTTAAATATTATAATATTTTTGATTGTAGTACCACGTGTATTTGTTGGAAAAGAGTATAAATACGGGTGTTTTCTAGTCTGTGTCCCAGACTCCAGGGGTTCCGCTACGCTTCTCCAACGAGAACTTTTCTGGAATTATGGGGCGTCTCAAAAGTTCAAATTGGCACCACAACAAATGCTTTAATGCTTAGCTGCACGATAGTATGTTTACTGCTTCTCTCGCCGACTGTGTGATTAACGGTGCCACTCAGCGTGATACAACAAATCGGAGTGTTATAGGATGTGTGCCCGGCTCATAAAAATCACTCCACCGGTTGGACTAGTTCTTCGGAACTTGTAGAACTGACCAATGAGAGACAACGACTTAAAAGTATCAGAGAGTGACCGAGAGACACGGCTTGTGATTGGAGCATCCCAGATCTGGGATGCCTGTCCAATTCAAGATATTAAGCTCGCCCAGACCTGAAGGCGAGACTATTGAATATCAGTAACATGTAAACAGCGCCCGCAGCCATCAGGCTGGGGGACCTTGACTAGGTGTTTTCCCTGTTTAGACAGAATCACCGCCCGCCAGTTAGCCCTACAAGACGTCTGAGTAGAGGTCTTACTTTGTTTGAAAACGACGCAATGTTATAAATTTTGAGATCGATTCAGACAACTGCCAAAGACCAAACATATCCAAGTGAGGGAGTTTTAGAATGCAATGCTCACGGACAATTTTATCCCTTTGCGGCGGGGGATTTTATCCATGGTACTTAGTTATAGTTCGATGAAATTGGAAGCAGTAGGAAGTCCGAAACACAGCAACATGTTTGTTTTCAAGTTCAAGACCACATAGATCGCGCATGCTCAGAATGACGTGACCCATCGACGACTATTGCTTCCTGCGTCTGAACTCGATAACATACAGCAGATTGTATTCAAAGTGCGTCGCAAGCTTTGCAGGAAGGCAATGCGGATAAGGCGGCGGGAAATCACGGGAAATCACGCGACCCAATATTTTCCAAAATGGCGGTCATCGCATCGCGATTTTTCGGAAATGACATATTGACGGAATTTCTGAAGAATAGCATCGATCGAGGGTAAGCTTTTTGGTTCGCTGTGACTTATTTTGGAAAGGCTCTTGATATATGTTGTTTTATATGCGTAACCTAGCACTTTAGTTAAACGCATGTTTTATCGGCGCCCAAAATATCAGAGCATAACGTTATATATTTATATTACCGTTTGACCGTAGCTAACCGCCAGTGAGCCCTCAAGACCAAGACTCGACTGACTGTCAGTCCCCGCTGCCTGCCGGCTCAACGTGGGGTTAATTTCGAAACAAATGATTTAAATAAATATTGTTCAAAGGGGAATATAGGGACTTATCTTGGACAGTGTGTTTCCTCGGTTTTTGTTATGGAATAAATCTTCTAGTTTTAACAGAAAACGTGGTTTCATTGACTGATCAAGCCTGTAAAGCAGCTGATATAAAACACATCTAGGTTTCACGCTACATTATTTGGTGGCAGCGGTAGGATCCTTGATGTAAAAAAACTCCAAAGGATCCTTGATACGAACCACAGGCTCAGTGGATAAGCTTAGTTTGTTCTGTAAAAAATTGGCAAAACAAACAAGTCACTAAACTCTTAAATTTATAAGCCCCCAAAACTAAAACCTTAACCAAAATAATCCCCTAACCAAACAGGTTGGCTTTTTTTAATCAACATGTAAACAGCTTGTTCATATAATAAGAAAATAAAAAAAATAAACCGGTTAAATTTTAAGGTCAATACCATATTAATGTGTCTGTGTCTTTAGTTCCAAAATCAATATGAGTTGTCCTGATCTTGGTTATTTGTTCCATGAAAGGAATTCATGCCCATCCATGGGGGATGCCTCAAGGCCTCGCATAAGGCTCCTCCAGCTTTCCTTGTCCACCAACTTATCCACCGATGATGCCGCCGTGGGGTGCATATTCTTGGGGTTACCCTGGATCCCCATACCCATATGGTTACCCACCACCTCCTATGTGGATGGGATATCCACAAGGTGTAAAGAATGGGATTTCAAGACATGGAGGTGCTTCAGAGAACGGTGTCACTAGGGTTAATTGAGTAGGTCTACAAACTCTCCAGAATGAGATTAAGACAAGTACTCTATCTGAAGCTGCAATGTCAGGGAGAGGAAGGTTAAATGAAACCAGTGACCTAAGTGGGGAGATGATACCACTTACATCTAGGATGCATAGTAGGTTTGACAAACCTAAACAGTCAGCTACTTACGATGTGAGATTAGTTTTGGTGAATTTGTTTCGAGGCAGAATCAATGGTCTGAGGACATTAAAGCACTAGAGCTGGCAACAAACCTTAGGGGTCAAGCGTTGAGTGCGTTCAGTGATCTAGATCATGCGGACAGAGAAGATTTTTCTATGTTAGTGGGAGCACTAAAGGACACATTTGAACCAGACAATCAAGTTGGCTCAGGACATCCGAACCTTACCTGGAAGGCCTACCCTCAGGTAATCAACCAGGTTAGAGAAACTGGCTAAAGATTGTTTTGTTGGATTGTTTTCATATTCCAGGCCAAGGCACACAACCGTGACAATGCTCTTAAAGCAGCCTTAGAGTATGAGGCTTTTGATACGAGTCGTCTTGGGAAATCAAATCATGTCAGGGCTCAAACTGGGTAGTACCCTTTTGTCATTGGTGATAAAGTCGGTGCTCTACAAGAGTTACCTTTGCAGAAATCCAGTCAAGGCCAAAATAAGCGGTCTCAAAACCCAACCAGAGGCAGTAAATGTCATTACTGTGGTAAAGAAGGTCACTTCATGGCCAAGTGTTTTGCTCGTCAAAGAGAAGAGGCTCAGAAGACAAAAGTCCTCCAGCTTAGATTCTGGCAGATCCTCTAATCAGATTTTACAGTCGGAAAACTAAGCGTTGCTGAGACTGAGGGCCATGTTGCAGCAGATAAACTTTCTCGTCTAAATTTTTTGCTGTCAGTGTTGATTCTCTCGAGGATTCAGGATCTACTTTGACAGTGATCCATCCAGATAAGTTTAACAAATACCAGCCAAGGATCGTCCTCCTTTGGAATCCAAGCAGGGTCATATTAAGTTGGCCAATGGGGATCCTCTTGTCTCGTATAAGGTATTTGTGGTGCCATTAGCATTTTGGGAAAAAGTCATGGTCCATGAAGTTGTTGCTGCTGATGTAGAAGCAGAGGATATTTTGGAGATGAATTTAATGAGAAAACATGGTGGTATTTTGGATGCCAAACAGGGCATATTGGTTTTTGGACCAATGTTTTGCAGAGGCTGAGGAACCTCGCATTTATCGTTTTCTTGCAAGAGACACGGTTGTTGTTCCACCCCAGAGTGAGATGATAGTCTCAGGGCTAGTTGAATGCCCTGATCTGACAGATGCTGTATTAGAACCCTCTAAACAGTTCAGTCAAAGGAAACTTTTAATGGCACGGATGGTGGTCGATCCCAGCAGGTCTGGGATTCCTATAAGGGTTATGAATCCAAAAAATTAATTCCATGTAGTGTACAAGGAGACTTGAGTGGGGACATGTGAACCATTGAGAAGTGATTGATTTTTCAGGGGAAAGCTCTTTTCCCCAGATTTGGGAGCAGCAAGGACTGTTCAGATCACATTTGTGTAGGTTGGAAGGTGTTTTTGCAAGGTCCAAAGATGATTTTGGTCGAACAAAACTGGTTAAACACACAATTGATACTGGTGGGGCACCTCCAGTCAGACAACATTCACGTCGGATACACATTTCTCTGCGACCAAAAGCCGAGAAAGAGATACAAAGGTTGTTGGATCAGGGTGTAATTTAACCATCTTGTAGTCCTTGGGCTTCTCCTGTTGTCTTCGTAAGGAAGAAAGACAACACTCTAAGGTTTTGTGTCTATTACCGTAAGCTTGACTCGGTGACCACCAAGGATAGTTATCCCATACCAAGGGTCGACGATTCCTTAGTTGTTTCTCCACGCTTGATCATGCATCAGGCTATTGGCAGGATAAAATTGATCCGAGAGACAAAGACAAAACTGCTGTTTGCACTCAGGGTGGCCTATGGCAGTTTAAAGTAATGCCATTTAGCCTAGTTTCTGCACCAGCCAACTTTGAGAGGCTAATTTAGCAGGTTCTCAAAGGGCTCCATTGGAAAACTTGTCTTGTTTATCTTGACGACATCTTCTCTGATACCTTTGAAACCCATATAGGACACATGGGTCAGGTTCTGGCCCGAAAACAGCAGACTGGACTAAAAATTGCCCCAACAAAATGTCAACTCTTCTAGCCAGTATTTAGGCCATATTGTGTCCAACCGAGGTATTGGTACTGATTTCAGAAAAGTCGAGGCAATTACCAAATGGCCTCAACCTCAAAATGTGACGGATGTCCGAAGCTTCGTTGGTCTTTGTTCTTACTATCGAAAGTTCGTCATAGGATTCGCATTGCCAGACCACCTCATAAGTTGAGATTAGCAGACCATTCGTTTGGATCATTGAGTGTCAGGAATCATTTGAAAGACTAAAGGCCAAGTTGTGTGATTCTCCTGTGTTTGGCTATCCATCCTCCCAGGGTTAGTTGATACTTGACGCTAGTAACAATGCTGTGGGTGCAGTATTGTCTGAGAGGCAAGATGGTGGTGAACAAGTTATCGTCTATTACAGTCGTTGCTTTACAAAGGAGGAAAGGCGATACTGTGTCACTCGGAGAATTGCTGGCTGTCGTGGCTGCTCTCAAGCACTTCCATTACTATGTATATGGCTGACATACATTATTTCGTTCGGACCATGGGGCATTGAGATGGCTGATGAATTTCCGTAGCCCAGAAAGCCAAATAGCACGCCGGCTAGAGATTTTGGGAACCTTTGACATTGGGATTGTGAATAGGGCAGAAATGCTGATGGGCTATCATGAAGGTCATGTACACTGTAATCACTGTGAAAAAAGGGAGTTTCACTGTGCCGTTAGTGTGGCACAACTGCAATCTCGAAGTCCAACCGATACAATCAATATAGTACACCAATAAAAGGAGAAGAACAGTGGACTGCTGTTCAGGGTCAGGGTCCTCAGCTGAAGAGGTTATGGGTTTTGTACAATGAGCTGGATGTTCATGCGCATACTCCACTGGCGCTCTACTACTGATGGGAAATCTCGTCTGAGGCTTGTTACCCCATCACAGCTTAGAAAGGAGACATTCACCTTGTTGCATTCTAATGGAAGTGGTGGGCGGCGTATGGGAATTAGGAGGACATTATCCAAATTGAGGACAAGTTTTGGTGGCCCAGCATACGCAGTAATGTAGCAGGTGGTGCCAGGTATGTATACCCTGTCAGAAGCGGAAGCCCCGAGCAGGCAGGCGCCATGCACCATTAGTTCAGAGCCACTCGGGTGCTCCTTGGGAAAGAATCGCCGTTGACATTTTAGGCATGCCATTTGAGACAACAAGTGGAAATACTTTACCATTTTAACCATTTTAACAAGTGTATAAGTGTAAGGAAAGCTTCGAATATGTACTGAAGAAACTAAATACATTTTTGTAATGTTTATTTTTTTTTTGCGATACAGGTCGCAATTTTAAACATATTTTCGAATTTAAAAAAAAAAGTATAGAATGCTTTATTCATGCGCAGCATCCAGAGTTTCATTTTGACCATGTTTGTTTTTATAGAATTTCTGTCTTGCGATACAGATCGCCATTTTTCAAGATATTGTTGTACATATTAATTGAATTGCTAAGCAAAGAGGCGACATTCGTGAACCTACAGGGGACTTTGTTGTCATCCAGCATGTGAAGAAATGGGATGGTAATAAGGCCTATATTGACGGATATTGGGCGAAGTCGAGCGTGGAAAGAAAAGTGTGTCGAAGATACCGAAAGCTTGATTGCGGATCATTGGCCCGATACAGTGATGTAAGTGTTTACACAGTGTAAGATTAGTGTTTATTTATAATGAACATTACCTGTTTTAAGACAACTGCACGGTTCTTTTTTATTCTCATTGACAGGTGTTGAAAAACTGCATCGATCGTTAAAAGGATTGTTTTCCGGTTTTTTTTTTATTTTGGCGATATGAGTTTATCATAAACAGTGGTTTGTCAACAAAACAGGCAATCAAAGCAACTGTACACATTCTACGCAGTGCACAAAACACAGCAACGTTGCAAGTACAATATAAGAACGCAGTGCAATAACTCGCATTGCAGACTTAGCGCGTAAATTCGCTGAGTGAGGAGCGCGCGGGCACGGACGAGGTCACGAGAGGTCACGAGACTGACCGCGGGCGAGATCGATTGCAGGCGAGATGGCGCAAGTAAAGGTGACTATCAACATTTAAAGGGCCACTAAAACGATTTTTTTTTATTCCATATACCGAAAGATTCGTGCATGAGAAATGCTCTGGTGAAGGTTTGAGGTATGTAGTCGGACAAATAACGAAGTTATTACAGTTTAAAGTTGCACTTGTCGCGCCGTGCTGCGCAAACTGGCGGGGTCAAGGTCGCGCGAGTGTGACATCACAAAAGGAGTTGACCGAGTTCACAGCGACAATGGCGTCCGCAGAGGAGTGTTTGAGCGATACGGATAGTTTTAACGACGATTTCGATGAAATTGCGGTTTACCTCGAGGATGAAATTGACTGCAATGCTCCGTCAGAGTCAACAGATCAAATTGATAAAGAACCTGAGATTAAACCGTATCAGTTTGAACCGGAGCACGAAGAGGATCCCGGCGCATTGATGTGGGCGGAGCCGTCAGAGGAAGACCCACAAGAAGAAAATCGACTGCAGCTGTGCATCGATTCCTGGTAAATAAACAATTTTGATCCGATCACGCGATTATCACATATTGTAATTTGATTAAACCTGATTGAGGTCATTAAGCGCCCGTCTCTAACCTTGACTACATACTATCGGTTAGCATCATATTCAAAGACGACATGGATAGACGGTATAGTCTATTGATATTTATAGCTCTACTAGGATCTTTCCCTTCAGCTACCGGGCATTTTGTTTAGATAATCATTCACGTTTCGGTGTTCACCGTTTAGATAGGGGTTCCGCGTTGCTATAAGTAAAATGCTGAAAGGTTATTTTATCAAAGTATGTACAAATATCCATAGCTTAGACCATTTGACATGTTGAATACATTTTCCACAATTAAATTCCATCAATGACAAAGATGTTGTATCAGAACACTTTGAAAAATCTTAAAATATTTGAAAAAGTACTGTTGAAACATAATAATGTGACATATGCTGTTGTATTCTTTCAGGTGTACTTGCTCTCACTGCACGCAAATGCTCACCGCCACAGAATGTGTGTGCTGTCAGGAAATCCCTCAGGTAAAAGTGATGGCTGACACTCAATGAATCAAATGAACTGCATGACGCTCCTGTCACATGCATCATACATCACCCCGGATTTGATGGGGTGTGTCTCAATCCTTGGGCACTCAAGAGTTGCATATCAGTCATATATACAAAGGTACAGTAATGGTGGGGAACAAGCTATGCACAAGTGAGTGGATTATGGATCCTTTATCAAGTTTAAAGTTGTTTATACTAAGCTTGGTTTATTGAACATATGTTCCAATAATTTACAAACAACTGGTGAAATGGTGTTGGGGATATCTCGGGAAGCACATCAGAGTTCCACTACCAGCGTGTGCTGTGGCACAGATCAGGAAGGGATTCCCCAGTGAAGTGGCACAATATAAAGGATTTAAACCTCCTGATCTATCGTGAACACCATGAATTCCTCATTTAAATCTTGAACTATGTAGGAGTACAGCTGTGGCTTTGTCAGGTCTGACATATGAAGAGCACATTGGTGGAGGAACATCAAACTCATCAAGCAGATGTGCAAACTTCTTTGGGTTGACAGCAACTTCATTGAACAAGAAATTGTTCAAGATGTTCACATAGTCTGAAAATAATATAATACAGTTTTATATTATTATATGCTTACTCATCACATATTTCATTATTAGTGTCTCTGATCTGTAAGTATATATATACAAAGTAAATTGTTAAATTCTTACCGAAACTTTGTTCTCTTTTTTTGGCCTTGACAATGAAGTCTCCTTTCTTGTACTTGGGATACTTGATGGGATAAATTGACTCCCCTTTCTTGTTAACTGCCTGTGTTCGACAACTGTTCTCATTGAAATGCATCCCAGCCAAATAGAGTCTACAAACATCGAAACAAAACATAATCCATTACATCTACTTGAATTGGTACTGGCTTCATATTGAAAATATGTTATTATTATGACTTTACCCGATAAGCATACCCATGTAAGGATATACAATCATTTTAGGGGAGAAGTGGAGGATGGTTGAATGAAATGCTTCAACTGATGATGTTTGATATAGGGGGTTAAGTTTCCTTATGTCACGGCACAGTAGTTTGTTGGTGATGATATCCTCCAATTTCTCAGCTGCCTTGGTGTCTGATCACACAAAGCCAGCAGTAAGTGTTAGTATGGTTCATTGAGTTTGTACTACCTTCAATGTTTAATTTTCATTGACATGACATTAACTTACTGGGCTTAATCCATTGTTTCTTCCTGCTGGTCTCTTGATCAAGTGTGTCATGGTCACATGCAGGGTATAAATCACTGTGACCAGTGTGCTTATCCTGTACATGGTAGGCAACAGATTGCCGTTTGGCTACTGTTAGCTCCTTACTAGCATGATCAAGTGAGGACCTAGCACACCAGTACAGGTGGTTGGAAATAGATTTTATCCATGGCTGGAGTTCACTGCACTCTTTGAGTCTTGATGCAGCTTCCAGTGAAGTGCTCAGAGCATAAGAAAGGCTTTCGCATATCTTTTAATGTGTGGTTCCATTTTCGCTTGATACAAACGAACTGCTTCCACTGCCTGTGGGTTGCTTCAGGGAATTGCGAACACTGACACACCCCTACTGGCTGTGTTACAGCACCATTTGGCAACACATTTCTCTGGCATGATGACAGGTGACAGTTGAACTTCATACAGTGATATTCTCAAGTATCTCAAAACAGTAGATTTATCGTCGCAGGTAAAAAGTTTGAAAGTTCCACAAAACCAACGCTCGAGTGAAAAAAGCAACAAGATGCTGAAATGAACGCAAAATGATAGCGGAGTCGTCTGACAAGTGTGGGGGGGGGGGGTACTAACAGCGAACGCGCATCGGAGCGATCTGATGATGTGTAGAATGCGCGACGAAGGTGCGCTGCGAAGCAAAAATAATAGCTACCGATTAAAGTGCCACCACCCTCGCACAGCATAACTTCACGCGGGTCTCGGTCGCCAGCCTCTCCAGACGCAGCAGCCCTCGCTGGCTTCCCGAGCGGTTCCTTTTGTGAGTCATAGGGTAATGGCCGCGCTGGAGATCGTTTACTCGAGATTATCCGATTTAGACGGCGAATTTCATCACTTTAGAGTTCAAAGTTTTGAAAACGGATTGCACAGAAGGTTTTAGATTGATGCATATTTGCTACTGTGGAAATCTTAAAGAAAGTGAAATTTTCATTTTAGTGGCCCTTTAAGTCCAAAGACATCATGATATGCTCTTAACCTTATGATACTTGCATAACACATTTTATTACACATTTCGTCTTACAGGAAATCTTCATTACATTGGCAAGAAAGAGCACTGACGGTATGCGGAATGCTTTCTGCCTAATTCAGTAGATTGGTCGTAATACCTCGCTCCTGCTAATGACCGAGGGGCCAGTCGGGCACTGGGTTTCAAAATCTAGGGGTCACCAGGTTGAGTCAGGGGGACATTGTTTTTAGGTCATAGACGAATAGATCATTCTACCATCAACGTGATCTTCCCACAATTTTTCTTTCGTATGCATAAGCTGTGGTAGCAATCTGGGCGCCATGTACCATGGTGTTGTAGAATCTCCTTACCTAAGCTAGCACGATACGCCAGTGAACACCCACCTCGGTGAATGAGGTGAAGCAAGCCTTTAAGACGAGAAACAACTGTAGCATGCGGTAGGGGCGTGAGTTAGTGTCGGGGAACACAAATGCCGGCGATGTAGCGGGAACTGACACTAGTTGGATACGATGAGCATACGCAGCAAGAGGGTTAAGGGCATGACGAAAAGAAGATGTAGCGATGATCAAAACGGAGTCTTGGTCTTTTGCAGATGGAGCCTAACTGCCTAAGACCCTGTGCAGTAAGTGTGATGTTCCCCCGTGCCACGTGACGACTGGGGTCAAAGGCCTGTTGAGAGGGCGGAACGACATTGCTCTTGCTTAAGAAACCAAAGAAGGCAATTAGTAAGGCAGGGAAGAAGGCAACATCTTAAACCAAACATCTGCTTTATGGCATTCGTCAGTGTGCTGTTGTAACAGCAGACGGTCAAACATGGCTTTATGGCATTCGTCAGTGTGCTGTTGAAACAACAGACGGTCAAACATGGCTTTATGGCATTCGTCAGTGTGCTGTTGTAACAGCAGACGGTCAAACATGGCTTTATGGCATTCGTCAGTGTGCTGTTGTAACAGCAGACGGTCAAACATGGCTTTATGGCATTCGTCAGTGTGCTGTTGTAACAGCAGACGGTCAAACATGGCTTTATGGCATTCGTCAGTGTGCTGTTGTAACAGCAGACGGTCAAACATGGCTTTATGGCATTCGTCAGTGTGCTGTTGTAACAGCAGACGGTCAAACATGGCTTTATGGCATTCGTCAGTGTGCTGTTGAAACAACAGACGGTCAAACATGGCTTTATGGCATTCGTCAGTGTGCTGTTGTAACAGCAGACGGTCAAACATGGCTTTATGGCATTCGTCAGTGTGCTGTTGTAACAGCAGACGGTCAAACATGGCTTTATGGCATTCGTCAGTGTGCTGTTGTAACAGCAGACGGTCAAACATGGCTTTATGGCATTCGTCAGTGTGCTGTTGTAACAGCAGACGGTCAAACATGGCTTTATGGCATTCGTCAGTGTGCTGTTGTAACAGCAGACGGTCAAACATGGCTTTATGCTAGGGGCAGAGGTGCCAACGACTAAGATGATCCGCCAGATTGTTATCCACGTCGGTTTTCCAAGTGGCTCGAATTGTTAAGTGGTAGCTGGCTTCAAAGAACCATAGTTCATTAAGTAAGGCTTGCATGAGCCTAGAACGAGAGCGACCAGAGTTCAAAGCCTGAGCAACGGCGTCGTTATTCCACCGCTACAACCACCTGCTGTCGCTGTAACAAGTGTGCCCACAGTTTAATGCAGATAACCAAAGCCAAAAGCTCTAAAGCATTGATGTCTAATTCCTCATTGAGAATATATGTTGGGAACTGCGTGTGTTGAAATCGCCATTTTTAGAAGCTTCCGCATCCGGGTGAGACAGCTGTCGGACGACAGAAGTGCATCCGGTTGCGACCAGTGAGGAACTTGTATCAATGAGCATGAGTTGTATTGCTCTACAGTCTGAAGAGGAGAAACAGTTAAAACAGATGATAATGGGTTACATTTAAAAGGTCCGATTATAGCACCCTTCGCGATTTCAGTGGCGATGTAGCTGTCGACGTGTGTAGCGTAGCGAATAGCTGAGGCGTGATTGGTGATAGGCATGTAGGGTGGTCTGGAGGCGGTGTAATTTACAGGAAATCCACAACGAAGTCAATCACATAAGGCGATGTCCGTATAATGGTAATCATTCAATAGTGCACACTGTGCATCACCATGTAAGCGAGAGCTAACTGGCTCGAACATTAGGTAGCCCAGTAGCTTTGATTGTGGCTTGAGTGTTGATAATACATTCGAGATCCATTGTAGGGGGTGGGGTTAGAGGCCACAGGGAGAGAGGGGGACAGGGAGAATGTAAAGGTTTGTAATGACAGGGAGCACTCACAGGAAGAAGCCTACTGGTGGCTGTTCTGACCGGATGCGGATATGGTTTGTGATCTATAATTGTGGCCATCGGGGTATCGACGTCTACAAGACTTGGACCTGTGCTGTTCTTCAATCCCAGCTTTTAAAAAACATTCTTTACAGATGTGCTGGAATTTGCAATTGGTCCCCTTGGGCCGACGTTGTTGTCGAAATTTCATTGAAAACCTATTTGTTCTGAGGGTCGAAAAGTAGTAGGGGTCCGAAAAGATATTAAATGGGATAGGTGAAGCATTTCGTGCTTCAACGAGGAAAGGGAGTCTGACCACAGCCGATGTGTGCCCTCTTTGAGCTCTTTAAGGGCCGAGCCATTAAGAGATCGTACGGCGGGCCACTGGTAGGACATCGCCTTTACAATTATTTCCTGGAGATGCTGAAGACGGGCGTGCATTTCTGCTCGTGGCAAGCCAGACGTGATAATTCTCGTTTGACCAAGGACAACCTCATTTTGAGTTGCTCCAAAGACACTTCTGACACGCCCGCTCGATGGACGAATAGTTCGAGAGATGTTTTTTTGCTTACTTGATGTAGGCAGGAACAAGCTATCGGCGCTGTGTTCAGGTGGAGGTGGCAGTACAAACTGGTTTTGCGCTGTAATTGAGACAGGAGGCATGAGGTCCGCTGGGCGGTGGAAGGAGCGGTTCCGAATTTCTTAAGTGGGCCGTCGATGGAATGTTACAACCGTTATGTTGTGACGGCATTGCCGAGCTTAACGGCTGTCCTTCCTGACGAATGTGCGACGAGAGGAAGTGAGTGGAATTAAACTGTGTGGGTGACTGAGGTAGGAGAGGGGTGTCTAACTGAGGTGTAGGCAGAGGGGTCGTCTCTGATTGACCGGCAGAATTAATGAGAATTAGCTCGCTTAATAGAGCCTCCTCTTCATCAGAATCCGCTGAGGAAGCTGGGCGCTCGACCCGTGTAGAGGGCGTGAAGTTAGCCGCAGACGTTGAAGACCGCACTAACAGCTGAAGTTGATGTCGTCATGGTGGTAGAAGTCATGGACGTAGAGATGGTGGTATTAGTAAGAGTTACTGAAGGCGTCGAAGCCATGTCTGTTCTTTCCCCATGGTTTTTTGTGTCCAATCAGAGGAAATCCACACGAAGTACAGGTTTTGGCAGAAGCCATACAAAACGAGCGCGCTGTAAGGAGGCTGGAACCCAAGTGAGGTGACTAGAGAGAGGGAGCTGGGAAGGTAAAGGGATAGAGAGGACACAGGAAATGACGTCACCACTGGGGGACGGGGCTAATTACACACTATTACTACCCAATAGTTAAACAAGACGCCCATGGGTACATGCGAAGTTTTCGATTGAATTAGGCTTCCATAATATGCAACACTTATCACGATCAAGCAATTCGCCAGAGAGATATTGATGAGTTCTTTGATGACCCTAGGATGTAAATAGCTATTGCGCTAATACACTTTTTATTGTGGTTCAATATCAAAGAGTTTATAGCTTCCTGCCAAGACCCCACGTCAATACTCCAACCTCCTGCCCTGTTTAGGATAAGACGTGAATCGTTAATTGTGTATGTTACGCAAATTGGTTTGATATTTATCATCTGAGCATTCAATGATAGGTTGTTTGACTAATTAAGGGTTTAGAGGATATGTCATCTGGGCTACAGTGAATATAGAAGACAGGTGATGTGTGTGTTGGAGTGAGTATAGATTATACGCTATATTACAGCACTGCATATTGCATTTTACATTCGATAAAGTCTTGTTTCCATCCTTTGAATGAATCGTCGCTGAATAATAGATACTTGGGGGTGATGAATGACTGTTTAAGCTGCCACTTGCATCTATTATATGACCAGAGGGGTATGGTAGGCTGCACAAACAATTTATTTTGTTGTTGTAATGTTGACCATAACCTTCAACTGCTCTAACGTGCCGACATACATTACTCACTAAAAATTCTTAACTATAAATGCCGTGATCCCTGTTATAATCATTCGGTTTATGTATACATGAACTCGTTTAATCTCAGTGGAGATATTCAGGAATGTTTGATGTTGACAAAACTAGCACACATCGTATAACACGGGCTGATGTCAAGCGTCGCCAATAAGGTAGGCAATAAAGCGGTTTAGTGCATACTAACGATATTTGTGGTTACCGATCCTGAAAAAAGCTGATCGACCAAGACATAAACAGAACTCTTCAGTTGAGGGTGATCAGTAAAGAGGACGTGACTCAAATACATCGGAGTGTGGTGTGAGGTGAGAAATTACCACGTGGGGTAGATATATACTATAAGACACTCTGCTTTAAATATAATGAAGAGGAAAATATAGCATACTCCTTACATTCCATATATGACACCATTATTTATGCGCACTCTTTAAGTTATCAGTCCTAGCTGGAAGATGTGCTAACATAGTAGCATTAACGATGTTATCTCATTTATTATCTTATCAGCTTTGTCGCTCTCTGGCATACTATCTGTATTGTATAATCATCAATATACATTTTCACAGACGAGTCCTTTTGAACAATATAATCGTGAGCTTGTAACGCCATTAAGTCAATGCATTCCCCGGATTCACTTATTAGCAGACTGATCTATGGGGATACACAAATGCATGTAATAATCCAAGCAACCCACCAAGCCTCTATATAGATGTCCTATTCTGTGTCATTTGTGTTGCAAATAAAGCGTTGTCCAGATGAAGTGCTTGACATCGATCCGTGCCCAGCCCCTCCCCCACGACATTTATATCCATACTATTCAATTTTAGGTTTCGATTTGCGATGTCCATGACAACAATTGACTCAAGTTTTATGTCCATTGGGTGAGAAAATTGTCAGTTATTTACAGCACATAATATTAAGTCATATGTTGAGAATTGAATGGGCTTTCTTTGAGTGTAAACTAATTTACGAATTTTCGATACGACCATTCACGACGGACAGACGGCGCGATAACTTCAGATTACAGTCCCGTTTTAAAATTAATTCGTCCGTAAATTTGTGGAAGAGATTGGCGCGGTCTGCGGTAACAACTCTTCCAACTTTTATGACTATTGAACCAATTTTAACTGTTTTATAAAATATAGACTTTGAAAACGACCAATTTATTGATGGCATATGTCAATAATCAGAGTTTGGTAATTGTATCAGCTTTCAGAAAATGTTAATTTTTTTACGATCGGACAGTAATTGGTGAATTAATTGCGAAATTAAAAAGTTTAAAGTTAACGGTGCATTATTTATAATTACATACATTTACAAAAAGTTTTCAAATACATTATTCTTTCAGAATATGCAAACTGCTTTTAATTCAACCCTTAAAGCATGGCGGTAACAAGCATAGAACTTGTGTCATTTTTTGGAAAACTTTGACGCTTTAGAAACCGGTAGTGACGTCATCGACATCCACGAAATTTAAAGATCCGACTTAAGCTGTCACAGAGATCATGCGACCCAATTGTAATTACCATCGGACGATCGAAATATTCATAACACTTTTGTTAAAATTTGAACTGATACATCGATTTTTCGACCTTAGGCGCTAGGGAAAACTATTGATTTTTTTACAACACGTTATATTTACAAAAAAGTTAAGCTGAAAGGTGCTGAAAATTGTGTGACAATCCAAGCATTTCACACTGAGTTATTCAAGATTCAAGATTTAAACTAACAATACACGGATTAACATGCTTATCAAATATGCAACCTTAACGCATACATGTTATCAGCTGTTGTGAAAAATCCCGTGTCGTATCCATCATATTGACCCCTGAGCTAAACTAACATCTACACTGTAAGGTAAGAGGTTAGACAGGGAGGGACGGGTGGGAAAACCAGATAGGCTCGGATGCTACGGGCTTGAGAAGCTGCTGACGAGTGTTCGACGGCACAGAAAACTGGCTTAAATTCCCAGTAAATGAAACACCAAGCTATTGGTCAAGACCCTGCCCGCTCCCACCCGGGCCACACCCCCCCCCCCCCCCCATGCCACCCACCGTTGAGGCCACCCCCCAATAAAATAACCTATGTCCGGTGACATAGCAGGAGGCCAGGGAAAACACGCTGTCCGGATGCCATAAACGTCAAAGGTTAGTTGTATAGGGGGACCCCCCCCCCCCCCCCCCCCCCCCCCCCCCCCCCCGGTACCGCAGCGTCGCGTTCGTCTGTTTAACTCCTTACATCAAACGTAAGGATGCCGACTAGGGAGAGATGGAAGAGGAAGACAAGCCTATCAAAACGCGAGGGAGAAACGGGAAGAGATTAGATTGACGCAATAGACCAAAGAAGGCAACTATACACCATGTACACAGTGCCCAAAACAAAATGTCAGCGGGGATCGAATGCCCAATAGGATGTGGGCGTTATGGGTAGTGTACGGCCCGCCGGGTGACCTATGTCGCGTGTCACACCTAGAAGCATAGATAGAACAATCCAGTTGTCCCTCGTGCAGCAAAGGAGAAATACCACATTTCGCAAGCAAGGTACACAAAAATCCGTGGAATAGCCCCAGAAAATGTTCCACCTCCAAATACTATGCTCGGCCGCCCAGCACTGCCATCTTTCGAACAACGAGCGGAGAACTGGGGTCTGCTACTTGTTTCTATCCAAAAGAGAGCTAGAGATTCTAGATTCCCTTGGGTTTGGCATCTACGAACGATACCAGATACCAAAGGATTTTCTAGAAATATATCTTGCAAGCTTCCAAGAACCAGTCCAGGCAGGCCATATTCTCGACTTTGTC
Organism: Urechis unicinctus; assembly: GCA_034190875.2. Lineage (NCBI taxonomy): Eukaryota > Metazoa > Annelida > Polychaeta > Xenopneusta > Urechidae > Urechis > Urechis unicinctus. The sequence goes on from CM067357.1 coordinate 43,271,220, forward strand.
TACCTGTACAAGTGGGGCCCCAACAGCGGCAAGCTTCGTATAGTTTCTTCGAGGCCCCGAAAAGCAGACAAACCACACAGCAAATGCGATGGCGATTGTCTCCAAATAGGTCACCTCCAAAGACCACTGCGTCGATGGCAAGAAATGCCCGCTGTGAAGCCACCGCAACATTGCCTGCGAACCCAGACCGGTCCCATTGTCGCTTGTAGTCCCAGAGACAATAGAAATCCCGTCTTGCATCCGAAACATCCAGAATCTCTACGATGACGAATGCCTTGTGTGGTGTATACGATACGCACAGCTCTTTGGGAGTCTGGCAGAGAACTGTGTATGCCAACAAAAGGATTGCCACTGGAGATGTCTCGCAGGAGAGGACAAATATCCAGATCTTCCAAAATTGCCACCAGGCCCACCGCCCCCGGGAAAACCATTGCCAAACTATGGAGGCCCTACAGAACTAGAACTACCACCACCTCGAAAGGAGGAGCAGCGAAAAGCATTGGCGTTGCCAGCCGGAAAGTATCTTTGTAGAAACTTTGCTGTCGCCAAAGATAGACAAAATCGAAACAATCGTACTCTTGTTCTTGGAAACCACGGAAAGCCCAAATGCAGTCCCAGTCCATGGATACAGGATACAAGAAGCCCTTCGAGCACATGGTGGAATAGAAGCCCTCCGAATAGCCAAAACCTCATTCTCCTGCACGCTAGGCAACCTTTGCTTCTCGCCGGCCACATCCAGGAAAGACGATAGAAAGACAGAACTGGACATGCAACGAAAGCCACAACTCCACCAGCCCCACCCAGACCAGCCTCCTCCAACCCACGAGCCAGCCCAGGTGCCAGTCAACCCCAGTAGCAGGTAGCGAACACCCCCAGTCGCAGGCGGCAAACGCGCTCCACCACCAGGCCAGCCTCCTCCAGCTTAGAACACCTGGTCTGCCCTATAGCCTCTCCCAATGGTGGTCTGCCCCAAGCAATCTATTTGCCTGCCCTGGCTCCTATTCCATGTAGAAACGGTCCCGCCTATATAGCGCAGGCCGGGTTGCATTGTCCCGACTTGGGGTGGGCTTTGGGACCGGTAGGAAATTCGATGCGGTTTCCATATGGCTTTTTGTAATTTTCAAGATCTTCCATGCAAGCAATGCGGCAAATCCTACATATCCTGCCATTTGCAATCTTGTCGAAAACGACGCTAGGTCCGCAATGGCTCGCACACTGGTTCCAACCTCTTCTATATCGTCTTCCAGAACCGACAAATTGTCGTCTATTTCCCGCTCTACGGATTCTGCATTAGTGTCTACCTTTTTTTCTATATCGTCCACCCTTTTCTCTATATTTTGCATTGTATAGTAGAAATCGTATACGCTAGAGATGCCATTATGGCGCGGTGTGGAATGGTAGTTGGGTGGGGAAATCCATTGTAGTTGACTTTTTGGGGAGGGCCAGCACCCCATTTGGATTGCTGCTAGTAGTATCTTGGGGGGCCTTGGTTGGATGGTGGAGGCCATTTGGACTGCTACTCTCGGAGTCCTCCATAGAGCTTGCTGGCGTTGCCTCTGTTGCCCCTATTTTGACAGCCTAGTGGACCAGATGCCATACTTCTTTTTCGCTGAGGATAGTATTTGGAGGTGGAACATTTTCTGGGGCTATTCCTTGTGTACCTTGCTTGCGAAATGTGGCATTTCTCCTTTGCTGCACGAACAGACAAGGCTCCAGATCGTATCACGGTATAGGCTTCTCGTGGTAGGGTTGTTCTTGGCATGGTATATACCTATGTACTCGCAAAGCTCTAAAAGGAGGTACACAGTGGGTCGGAAGGCTCTGTGGACTGGCACCTGCGACTCGTGGCCCTTCCCTATGGACACCCGTGGCTCGTGTGGTTGTGGAGCTCCAAGTGGTCGACAGCGCGTTATACCTTTCGTGGTAAAATTAGTTGAAATGGGAGGTTAAAATACGTTGAAAAGGGGGCTAAAATACGTTGAAATGGAACATTCTGGACCCTGTACGGCAATAGCCCCGTGTTCGACTAATAAATTATTAGTGCAAGTGTACGTTTTATACCCGTAAATTCGGAGCCTCTCGGTGAAAATCATTAGTCAAACTGGGCTAAAATACGTTGAAATGGGCCTATTCATTAGTGTAAGTGGGTCTATTCATTAGTCTTGTAGTATGCGTCCATTTGCAGGGTGTGCTGGAACCACCACTCCCTATACTACTCTTTCTCATTGGACCGTCGAGGGAACCAACAATCAGGTTTCAAAGAAAAGGGTAGGCACGCCCTTCTGGCTAGTCAGAGGAGTGTATTTATTCGGATTATTTATTTTGTGAGGAATATACACGATCAAAGATTATATGTGAAACAGCATAAACATAATATGAACAGTGGAATGCACTATTGAGTGGGACGCGCCGATTTCTCCGTCGAATTATCAGCATCGTCTGAATCTCTTCTTATCAACATCTTATATTACAGTATCAGCCGTACCTCACCCACACCCAATGTGTCAGCTGATCCTCACCCACACCCAATGTATCAGCTGATCCTCACCCGCACCCAAAGTATCAGCCAAACCTCACCCATACCCAAAGTGTCAACCAAACCTCACCCATACCCAATGTATCAGCTGATCCTCACCCATGCCCAAAGTATCAGCCAAACCTCACCCATACCCAAAGTATCAGCTGATCCTCACCCATATCCAATGTATCAGCTGTTCCTTGTTCTTTTCCTAATGTGTCAACTAGCACACCACCCCACCCCCATCCTCCCCCGTCCCCTGTCACCCACGGCGGGCCGTGCGGAAGGATAATGGCGGGCCGTGCGGAAGGATAAAGGCGGGCCGTGCAGAAGGATAGTGGTGGGCCGTGCAGAAGGATAAAGTCGGGCCGTGCGGAAGGATAATGGCGGGCCGTGCAGAAGGATAAAGGCGGGCCGTGCGGAAGGATAATGGCGGGCCGTGCAGAAGGATAAAGGCGGGCCGTGCGGTGGGATAATGGCGGGCCGTGCAGAAGGATAAAGGCGGGCCGTGCGGTGGGATAAAGGCGGGCCGTGCGGAAGGATAATGGCGGGCCGTGCAGAAGGATAAAGGCGGGCCGTGCGGTGGGATAATGGCGGGCCGTGCGGAAGGATAAAGGCAGGCCGTGCGGAAGGATAATGGCGGGCCGTGCGAAAGGATAAAGAGCACCATGTTTACAGTCGGATATCCACTAATCGACTTGTATACTTCCTACATTGAAGACAGCGTATTTAAAGAGACGTACATGTCATGTCATATGTTTGTACAAGCTGTGTGTGCTAACTTTGGTGGTGTCTTGTCCACGCAAGTCACACGCGCCAAGCGATGCTTGTCAGAGTGTGGAGAGATTGATGCGTGGATTCGCTCAAGCGCAACCCTACCCAAGGCACCTCAGCGCTCCCTATAACATAAACTGTCATACACTGAAAACTACACTTGTATGTGTGCCTCGCTCACGTATTATTATTCTCTCTCTATATTCATCAGAACTTAACTGATCTTATCACACACGCCTCGGGCTCCCCATTCAACAGATACCACTCCGCGCTCCCCATTCAATAGATACCACTCCGCGCTCAGCGGCAAAGCAGGGGTCAAAGGTCAGTGTAATCGAAGCCGCGGCAATCGCAGAGGCGTTCCGAACTGCTTCACGTTGATACAATAACAACATCAGCAGAGGCCTCTAGACAGGATTAGGAAGTTAGCGTGAGTCAGACTGATGTGTCTTGTTGGATTCAGAAGATAATCTGATAGTCCGCTGTTGTGGCCCTGAAGTAAAGGTAGGTCCTTGCAACTGTACATTAACTGTTCTCTATGGCTTTGTGCCGCCTCTCGTGCGACACATACGGGTATCGTTTGATCAGAACCCAACAAATGATTGTAAGAAGGTGGTTCGATCCAAAACAGAACGTGCACCATATACGTGTCTGGCATGCTGTGTGTGTTCTGGGGCGCCGTCGATTGACGGAGGTTAATGAGTGCACGGGCGCTCACAAAGTCGGTCAAATGTGTAGATGCGCGGTTGCTGATACCAAGCTTCCGAACGCCGAGTCGCTTCTGTGTGCCTGGACGCGGTCTTTATATAACCAAGTTGTTATGCAGGTTAGCCACTGTCTGTATATAAGAATATTTTTACCTCATGAAGCGCTCGGGAGCCGATCGCCCGCGGACACGAATCATTTGACCAGATATCAGCCGCCAGTTTACTGGTGTGTAGGGCCAGTCGCCAGTCTACTGGTGTGTAGGGCCAGCCGCCAGTCTACTGGTGTTTAGGGCCAGCCGCCAGTCTACTGGTGTATTTACTGGCGTGTAGGGCCAGCCGCCAGTCTACTGGTGTATAGGGCCAACCGCCAGTTTACTGGTGTGTAGGGCCAGCCGCCAGTCTACTGGTGTGTAGGGCCAGCCGCCAGTCTACTGGTGTTTAGGGCCAGCCGCCAGTCTACTGGTGTATTTACTGGCGTGTAGGGCCAGCCGCCAGTCTACTGGTGTATAGGGCCAACCGCCAGTTTACTGGTGTGTAGGGCCAGCCGCCAGTCTACTGGTGTGTAGGGCCAGCCGCCAGTCTACTGGTGTGTAGGGCCAGCCGCCAGTCTACTGGTGTATAGGGCCAACCGCCAGTTTACTGGTGTGTAGGGCCAGCCTCCAGTCTACTGGTGTGTAGGGCCAGCCGCCAGTCTACTGGTGTGTAGGGCCAGCCGCCAGTCTACTGGTGTGTAGGGCCAGCCGCCAGTCTACTGGTGTGTAGGGCCAGCCGCCAGTCTACTGGTGTGTAGGGCCAGCCGCCAGTCTACTGGTGTGTAGTTCAGCCGTTCTGGCCATGTCGTTTGTATTTGTGTCTAGTTAATCTATAGTAGTTCACAATTATGACGTGTTGTGCGTTAATTTGTTCGAACGAAAGGAGGTTGGATTGTGCGGATGTGTCTATAACATTCTATACTTGTCTGTGCGGCGCGGCCTTATTGCGGTGTAGTCGGCTTTGGATGACGACTCGTAGATGACGACCAACACAGCGGTCCTTTCCACGGAATTCAATAGTGAGTTGAGAGCATGTTGTGTTTCCCACAACTCGGCATGCCTCAGGGAAAGGGACAAGGGACAAGGAAAGGGATGTTCGTCTTTATGAATTACATTTCTTCCACGCTGGGCTCTTCTCGGAATTGATGGCTAGATGTTGTCCTGTTTGGGGTCGATAGCATTGTTGTCGGTTGGTGTCAATATTCTATGGAACACGGTTGACAACAGCAGCGACAGGTTGTGGGGCAAATCCTGGTCGTCACCATTCCGGAGGTCCTGTCACCAAACCACGACCTTCTTGAAATACTGTATCCGGTGAGGGTGTATTGAATAAGGGTATTGACATGCATAAGAGACCTCATGAGGTTGCCAATGTTGCTCTTTTGTCAGCTTAATGAGATCTCGTGTTGAGAGCTTTTAAATATCCTTTGCTCTCCTATCAAACTTTGAAGTCTTTCGCTTTCAGCCAATAACGCCAGTGAAGAGCTACAGCAGGAGCCTCTGGTCCTTTTGTAACATGTTGGGAAAATATCAATGACATCTAAGCAGGCATTTGCTCTCACCATGGCAACCTGTTATGTAAACAAACACAGGCCTAGTGGTATAGGGCTAATTGTCATTAAAACTCAATGTCATCAATTCACTCTAATGCATGCCAGATCATGCTGTGTGTCTGAAGTCCTGTCATAATCCGGGTTTCTGTTTGAGGTAGATTGTTTAGTCATCCGGGTATCGAAATATAATAAAGACCTCTCAGCTGATATCCATAACAGACCTGGCTTTTACAGATAGCACCTTTTAAGAATTAATATTCCATGCACGTCTGTCATTTTGAGGCGCTTCCCTTGATTTATATACTGGCAGGTGTAGCTTAGTGTAGGTGGGGTGGAGGGGTTGGTGGTCGTTGTTGGCATCGCAATCCTCGTCATCCGTTACCGTCGCGTTGAGAATGTGTTGTCATACAGGTGTTTGTCACTCAGGTGTCGTACATGTGTTTGTCACTCAGGTGCCATACAGGTGTTTGTCACTCAGGTGCCATACAGGTGTTTGTCACTCAGGTATCGTATTGGTGTTTGTCACTCAGGTGTTGTATTGGTGTTTGTCACTCAGGTGTCATACGTTTGTCACTCAGGTGTCGTATTGGTGTTTGTCACTCAGGTGTCATACAGGTGTTTGTCACCCAGGTGTCGTATTGGTGTTTGTCACTCAAGTGTCATACAGGTGTTTGTCACTCAGGTGTCGTATTGGTGTTTGTCACTCAGGTGTCATACAGTGTTTGTCATACAGGTGTCGTTGGTGTTTGTCACTCAGGTGTCATACAGGTGTTTGTCACTCAGGTGCCATACAGGTGTTTGTCACTCAGGTATTGTATTGGTGTTTGTCACTCAGGTGTCATACAGGTGTTTGTCACTCAGGTGTCGTATTGGTGTTTGTCACTCAGGTGTCATACAGGTGTTTGTCACTTAGGTGTCGTATTGGTGTTTGTCACTCAGGTGCCATACAGGTGTTTGTCACTCAGGTATCGTATTGGTGTTTGTCACTCAGGTGTTGTATTGGTGTTTGTCACTCAGGTGTCATACGTTTGTCACTCAGGTGTCGTATTGGTGTTTGTCACTCAGGTGTCATACAGGTGTTTGTCACCCAGGTGTCGTATTGGTGTTTGTCACTCAAGTGTCATACAGGTGTTTGTCACTCAGGTGTCGTATTGGTGTTTGTCACTCAGGTGTCATACAGGTGTTTGTCACTTAGGTGTCGTATTGGTGTTTGTCACTCAGGTGTCATACAGGTGTTTGTCACTTAGGTGTCGTATTGGTGTTTGTCACTCAGGTGTCGTACAGGTGTTTGTCACTCAGGTGCCATACAGGTGTTTGTCACTCAGGTATTGTATTGGTGTTTGTCACTCAGGTGTCATACAGGTGTTTGTCACTCAGGTGTCATACAGGTGTTTGTCACTCAGGTGTCGTACAGGAGTCTGTCACTCAAGTGTCTTACATGTGTTTGTCACTCTAGTGTCGTACAGTTGTTTGTCACTCATGTGTCGTTTTGGCGTTTGTCACTCAAGTGTCTAACAGGTGTTTGTCACAGGAGAGTTCGGAAGTGTTATAAGCTTGATCGGATGCCTTAGGTTCCAGTTGATGACGTATCTCTTGATAAGCCGACGAATGAGTTCATTATTTACACGACTGATGTCGCCGTCTTGTGGTTTCTTGTAACAACTTGCTGCTTCCTCCAGGTAAACCCACCTCCCTCTAAAAACACACCCGAACCAATCCACATTAAGCCGCCGCGAACACTTACAGCCTGCTTGGAAGTGGCAAGCCACGGCGAGGTTGGCAAGCTGGCCTGGTGTTACCCGCTTGACAAACTTGATTCCACAGGAGTGTAATAATAATACAAGGGCCACATTAGTCTCATTTTATTTGCCAACAGAAGCCAATGATGTTCTAAGATTGTATCTACTATACACCTTTTGTCGGTAGTTCAGTAAGTCGTCGAAAACATATTTTCGTTTCGTTCGGATTGACCGCGGATATAAGATGGTCAGATTACATGTTACAAATGGTTGTAGGAGACCACTCTAAAGCCGGCATAATGCGCCTCACTGCGTCATGCACAAGATGTGATAGTCATTGCGTCATGGACGGGATGTGATAGTCACTGCGTCATGGACGGGATGTGATAGTCACTGCGTCATGGACGGGATGTGATAGTCACTGCGTCATGGACGGGATGTGATGGTCACTGCGTCATGGACGGGATGTGATAGTCACTGCGTCATGGACGGGATGTGATAGTCACTGCGTCATGGACGTGATGTGATAGTCACTGCGTCATGGACGGGATGTGATAGTCACTGCGTCATGGACGGGATGTGATAGTCGGGCTTTCAACAGCTCCAGATGCGTTTCCTCCCACATCCTCTACATTCTGCTGTGCAAAATGTTCGCTCCCGTATTCCATTCAACTTCCGACACTAATATACTTTGAAATCAGATATATTTATAGCTGTCGCAAAAACTCCTCTGTAGCTGCGTCATTAGTGAACCTAACATGGCAACGAGGCTGTTATAATTAGATATCCGAATCTGGACTGAGTTTGAGTTATACTACCGGAGAACTATAGGTCTGCGCATGCAGAAGTATTCAACCCGTTCGCTTTTCCTTTCAAATTCAGTGGCTTTGATTTGGCGTTCCTAATACCAGGAAGGGATGTATGAGTGAGGATTTATTGTTCCCAATGACAAGAAAGGGTAGATAATCGATGGTAACTGGATCTTGATAAGTACTTTGAATATCGATTAATTTTCTGTTCATTTCTTCTCGTTTCATTGTAATGAATTTGTCCAGTTGGCTTTGTCCAGTTGGCTTTGGCCAGTTGGCTTTGGCCAGTTGGCTTTGTCCAGTTGGCTTTGTGCAGCTGTCTATTACCAACCGACATACGCCTATCAATTTGTGGAAATATTGGGTAGCGATGGCATTGGTTATGTACAACTTCTCATTGGGTAGCGATGGCATTGGTTATGTACAACTTCTCATTGAGTATCGATGGCACTGGTTATGTACAACTTCTCATTCCACCTGTACCCCGGACCAGTAGGGAACGAAAACACCTACCCATGTCTGTGGCAAAGAAACATCCGCTTTCTGGATGAAGATAAGTGGATTGATATTGTTTAATGTACCACGATCGTTCTGTATGTTGAAATTGATGACTACTGTATTTGGAGTTTTAACACACTCATAAATCTTTGTGGGCATTAAAAACACCGAGCAGCAATAGTGGAGGGCCCTCTGCCTGACCTTGAAACGTGGTGGTAGGTAGAGGCAGCCCAAAGTGATGGTTTTGTGGATTGTATAAGGCTAACTTATACATCATGGAGGGGAGGCTGAAAGCAAGCGCTTCACAGAGGACGCCTTCCTTGGCAAGGGTAGATGTCCCTCCTAAGGCCCTTCCATCCTCTTGTTTTATTAACAATAGAATACATTAAACATTTGATCAGTGTCCCTAGAGGTGGATAGTCATTGGCTCATGGTCACTAACAAGCGACGTCATTTCACCACATTGAGACTGAAATCATCGACGTTATCACGGTATGATTTATGTGACGTTAGGGAAGGTGTGTGGGGGGTGGGGGTCCATGTCGTCTAAGCCACCATGCCTGTCACGAACGAGGTGATTTAGGGAGGTTGGACTGTGCGCATGCGTCTACAATCTTCTTGGGATTGGTGGAAGTATCACTCCACTTCTGTGTGGTGCTGCCTCGTGACATCATGCAGTCGGTTTTTGGTCACGACCAACCAAGCGGTCCTGTCAACTGCTTTGAATAGTGAGATCAGAGCCACGTTGTGTTTGCCCCACCTATGTGTGCCTCAGGGAAAAAGACTCTTGAGTGTCGGACTTCTCCTTTCGCCTGAAGCAGAGGATACACAAGTATTGATCACGTGGGTACGAGCAGCATCCTCTGCTCCGGAGAATGGCACTTCTACTGAGCAGTTCATTCTCCGGAGCAGTTCACACATATCTTGGTCAGCTGGCATTCATTGCCGGTGTGACCGTCCTTATCAATTAGATTTATGTATTAACCGTAGAAAGCATCGTCAACCAGGAGTGATAATCCCCCACCCCCCCCCCCCCCCCTTAAATACCTAACCGTGATATCTGAAGTAAACGGTCACTATCCAAATTAAATATTCCACGCTTGCTGACGACGCCACACACTTGTTTAAATACTTCCGTCCCCAAAAGTAAGAGACATTCAGTATTCGGGCAACGATACAGTCTCCGTCGTACGGACCAAGTTGGAAGGCCAACTCCGTACGTCACGTAGCAGTCTGGAATTTCAGCTCAGCAGTAGCCTCTGGACATAACCAGAGTTACTCCATACCATAGTTTTGCAATTTATATTCGGACTTGCGGGATACGGAATCCGTACCCCCACATTCAGAAATAATCATCCGTTTTCCAGTTACCATTCAATTGACGTCCCGTCTTCATCACTATACGACCATAAACGAAGACGTTCACGGTGAAACCGGCATGGCCCTCGGTGCGTTATCCACGACAAACTATGGATTGCAAACTATGTCCCTGGTCGCGTCCTAAACACTGCCACATGATGCACCCTGGTCGATTGGGAAAGCTTGCACCGCTTGGACCTCATGGGGTTGTCAATGTTACTTTTGGTTACCTTTATGAGGTATCGTGGTGTTGTAATTGTTGATATCTAGTCTATAGTCGGCTTCGTGTTGACTGCTCTAGAGTGGTTTTATAACCGGGAACCGAGCGCCAGTGCTGAAAATGAGTGCCAGCGGGTCACCATGACAGACACCTAGTTGCTACAACCCACGTTTGGTGACACGACACACCGACAACACTACGACGAACGCATTCAATAATACATTTAGAAGCAGTCACGCGCGACCTGACCTGGTTCTCGACTCAATTCAAAGTTGCCAGGACAATGTTCCCATAAACTATCCACTGTGGCGTTCAGACGCATTCAAGCTCGGCACAGCGAGAGAATTAGAAGGCGTATGTATCCAGCGAGAGAATAAGAAGGTGTATGTATCCCGCGAGAGAAAAAGAAGGTGTATGTATCCCGCGAGAGAATTAGAAGGTGTATGTATCCAGCGAGAGAATAAGAAGGTGTATGTATCCAGTGAGAGAATAAGAAGGTGTATGTATCACGTGAGAGAATAAGAAGGTGTATGTATCCCGCGAGAGAATTAGAAGGTGTATGTATCCAGCGAGAGAATAAGAAGGTGTTTGTATCCCGTGAGAGAATAAGGTGTATGTATCCCGCGAGAGAATTAGGTGTATGTATCCAGTGAGAGAATAAGAAGGTGTATGTATCCAGTGAGAGAATAAGGTGTATGTATCCAGCGAGAGAATAAGGTGTATGTATCCCGTGAGAGAATAACAAGGTGTATGTATCCCGCGAGAGAATTAGAAGGTGTATGTATCCAGTGAGAGAATAAGAAGGTGTATGTATCCAGTGAGAGAATAAGAAGGTGTATGTATCCAGCGAGAGAATAAGAAGGTGTATGTATCCCGTGAGAGAATAAGAAGGTGTATGTATCCAGCGAGAGAATTAGAAGGTGTATGTATCCAGTGAGAGAATAAGAAGGTGTATGTATCCAGCGAGAGAATTAGAAGGTGTATGTATCCAGTGAGAGAATAAGAAGGTGTATGTATCCAGTAAGAGAATAAGAAGGTGTATGTATCCAGTGAGAGAATAAGAAGGTGTATGTATCGAGTGAGAGAATTAGAAGGTGTATGTATCCAGCGAGAGAATAAGAAGGTGTATGTATCCAGTAAGAGAATAAGAAGGTGTATGTATCCAGTGAGAGAATAAGAAGGTGTATGTATCCAGCGAGAGAATAAGAAGGTGTATGTATCCCGTGAGAGAATAAGAAGGTGTATGTATCCAGCGAGAGAATTAGAAGGTGTATGTATCCAGTGAGAGAATTAGAAGGTGTATGTATCGAGCGAGAGAATAAGAAGGTGTATGTATCCCGTGAGAGAATAAGAAGGTGTATGTATCCCGCGAGAGAATTAGAAGGTGTATGTATCCAGTGAGAGAATAAGAAGGTGTATGTATGCAGTTAGAGAATAAGAAGGTGTATGTATCCAGCGAGAGAATAAGAAAGTGTATGTATCCCGTGAGAGAATAAGGTGTATGTATCCCGCGAGAGAATAAGAAGGTGTATGTATCCAGCGAGAGAATTAGAAGGTGTATGTATCGAGCGAGAGAATTAGAAGGTGTATGTATCCAGTGAGAGAATAAGAAGGTGTATGTATCCAGCGAGAGAATAAGAAAGTGTATGTATCCCGTGAGAGAATAAGAAGGTGTATGTATCCAGCGAGAGAATTAGAAGGTGTATGTATCCAGTGAGAGAATAAGAAGGTGTATGTATCCAGCGAGAGAATTAGAAGGTGTATGTATCGAGCGAGAGAATAAGAAGGTGTCTGTATCCCGCGAAAGAATTAGAAGGTGTATGTAAGAAGGTGTATATATCCCGTGAGAGAATTAAAAGGTGTATGTATCCAGCGAGAGAATAAGAAATTGACTTTCCTGACACCACACCCAACTATGGTTTATAGTGCACTAAGCTTTCTGGTTGTTAGAGTCACATGAGACAAAAGTTTACTCGAAAATAATGTCTACACCCAAACTTTGATGTTGTATTTTAGAACTCTATTATTTGGATTGATGTGGTCGTGGGAATGAGGCGATGTAAACCTCGCTTTGTAGCTTCTGTGAGAGACAGGCGAAGACGCAAACATCGGTCGTTCAACCTGTTAGAGCGATTGGTAAGCTAACTCCACACGCGCGCGTGTCCCGAAAGTGGTCACCAAATAGGTCCCAACTTACCCCGACTAATAAGGTCCCCCGGTTCAAATGGCCGTAGCTACAGAACACAAGCGCCACACACACATATATATATATATATAGATATATATATATAGAGAGATATATATAGATATATATATATATATATATATATATATATATATATATATATATATATATATATAGAATATATATAGATAGAGAGAGAGAGATATATCTATATATATATATATTTATTATATATATATACACATGTATATATCTGTTTATATATATATATAAATAGATTATATATATGTATATATATATATCTATATCTCTCTATCTATATATATATATATATATATATATCTATATATATCTATATATATATATATATATATATATATATATATATATACATCTCCTGTCCTTATTCACACGTGCTGAATGTAGGATATCAGGGAGTTGGACTGCGTCAAAGATTATAGAACACCAATTATCATTCTATATAGTCTTCAACCGCGTTCGCCTGCGTTATCTTTTACCTTGGTGCAGCAGCCAGTAGCATTATCACTACTACATCACCCCCGCTACCTGGATATCTTGACTTGAAGCCGTCGCTAACTCTCGGGTATTGTTTCTAATACTCGTTGAAAGTGTTCAGTTTATACTAACCAAGGGTGTGTAAGCTTTCGTTCTTCACTGCATATCAAATTCGTCTCGATCCTACCCAGGCTAACTCGCCAGTTTAAACACTTTAAATGTCAACAGCTCTCTCTCTCTGTCTCGTTCTCTCTCTCTCTCTCTCTCTCTCTCTCTCTCTCTCTCTCTCTCTCTCTCTCTCTCTCTCTCTCTCTCTCTCTCTCTCTCTTTCAAATCGTCAATCCAAACCGAGACCACTTCATCCACCCCCTCCCCTGCCGGTGGGGTCATCCGCCCCCTCCCCTGCCGGTGGGGTCATCAGCCCCTCCCCTGCCGGAGGGGTCATCCACCCCCTCCCCTGCCGGTGGGGTCATCCGCCCCCTCCCCTGACGGTGGGGTCATCCGCATCTCCCCTGCGGAGGGTCATCCACCCCCTCCCCTGCCGGTGGGGTCTGGTAGCCTAACATAAGAATCGAACATAATCCGTCTTATTCATTACTCTGTTGTGCGTTTCACACCAGTTTAAGTAGGAAGCAATCCTTACAAGAAGAGCCACTGCTTCCCGCCCATTGGTCCTGTGCCATGGAAGCCGTCCATTAGAGGCTATTTAGGAGGTAACAGGCTTCCATGTCAAGGACGATACGCTGCTTTCAACTTTCTTTCCGGGGATATTTGCGGTTGCTTATTTAGTTATCCCATTTGCCAACAGGGTGTGTGAGTTCACGCGAATCTCCGATCAACCGGTACATAAAAGTGAGAGCAGAGGGACCCACGTGAGAAGGCTTACGGTAACCGCTGTTACGATGGAGGGCGTGCCACCTCGGACCACTCTCTTGGTCGCTTTAGGTGTCTGTCTTATATCAGGTTAGTTATTTTATTGAATAAGAGACATTTATTGTTTCTCCTTGATTATATCGACTTGTGATCCTTATAGTTGAATCAAACGTGTTAGTTGACACCACATTCTACGCGGCTTCTTTGATGGTCGACGTTAGCATCGACTCTCTGTCAGGTAATCTGGAACTCACCAGAGAAACTGGCAGAGACCCGATGACGTATGTTGACTATTTAGCCGCTGTTCTGTGACGTACGTGGACTATTTAGCCGCCGTTCTGGTACGTACGTGGACTATTTAGCCGCCGTTCTCTGACGTACGTGGACCATTTAGCCGTCGTTCTCTGACGTACGTGGACCATTAAGCCGCCGTTCTCTGACGTACGTGGACTATTTAGCCGCCGTTCTCTGACGTGACAGGAACCACAGGAGAAGTGATACAAGCCACTTGTGCTGTGGAAGTTAATAGTGCCACCGAGCCTGCCGAGCGGCAAAACGTCACTGGCAGTGTCGTTCTACAGCAAGATGTGAGTTATAGTAACCATGTAAGACGTTATCGTCACTGAAGTAATAGGTTCTGTTTTATAGTTACTCATAGTTACTGATGTCATCATCAATGATGTCATAGTTACCGATGTCATACTTATTGATGTCATTTTCACTGATATCGTAGTTACTGATGACATAGTTACTGATGTCATTGTTACTGATGTCATAGTTACTAATATCATAGTTACTGATATCATTGTTACTGATATCTTACTGATGTCAAAGTCATTGATGCCATTGTGAACTGATGCTAGTCACTGATGAGTGCCTGTTATATGTTGCTTGTGGGTAAGAGGAGGAAGACGGCAACACGGTATTGACCTTGTCATTGTCAGGATTCAACACGACTGACGGAAACAACGAGCATGGCTTCCACGTGCACAGTAATGGTGATCTGAGTAATGGGTGCCAGTCAACCGGCTCCCATTACAACCCTACCAACTTCAACCATAGTGGACCCACAGACAATTACAGGTAAGCTGATTACCTACCAACTTCAACCATAGTGGACCCACAGACAATTACAGGTAAGCTGATTACCTGGTAGCGTCAAATGATGCAGTCAGATAAGCTGAATACACATTACAGTGTCAGGTAATGTCAGGTTGTCACATAATAGACCGTCTATTTGAGCCCACCTAACGAGAGGCTATTTTTAGATTCTTCTCCATTTATACCATATAGCCCAATCTTCCGACCTCACCCTGGAGTTGCCTGTCTTCTCACTTGTGACTCATTTTTCAGTAGAGAGAAATAACCGACTTTATGTCTGACAGGCATGTGGGAGATCTTGGTAATATCATGGAAGATGCCAATGGCGCTGTGTCCACCTCCATCAACGACTCAGTGGTCAGTCTGAGGGGAACTTACTCGGTCATCGGACGGGCTCTAGTGGTAAGAAATCACCATGTCACCGGTTCCAACCATTCTCCTGAGCAGAGGATACACGAGAGGGATTGCGTGGGTACGCGCAGCATCCTCTGCTCTGGAGAATGCGGGTTCCTACTACTCGGCGCCAGATTTTGTCTCTGCTCGTTTAGGTCGATTTGCATATCCAAACAACCCTAATGAATATGCAGCAGGTGTTTAATGGCTGTGGCCAGTTGTGCTTGAGTTGAGTGAGTCCGTTAAGATCAGGGAACGCAGTCGACCTGCCTCGTGGCTAAATCGGTATGAGACCCTGAGTTTGAACTTAAGGACTCCACACCGCGTCATGAGTCAATGCTACGTTATGACTCACATTACGTTATGAGTGGTGGCATATTCTAATATATTCACGCAATGGTGTATTTTCATCTCTTGTCGCGCTTAACGTAATGACTTGCCTGTGTAGATCCACGCGATGCGAGACGACCTGGGGAAGGGCAATGATACCGGCAGTATAACGACAGGGAACGCAGGAGCTCGCCTAGCGTGCTGTGTCATAGAGGCCAGCAAGGCAGGTCTCTCCACCCACTACACCCACCTCTCCTTACTCCTCGCCTGCCTGGCACTCACCTGGCTCCCGCTAACTCGTCATTCAGGAAACATCTAGAGCGTGTAGGCCAGCAGGAAGAATTGGTCGGGTGTGACGCAGCAGTCTACCTGAGGGCAGGTATCCACTGTGGCCAGGTATCCATGTGGCTGCTGTTACTGAGAAGATTACTACATGAGCAAAACTTGTCATTAGAACTAACAGAATCCACATATAAGTAATGTAACAGACAAGAGTAAATAATAATTAGAAAGATAGCAGAAGTATACTGATTGCAGAGTACAAGGTTTTGTGCATACACTGTGTAAGCAATATGTTTATTATGCTCAATGTTTAAATGTGTTGTCGATTTAATAGATTAGCCTAACCAAATGGGCTTTAGCATTGCCATCGTATTACATTTTTACGCCACATGGCGATCGTTAGTGTCTGGCTATTTTGAGAGGAGCGCTCTCTTTACACGTTATGATTTTCAATAAACGTTATGATTAACCCCTGCATTGCCTTGGATTATTATATCGACGTAACTCCTGTCTTCAATTATTGTCTCATCGAATATGGAAATAAACACTAATTTGTTTTGTACTTTTTCATGCTTAGTTACGCTTGGAATCTCGTCCTATTTCCCACATGAAAGCTGCATGTATCAATTACAATCGCACTTTGGACTAAAATTTAGCCTGGAGTATCAGTTTACAAGGGAATCTTTTCCCTCCAAGCAATGGTACAAACCCGGGGGTACAAACGACTTCTGTCGATGCTACGTTACCTGTTCATGTAGAATATTTGAATCTTAAAAAAAGTCGCGCCATGCAAACGTTGTGAATGTTATGTACGTTATAATATAAATACTTTACCAACAAAAAGCAACTTGTATATCATAAGGTTAAGACATGGTCATCAGATATGCATCATAACGTCTATCAGCACACCTTCCGAGTTGCAGCATTCGCTGCGCCAGTAGCAATCAGCCTCCCAGGAGCGGGTAGGTTAAGCAATCGGGCGCTCGCCTGTTTCATCTTTTGTAATTAAGGTAGGATAAACAAGATTAAGCTTAAAAGGTTAAACGAAAAGGCTACTTGTCATTCATGCAGGGAGGAGGTGACGACCGCTCACAATTCCTTCACTTCCCAATTAGTGGTTGCTTCTAAATCTGAAAACATGATCTACCCGGTAGAAATGAAGCTCGTTCCAGATTCAGTCAACCTGCGACGGGATTAACCAGAACAAGCCAGACTAACGATAACGAGGAGGAACACAGAACAAAGGCCACAATTCTCCAGCCATCAAAGCCCATAAACGCCATGCGTCTGTAGCTCTAGCGTCAACCCCACCTCCTTACCCTCTCTGACCTCACCCCCTCGCCCTCCATTCCCTCATCACCCCTTCCACCGCCCGGTACAGTCTGTCAATCCCCCACACCCCCAACCCCATTCCCTTCAAACTGCTTATTCAAAAGGACGAAATCACGACCGCCAATTTTCATGTCCACACCTGGTCCCGCGGCTTGGGTCAAAATTTCACATCTTTAAGTTCCCCATTAAACCCGTTTATGTCAGCATTATTTGCCATTAAATGCTTTATCGTCTAATAAAGTGAAGCTTGGTGCGAACTCCGCAGGCGAAGCATCCGACTGGACATGGCGACTTGATGGGAGGGTGGGAGATTTTATTCAGTTCGTTGTTCAGCCAGGTATACAAATGGCCGCTGCTGAGTTGCGCACTGACCGCCTTAAACGCTTTCGCGAATGAAAGTTAAGACTTCATCATGACAAAATGAGGTGATTTGAATTCAGTCGAGTGTTGCTGCTTGCACCGTCGTGTTTCCGTTATGATAAATATACTCTGATTTGCGCATGCGTGATTTGTATGCAAAACAGTGGGAACGACTGCAAGAGATAGAAGTGTGTCGACAGATCGCCAGTTCTTAATTTCATTCCGCTGATTCAAGTGTCAGCCATTTATTTGATTATATTCTTTTGTTGGCTCACCGATTCCGAAATTCCATGCAGCTTTTAATTCTTCGTTTCAGTTCAACTCTGCTATCCGGAATTTTACTACAAATAAAACACCAGTCACGTGATGAGTATTAAAAAGAGACAACCAACTCACTATAGTAGCCATGGTCTCATTAAAGTAGCGGCGATGGTTCGAACTAATAACAACGGCATCGTTGATATCGATGTGTATTGGCTAGAGGCGTTGGGCTCATCAAATATGATTACAGGGTTTTCATCATCATCATCACCACCATCACCACCACCACCATCATCATCATCATCTTCATCATCATCAAATCCAAACGGCCGAGGGACTCATTACCTTGAATGGTTATAATCCTGCCAAATTATTCTACCATTCAGAGAGAGGCGTGTATGTTTAATGACGTATGGTGTCCATTTCATTGGTCAATGTTTGAAAGATCTCAATGAAGAATCAATCATCATTTGACCATAGCCGACGAGTTAACTACCTGTTAATTACTCTCCTCGGTTCAACCCGGCCAGGTACACTCCTTCAACTAATTTGTACCTCTACGCGCAAACGGAAAGAAATCGCCAAGGTATTCCAAGCCTCTTACAGTTATAATTGAGCAAATTCATCTTCATAACCGTCGAGAAGGCCCTACACCCTCCTCTTACGAGCCTCTCGCTGCGCCCTCATCTCCTTGCCCTCTCCTCAAACGACTTCCAACGTAGCACGCACTCTTCATAAATTTTACAAATTGCCGCCGCCAGGTGGCAGGGGAGTTTCACCGGGGAGTTTTTGTGCTTCCTTTTTCAGGACCGTTAGAAAAGAGAAAGTTGGTGAATTATTTATCCCCGACAAAAGAAGGGGAGCCTTTCTGTTGAAGGTAACTGCTCTTGTCATCAATGCTAATGATCCCTGTATAAACTGGCTTTGAAATTGTGACAGGGAATCAGTTGGGTGTCTCTCCTCCGCGCAACTGATCAAAGCAGACGACTTTTGCCCGCCATATGCGCAATGCATTCATCACACTCGAGGTGACTTAACGCGGGAAAATCACACGTTTATTCTTTATCTACAGGGCGTAAAATCAGTTATAATCAGTGCAACTACGAAAGCTTGTGGGAAATTAAAATTTCTCAGTTTATTCCAAACATCATTTGAATATTTACATATATATGGAGAAAAAAAACTTGCGCGTTCTGACTTTTATGTGATATATTTTTCCATGCACATTACCGAACATAAGAAGGGCGTTGGCACTTTGAATCGTCTCAAGATACCGTGATACGATGGAATTGGTGCGTTATCTTTCGTTGGTGCATCTTTTTCATGAGCGCTTGAGTAAATGAAGTAAGATATGAATGTGAGGCGCCATTAAAACACGCGCCCTTCTCGGGACTTTCACGACACCATCGATTGTAACGTCCACATTTCTCACATTTCGACCTCAAATATACTTGCATAAATATTCGCAATCTTCAGCACTACAATAATGAATATTAATGAGCAGGAATTACCGCTGTTAATGTAATCGACTTCACGAGACTGCCCTAACAGAGGCTAACAAGGCGCGCCAACCCGTTGCCATATAGAGGCAGCCCATTAGCCGTAAACATTGCAGGTGGAATGACATTACCGTAACCGAATCAAGAAAGCGCCATTGAGTAGCAGCACCCCGCCAAGACTCTCTCTAAATCCTCACCGCCACATATCTACCCGATATAGTGAAGCAGAAAGGCTATAAAAGATCGATAAAGATATCGCCTGAGCATCTTAAGGTATTAAGCCAGCCCAAGCGCTTTGATAAATCCCTGGTCAGCGAGCGCAATTAGACTTAATAGAGATTGATAACACCGCGCTATGTCTACTGTTGAGGCCAAAATGCACAAATAAATTCTGATGACATGGAGCTAATCAGACGTGAGAGTCTTGGATTGGATGGCAGGAGGCCTGTCGCACAAGTCCGTCGGCGCTCCCGCGATCTCTGATGGTCGTTCCTGGTTCACTGGTCACGTGACATACTCACGTACCTCGCAGCGCAAATGAAACCATTCACGCGGGAAAGTGCTGTACACGCGTTATATAGTTCAATATTGGGACACCATATATGCAACACACGCACGCTGTAGCAAGATCACCGCTTACCAAAGATGCTCTTAAGTGGAGCAGAGATTTGCATGGATGAAACGGGTAAAAACGAATTTGTCGAAGAATATTTAAGTCAAATATTGAAAGCAAATCGTGGACAGACGACAATCCCTATATGAACAACGAACAAAACGTGGTCAGTGAATCAAACATGGTTGTCAAATCAAACATGGTCGACAAATCAAATATGGTCGAAAACCCAAATATGGACAACAAACCAAATATGGACAACAAACCAAACATGGACAACAAACCAAACATGGTCAACGAACCAAACATGGTCAACAAACTGAGCATGGTCAGCAAATCAAGTATGTTGAACTGCCCAAATAGGCAAATATAATTGAAACCTCTGCCAGCTTATCTGGACTAAGCTCGCCCATTTGAGCACACATTGTGCAGTCTATTGCTATGAGTCACACTGATACACGAAGCAAGCCATGCAATCCCCAATGTCTCGCCATTATCTTACCTTTCTGTGCGTTTCCCTCATTTCCATTTGTATGACATTATATGACGTCACATGACATAGATCATAGCACATTGATGTCTTCTGTGACTTCATGGATATACCACGTTCCCCGTAAGTCACCCCGCCCCCATCCCCACCACCACCTCCCTCAGCTTCCCTACCCCTACCCCATCCCCACCACCACCCCCCTCAGCTTCCCTCCCACAACCCAGCCTCCTTCCTCCTGCCGTCCGATGTCTATCTCTGATCAGGCCAGGACAAATATGGCGTCATTTGGGTGGTATTTGTAGCTATCACGGAGCGTGGATCAGGAGTAACAGAGTGCCGTGTGTCCCGACAGACTGTAGAAGTATCTCCTGACAGTAACCACCTCCCCTCTCCCTCCGTACACCTCCCTACCCTTATATAGCACCTAGTCCCCCACACCGCCCGCCCGTCCTCTCCCAGATAAGATCCAGTCCCCGGGCTTGTACCACAACTGCCTGCCAATGCCGTGAAGACGACCAGTTTCATGCGTCATATACCATTGGAAGGTACACAGAGCGTCTCTCACGAAATGAACATCTCAGCTCCTTGTTAATCTCTCACATTTATGAAAATGATAAATTAACGACGCAGTCTTCATGCAGCGTTCCTTGTGCGTTCGTATGGTTGCACGGGTGGTTGGTTTTCCCGACAGCTTCCCGGGGGTGTTCGCTCGATGAAGCAAACCAGAGATATCCCCCCCCCCCCCACTCCAGTTCGTGGCGAATCATTATTTGACGATCGTTCGAGATGCATTTTGGGTGATTCTGTGCAATTTAGTTTGCCTCCCTTTGTGTCTGTTTGCAACAATGACTCTGATGGTGTCCTTTCTTGGAATTGGGAAAATCAAATCCTCGTTGATCGAAATCGTTATGATGAAAAGAGCATACGAACTTTGTTTGCAAAAATATGACAAAAAAACCTCCACCTGTTTCTACGTCCGGATGTCGGTCAGCCTTCACCTTGTGCCATCGCTAAACGTACAGCTACGCATTGAAAATTAAACAGCCATTTATTACAGGTACTTATTGCGCATTTTTGTCAATCAGTAGATTTCACGGTTATTGTTTGGTTGAGAACATTAAAACAACGTTTGAATTCCACCTTAGCTGTAAATAAATCATCTATTGGAGTGAGTGCAGTCTGTAGAGTGAGGAATGAGGCATTTCCATCGAGGTTGCCTTGGCTAATCCACAAAGCGGCTACAGATGGCCATGGGGATTGGGTTCCCTGGTGGGTAAATAGAAAACTAATTAACAAAGGGCAATCCATTTTATAATGAGGTATTGTGTATAAATATGACCTGAACTTATTGCTTCTAATGACCCGAATTGGATCCTACCGTCCGGGCTCATCTCGCCAATAATGCAAACACTCACCTCCCGGTCGGCAAAACTAATAATCATCTGGAGAAAGGTATTTGATCCTCCTAGCATTTGACAGAGCGCTTCGTGGCGGAAGGGAGCCCGGACCAGGGCGATTCGCGCACGGGTGACATGGCCACTTGGTAAATGGAAGCATTGTTAGGAACGGGTGAATTAGATCTCTTATTGAATTTTCAACCCCAATATATAAAGACAGAAGATGAGCGTAGTGGGTGTGGGTCGGGGAGGATCAAGTGGGGAGGGAGGGGGGATCGTAACCGGATCAGCGTTCGTGGCTGCGGCTGAAAGAGATCCATCTCTAGCCGTGGTAGCGGTCTGTAGTTCAGTCTTAACGTGGTCATTTAGAGCTGCTTGGTCGTTACCTAGATATGGCGAGGCTGTGAAGAGCCGGTTGTTTCGTGTGATTTGATGCGGTCAGTTCATTTGCTAATAACCAGGGGGCTCGTTATCTCTGAAGCCCATTTGTCATGTGTTATGAATGGCGTGATGATGATGATCCTGATCTCAACTAAACCGCCCATCACACCGCACCAATTTAAGCCATCTCTAATTCAAACAACTTCATCGATCATTGCTCCAAGCATTCATTCTGCCTCTGCAGCACGTTGCCTGTCTGTAATTCCCGTCGTCTTGTTTGTCACTCGGATAATCTCCTCCCTCCGCCTGCACCACAGGATCTGTCTCTTGCACCGGGAAGTCTGTCCCTTTTAAAATCGACTTTGTCTCTTCCAATACCAAGCCCGTACCTTTTACCATTAAATCTGTCTCTTCCAATACCGAGTCTGTACCTTCTACCATTAAATCTGTCTCTTCCAATACCGAGTCTGTACTTTCTACCATTAAATTTGTCTCTTCCAATACCGAGTCTGTACCTTCTACCATTAAATATGTCTCTTCCAATACCAAGCCCGTACCTTTTACCATTAAATCTGTCTCTTCAATACCGAGTCTGTACCTTCTACCATTATCTGTCCTTCAATACCAAGCCCGTACCTTTTACCATTAAATCTGTCTCTTCCAATACCCAAGTCTCTTCCAATACCAAGCCCGTACCTTTTACCATTAAATCTGTCTCTTCCAATACCGAGTCTGTACCTTCTACCATTAAATCTGTTTCTTCCAATACCGAGCCCGTACCTTCTACCATTAAATCTGTCTCTTCCAATACCAAGCCCGTACCTTTTACCATTAAATCTGTCTCTTCAATACCGAGTCTGTACCTTCTACCATTACATCTGTCTCTTCCAATACCAAGCCCGTACCTTTTACCATTAAATCTGTCTCTTCAATACCGAGTCTGTACCTTCTACCATTAAATCTGTCTCTTCCAATACCAAGCCCATACCTTTTACCATTAAATCTGTCTCTTCAATACCGAGTCTGTACCTTCTACCATTAAATCTGTCTCTTCCAATACCAAGCCCGTACCTTTTACCATTAAATCTGTCTCTTCCAATACCGAGCCCTTACCTTCTACCATTAAATCTGTCTCTTCCAATACCAAGCCCGTACCTGCTAACACTAAATCTGTCTCTTCCAATACCCAGCATGTGCCTTCTACCACTAAATCTGTCTCTTGCAAAATCGATTCTTCCCCTCCCCGTCCCCTCTCCCCTGACACACGAATCCCGCACAAAACCCTGATCGGCATAGTCAGCGCATCGTTTAAAGACTCTTGTTTATTACTTAGTACCGCTACTTGGTGGCGCTGCAGTCGCATTGTGATGTCATCCTTACAATGGCAACCAAGACACCCTGGTACGGACTGAACGCACATAACAACTTATATCAAATAAATCTCCAACCAAAAATGATGGCATCGAAGTGGTCTGGAGCAATGATGAATGACTCACCCATTCCCCCTCTCCCAAGATAACCAGCGAGCATGCTTCTTCGCCTCATGGCATCAGTGATCTCGTGTTTGCTATATGGTTTGATGTATTCGCTTTAAGAAACCCTTCTCTCTCGGGTGTGGTGTCGCATGTGATGCGCCTACCTCGCCTGTCTTCGACGCTCTGTGCATCCATAATTCACGGCCGATGAGTGGACCTCTTTATGTGTTAATTAGGTCGCGTCTTAGAGAGTAAACATGACTGATTTATAGTGCCATGGTAACGTTTGTAAGCGCACCGCATTATCGCTCCAATATCCGGAATCTGAAAGTTCATTTTTTGCTATTTCTAATAATTAATTTGGTTATGTATAGTTGAAGTTTTATTCCTGAAAATATATTCGGTAACTGCCTTGCAAACACTTGTTGGGTTAATTGAGACATGAATTGAGGCCACATTGACGCTACATTGACGCTACAATGACGCTAGATATCTAATGCAATTAATCCCACGCAGTGCAATTCGATTTTTGTGTGATTTAGGCGTTGCCCTTGCGCTTAACCTCCACCATCGAGTATCTTCATTATTCTCTCGCGCATGCGTCCTACAGAACGTTTTGTCAGCGAGAGGACCTTATCCGCTTCGGAATTTGAATGCCTCGCCGATAAAATCTTTGTGAAAACAGCATGACTCACGGAGCGAGTGTGCCCAATTTGGTGGCGGCGATCTGCTCTTCGATTCGCTTGACGAATGGCTACCTGAGCTCGCTATTCCGTGTCCCGGCGGTACCCTTCCGTGGTTGCCATAGAAATGAAATGGACGTTTATGGAAATATTATGCAAATGAGGATACAAGGTAGGATAGAAAGGAGTGGGGGCAATTAGAGGGAGGGGTGTTTTATCAGTTTAAGAAGAGGGTCCCCTTGACAGCGGCGCAACTGTTATGATGAAGCGAGCGCCCTGAAGGGGCTGTTCCTGACAAGGCCCCTGTAGCGGCGTATAATGGCCGCTTTTCTCTGTCCTGGAGTAGAGTTGGGGCGATTGCTCGAGTCACTCGTATCAAAGACCTCCGTATTATCCTAACAAATACAGAAAATCAACTTAGCATTCTGTGTAGGTCAGCTTCTACGACCGTACCTCGTGCCTGTAAAGAGGGCTCGAATGAACGCGCTCCTTTGCCGCAACCTTCCACGATCTGAATAGAGTTACCGTAATGTCCCTTACAACCGCTCGCCGCTGAATGGCACCCAAACGAGACAGAACCCAGGTAGTGAGGGACTCGTGAAATAGACGTTAATTGTCGTCTCTACCAAAGACCTCCGACCAAATGACAGGCCCCAGTGGGGAAGAATTGAATTTGATGGGCCCTCCAACCACTTTTTAACTAAATTATGACAAATTTGTCAAGTTTCTTAGGGCTGTGAATGAAGGAATTAGTGGAACTCGCGTCATAAACCAGGCTTTTGATAGCTACCTTCTCGCGGGGACTGAATGGAGATCGTCACGGGACGAGGGGTAGGGAGGGCAGTCAGAGAGGTCGGGAGGGAAGAGGTTGTTATGAAGACAGCAGCAAATTGGTACAGCTCGCCAAGACTTGCCTTAGCTTGGATGGATACCAGGAAGGCGGACTCAATGACCCCTGAGCAGATAATATTGATTTCTGATGCGGCTACCTATAGGTGGGTGTCAAAAGCCTGGTCACATCCGCCCACCACTAACTCACCATAGGCAGCAACACAGACCCCGACTCCTCACGCACACACATCCCATGGGTTTGATCCGCAATGCTTTACTGTTGCGGCCTAATCCACACCCCTCCCCCACCCCACCCTCACTACCACATCACAGCGGTAAGATGCACTTTTGTTTGGATGCAGCTTATGTTGACGTAAATTGTTATAGTGAAGACTCAATTGGCATTAACATCGACACCCCCCACCCACACCCACACCCACTTGCTCTACCCCAAGGAGTACACCACGCCCCACCAGATATACCAGGCACCCTCGTACCAACCCTCCATCTACAACTCTGCCTCATCCTCTCCCACCCCGTCCGCCCGATCTCGCGACCCAAATCCACACAAATTCGCCTCCCATGAATGGCCCCATCTTACGGCACTTCACCCAAAAGGGGTTCTTTCCTGAGCAGGTTCATTTGGCTCGCTCGTCAGCTGGCTCGGTTCCCTCACGCCCTCTTATCATCACAAGAATGTACCACCCTCAACATACTCATCCCAACCCCCATCTTGCAACTACATAAATCCACCTTACTTTTTTTCACTGCCCGTTTGATTAATACGTTTGATTGTACCTCGAGGAATTATTGATAGCGTCACTTGCACTAAATATACGACTCGAGGAAATCATCAATATTTGGTGGAGGGTCCCAGAGCCACTGATCAGGCCCGGGCAGTAGGAGAACACCGCTTAATGAATGGGCTCTTTTGGCTCGGTGGAGCATGTCAAACAGGAGTAAGTGGCCACAGAGGTAAGTTAGGCGTGGTAAAGACTAGTGGTACTAGTCGCCTCTTGGTGAAGGTTTCTTCGCGGACCACCATATACCCCAACGCGCCAGACACCTAACAACGTTACCTGCTGAATCAGCACTTTACTTGACGTCACCGCCGTGACCGGTCTGACCGTCAGGGGGCGTACGCAGCTGGTCGTCCGTCCGTCCGGCGCCAGTGTTCTGTGGAATACAAGAGAAAGAGCATTGGTAGCGCTGGGCGGGGATCGCGACGAGCCTTCAGTGAAAAGCCGCCAAGCGATCAACTCAAACACCCGCGGGTAGCGCATTTTTATCGGGCACTTTAAGCTGAATGGACGCAGGGTCAGAGGTGGTAGCTATGGTAATGCCTTTATAGAAGTGTGGACTTGACGACGAAATGCACAATAACGTGACCACCTGGTCTCCCTAGCGAGGTCTGTCTCCTCTCATGATAACCTCGTCCCAACCTGTACAGAAAGCTGGCGGCGACCGTATCACCTCCGTAGGACGGCCAGTCCCCTCTATAACACCTCACCTCCCATGCGAGATGGCAGCGGCAACCTCTAATATAATACCCGCCGCCGTTGTTAGCTTCTTGGTATTTTATGAAATTCTTCTATCAGCGAATACGTTGGGTGGATTTGTGATTCCCGGCTTGGAGATGCCAATAGTGAAACCACGACCAGGTGATTTACTGTTTATCGTCGAGGAGTCAAATCTATTCAACCCAAACCGTTGCAATAGAATAATCCTTTTTCTGATCAACTTTCCATGTTCAAAAGCTCCACCTGGCCCCTTCCGATGACGCGCTTCTGGTGGTAGCGTCTGCTGCGGAGTCAGGCCGGGCGATTGTTTGTTTGGTATTTCAAATATGCGCCGTAATTGACTTCGTTGGCCATGAAAGCCGAGTGAAGCCGAGTGAATCCGAATGAGGACGAGTGAAGACGGGTGATCTCTTTTATACAACTAAAAGTAGGTCGGGATTCACAGAATTAGGGCCGGGATGATAGAAAATTATTGGTTAAAACGATAAAATAAGTGTAGTTTATGTCAGTTGAGGTGTGGCTTCAGAATGGTTCCAATTCAACATCCATACTTCACGCGAACATTTGTTATGGCTTCCGCTGACATGACTCAAGTCACACCAAATGTCCGTACGAGATGCAAAACGGCAATAAAACAGATATAATTGTCTGCAGTTGACATTGAGCAACTTGCCAGATGTACCTCTTGTAGCGACGAGAGGTACAGGACATCCAGAGGTCACGCGGCAAGAAGCTGCTGCTACAGGACATCCAGAGGTCACGCGGCAAGAAGCTGCTGCTACAGGGCATCCAGAGGTCACGCGGCAAGAAGCTGCTGCTACAGGACATCCAGAGGTCACGCAGCTGCGCGGCATCCAGAGGTCACGCGGCAAGAAGCTGCTGCTACAGGACATCCAGAGGTCACGCGGCAAGAAGCTGCTGCTACAGGGCATCCAGAGGTCACGCGGCAAGAAGCTGCTGCTACAGGACATCCAGAGGTCACGCGGCAAGAAGCTGCTGCTACAGGACATCCAGAGGTCACGCGGCAAGAAGCTGCTGATGGGCGGCCGGTCATAATTTACGCTCAGCTGTTAAACATGACGTCATTCTTCCAACCAATTCTACCTCAAACCAGTCACACGATTGCAACCTACCATATACGACCATATATTGGCAAATGTTACATCCCGAATACGAATATGACTTGACAAATGCTACCTGCTTTGTGCGACCATGACTTTGCCATTGTAACCTGTAATGTAAGACCATATCGTTGTCCATGCTACCTGCTTTGTGCGACCACGATTTAATCATGTCTAGGTTGAGGGCAAAGTATGTTGTTCATCAATACGAAACAGGTAAACGATTCATATCTCTCCAGGTAAACGAAACATATCTCGATAGGTAAACGAAAAAGATCTCGCCAGGTGAACGAAAGAATACGATACGATATGTAACACGAACATGTTCCATTGAATGCATCAATTGACGCTCATATAACAAATCCACCTTCCCTCATCTCCCACCCACCCTCTATAGATCACAAACATCCCTCCCTCATCTCCCACCCCACCCTCTATAGACCACAAACATCCCTCCCTCATCTCCCACCCCACCCTCTATAGACCACAAACATCCCTCCCTCATCTCCCACCCAACCCTCTGTAGACCACAAACATCCCTCCCTCATCTCCCACCCAACCCTCTATAGATCACAAACATCCATCCCCTTTCCATCCACTATAGACCACCAACCCTCCCTCTATAATCTCCCGCTCTACTCTTTGTTGATAAAGGACACTCCCTCCTCCATCCATGCCCCAACTCTCTCGTTCCCACCATCTCATCTCTCGCTTTCTTTCTCTCTCACACACATTATCTCTCTCTCTCTCTCTCTCTCTCTCTCTCTCTCTCTCTCTCTCTCTCTCTCTCTCTCTCTCTCTCTCTCTCTTTCTCTCTCTCTTTCTCTCGCTCTTACATTTACTTTCTTTCCCTCGCTTTCTTTCTCTCTCACACACATTATCTCTCTCCTAACCGTTCTTTCTCATCCATGGCAGCCCCTTGCCGAGCTACCCCACCCCAACACCCATCCTCACTATTGCTCCCTGTGACAACCCCACCCCCCACCCACCGCCTTCACAAACCTCCTCCTCATCACTGTGCTTCTTCTAACTTGTCACTGTCTCATGATGCGCTATGGAGCATTCATAACTGGCCTCAATGCCCCCCCCCCCCCCCCTCTCCTTTATAAAACACTAGCTAATTCCTAACAACTTATTGTGTTTGGAGAATAGTTGGTCATAGCCAAGACAACCAAATAGCAATTGCCGGCGATTCATCACCCCGTTCCTGACCCCCGTCGACCAACCCCCCCCCCCCCCCCCCCCACACACACACACACACTGCCCCCGCCACATCCACCCATTCCCTGAACCCCACCACCAATCTAACCCACCACCTAGTCCAATCACCTTGCCTGTTCGGCCCTCGTTCCCGCATCCCAAGCCATTATTTCCAAGACATAAGAGTTCCTTCGACCGGAATCCTATCAAAAGGTAGAGCGGGCTAATTGAATTAGAGCCCTCTTCTGTGTTTATGATGACCAATGAGGGAGCCGCACGACGCAGGCGCACTTCAACTCATGTTATTCACGGCACGGTCAATTAGACGTTGGCAGGCGCACGTTGACGCGCGGCTTCGGACCTGTGATTACGTTGCTCTCACAGCACTGACGTATCACAGCGCCACCTGGCGCAGAATCCTAATATGTAACAGACGACTTTGTTTCGGACAGAATCGCTTGGCAATTTTATTTTGCAATTAAAATAAGTGGAGCATATTTGCCAGCGGAGCATATTTGCTAGCGAGCGCATTAAATCCGTAGAAGTAGTCATACTGCTGTATCAACTGTGTTCAGTAGTTCTGTAAGAAATAAAAACATTCCCCTTCATCTTGATATTAAGTCGCTTAATCAGGCTAATTAACGTTTTGGGATTTGTTTGCCCTGTCCCAAGTCGGCAAGAGATAAACGCTGCCTCCTGGCGCATGCAGACAATTACCAAGACGAGGAAATGACCCTCACACGAGAATCATAACGACCTATAACGGATGGTAACAAAACATGGTGTATCCCGGTGTCCAGCTGCACAGACCCTGGACACTATCAGGATACAAGATGCTCACATCCACCGCCTTCATTGAACATCCCCGCTTGATGGCGAAGAAAGGCAGCAGAAAGCCCTTGGTGATTGGGACCGCTTCAGCCAGCTACCTGGCATCAATTGTTACAAACACTTCACGGGCCCTCACACCACACGCAGTATTTGCTGCCAAACGATGCGCCTTGCTTACGATTTCTGTTTAAATAGCATCTTCGCATCTTTTCATGCTTTCCGCCTTACATACCATTTGACCTAATAAAGTGTTACAATATACCCATATTCCATATTAGGAATTATGATATTTGTCTGTCAAAATTTGGAATGCGCCTCTGTTTTATGACAAATGTGTATCTTTGTTTGGTATTCTCGTGAATTTATCGGCTAAATTTAGTTTTGGTAGCACGTTACAAAGACTTGCTCCAGACTCCGGTGACGCCCGCAATTCCCACCCCCCTCAACCCTTTCCACACCCCCTCGCCTCCCACGCTCCCCATATTTCCCATCATACTTCAGTCTCACCATGACACCGTGACACCGTGACTCACGCTATCAGGTGACCGTCACGCCGACCGCCACTGCTCCCATTATCGCCTGTCACTGATAACAACGCGTCACTCGAGACGCTTGTGTCTGCGAACAAGCGTCTTATCAGTCGCTTATCACCTGTCTCATGGCTACACACACTCTCTCTCCCACCCCCACACATCCCACACCACCCATCCACCCACCCTTACCATCTCCTCTGTAACCGGGCTCTTGGCGATGAGAGGCAATCCAAAACAATCCGTGTCTCCTCATGAGTGGGCGCAGGTAGCCTCCGTATATGCGGGCTGCTGACGCTGGGGAAACCATAGTGACGCGCTACTAAAGGGGTGATAGGGCTGGCAAACTCCGGTGTAAGTGAAGGTGGGGCGGGTGGGGGTTGAGTCGAGGGAGAGCCGGGCGGAGAGGGAGCGTATGACCGAATTTGGGCGACATTTACACATCAGGTCAAGAGTGTGATACCGGTAACTTGTCACACAAGTTAACGGCCTCTCCAGAGCAGCGCTCCCACCCACCGCGCCCTTCACATTGACACTCAGCCGTGTACACGTCATCGAACGCCCCCGACCACGCGCCCAGCGTCAATCACTTCAAGTTTATTGAAACGTATACTGCAACCCCTTTTTCCCTTTTTCCCCCCTTCCCCCCCCCTTTCCCCCCCTTCCCCCCCCCCCCTTTTTTTTCCCCCCCTCCCTTCCCCCCCCCTTTCCCCCCTTTTTTCCCCCCCCCCTTCCCCTTTTTTTTTCCTTTTTCCTCCCCCCTTTTTTCCCCCCCCCCGCTTTAGAATCGAGGATCTGCGCGGACCCATCACGCGCTCTCCCGCACGCCGTGGTCAGTTAACCGCTAGCATTTCTCCCCCAGGCGCTAACCTCGACGCGCTCTCCTTGTTAGGATTTTAAAGACAAAAAAATATAAAACTCAGATCGAGGTGAAGACATGAAATGAACACTCCTTCGCGGAGCAAACTGCTCCGACCTGAGACAAATATTTGCCCGGATAGAATAGGGTTTTCATTTCCCGGGACAAGAAAGAGGCATAAATGCAACAGGTGAGATCGAGGGAGCACCTGCTCACGACCTGAGACGTAGGATATTGACTTCGAGGGATAAGGTGTTTTTCATTTGGCACTAAGAAAGTGAGCAAGAAAATGACCTCACTCTCCTCCTGGCTTCTTCTTCCACATACACACGGTAATCAATCGGCCCCCTTTAATCACCCATACCCCGCCCGGGCCGCGCGGATGCTCACGTTCTCTAACAGAAAAGCGCACAAAAATGAATCACCCTGACCCCACCAAACCCTTTCTAGCCGCATGCTAATTACACAAATTCATTGCTACAGACGCCCATTTTATTTATTGAGTCAATTTCTTTTGTTGACAAGCGCACAAACTGTTGGTTCGTACCCGGAAAACGCGCGCCCTTCACGTCCCTCACCCCTCACGCACTACAACCTTCGTCCGAACCCCCCCCCCCCCCCCCCCACCCCCCCCCCAACCCCGTGCGCCTGATCCCGGGTTTTGTCGCCAGGAAATGAAGCCAAATCTGGCAGCGTTTATCTGTGGCCGAAGCACGGCAGCCTGAGTGGCCAAGTCAGACCCTTTACACAAATGGATGGTGGCTCGTCTCAACGATCACGACTCTGGCAATAAAGATAATTGAATATTGCTGACATGGCAATATCGCGGCAAACTGGTCTGTTTTAGAGGCATACGGCGCTTGTAGATATGAACTCATTCATTCTCGTGCGACGGGGTCGGGAGTCAGAGGTGTCTACATTACCAGGCCTCATGCCTCCCACAGCTAAACAGACAAGCGATATTATATCCTGGGTAGTAAGGGTGAGAGTCTCTGTAATCCGTCAAACGATATGGCCCAGGTAAAGCTGCAATACTTCATAACAAACGCCATTATCCCGGCTGATCGAGGATCAGTTCATTATATAGAAGGGTAGTCAGTCTTCTCCTGAATGAGGGCAGATCAGAGTTCAAGAGAACCACACTTGGGAAGCCCACATAGAGATGGTGACACCCTGTAGGAGCCCATAGCGAGATGGTTGACACACCTGCCCATAGAGCCCATACCTATAGGAGTGGCCCACAGAGAGATGGTGACACCTGTAGGAGCCCATAGAGAGATGGTGACACCTGTAGGAGCCCATAGAGATATGGTGACAACCTGTAGGAGCCAACAGAGAGATTGTGACACCGTAGAGCCCATAGAGCAGATGTGTGACGACCTGTAGGAGCCCATAGAGAGATGGTGACACAACTGTTAGGAGCCCACAGAGAAGATGGTGACACCTGTAGGAGTCCATAGAGAGATGTGACGCAACCGTACGAGCCCAAGAGACGATGTACATCACCTATAGGAGTCCGAAGTCGAGATTGTGAAGTTAACTGCGAGATACGACCGATGTAGAGATGGGTGCACGAAGTACGATTGCTGAATTAACTTGCGATACTCACAGGTGATGTTCAATCGTGCGTAGGTAAATGTAGCTGGTATATGGCCGACTTCACAGATATGGTTATTCTGTATGCAGTAGCTGGCTGAATCGCTAATGGTGATGTAGTCAGTGCCAAAATGTGGAATGTGTATGGTAGCTTGTAGATCGACTTCACGATGATGGTTAATGCAGTAGGCTTTATAGCTAATGGTTCTTAGCAGAGCCGACTTTACCGTTGGTGATTGGAAATAGGCGCCGGCGAAAATGGTAATGGCATACATGTTAAAAAAAGGGTAAAGGATATATAATATCTATATAATATACATATATTCATATATCATATATCAATATAGATATATCATATTCATTTTCCATCCTATATATATCTATAATATATTATCTAATATATATTATATATATATATAGCATATCTATCCTCATATATATATATAAGTACATATATATATCCTCTATATCTCCATCTTCTGTATTTCTAAAATATATATATACAAATATTTCTATATCTCTATCAATTCTAATCGTACTATTATCATCTAACAGTCTATCTCTCCCTATTCCTATCTATATATATAGCTCTCTCTCTCTGTGGTCTCCCATCTCTCTCTCTCTCTCTCCATCTACTATCATCTCGTATCCCCTCTATCTCTCTCTATATCATCCCTCTCATTCTCTCTCATCTCTCTCTTCTCTTCTTATCTCCTCTTCTCTCTCTCTCGTTCTCTCCTCTCTCTCTTCTCTCTCTTCTCTCTCTCTTTCCGCCTCCGTCCTGTTCTGGTGACACCTGTAGGAGCCCATAGAGAGATGGTGACACCTGTAGGAGCCCATAGAGATATGGTGACACCTATAGGAGCCCATAGAGAGATGGTGACACCTGTAGGAGCCCACAGAGAGATGGTGACACATGTAGGAGCCCATAGAGAGATGGTGACACCTGTAGGAGCCAACAGAGAGATGGTGACACCCGTAGGAGCCCATAGAGAGAAAGTGATACCTGTAGGATCCCATAGAGATATGGTGACACCTATAGGAGCCCACAGAGAGATGGTGACACCTGTAGGAGTCCGTAGAGAGATGGCGAAAAGTACGAGGAAATACACGATGTATCTAATACTGCGAAGTCGATTTGTTAAGTTAACTTGCAGATACGACAAAAGAGATGGTCACAGACAATGTTAGCTGGCAGAATCGACTTCACAGGTGATGGTTATTCGTGCAGTAGGTGAATGGTAATGGTAGCTGGCCGAGTCGACTTCACAGATGATGGTATGCAGTAGGCTTTATAGCTAATGGTTCTTAGCAGAGCCGACTTTACAGATGGTGATTGGAAATAGGCGCCGGCGAAAATGGTTAATGCATACATGTTAAAAAAAGGGTAATAGCTGAATATATATGTATGTATACATATATTCATATATATATAAATATATATATATATTAATATTTTACCCATATATATATATATATATATATATATATATATATATCTATATCTATATAGATATATAGATATCCCAAGGTGTAATCTCTAGATACTGTAACATCTCTATATACCTATGTATATGTCTATATAGCTATTTAGATCTGCTTATAGCTAATCTCCATTTTTCTATCTCTCCGGCATTTCTCTCTCTCTTTTCCCTCTTCTCTCTGCTTCTCTCCTTCCCCTCTCGCTCTGTTTGTCTCTCTCTCCCCTCCTGTCTGCCTCCTAGGTATATATATATATATGCTATAAATATATCTCTCGCTTCTCGTCTCTCCTCTCTCTCTACCATATATATCTCTCTATATAATCTCTCTCTCTCTCCTCTAACTCTCTCTATCTCCTCTCCCTCTCCTCTCTATCTATTTCAGAATTTCTCTCTCTCATCTCTCCCGTCCCCCTCCCTCTATCTCTCTCTGTCCTTCTCCCTCTCTCTCCCCGCTCCTCTCCAGTATGGAGTGAAATCGAGGTATTGATTGGGTCGGTACTGCGCAGGCCGGGAAGCCACATGATGCAGTCATTGTCATGTTCAGTCATAAGTTTCAGGGTGGAGTATTGCCTTGGGTGGCTATAACTGGTCAGTGGTCAGCTTTAGAAGTCATATTGAGTCAACTCGTGTGGATGTATACTAGTTGCTATGATGCGGTATTGATATAATCGAGACCGGTGTCAATATAAATACCCCGTCCTTCCAGAAACATTCCTCATCTCGACACAAATTAATGACACAAATTGAATGAAAACACAATCACTCGTGCCACCAACTGACTGTGTGTTATGACTCGTGCACCCTCATCCTGTGTGACATCCACGGCCCTAGACAGCAGCAGATGTCCGCATCATAGCGCACACTGACGCGATGTGCTCCGCGCTCAAGGCTACCAATCCAAGAGACCATCTCCGCGCCAGCAGCAGCAGCAGCAGCAGCAGCAACAACAGCTAGCCTAGCATATTAACCAGGTGACATGATGGTCTCACAGACTGGTATTCTTTTTGCTGAATGAGCTTATAATTTTCGTAGATAATTTCTAGTTGGATATATTTGTGGAGCGAGGCGTTCGTCATTTGACCAGTTGACAAGCGCGGCTCGGGCGAGGCGGGCACGCTGGTTGGATACCGCTGGTACAGCATACTTTGACCGGACCGCATCACCGTGCATTCTCGACGGATACATCCACCACACCAGGTGCCCGAAAATAGATCTTACGTTGAAAGCATATATGACAGAAATTTGGCGTTCTCTCAAAGAAATGTAAAGCTGATTGATACATGGCATGGATTTCTCTATTCACTGTGAAGCGTGAAGTGAATATGATAAGCAAGTGTGTCATAGGAGGTCTGTTATATCAGCGAGTGGCTGCGCCTGGCGGAGGCGGACGGAATGCGGTAGGTGTGGTGTCATTGTGTCGTTAAGATAATCCACGCCCCTTTGGCGTGACCGCCTCTATACGGACCACTACAGCCCATTTAACCACATCTGCAAAGTTTAAATCCACCTATCCTTTAGGAACATTCCCTAAACGACCCATTTCCATCACCAAGGTGACGATCTTCCAAAAGGTGTATTTTGATTGAGAGACCAGTTTGGGCGCAGTCTGCATGAGTGAAAGCGGAGACTGAGGTGGTTGCCATGGGGGACTGGGGGGCGGTGACATGCGAGCGGAACACTGCTTGTTTCAATCCACTTTGTAGACATGCGCATTGTCAGCTCGCGCTGGCGTCCACTGCAGCTCCATCAGCGACGTCAACACAGAGTATGGCAGCAACAGCAGCAGCAGCAGCAGCGGGCGATGACGACGACTTCGCTAGGTGTGGGCGGCGTAAACAGCGCAACCCCCGACGTAAAAACGGTGAGTGAGTACGTCACGTCGTCAACCGATCCCAGGTCGTCTTGGTTAAATCGACTTGACTAAGTTCACTCAAGGATTACCCTGTCGTGTCGTGTGATGTGACGAGTTGGAAGCAGCTCTGTTCGATTGTGGTAGGAGACAACGCCTTTTTCGTTCTTTGGTGACATTGTTCAGGGATGTATGTTGACTTACGAAGTCTTGGTGTGACCTAGTGTAGGCACAGACACCATATGTGGCTGATACGTATGTCATCCGATTTTCGTTTCTTTTGGTTTTACTATACCATCATAGGAATGTTAGCAAGGTAAGTTCAAATGTCTCTCGTCTTTTTGTCGGAATCATCATGTGTTTGGCTTTAAGACTCAATGTATCCCAACATAACGATATACCCATGAAGTTGATTAATGACCTGAAATCAGAACATTACGAAGTGGGGGGGTGGTGGTTTTAGGTTACCTGTGAAAATTGTACCTGTTGATTGGTTGAGTTGTGATGAGAAGTAATTGGTTAATAGAATGGAAATGCGAAAGGGAAATACCTTTGGGAAGAATGGATAGGAGACAAATTGGGCAGTGGCGATTAAATGGCGGTTCCACGGGGCAATCTCACTCGGCTTGATATATATATATATATATATATGTATAATAAAGTGCTAACAGGATGCGAAGAGCATTAACCCTAAGTCACCCGCTTGCAACAATAGTTGTGTTGTGGCTGGATATCGAGAATAGGCCATAGATTATGAGGTGTACTTCCAGCGACCTGACAGGTCGCGGTTCAAATATCACTCCACCCAAAAGCACGGGACTGAAAAACAATCGCTGTACAAGCCAACGAGAGAGTGAGAGAAGCTGTGGTCGAGTGTAAGAGTCACACGCGGAGGTGGGTTGAATGACGTCTTGTTGTCAGGAGAAAGGTTGTCAAGGATGAAAATGAGCATTGATTCACCGAATTGGTACTGCGTGGCGTGAAGCGCCCTCTAGCGAGACGCTGGCTGTATGTCTGTATGTCTGACTACTGCGACATCCCGGATGTCAAGTTTTACCGTTCATACCTTGGTGCAACCAACTTGTGTCGTTTATCATTGGCCCCGGCTGAA
This sequence comes from Urechis unicinctus, assembly GCA_034190875.2. Classification (NCBI taxonomy): domain Eukaryota; kingdom Metazoa; phylum Annelida; class Polychaeta; order Xenopneusta; family Urechidae; genus Urechis; species Urechis unicinctus. The sequence goes on from CM067357.1 coordinate 43,308,532, forward strand.
GTCATATCTAAACCATATCAAGGACTACTGTTTTATTTGATTTAAAGACAAATATCGGGTGCAGTAGTAGTTCACATTCTGGTCTCTTTATCTTCCCATTGACTTGTCTCGAGTTGCTCCAGTTGGTGTATGTCTTCAGTTGCGCTATCACCTTTTCCTTTGTACCGAGGTAGAGTGTACAAATATCGTCTAGGTAACGAGCTGACAGGCCAAGGATCACAATACTCACTCCCGGTAATAAGTGCATATAGTGCACTAACTCTGGGCATCTCCGTGCCGAGCTAAGTAGGTGTATCTATATATATATATATATATATATGTGTATATAGGTATGTATATGAAGGTGTGTTGGTTTAACGGGTTACAGTGGGTTGGACATGTGTCGCTGCAGTTTGTCAAAAGAGAAACTTTCCTGGAGCCTGCTCAATTCGCGACTGATTTTAACGGGACTACGATGAAGAAGAAAGTAGCTAGGTTATATATAGATCAACCGCCTACTCCTTGTCAAAGTATACCAGAAAAAAACGAGTCATGTCTAAACTGTAGTATCACCACTTGTGATTTATTCTTTGTTAATATATAGAATTTATGTGCACTTGACCATATTAGGTAAAGTGTTGATTTCTGCGACCATTACTCATACTTGCTTGTGGTTAGAATCTGACCGGATGTGGGACTTCTAGTCAAGTCACAGTTTATTACTGAGAAAAAGGGTTTTTCTCTCAGTGAATGACATCCATTTCGGTTTTGATTGGTGGTTCAAATGTCACCTTCTGCGACATCTCTACGTGGACAATAAAGGCGCCACCTTCTGCAGATGGATGTGTCACATAGCGTTTCAGTCCAAAAAACACACACTTGACAAACCACACACAATGGAAACACGATACCGCGATAGGTGACGTTTTTTAAACAATGTATTTAGATAAATGTGTCCCTCACTTCTAAATCATCAGCTGACACTGAACTGGGACAAGTTCATTCCTGAAGTTGCGTATTAAAAAAAGAAACCTATTGTGTGCGTCGTCACTTCGCATTCAGCGCACCCTGGCGACTAGTTGGAAGTCTTCGCTTTTTATCTTTCTTTGTTTTTTTTCTTCAAATTAGCGTATGTAGTTGAGCAAAAATCATTTAGCAAGAAATTCGTGAAATCAACAACGCGAACTGCTTTTCAGATCAGTTCAGTTGCTGTAAACGGCGTTGAACCATTTAAAGAAGTTTATCATATTTCTCGTTCAGCAGTGATAATGACAAGGTGACGGACAGCAAAATTCAATTTCAAATCGTGTCAAACACCGACTGAAGTGCAGTGTGGCGGCTGCTTATTTTGAAATCGAACATCAATCGATAGAGGTAGCTAACAGTACCCTTGCAGTGTTTTCGTGTAGTCTGAAGAAATGTTAATGTGTTTGTATTTTCATAACATAAAGATACATCGACAATACACTATTAGATGGTTTGACCAAAGGCTGCATTTATTTGCTCGCCGAGAACCCCCAGGTGTATATTACAATGAGCTTCATCGCTGATTTGAATATTCATGAGCTCACAGCGCGGGGCTTTTCACGATTTTGTGACGTAGACGGCGCGCGAGCTGCGGAGACAGACGAGGTTTGCGGCAGTCTCGCTTGGGACGCCGCTAAACACACGTGGAAATAAATAGCGATTAATTCTGACAGTGGCACTGTGTTTGCCTGTAATTGGCACGCTAAACGTTCGAGTATCCCTGAACTGACTCGAAAATTAGAAGGAACAAAACAAGACAAATATGGAATCTGGCAAAGGTAAGCGAAACAAAATGGAGGGATCTGGAGGATTTCCGTTGATTAGACTAGTCCTATCGCTTACCGCCAACTTACCAACTCGAATTCCTAGACATTCTGCCCCGATTATCTCTGTGACCGCATTGATGAATGGCTATGTGTGATGTCTGGATTACTGGTTGGAATTTGTCATTTTGGTCGAGTCCAAGTGAAACGTAAATCGCCCAGGTAACCTGTAATTGTATAAATGGTAGCGGGTTTGCGAAGGTAGAGAGGGTCGTCCGCCGACCTGTCTTCATTTGAACGACCTATGTTTGCACAGCTTCGTCATATCTTCTTCTGTACGCATCAAAGAATGGCTAAAATCAGGGTTTTCATTGCTGTAATGCGTTCCTACCTGAACCATACCTTGTTAGGGCTTAGGTGCCAAAACCAATGGCTTCCCAAACTCCGCATAAACAGGCCAGGAAGCGCATGTGTCCTTTCCATGTTGACGTTTGCGTCCCTCTCCCGGCCGGACTCCATGTTGGATATTCAAGGAGCTGGGTCTGAGGACGTTTTGGAGGGCTCATTTGCATAATTTATGCACACGTCCTTCCTGACAGCCTGCATGCAGATGCTGCCTCCAGTCCTAAATGGGACAATGCACAGGGCCTGCACGGGTTTCCCTGACTCGGTTAGGCCCGCAATGGAAGCGTTTCCATGGTAACTGTTTCAGAGGCGAGAGCCCGAGGGTGTTTAAATCAGCTGGGATGTCTAGATCGGGGAAATCACAGAGCAAACGTGTTTAGGGTATGGATATTGCGGGGATGGATTGATAGCGTTTAAAGGCGATACCTTAATGAGGATAACCAGGGAGAAGACGACTATATACTCGGAGCTAGAGGTCAACGCTACCAGTGTTCTTCAACGTCTGTAAGGATTGTCGTTTTTCTCAGTAGGTTAATGAAACGAAAAAGCGATCTTTCTTCTTTTTTTGGTACCGAAGGTGTCCGTTTTAGTGTCGTTTTAATCATAACGCTGTCGGGCTGGATTCGGAATGAGTAAAACCTGCCGGGGAACAGAAGAGATCGGTTGATTTGAACTATATAGCAGGCTTACATTCGCATAATAATTTGCCAGGTGTGGCCGTGGGCCAATCGATTCTCAAATCTATACCTGTCCCGTGCAATCAAACACGCGCATACACTCCGTCATTTTATGCTACATTCTCTTACCACCTATAGATTGTTTTTGGCTGGGGCAGTTTTAGGTATATTCATTCTATTTTCAGCAAGTACATTTTTGTGCCACTTGGTTGATGAAATCACCTGACTAGAATATTTTGAGAAGTCATCGGCTTGTAGCTGTATGTGAGGCTATTGATTAGAACACCTGTGGGACATTGCACAGGTAGCTTCATTAAATTGCCAGGTGTCGCCGTTTGTTACCGTAAAGCCCATGGTGGACGCCTTTCCCAGCAATACGGCCACCTGTATACTCGCTGTCTAACACAGCATATCGCTAATAACTATTTATGTTTGCGTATTTTAAGCTGTTAACGGGGACAATAGGGACTCTGTTTTCCGTAGTTGTAAATTGAACATGTGTTTATTGGATGAATCTGTGGTTATAAATAAGATGGGAGATTGCAGTGTGTTTTGCATTGTACCTCCACTGTTCACGTCACAACCGGGTGTGTCGGTTTATATAATGTTGCCTGACATTTATTTCAAATACAACGACTGGTAACTGGGTTATTGGCCACGGAGCCCTCAGCTACCGTAACAGCGGGTACCATCCCTGAAGAGCTTCGATTTATGTAACTACTGTAGGAAGGTGCATCTGTGTCCACTGCTGTCCTGACAGCCCCCTCCCACTATTACCATCTACCTGTATGTAGCCGAGGTGAGTTCAATAGCTAGCAGGTGTGACATGGCAGGTGAGCGCTCATCCACAGGTGATGTGAGTTGTTCAGGTAACACATCGATTATTGTGGTCACAACAGGTAAATGGGATCATTGATTAGCTTGTATGTCCACGTACATAGTGTTATAGTTGTCCTGTCCTGTTTTGACTCTCTCCCTGGCGTTCTATTTGTCTTGTCCTGTTTTGACTCTGTCCCTAGCGTTCTAGTTGTCTTGTCCTGTTTTGACTGTCCCTAGCGTTTTAGTTGTCTTGTCCTGTTTTGACTCTGTCCCTAGCGTTCTAGTTGTCTTGTCCTGTTTTGACTCCCTAACGTTCTAGTTGTCTTGTCCTGTCTTGACTGTCCCTAGCGTTCTAGTGGTCTTGTCCTGTTTTGACTCTGTCCTAGCGTTCTAGTTGTCTTGTCCTGTTTTGACTCTGTCCCTAGCGTTCCAGTTGTCTTGTCCTGTTTTGACTCTGTCCCTAGCGTTCTCGTTGTCTTGTCCTGTATTGACTCTGTCCCTAGCGTTACTCTTACCCTCTGACGGTCAAGGGTAACTTCTGTATGATCTCATCAGGTGATCTCGTCAGCTGGATGCTGATGCAATCCATTTGAGTTGTCAAATTATGCAGGTAGCATTTGTTGCCGGGAGTTGGGGCGACATGAAATCGTTGACAGTCGTTCTCCGTTCTGCTAAGATCACCAAATATAGGTGGGTCAGGATATTTGAAACGTTGCGTGAGGTGATGTCAATAGTTGTATGGCGTAAGTGAGTTGAGCATGATGCAAGAGGGTTGTGTGTGGTGCAAGTGGATTGTACATGGTACAAATGGGTTGTGTGTGGTGCAAGTGGATTGTACATGGTACAAATGGGTTGTGTGTGGTGCAAGTGGATTGTACATGGTACAAATGGGTTGTGTGTGGTGCAAGTGGATTGTACATGGTACAAATGGGTTGTGTGTGGTGCAAGTGGATTGTACAAGGTACAAATGGGTTGTGTGTGGTGCAAGTGGATTGTACATGGTGCATGTGTTGTGCATGTCCCAAGTGGGTCGTATTTGTTGCTAGTGGTGTAGGTGTTTTGTGCGTGATGCAGGTGTTTTGTGCGTGGTGTAGGTGTTTTGTGCGTGGTGTAATTTGGCACACAATGTTTTTTGTGTGTGCGATGTGAAAATAGCGAGAGGGTAGTTAGAACTGACGCCACCCACAGAGCATTAGCCTGACAACGATGACGTCATCAACTAATGTAGGATGGCGGAACATTTCCCAAACGAAGCTACCTTACCATACATACCCGTGCGGCCAGCCACAATTGTGGTCGGTCTTCTCCGGGAAATACCGAGACATGGCCGCGTGCCGATGTCCGGAATATCCCACCTGATATAGCGCCACCAGTCGGTAGTGTATCAATACGCCAGGAATAAAACTCTAATTTTAGAGTGATAAAGAGTGCATTGATGTGCTTGCTGGTGGGTCTTAAATGAGTGATTTGTTGTGGGTTGTCAAGTTAGGCGTGACCTGTATGGGATATGTTATCGTCATCCCAGCCGAGCGCGTGTCCGCTGTTCACCCGCCTACATTGTGTAGCAGTGGTAGGTTGGCGCATGGGTAAGCATCGCTGTACAGGCTAGTACGAGGCCCAGGGGGGACGCGTCGTCCAAGCCACGACACCTGTTGCTTTAATTCCTTCCTAGTATTCCTCATCGATTCCGAAGGATCCTTGGAGGCCCGAGAGGAACACGGCATCCCTCCCATTCTCCACAACACACGCCACATCGCCATACCATAAACCCCTCCTGTACAACCCATTTCCCACCCTAAGCATATCCCCGTTTGTCTGTGTCTATATTATACACGCAGTGCCTAATTGCCTGCGATCTGCGCGTGGTCCGGGGGTGTTAGATGCTTATTTGGGCACATCCTTCATGGACTAATTTGGTAGGACGATGTTAAGCATGGATGGAGCTGTGTTGCGGTGGTAGCCGTGTCACGTGATGGAATGTATGTCGGGAGTGAAGGTTAACTGTGATGTGGATCGACTGGGCATTAATATACCAATATACCTGCTCGATGGAATAAAGGGGTGGGCTTTACTACTGTGGACAGGGGCTGATGACCTAATCCACATCGATCTATAACGCGATGAGGACGACACCGATGATGATGATGAGGAGGATATTGGTGATGCTGGTGATAATATTGGTGATGCTGGTGATAATATGGTGATGCTGGTGATGATATTGGTGATACTGGTGACTGATAATGCTGCTGTGGGTGATGATTATGGTGATGATGATAATGGTGATAGAAACGATGATGCTGGAGATAATGGTGATGATGATGATGATATTGGGTAGCATTTAAGAAGCACTTGGCGGCCATCCCGTTTGATTATGACGGGCAATCGTGTCATTTGGTTCAACTGAAACACTTAGCTTTCACCATTATTTCATCTGTTCATTTTATGGTAATCTCCATTCATTGTTGGAGACATCGACTTAAAAACTGGATAGATTTCTCATCGCTGGGAGCTCAGGAAATGAATGCAATGGAGTCCGCTTGGCGTCGCTGTGCGTGTGGTTTCCGGTGTCAGTGTCGGCCACCAGCGGCGTGGGACAACTCGCCAGGTGGCGTCCTCATAACAGACACCCTGCCCAGCAGATTGAAAAGCGAAGGCGATCATCCTTAAAAGGACCTCCATTGTCTAACTGCTAGTCGGGCGTTTGTTTGTATCAATTATGAAGTACGGGATGATCCCAGAGCACCTGTTATGATTAGAGGGCGCTCTGGCCGAGGAGCTGGTTTCTGGGAAGGGGGTTAATTCGCCTGTCTTCTGAAGGTGTAAGTGAAATAGAACAGACGTGGGAGCCAGGGTGACCACATGGGGAGCGATTACTGGGATGGATGTCTATGATGGTAGGGGAATAAAACGGGGTGATCAGTCATTACAGTGTGTTTGATGCTCGTATGATGAAGGTGATATGGCCGCCAGCGTGTTCGACATGAGCTGCCGTACAGATGGCCAACAAGCTCCTATTCCCTGGCGCTGTTTTTAATTCTCGTACTAATCCCCACCCCTTTGTCTTTGAACTACATATTTAACCATTTGGTTGATAGGGATTTTCTCTTGTTAAAATAGATGGGGGATACCCATGTGGCAGGTTACAGCTTTTAACATTCACCCCAGCGTTCTGTATCGCTGGCTCTTTGTCTTTAACAAAAGGTGCAATAACCACACTAGTTTGCCGTGCAGCTAAATCCAAGTCATTATGGACCGATAGAAAGCACTTGCTGGAATTTGACCGATTCCTTGGGGACTTACTTGATGCGCGCTGATGACATTTCCTTAGACTGGACGTCAGGTAGAAACCAAACATCAATAATCAACAATATTATATTAGCGAATATCGAGGTTTTTTTTTGTAAATCAAGATCCCTAAATCGACCTAGGTAAGCTGTGTAGCTTACCTAAGAGGGAGTGATAGAGGTGTGGTTGTGAGGCATTAGTTGCGGTCTGTAGGAGGCAGGTAGTGATGTACTGGCGGCTGCTAATTGATGATGGTGCGATTGGCGATTAGCTTGGTAGCTCATCGCCGGCCTTATCGATGGCAGGCAGGTGGCAGCACCTGTTGGAGAGGGATAGCTGGAGACACGTTTGAAGCGAGGAGGGCGAGGATGTACATTTACAACGCCGGCAACAGGACACCGTCACAAAAGCGTGCATTCACGAGATATGGATGGTGAGCGGTGACGCGCGGCGCATGCTCGGAGCTGATATCAGCTTGCTATTGTTACGGTAATGCTGCGCGCGCTTCGGGTGGCGGTGTTTGGCAGCGGTTGCACCGATTAGGGGTTATTTTCTAAATAATAACGCTGATCTCATCACCTGTAACGTCAAGCACCATGAGATTAAAAGTCGATCTAAGACATAAAACCAATTCGACGCAGAAACCATAGTGGGTGATGTTAAGTTAACTTTGAGTGAAGGTCTTTTTAATTGATCCCTGTGTGAACGAACCATTGTATTTAAGCTGCGTGTTGTTCCGGGTCACAGTGAAGGTACCGTTTCTGAAAAGTCCCCGTTAATGCAAGACGCACATGGTTGTTGCTATTTATGATTGCTAAGAAGAAGAAAATTTGGAGTGACTTCCTGGGTATAGTGGTGTAAGAGGAAGAAGAAGTTGAAGGATATCTGTTGATGACGGTGTTATCTGTTGTCGCCCCCCCCCCGACCCGGACCTAAGTAGCGCTCAACCGGATCCACAGCTCACTGACACAATCACTCAATGATTGCTTTCATGAGCTGCAGCACACACTACAAGTAAAACCCTGTATCAGGTGACGTGTGTGTCATGTGATTGATGATGAACCAACAGTGTTAGGTGGTGGAATAAGACAGGAGAAATGTCACTTAACAGCCATCTTAATCTGGCCTCAATCGGTCACGAGATCTCTTCCTGGTCTCGCGGAGTCCCGCGGAATGAGAACGGATGGGGGTAGGGTAATGAAGGAAGTAACTGTCGAAACATAATACGCCGTGCTGGTGAAAATCCTATTTGAACTAACATGTCCATTCTTCTAGGTATAGGTGAATTATCATAGCAGGTCTAAAGAAGGCAGGTTATGCAGGTGGCGTTCACTGACGACAAACTACTGGACTGCTAGCTCCACACAGGGAGGAATTGTTCGTATATACCTCTACCAATATATACCTATATATATATATATATACCTATATATATATATATATATATATATATATAGATATATATATATATATATATATATATATATATATATATATATATATATATATATATATATATATATATATATATATACAAACTTTGCGCATATTCACTCATACAGGCCTATATATGCGCACGCGCACAGCCAATCACACCCCAACCCCCTTTGAACCGCCCTCTCCTTTATCCACAGGTCTTCTCTCAAGATATACCCTCACGTCGACCCTCCGTGTACTGTGTGTAGTAACTCCTGTCTAAGGACCAACTCAGTGTCGCTGCCTTTGCTCTCCAGGTAATCTCGCTAAAATCACGCGTTAACAAGCCCCTCACTACTCAATGGCCCTTAGCACGCCGAGTAGCTCAGCCAATTATAGCAGTGCTCAGGTAAATAGCCTTCTCTCATAATAACTCCGATTGGCTCTTTACGCCTAATGGCCCCTTTACAGGTGAGCGTCTGATAGACTGCCGCAATAGCTCAGCGGGGGCGGGGTGATCGGGCACGGGGCTGTAGGGCATTCATTGAGCACTTCCGATGCCTCTTTGCCAGGTGATTGGCGAGGGAGGGGAGAGATTTGTTCTCTGACGCTTGCGATTGGCTGTTGGCACGCTACCTGGTGATTGGCTGAATGCTGGTTCTCGGCCTGTCCCTCCTCCGCCTTTTAAGCACCTGTAATTTGGTGATAATTGACTAATTCAAGTGTGAAGGTGGCTTATTTCCGGGACTCGTATCTCACCCAGTCAGGCGGCACGCGACTCGTTTGACTTCAATTTATACGGGTTAATAATTACATGCTCTTTAATGTATAAAAGAAGATAAAAAGTCCCCATCGTGAATTCTTAGTGCGTTGAATCGACCTAGGTTTGCCTACTGTCAGCTTGTCGAAGCTGGGGAGCTCTCCCTAGATCCAGCCGTGAGCTGTAACAACAGGTGTATCTTTATGTTATACTGCCCTATCTACTAAGTGACAGGGTTCTATCTTTACACACCTGTATCCTACCTACACGAATGTCCCGCGCAGCGAGTGATGGCTTCACATTTTAATCAGATTTCGCATCTTCACCTGTTCTAGGAGCTGTAGATTTAGTCAGGCTGTCAAACGTTTGTCAGACGAGACGCCGCAGGTCAAAGGTCAGTTGACCTGGCAATTTGAACAATCCGGTGAAACATTAGCAGGAGAAATTGAAGCTGGGTCATTTCCCGCGTGGTCATCCTTCCATTGATTCCCCTCAGTGACCTCTCCCTCTTCCCGACTCCTCCCATCGCATCACCCGATCTCTCCTCATCGTTTTTATTATAAAACTGTTAACTTCCAAATTAAGTTAGGGGTCATAGCCCTGAGGTCAAAGTACTCCTGACCCGCTCACAACTCGCTGGGAATTGCGAAATGCGAGTCGTGTTTTGTGAGTTGTGGCAGTTGAGAGATGTTCAAGATAGACTTTGTTGGGGTGTGATTAAGCCGTCTTAATTGCTGGCTGTTCAGGTTAGTAGCGCGTTGGTACATCAGTGAAATACACGGCGCCTGCATAGTCGCCGTGTGATCCAAATTGATCGGAAATTGGGACATAAGTGGTGGGCAATTTGGTGTGAAATGATAATGATGATGTGGCCGTGTATAGGTAAGTGTCATGGAGCGGAGATAGTCATGTAAGGTAGTTATTGTAGCCAGGATGTGGGACAAGGTATATTTGGGATGGGCTGTTGGCTTTTGAAAGCGAGTACCGCTAGGGGACCAATGGGAATTGGTGCTGGCGAAAATGGTGTATTTTCATACGGTGTAAGCACGCATTCAAACAATGTAGGTGCCAATTTGAGAGTTAGATTAGATCTCGCTTTGCGTTATCGCTATTACATACGACCCCTGCCCGTATGGTCTTCATCGCGCGAGTTATAGCGCGCTTTTTAGCTTCAGTGAAATTGTTTTTCGTTTATTGATAGGGCTTGTTGGTTGAAGTACCTCGGCAACGAGGTGTACGATTCGAGACAAAGGCCTCGGCTGAGGTGCCTGTTAGAGCCCTCGCTGCTGAAGTGTGGGATCCAAACTGGATCCTCAACGTGTGTGACTGATCCAAGCGGCATCATCGATATTGGTGTGGGATCCAAGCGGGATCCACGACGTTGGTGAGAGACCAACTTGGGATCTATGTCACGGTTGTGGGATCCAAGTGAGATCTACGACGATGGTGTGGGATCAGAGCAGTATCCTGCTGCAGCTGACTCATATTTACCTTTCCCCACTGCTCGTCTTATCAGTCAGATCAACATGAGGTAATCTGCTTGTCTTGAGTCATATACGGCCGACAGGAGAGCCTCTTGTCGACTCCAATTAGACACTTAATTGATTAATGAGCTTATGTTCTGCAAAAGTGTGATAAGGCAAGGCAGTTTCCGGTTGGAGGGGGGCTGGGGAGGTGTGAGGGTCCCATGACGGAGGGTCTCTGACAAAACGCTCCCAAAGGACGGGTCGTATTAAGGGAGGCTGGATGGCGCTCGTATCATGTCATGTGTACCGTGACACACGTCCTACAGAGGGCGCTGGTGATAAGGTGACGAGGACATGGTGGTGCAGGGGTACTGTATACCTGATGACAAAGGGTCGTGTTACATTCGAAATGTGGTGTTAAAATCGGTCGGGGAAGGCGTCAATGAATGGCTTATTAAATGAATTAATGGATGGATTGTATGAGAAAAAAATAGTTCATTTATAAACAAAAAAGATAATGAATGAATGAAATGATAAAATTGATTAATAATTGAATGGTTTAATGGATTGATGGATAGATATTTGGATAGATCGATGAAGACTAAATCTATACTAGTATACACTACATACATTGAGTCGGTGATGAATTGCGGGACGATTGGTATGTATGGTTAGTGAGTGGAGACGATTGGTATGTATGGTTAGTGAGTGGAGACGATTGGTATGTATGGTTAGTGAGTGGAGACGATTGACAATTGGTATGTATGGTTAGTGAGTGGAGACGATTGGTATGTATGGTTAGTGAGTGGAGACGATTGGTATGTATGGTTAGTGAGTGGAGACGATTGGTATGTATGGTTAGTGAGTGGAGACGATTGGTATATATGGTTAGTGAGTGGAGACGATTGGAATGTATAGTTAGTGAGTTGCGTTGTTGGCGACAAAATAAACACTGGGAGTTGTAGCGTGAGATGTGAGTTGTGGGTGTGTGAGCTGTGGGTGTGTGGGTTGTAGGTGTATGGGTGTGTGAGCTGTGGGTGTGTGAGGTGTGGGGTGTGGGTGTGTGGGTTGTGGTGTGTGAGCTGTGGGTGTGTGGGTTGTAGGTGTGTGGGTTGTGGGTGTGTGAGCTGTGGGTCTGTGAGTTGTAGGTGTGTCCATTGTGGGTGTGTGGGTATAGGAGCCTTGTGTGTGTGCGTTGTGGGAGCGTGGGTTGTGGGTGTCTTGGCGACTGTGACCTGAAGACAATACCATGATGAGGAGAAAGATAGGGACGCTACTGGCTTCTGCGACAACAGCGGAATGAGCAGGTGTCCCCTCACTACCAAAACCCCCACATCCTCACGTCCCACTGGCTTTTTGTCTCGCTTCAAACTCGACTTAAATTAGGAAATGAAAGTGTTAAAGTCAAGAGGCGCCCTAAATAGCGATCTTGTCAGGTTGGCACGTCCCCTCTCTGCCGCTAGGCGCTCACCCTGTCACCTTTCCGACACACTCGGCTCGGGATCCGCATCACTCCGTTCTACATAGCTTCGAGCTGTCATAGCGACTTCATGTTGTGTCAAAGTGGAACAAAAGCCACACGGTAGCTCTCTTCTCTGGCGGCCGGCCCTGTTTAGTTTGAAGGTTTAGATTTTGACGGTATTAGGGGTAGTATACTGGGGAAGAGAGGGGGTTGGGGTGGTGGAAGGGCGGCGGGTGCTACAAAGCTTTAGGGGACAGCAAATTGCACACTAATCTATCACAGCCCCTTGACAGAGGTGCGCTTGAGCGAATGGTGTTAGCTCGGACTGATCCGGTCCCCCACGCGGCCGTTATTTCTGGCCGGCCTCGCCATATGACCACCTATTTCGGCTGCAGCACCTTTTCTGTCGTGAGGACCGCGTACAAGCTGATGAGGATGGAGATGAGGATGTTGGGCGGGGATGCTGCTGTTGCAGCAGAAGCAGCAGCAGAAACAGCAGCTAGGACTTGAGGTGACAGCTACTCTGATGCTAGGTGTGTGAGTGTGTGTCTGTAGATGAGTCATGGTTACGCCGCCTGGCAAACAATGACAATTAGGAGCGTAGTAATAACCGATGACGAGTCTAAATGGCCGACCGACCGCGCCGCGCCGCGCTCGCTATCGCCATGTAATATGAGGTACTCGTCGTCCACATGTGAGCTGCGCGCCGTGTATTTGCCAGTGGATGGCCATACATAAGCATAACAAACTTATATGGCATGTAGAGAGAGCGGTGGCACTCACACTGACTAGCCTCTCTTACAATCTCTGTTACCACCAATAACACACCGCACAGACCTCTTCATTTTACCACCAACCAAATAGAACCAAAATAACGAAGCTGCCGACGCTAGGCCCACACGCACACTTAACCACGCACTCACTCTATTTAATCGCCTTCATCCTTTTTCCTGGCACCTGAAGACAAAAGAAGCCCTCCCAAATCCCTGCCTGAGGTGCAACTGTCGCCTATTGACTGGTACTCATCTTTCAAGCCTCTACAAATTTGGCCTATGATTGGCCAGTGTCGTGGTTCGACGTAAAAATCCATTGTCGATAAGGGTGACTGAAACAGGCAATTGTAGGTTTTTAAGACCTGTAGGTTCGTGTTACGGCAATCATTCGAAACGAGGTGGACGATTACTGCAAATAAATACCCTCAATTGCCCATATGGCGGTACCCGCATGGCGGTGCTGTACGACGCGCTGCGTTCAGTTAAGTTCCGGTTTGATGAGTTTCCGGTGTGAGCGTTGGTTGGCTGTCTTACTTGGGGATCTTGATGAGTGGCTATTTAGTCGTATTTACCCACGTCAAACGACGACGTGTCATATTGATTGGAGGTATGAAGAGCGCGGATCATCCGGGCGTGTGCCTGTATATCCCGCCCAATTGGAGGCGCATAGCGGGATGTGGTATGGTTCGCCTGCGAGGATGTATTAGGATGACTGACTGAGCTGGTTGGAGATGAAAGCTTTGATGAGGCCCGAGTCGTCCCTCTCTTTGGCTTCCGGCGACTATCTCAGCAAACAGCACCATTACTTATGCTAACCCGTCTCTGTAATCAACAGGTACATCAAGCTACTCCCCGGATGTAAATCGCCTCACACCGACTAGCTCGACCATGCTCTATGTTTACCCAGTTACATCATCGCCACACATACATCTTGAGCCGGCGCAATATCGCACGCCAGGCGCTTTTTACCATCTCCATCAATGGGCCGTGCATTTTCTCTCATCGCGCCGTAGTTACTATCAGCAAATATGACATCAACTTTATATTCTATTATCCACCCGCGAGTGGATTTGTTCTATTACCCTTGGTTGGGAGCTAGTAGAGATGTTCTTTTGCGCCTCGGACTAGGTTACCAAGCGGTGGCCGGGGTTATATCTGTCTTACAATAAGATGACTTAAGCGTGTACTGGGTGGCGATCGCGTCTCTGTCTTAACGCCTAACTTCATATTCATTCTATTTCATAATAAAATCGATCTTTATTTCTTCTAGACTCATTGTTGAACGTAGTATTGTATGTTATGGTTCGCAGTAGAGGTTTGTGGGTGGAATTGTCGCTCTTGTATGTAGTACGATCTGGGTCATCATCTTGGCGGTGAACTCTATAGACCGGGGCCGACGAGATTTCATCTAGTGACAAGATTTCCTCTCACGAGCCCACGGAACCTACCAGATCTGGCATATCTCACCATCGTGTCCCCGTCACAAAGTAGCGCGCCTTGAGGTTGTACAAGATCTTGGTCGACACGGACATCAAAGCGAATGGCTGCTTGTCGTTCATGTGGGGGTGGATGGAGTGTGTTTAGTGGGAGAGATGATGGATGGGGAAGCTACTACCTGTACGGCACCAGCCTCCCGCCAACGGAGGCTTTAACTTCACACTACCTCCCGCCCCCATCACACGTGCAAATAATTCACATGACAGCCGAGTGGGAAAACAAATCTCGAATGTTCTCTCTTATAGGTGTTTGTCTTTTGGTCGTGTGCTTTCGCTAGGTGGGTTGGTGCTTGGGTAAGCCGGCAACATGATCTCGCCTTTCATACAGTTATTGTGTGGATACCTCTTGCCTCCGCTGTGTTTAACTTGCTCTCTGGGTGAGCTTTGTTGGAATTATTCGAGCAATCTAGCGCACAAGGTATGCAAATTGATTGTCGCATCTTATCGACGCTGCCGAGTCGGATGCAAGTGACGTGCGTATGCAAATGAGGCGTATGCAAATGAGAGGCGCGCGGTGTGGCGCTGATTGGCTGCTGAGGCAGGTTAGGCGGGGAGGCTTCAGCTGGGAGGTGAATATAGGGAGGAGTGGAAAGGTAAACGGTGCATTTGATGAGAAGGTAGACTGGTTGTCGCATCGGAAGGGCGACAAGGAAACTTTTACCGCAGACCAATTAAGAAGTTGTCGCCGCAAAGAGAAGACCAATTGTTGGCGTGTGAAGCGAATCTGACTGCCAACATGGTGGATTTTCTTTATGGTGAGTGCAACATCATTGCTCTTAAATAAGTTACAGATTAATTCGAGCTCTGCGGAATGGGTTGAAAGTTAGTGCCGCATCAAATTCGGGTATCTCACAGCGCATAGTGCGCGCTGCATATCAGGCCGTTAAGAAAACCCCGTGCGTTTTACGCTACGTTAATTTTCGTCCATCGCAAATCCAATTTAGTTTATTCCTATTAAGGGCATGGTTTCAATGAGAGTGATATGACGTTGCGCCGCCTGGTTCACAGAGAGCGAAGTACTCACACACCCTTCCTCACACAGGCACATATTTAACCTGATAGCACCGTGACACTAGTTCTTCAAGGCCGTTCAATTATCGATCTATTATTTGACCTAGATGGCTTATAGGGCGTACTACGTCACGTGGTCACTAGGCGTCGTGAAGCTGTACCATCGTGCGCGTATACAGACACCAAACCTCAGTTTCCCCCACCCCATCACCCACCCCTTCCCCCTGCATACATTTCTTTAAACCATTCTAAGGTAAAGCAATTGCCATTTCTTATCTTCATACAACTCGGGGGACCCCCAAATAATTTCTGACATATAGTTGGGCGTCATATCTGGTGAAGCTATCACGCCATCTGGCGATTAACCTGGCGCGAGTGGATAGGAACCAGGCACCAGGGTGTTCAATCACCAAATAGGTGGCCAGCAAATATCCCCGTGGACAAATAATCCGCCTAGGTGCTTATTCGGCTGGGGAGAAACTACCTTTTTGATGGAGGGGTTTGCCGCGCTGGGACAGCAATTAACAAATATAGGTAGATACCGTATTTGGCAGTTGTGTTTTTTCTCATCGTCCCAAGGGATACATTTCTATCGCGCGGTTAGAGGCTATGTAGATCGCTTGGTCGTACGGCATGTCGCGCGGCGTTTGTTATCGAGAGAGGGTAGACTTTAATTGGTATGCACAAGAACAACAAAGGGACATGGGGGTTGAGCAGTGGCTTTGGGGAGTTAGCTAAATCAACAATGACTTATTTGGTTCGTCTCATGCCCACCTCGGGGCAAAAGGTAAATTTCATCAAGAGTAGTACGTCAATTTGTGTTGATTGGTTTGGAGGTGATGTGAGGCTGGTCTTGTCGCTGGAGGTCCTCTGTGTTGCGTGGAGGATAAAGGGATGGGGAGGTAACTAGATTATACGGCCATCTGGCGGCAAGTGCGCAAGGTAGGCTGAGCTGGGAGGGAGGCGACAGACGCATGCAAATCAGGACGTCTGTTCCATATATAGCTAAGCTGTCAGGCTGCCAATGAACGCTGCGTAAGGACTTTATGCCAAACCAGCAAAGCATTGTCTCTGTAAGCATTTAGAAGCTTAGGGAACGTTGACGGGAAACGGCAACTGGTTGGTGACGAGGATTAGCTAAATCAAGAGGCATTTATGAGGGCTAGTTGTGAGGCATTCACGCAACGATGAGGTCATGGTTTACAAGGTAGGCCATTAAGGGCGCTCATCCCGTCAGGTCGATGTGCTCACTCCACATCGCCACATTGCCGGGATTTATCCACCTTCACAGCTGTTCAACCTGATGCCAATAACCGCTTTTCTACTTCCAACGCATCCTAACCCAGACAAACACTCAGTCGACAAAATCCCAATCCACACTCCATTTAAAGCTTATTTTTTTCATTGCCCTTCTTGTTTTTTCTCACTAAACACCCTCCGCTCGAATCAATAGATGGAGGGAATTCGCTCTAATCCACTCCCAATTGGGCGTGGATGTCTTAGGTTAATGCGAGGAGACGCATATTGGGAAGTAACGGGAGTTGTGATTGGGGGGGGGGAGCGGGGGAGGGTAGGACTAGGGGGCTACCTCACTGGCTCATCCCGACCAAGTAGAAAGGTCAATGTTTATAGTGAGTGAATGAAGACAGATGAGTCAACCGGCCACCAGGGCTCCATATAGCGCCTTTCTTTGTTAACAGTTGTCTCATTGGTGGACAGGTGTGGTTTGTTGTCACGTGGCCTGGGGCGAAACCCGGATGACTTTGATGTGGGCCTTTGTCAGTCTAGAGGGTTGAGGGACATTAGTGACGGTTGTGGTGTGAGTCTCGTTACGGACGTTTTATTGCACCACCGTGGTGTGGTGCACAATGAAGACTTGCATCAATTACTGGTCCTGTTCAACCCACTGGGTTATGAATGAGACAAATGTACTGAGTCGGACTTATATAGTCACAAACTATTTATATGGTCACAAACTATTTGGGTCAATTGATCGTCCAATTGAAGCAGCGCTTATTGACGTGAACTCTTGTACTGGCGTGATGAAACCAAACACGATTTGGGAGTTGGTGGAGAAAAGAGCCGTATGATGGTTCCCGGGTTGTGGCGTTCGCCTCAGGCCCCGTATCTCGGGCTACTTTCTCCACCTGAGCGGGGGTGGGGCGGGGAGTGGTCAGGGTGCGGGAGGAAGGGCGTTTAAAGATGCCCCAGCCAGTCTCCCTGTTCCGCTCTCATCACTCTCTGTCCCTCAGGGCTTCATATCCTCTGCCAACTACCAAGGTGAGCAGGATGAAGCAATAAATAAATTCCCTCTGCCAATATTGACGTGAACTTCTAGTGGCCAGCCTCCCATAATGTTATCACTACGCGACAAGGCGCGGCCAATCGACGCACAACAAATGACTATGACACACTCAAGTGCTCGATAAATGGATGCCTACCAATATTTATCAAGCAATTGTTGCAGCGGAGGTAGCCGATAGGTAGGGTGCCTGAGGTAGAGGAGGTGGGGTGGGTAGGCTGTAGGCTGTAGAGGGATGCTATCACATCCTCATCTTCATTTCACCAGCTTCTCTGCAAATAAAAAAGTACCTGGAGTCGGTGAAGCAGCGTGTAGTGATATCTCATGGCGAAGCGGCGATAAATCAAGTCCAGGGAGACAGGTGGTTGCCCGGCATGAAAAAGTGCCCTTTTCCTGACTACTGCCTTTTCGGGGACGAGCGAAGTCGGACGTCAGAGTCGAGGTAGGGTTACGGATGAACTTCATGGCCGCTAGGGTTTTCTTCCCGGATAAATAATTCATAGGCGAACATTATTTGCAAAATGACAAGCGAAAGTTGCCTTGATCTGAGGGGCGTGGGACCTGATGTAAAATGAGTTGGACGAGGGGAAGTTCTTTCTGCTCTCGATAAGACAGATGCAAATGTAGACGGAAATCGGCAAATGGTTTTCAAGACTGTCAAAATGGACTTTTTTCAGCAGCCATGCTGGATAAACCTCCTCGTGCAGAAAGTGTAACCCAAAAAATAACGACATCAGTCTCAGAGACGCAGGGTCATTTGCTTACGGCGCAGGTATTGTGTTCTTACGCACAGGAAATAGTGCGATGTGCGCGGAATGACTCGCAGTTTGGATTAGCTTTGCTGGTGTTCTTGTGACACGCGCCCTTATTGGCCCGTCTGGCGGGGCGTATTTGCGCAGGTATCACGATCTAGCGTTTCTTGATTGAGATGTAACAATGCGCCTTGCATCTCAATAGGAAATTAGGGCTGAGAGAGTGAATCGATATGAGGCAGGCATAGAAAAGGCTGACAATAGGCAGGGAGGTGTGAACACCACCTTTTTGTGCCGGCAATCTTTTGTGTTTGTCTAAGGTTCATTTTTTGAGCTGTTGCAAGCGCCGCGTAATTAAATTCCTTTGGAGAAGGCGGAGATAAAATCTGCGGTTTGGGAATTTGAGGACGGGGGCATTTGGAGGATAAAGTGTCAGTGATCGGCGATCTGAGAGGCCCGCGGTGTTAAAGAAGCCCAGAAATTAAACGAATTATATCAAATCCTTGCAAGTGATCCCGATTCTCATCGAGGGGCCGATGAGGGCTATTTGTAAAGTTTAACGTGTAATTTACAGATTATAGCAAGCATTTACACAAGAATTCACTCGCCCTCTGTAATTTGAGCCCCCCTTTTCATTCTGACTTTTTTTTTTTTTTTTTTTTTCGTTCTTTCTTTCTTTTTTTCGTTCTTTCTTTCTTTTAATCTTTCTTTTCTTTCTTTCTTTCTTTTTTTCTTTCTTTCTTTCTTTCTTTCTTTTTCCTTTCTTTCTTTCTTTCTTTCTTTCTTTCTTTCTTTCTTTCTTTCTTATGTCTCCCCCTATCTTTATCCCTGTGTCCGCCCCAATCCTTTCTCTTTATCTCTTACAGATTATCTACCAGCGTCTTCGCCCATTCGCCTCTTGTACATGTCCCCAGCCCGATAACAGGTCGGTTGCTAGGACATCCTGGAGAGATGGGGGTGGTGTCAGACATTGTGCCACCTTACTGGGTGTCGTAAAAGGCAGGTTACTGTGTCTGCAATAGACTTACCGAGCTCGAAAACCAACACTTGTTTTATCAGTTATCAAAACAAGCAGTGGCATTTATGAGGAAAACATGGCGGTCGACAAGTAGCCGTGATTGGCTGATTGCTTGTCTGATCGACCAATGGCAGTTCAATGCAGGTGTCCACTCACACGATCAACAACCTGCACCAACACAGTCAAGTGGCAGTCAAGAGGGCTTTATCAACGTCACTGCCACAGTGCGCCCGCGTGCCAGTCAATCGCCCTCATTACTCGGCAACCATCGGTAATTTCCGTGATTGGAAAACAGAATCGGTCGTGTGTTTGATTATGGGTTTGTAAATCATTCCGAATTTATAAAAGTAATTATAGAACTGAGCTAGGATTGCCTTCCCCATATGTGTGGGACTCGGAACTGAGGAAAGTCATGAGGTTTATTTATAGCCCGGCTCTTCGTCGGAATTTTCCCACCAGCGGCGGAGTCTGAGGACAAGATAGGTTGACACCTGGACTAAAAACTCCCTAGATGTGGCAATGTAAGTGACGGGCTGTACCCACTCAACGTTATCGGCCCTATGTGACAGCCTCCGCCATAAAACACGCCGTCTATATCTAGTAACGCCTGACAAAACTCGGGCCTCTTGTAGGTACGGACTCTGTTCACCTTGACTGTTCTCAATGACGACTTGTAGACTGTCAGTAAGTCTCTATGTCGGCTTAGTAGCTGCACAGAGAAGAGACACATGGGAAAGCCGATGGCTGAATGTGAGTGGTTGCGGTGGGCTGGTGTGTGGGAGGTGAGAAGCTGGTAGATGGTGAGATGGGCAACAGGACGTTATGACGACAGTGACGGCGGCTTGTACCACCAACTGTTACAGAAACATGGGCGACTTCATGAGAACTGGTGGTTTTTGTAACAGCCTATGAGTATGACCTTGTCTTTGACTGAATGAGTTGACGAATGGAGATCACATTCGGATTGGGGTGCCCGATGATCATAGCCTTATGGCACGCAGCGTTTATCAACTGGTTTCACAAAGGCAGGACAGCGTGCTGGAGAAAGGCCGAAACATGGCAGCGGTTGCCTGTTGGGAAAGGGCAGGTTAGGTCAGAAGCTGTAAGTTGACATGGACATATTAGAAGTATTCTGGGGGTAGAAGGTCATGTGAGGGTGTACATGATGCCCCCACCCCCAATCTTATCACGCCGTGTGGTGCCATGGATACAGGAAGCTGACATGTATACCCGTCCCTCATGGTCACATGTCCCGTCCCAGCTATACACGCACTCGTCCCTCTCACCTCGCTACCTAACTCGATGACTTCATCACGTGACAAAATGACATCTTGTCTTGCTCGCATCTGCTGACTCCATCATACCGTCTCCATGGTTGCCTCCAGTCTCCCCAGCTGTGATCTGTAACCAGTAAGTAGGAACATATTCAGGTGTTTCCCAGGACGCCCAAGTGGCTGCTAGCAGCGGGGTCAGAGGTCACTTACGCGCCATACATACCTGTCTTCCATCGTGAGTGAGTGTTTTCACAGCATACTGCGCAGTCTTATGCTTGTCACTCGCTAATCACACGAGAACCTCGGCGAAAAAAAGCCAGGTTTTGACCCCGCACAAAGGTCTTTTGATTACTATGGCAACGGTTTGTAGGTGTCCCGAGTGCTACGGGACAGCTGTTGGGGATATAGGTATTGAAGACAGAAGTGGGACTCAGGTCCCCGTGCTAAGGTAGATATGTCATGACTTGATCTCAACATCTGAATCAGAATACAACCCCACCCCCAGGACGCCTGTTCGATCTCGCCTCACATAAAGATCTAGAATGTCACGTTGATGTCACTGGTTGGCGTCGAATGATGACCTAGGCGGATGTTGATTCGTCGACAATCTTCCTCCCTGTTTTCTTCCCGCCCAATAAAGAGCGCTTGATGATTCGGATCTTTCACTGTATCGTTATTGATCGGGATAACTCAGTTGGCTGGCACCCCGTTCTATGACTAGGAGCACTGCGCGTGCGTCAGCTGGGCGTGGGAACCAGTTTAACCTGGCCTGTGTCCGCTTATACCAACAGCCCGTCCTGGGACGCTTACCGGGATTGAGAAATCACCCAACAAGCTACCTCCACCTCTCGCTCTATTGAAAAATGTTGCTAAGCGACGAGCAAGATCGATCTAACGGCGGAGAAGCGAATACGGGAGTAGGGAGGCAGATGAAGCCCGATGATTCCAGTAAGCAATCATAGATTATAGGACATAAGCGCAGTGAATGGGGGTCTGTAAGGGTCGGGGGCCCGCGCTCACCACCACCACTTGACAATGTATGTATAGATGAATGAAGTGCCTAATTCTATTTGTAATTGGATGATTGGGAAAGGCCAAAAATGTATATGATGGCACTAACACGGGAAGACAGCGGTGAAGCGGTAGTGAGTGAGATACATGAGTGACGTCATATCGAGACGGCAGATAGATCGGATTGAATCATTCGGATTGTTCTTTGGTCATCTATATAGGGTCAATATTGACGTTAGGTTGGGCTGGCGGTCGAGTTCTATCTGCGTGTAACGGAGTCGAAGTGGATGATGTCGAAGTGGACGATGTCAACCCTCGTGCGCCGCTCGCTATTGACGAGACGAACGTGCTAACCGGACTCACGCGTCCTCGTGACGTCATCGCTCCTGGCTACACGGCCCAGTGCGCGCGCGATGCTCGCCTGCATTATTCTCACAGACGGCAGGATGGATATATATATATATATATATATATATATATATATATATATATATATATATATATATATATATATATATATATATATATATATATGTATATATGTATGTATGTATATGTATATATATATATATATATATATATATATATATATATATATATATATATATATATATGTTATATTTGTGTGTGGGGGTTCGGGAAGTGGGTGTGGGGGGGGGATGGCGTGGGGGATGAGTGGAAGGATGGTCACACGATGACGTGCCATCCCTTGGGACATCGATGGAGTTCCTGAAGATCGCTATCTGATTGGACGGTTGTGTTGCCAGGCAACGCATAGATATATGAATCTGGGTATTAGCTTGGCACGTGTATGTTTGCTTTAGTTGTCATTCGTGTGTGCTCTCCGTACACCAGACATCCCCGCGCGCCATCTCTCTTCTCAGTTTTCTCTCCCCCGACAATCTGCCGTTTTGCTGTACGACGCTGATTTAGTTTTGTAGGGTGACGCGGTCAAACATTCGCGAACGTCAGCTTTTATGCTAAACAGTAAATACATAGTTTGAACCATGCAAATTGTTTCATTATTTCTCATTTACCAGTTAAACATTCCAGTTATTAAAAATCGCGTTTAACTTCCGTCTCAATCAGAAATGTTTCCGATGGGAAGCTGAAGACACCAGGCTTGAAGAGCGAATGACTTGCATAAATCTTGCACCTCGGTGCATCCGAGGCGTCCTCGTGTGCGACTTGGTTGTTGGTCGGCGCCGTCAAACAGACGTTGTTTTCGGTCGCCAAGCGTTTGATTTAGAGCTTCCAGGGTGGCACATTCCTAGTGGCGTGTCTCTCCAAGGTGCGTGGTCTGCGAGTCAGCCATAAGATACGAGGTGGAACACGCATGCGCAGCGTGATAAGACGCTGTCACATGGAACAGGACGTCGATTGTTATTGCATGCCTTGTCACCTTCCCGCTAAGACCTCAGACCAACCAGGTGTCCCACAAGCCACGGATCTAGCCTCCCCCACCGTTTTCCACTGACCCCCACCCCACCCAGCATTATTTTCCTCCTCGGCTTGACGGGAAATATTAACCACGCCTTAAGATAGATATACTCAGACGTAACAATGATTCAACTTACTGTTATAACTTATGAAGTCAACGCGAGCGGGAGCAATGTAGTGCGAGTTGATAGAGATGTCATGATTTTACCTCGTGACCTGGAACATGCGCCGTGTCGTAGTCAAGTAGAACCAATTACAGGCACCATTTCACGACAGATTTGCACCCGAAATATGCGGAACGTTGCCTGGCAACTATAAGTGGCTCAGCAGAAAAATGTTAAAAAGTAAAACCATCGAAAGTCAAGGTAAAGACTGGGGTACGGGAAGAGATGATTGTGCTGAGGGCGGCATTTGATGTGGAGTTGGATGGCTGGAAGGTGGGGCCCAGTGTTCAGTAGTGATGGATGGGGTGCGAGATCAAAGAAATTATAACGGTTTTTCTGTTTCAAATTCCCTGTCATTGCCCTGACCTTATCAAGGTCGAGTCCGTACTCGTGAGATGGCACGTACGGCATGGCGAGCTATCCCGGCATGACGCTTACAATTTTCCTCTTCTTTAGTGTACAGAAAACTGAGCAATTATAACAAAACATCGAATGCATTGGCTTGGATTTATTTGGCAGGTATTTTAAAGGACTCCTATCATTCGCAAGTACACAACAATCGAACCTGACTCCCCATCTCATCACTCCTATCTATCACCTCAACAGGTGCCCTTTACCCGCCGTCACATGTAAATAATACAGGTGACTTTTGGCAGCATTCGTCAGGTAGATGTTTACTCCAGGTAGCAGCTAAACACGACCTCCATCCCCAACATGAGCCTCCGGTTCCCTGCCTGCCCACAACACTCGTCCTCCACTCCCGCCAACCTTACTCCGCGCAGCTTCAGGATGTTTATCAAGATCTTTTTCTCCTATTGCTTTGAAGCAGCTTCTGGTTTCTATCATTTCTAGCATTGTTACCTGTTATCTCAGCAGGTAGGAGGCCATTAAAGCTTGTTTTCAACTGGCCGTCTTAAGCCGCTTACCGGTTTGTGCTCGGTACCGGGGCTCTCGGATATCCCGGGCATCGTAAGGCGCCCGCGCTCGTCTTCTGTCACCGGTCAGTGTGTACCAAGTCAAAGCACGTGCGCACTGTCAGCCGTATTATATCACCAACTCAAGTAGCCCTACTACACTTTATCACAAACCATTACGGATATCTCACTAGATCACGTGGCGCTCGGAGTGACATACGACTGACATGGCGTCGTCGTCGTCGTCGTCGGCGGCGGCCGGTGACATCACGCGGATAGAGTCTTCATGACACACGCTCCTAGCTAGCTACCCATCACCTCACGGGCCGGCCGTACATACGCGGCATTCCTCACCCTACCGCTCGCGTGAGTCCGACAACGTCTCGGCTCAATTACGTGTCACTTCCGTTTTGGTGGGCGTCTCCTGTGATCAGCTGACCAGATCTCGGCAGATGTCATCAGCTGCCTCAGCAACCCCTGCTGACGTGCGTATCTATTGTAGTATCCGCGTCTACCGCTCCCACTGATGACCAGGTTACATGGCGAGTCCTACCGCCTCCACTAAACACACGTCCTACAGGTTACAAGAACAAGCTAGCGTCTTTCTCATCATGTTTATAAGTATAGAATGACCTACTGAAGACGAACATCTCATTATCTGACACCTTATCAAATGAATCCCGGGCCGTTGACTATTTGTTTCGTCACCATCCTGCTTAACGAGTAATTGTTTGTTGAAGTTGGTATTTGACTAAATAGAGTGTGGGGTGAAGCGATTGAAGGGGTGGGGGTGGGGGTTTGTTGGGAGGTGGGGGTGTTGGAGAGGGGATTGGAAGCTTAGCGAAATGCCTTCACTCTGGTTGCTGTGATCTGTGGGGAAGTGGGGAGAGAGCCTCAGTGGACAACATTTACACCGAAAAGCACTATGCGTTGGTGATTAAGGTGGTGAAATGGTGACTTGATGGCGGTCTTACCAACCCTAGCTGGCTTGTAAGACAAGGCTGGCCGTGCTGACGTGTTGGCGGTACAGGTTAGCGAGGATCAGGCAGATATTATTGTAATGGGGGTGTCGTGAAAAACTGCCGAGATGTAGGTGGAAATGTTGGAACTCTAGTCGATAATGGACAGCTTGCAGGAAGATGGGGACATTTACTGGGCTGTACGGTGATATTAAAGAGACGCACACCTGCGACAGGTAATGCGTTTGAGTAACTAAATGAGAAGGGGTTAAGAGGCAGAGCGGAGTCAAGAAGGAAGGGATTCACAAGGCAGGACAAGTTAGGACTGCGGAAACAGGCTATTCGGGCTTATAATCAAACGCCACTCCCCCGCTATGGATCACTGGCAATAGAGGCTGGGCGGAATGGGTAGGGACTGGCAGATCCCGGCAGATCAAGAGAGTAGGGTGTCCGTCTGACCATCTACTCGCAGTACACCTGACATGATCCAGTGTCAGCCTCCTTCACCTCATCCCCATGACGACCACCTGTCATCTCGTCTCATCTCGTCCACTTAGCCCTCTGTCGGCGAGATAGCCGCATTCGTCTCTTAACTTAACACCACACGGTCATCACTAAAAGGGTTTTATCGAGAGAGCGCGGCTATCCTCGTGGTCACACGGGCGATATTGAGGTGATTAAGTCGCTTGGAAGTGATGGCTTCAGGTGTGGATGGCGGACATGAGCTCATAGAGTCTGATTAAGCGGCTCCTCCCTCAATAACCGCCTCTGCCTTTTAGCGCCGTCCACTGCGCTACACCTTTAGCGGCGTCATTAAGCAGACGACAGTCGGAGGTGTCGACCGCGTCGTCTTAATGCCTTCATGTGACCATCACCTCCCCCACTTGTCATATTTTATCCCGACTGGGTGGCATTAGCTCGGGCTTGTCATCGTTTATGTGAGACGCATCATAGACCAATGTTATTATGTTGGACAGCGGGATGGAGGCATTAAGTAAGGTATGCGGCGATTCCTTCTACACCTGCGGGGTGTAAGGTTCTCTCGGAAGTAGTTATTTTTAATAGCGGCACCAGCCACCGGGATAAACTTCCTCTTCCATTATTACACCTGCAGTTAAAGAACTTGTCATTATTTATGGCACGGGCGCGGACAGGCGCCGTTATTGGGCATCATTCACTATTAAATGGAAATGGGGAGGTATCATCATTTGCATTTAGCATGCTACGATAATGGCGTGTCTTTATCGATAGGAGGTCCTATTGAAGAGAGCCGGGTAAAGCATTTGAGACCTTTATTATCTCATCTCCAACCTGCTCCTGACTTAATGACGGACACGGGTATACGCACATTTATACGCAGACACGCACATATACATAAAGGCAAACACACACAACTCACACCCGACAAAAAAACATCCACACTCTTACACACACACACACACACACACACACACACACACACACACACACACACACACACACACACACACACACACACACACACACACACACACACACACACACACACACACGCACGCACATGCACGCACACACCAACCTCGCGTCAGACTTAATTAAACCAACCACTATTTATCCCGCCTGACCGGAGCAATCGATTTGACATAGCTTTGTTCCGAAGATGTCTCTCTTATCTACAATTGCATTGAGATTAGCCAATCGAGTGTACGCTGATCCCCAAGGAAGATAAGCGCCGATAAAAACCCCCAACTTGCGCCTCGCTCCTGCTCGGGAATCGCCAAATGAGGTTGGCGGGTGTCGCTGAATCAATGGCAATGGCGCGGGATGAAAATGAAGAGGACAGTTTGTAAAAAGAACAGCAGTCCTTCCTAGTCAATATCATGGCGAAACAAATGGAGATGAGAATGACGGGGGTATGAGGCGTGGGAGGGGTGGGTGGAGGTACACGGGGTTGGTGGGGGATGGGTACCAAACGCCAACAGACTCGACCTGTATATAGCGGCGATGGGAACAGCCAAGGTGCTGGTGACACCAGAGGGGTAAAAAGAGGCAGAAAGAGTGAGGTGGCAAAGGTGATTTAATTGCCTCCTAGCTACCGATGTTTGTGTCATGAATAGGGAATGACAGGGTAAGGTGTTGCTCTGTCCATAGTGTCAGCTGTTGTTGAGGGGTCATGATAGGCACGCGGGTCAAGCAGTTAGATAGGTGCAGCTTTAGTCGTCGTTACGGTCCTCTTCATTCTAGTTGCAGAAAGACACCCCCACTCACACTCACACTTTCCCTCCTATCCACACACCTAGACACACTTTTATCCCCATACAGTCAGTCAGAAGAAAAAAACCCGCGAGCTACCGTGTCGCAACTGAATCGTAAGCTACCGTGACGCAACTGAATCGCAAGCCACCGTGACGGTAATTAAACAAGGGCGGCGGTGTTGGAATTCTAGCGCGATCCGCCGTGACAGAACTCTGATCCGTAGCACGCGCCGCCATGACGGATCCGTAACATGCGCCACCGTGACAAACCAGAAACATGCGCCACCGTGACGGTGCCTTTGTGGGTGTTGACTGGTGACACTACTATTAGCGGTGCTGACTGGGTCGCGCACGTCTCTTTCCCCGTCTCCTGGTGGATGGCGGACGATGTTAAATGTAAATTGTCTTTGAATAATAAGGAGCCCGGATTCACGTGATATTGAGATGACATTTGTGTTTTCAGTTGAAGAAGAAGCTGGCGTGGCTGCTGAACCAGGAACGCCCGCAAATACCAGTTGCCTTGACAACAGTGAATTATCCAATGGTTACCATGAGGAAGTGACGTCGGCGGAAGACGTTGTTACCAAGGGAGAAGTGTGCCTTACAAAAAACTTGGTGCATGCGGAGACGTGCGATGCCAGCAAAATGTTGGCAACAGACCCGGATACCTATAGCAACCATGACAGTGACCATGACAGCGGTTGCCATGACGACAGCATAGGGCCTATGGAATCAAGCGACACATGCGGGAAAGAAGCGGAGTTGAGCGAGAGTGTCTCTTCACTAACAGGTTAAAAGACCAGTCAGTCATTGTCTTCAATTCAACGCTTGTGTTGACACCAAGATCAGACTGCGGACATTTCTCATTTGAATTCGTCATGTTTGTATTGTTCCATATATATCAGTCACAGTTATTTATGTACCAGCCCTTAGTTACCGTCATTTGTGACTTACTGTTGTAGAATGCAAACAAGAAGTGAGCCATGACAACAGTTACCATGGTGACGAGGACAGGAGTGTCCATTGTGACGCGGTGGAGACGAAGAGCGTGGAAGAAGAGATTGAGGAGATGATGGGACGCAGTGACACAGTGGTCATCTACCCCGAGCCCGTCAGTGACCACGACCCTGGTAGGTCTCCTTACACTGCTACAGGAGGGCGGGGACGGGTCACGCAGTGCTCATGGAAATACTGATTTAATGGGCCGGGGGCTTGAATTGGTGCGGTGCGGTGTGTGTGTTTTGGTGAGGTGAGAGCATTGCGTCTTTGCCAACTTTTAACGTATCACTGATGTTACTTGAACAGTTACAAGTCGCCGCTGGTGAATAATCAATGATAGAATATTCTGTCTTGAGAATAAGAGTGTCTGCATTGAAGAGGTCTCATTCTCGCCTAATTTGGTTTGTGACTGGTACGTCCCAGAGCGACGGCCGAGTTAATAAGCGCGTCTTAGCCGGCTAACCCTTGATTCGACTGTCACATCAAGCTCACTGCCACATCACCCACGTCGCCATCATAGCGACAGGCACCAATGTAGTCACTCGCGGCTTTGTTACCCTCGACCCGTGACTGGTCTCCCAGGGCTACAGGAGAAATATCTGCGTCATTTGAAGAGGCTTCTACAGGGATACTTTGGGAGAGCGCGTCTGTGACGGGATCTGCATTCCTAAGGGGACGAGACGGGACCCACGGGACTCGTTGGCGAGCGGGACGGTGTGTGTGTGTGGTGGGGGGGGGGGGGGGTGCAGGGGGTGCAGGGGGTGCGGGGGATAGATGCCGTGATTGGGTGGCTGTCTAATAGGGGTAGTGATAGGAAATAATGTTGGGGGTTAGGATGTTGGTGATGCGGTGTCAGGTTGTGGGATTAATTTGACTGAATAGTCACTTTTAAAAAGTGATACTAGTGTAAATTTGAGTGAGGTACGAATGAGATAGGTGGCTGTCGGTTAATCGGAGCGACATCCAACTGAATGATCATGTAAGAGGAAGTGACGTAAATGTCAAGGCAGATTGACCCCCGTCCCTTTCCTCTGCGAAAACGTCACCACCCACGCACACACACACAAACAGCCTAACGACCCGGCCGCCTCTCTCTCTTCATTCCTTCCGCTGTGAATATGACACTTATGAATGCAAGGCGGGATCGCTCAGTTGCAGCCAGTCGGATGGGCCAATGTCACAGGTAAATCGCAGCGTTGGTGAGGAGAGAATGTAAGATAGAGGCTGCTGTGCGGTAACATACTTGGCCTTCTTGCCACTCTGAGTGGTGTACTGCGCGTGCGTGATTGTGCAGTAATTAATCTGTATGGCCGACACAGTCAGGTCTGGTTGGGAGAACCGCCCGGGACGCTTACAGGTGGTGTGTGCCTCCTGGTGGCAGGTGGAGGCAATCTTGGACCTCATCAGTAGTCCATACTCGACGCGAGTCTACGTGAGGTGGGTAGGGAAGACTGGCGTGGTCCTCAGGTGGGGGTCGGGGGGGTGGGGGGACTTAGTGGCGGCTGACGGATGGACAACGGGGCCCCACAAGTCTCCGGGGACACACTCGCCATGAACGGGATCAAACTGAACCCTTTCCTGTTACTGTTAATTACCATACTCACGTTGATGAAGATGAGTACTTGATGGCAACATTGTCTAAAAACATATATATATATATATAATGAGGTCAGATGGAAGCGCGTGCAGACACCTACGTTCATTGTGACCTCCTAGGTCAAGTGGCCGAGCAGAACCAAAATACTGCCCTCTACCACCTCCACGTCCACCTTAACATGCCCGTCAGTTCTAACCATCCCCTCTGACACCGACCAGACCATGTGCTTTACAGCTTCAGGTAATGCAATCAGTGTGCGATATGGGGAATGTGGTCCTGGCCCGTGTTCGGCCTCCACTTGAAGCACACCTTTATCCACCAGCATACCTGCCTCCCCGCAGTTCCCCAAATTTCAAACTCAAGTGGTAGTGAGCGATAAATGAGTCCTTTTCGTGGACGGAAGCGGGCTCGTTTACCTGCTATCACGGGACATGGCGCTGGGAGGCAATGCGTGGGGAGGTTTTGTTTATTGCGAGACGCAGGTAGACAGGGAGATATGGTTGTTTGATAAACACGGCAGCGCCTTGTCCTTGCCTGCCTCCAGCTTGTTTCTTGATAGAGGGAGAAATTTGTTAATGAGCAGGAAACCTGAGTGGGTGTGTAGGTAAGAATGGCAGCCGCGGGGTGGGTGGAGTTGGTGGGAGGGGTGTTAGCATACCATGGCCAGGGGGGCGGGGCAGTATGCACGGGACGACGTGGGTTTTGTTGCCAGTGAGGTACCAGGAAAGATGTTTATAACGAAATTGGAGGGCGCGTGCTTCAATGGAGGGTTACACCATCAATATCTCGAATTTTTACCTCCAGCCTTTCAGACCGTATGTCTCTTATTGCATAAATTTCCACATTTGTCTTTGTTCGGTTCATATTCTAAGATGGGTTCACATGAGTATGGTCCATAAATTCTGAAGAGGCATGGCGCGAAAAAGTTTTGTTTATATTAATTCTGAGATGCGAATGACTTTGCCCTGTCGCTGCTGTCACTGCATATGGCGTTCATAACGATGCGGGTCGTGGCGATAAACACGTACAAGTTCTGAGGTGAAGCAATCATAGATCTGTTTGGGCTTGGTAGGAGGAATTTTCATCCGGTAATGCTCAACTTGTGTGTTCTTAATTCTCTCTGGGAATAGAACCGGCAGAAATTTTCTGAAGATGCCAGTCTGGGCAGGGCGGTTTGATGCAGATAGCAAGTTGGGGTGAGGTTGCTGAGGAGAGAGGTATTTGTGATGGGAGAGCCCGGGGCTGCCCGTTTGTCCCCTTAATGACAGCTAATCTGAAATGACTTTGAAGGCTGAGTCCCAGTCAAGATCGCTCGTGTCTCCGCGCTGGTATTGCCCACAGGGCGCGCGTCTCCCGGACGGACGCGACTGGCGGTTACGGAGCGATGCTTTTCACCGGTTGGGGTATGATTCTTACAAACCTATGGCCAACAGCTTACGGGTGGTGGGTCGGTGGGGTGCGTCCGTTATAACAACGTGGAAGTTGTTCTGATGAAGAAGAGCGCGTCCCGCGTTAACTAAATTTACCTGTCGTCTGCAGACTGACAAGCACTCTCGCTATTGTTTGTATTACGACGAGGCAATTGGATTATCTCGCGTCCATCGTCAGCAGTTAGCCTTCGCCAAAGAGACACTTCTCCACTTCCTCTTAATTAACCAGTCTTCGTATGGTCGTTTATTTCATCGCACCTGGACGCGCATGCGCCAACTTGGCAATTGTCTCAATGAGTGAGATGCGCTCTTACGCGTCCCCATTGTGTTAGCGATGTGTAGGAAATGACAGCGATGAAGATTTCAATCGGTGACGCGAGAATTTTATTATTCGTAGCATCTCATTAAATGTGGTGGCGTTTACGAAGATGATAGTGAGCCAGTTTGGGGAATTCGAAATGATGTTGTGTATGACGTAAGACTGACAGCGACGTCAAGCGGATGGGGCGGATATGATTTCCTGGATGGGACGAGCAGATGCGCCGCCAGATGGCGACGTGTTTCTCAACGATGAAGAGAGACAGTTCTCTTTCGGGCTTAATTGACTAATTTGTACCTACCCGAATCAAAACACTTCAGTCGTTATTGTCACAAATAAGGACTTCATTAGATCAATCACGTTGACCATATTCATTCGCGTGAATATTGTATTTTCGTCTGGTGTCAATCGCCATGTTTATTTGTGTCGGATTCAGTCCGGCGAGTAAAATGTAGATTTACAGACCGGCCGAAGTCCAGTAGCAGTCATTCACAGTTCAGCTCCGACAGCAAAACATTCCACCGCGACTAACTTCATTAATGTTCACTCGTAGCGGTCGTTAAAGTCACCGGCTCGTTAAACCCGATCTCTAATATTAATCATTATCTGGCGTTCCAGTATGAAACCATAATCCACCGCGCGATTGTCTCTTTTTTATTGGGTATGAAGTCCTGTTGCTGATGTCCGCGCGTGTGTGTTATTGGTCGAGTGATATTACAGGCATCTTGGTGGGGCAATATTTCATGAGAAAACTCCTCTGCATTTGGCGTATCCGAGGGTCGTGTTTGCATGATTACATTTAGCAGCGGTCATCATCCGTTAGTCAATCTGGCCAGCTGACCCACTCTGAGGTACCCGCTGTTCTGTGACGCTGTCATATGAGGTGAATTCAGGTATTGACATTTTGGGAACGACGGTACCTAGCACAGAAGGTTGTTCGTAAGTCCCTAGTTCAGATTATGCATAAGGGCTGGTTTTTTTAGCTCAATATTTTTCAAGTTAAGAAATTCCGTCTAAATGGGGATTAGAACGAATATCATCTCGTCTCTCGCGAGATTTCACTTATCGTCTTCTTTCGCTCCATTTGCAAGCACGTTAATTTGGCGATGAGCTCAGCTTCTTGGTGGTGTAAGAATGCAACAGCGAGTAAAACTACTGGCGCCCACCGAAATCAAGGTGACAGGGCAGCGCCAACCTGCTTTTATCGCCCAGTATGGTTAGCATTAATCAGTCGAGATGCCCGCTTTACTAGCGCTCATGCATCCCAACAAGTAGCCCGGGACTACTCCCCTGTCGCGCCACTCAGATGATCGCTTGCCTCCGATACACCCCTTGTCAATGTAAAATGAAAGGCAGTTTTCGTTGGAGACCAGCTGCAGATGTGGAAATTGATGCAATATAGTCGAAGGCTTACTCTTCTCATTGGCGCGTATGATCCCACCCGAAAAAGAACGAACAAGAATTTGTGGAATTTTTTTTCGCTATTTGATTATGTAATTGATGAATGTTATCAGCATCCAATGGTTAAATAAATGTGTTCTGTTTCTTTTGCCATGATTCGACATTGCCATCTTGACTTTGTATGGCGCAGCTAGGTAATCATTGGGGCTTGACTGAGGTCATGTATAGTACAGTTAACAGGGACGCCACTTTCACGACACCCCGCTATCTGCTCGATAACACTATTTCCACAAGAGTGCACATTGAATAAGGAGACAAAAGTGATGAGGACGGCGTCTGTCAATGGCACCCTTCACCAGTGATACCTGCGCAACAAAGCGAACGGCTGCGCCACCTCGGAGAAAAGCAGACGACCGCGTGGCTTTATTATTTTCGCGCCAGATGCCGGGCGCGCGTCGACTGACCTGTGCGCGTGTCTCCGTGCGCAGGGAGCCTCCCAAAGCCGACCACTTAATCTTATTTACTTCTACCTGGCTGCTTCTAGCACCTTACCCCACTTTCTGTAAGAGGAAATTATGCCAGGAAAAGAAATACAATGGCGGGGTTTATTGGAAAGCTGACCGCAGGGTCAGAGTAGGCTGGGAGTGGAAGAGGCATGACCCTCTGGCGGGGAGCGTTTGTTATTCCGCCGAGACGGGCACGGGCAGACGGATGGAGGGGCCACTCGGGGTGTCCCAGCCATCTGGCAGTCTGTTGGTAACTCTTTTTTGTGTCGGCAGGTGACGGTGCATAATGGCTTGTCAAAAACAGGCAATAATTCCATTTCACACCGGACTACTTTCTCTTTTTAATCAGCTGGGCCAACAATTAAAAAGAGGATGATGAATGATTGGGGGTGTGGGTAACGGGATGGGGGGTGTGGCTGCACCCTTCTCGGAATGAAAGTCATGGCTGAGGTGGGGTGAAGAATTATGAAGGTTTGACAATGGGAAGAACAGTTAGCCGGAGACATTAACCTCGCGGGGAGAAACATCACCGAGTCTGTCTCTTTCCGCGCTGTCATCCTATCCGGCGGGGGAGCGTTGTAATGCAGGTGATTTATTCAAACGAGTCTTTAATCGGGAGACGGTCCAGGTGTAATGACGAGGAAGAGTCAATGGCGACTGTGTAAACGAACGCCTTGCTTTCTCTCATCTCCCTAATTGTTTCATCCATGCGACGAGTGATCACGCATTTCGCCCCATGCTAGGATTAATTGCACTCGGTAATGTCATCCATCGCTGCAGTGGACAGAATTAAATTGCCAAAATGATGAAATGGACAGTGATAGCACCATCTGTGGTCAAGTGAACGCGGCTTTGTTACAGAAGCCCTCCGTAGTACCGCATAGAAAAAAGGGACTCAGTCGACGCGATCTCTTAGGAGTAATGTTAGGTCACACGCGATCTGAAATTGTTTCAAATTCCCAATAATTTCCTTGTCACAATAAATAAATATCTGTACTTCCGACAACACGGAATTTCCCGCCCTTCCCCGCGGATGTAGAGGTAGCGGAGAAGAGGTTCAGTAATGGGTGAGAGCTCCCTCTAGTGAGACGCTCAACATCAGCAACGCAAGCATCAAACCAGTCGCCTGTCGTTTTCCATATCCGATATGCTATAATGGATTCCTTCTGATCGCATTCACTCGCAAAACGTAGTACAAATGTTTACTCGGAATTATTTACTCGGCTACTGTGAAGTTGGTTCCCTCGAGCATGGTTTAAACATGACTGCTCGAGAAGGGGATCGCTTGTCCGCATAGTTTAGTTTATGGCCAAAAATGGATGGAAAGGTAGCTCGTTATGATGAAAGCGAGTCCATGGTACAATGACGCTATGATATCACATTTTGTCCAGGATTATGAGTTTAAACATTATAGTTTTTCATTGTTCACCATCGTTACATTAATATGACCATTACAAACGTTTGCTTTGAATGATTATTCATAGAGTTTCCTCTAACCTATTATGCCCAGGGTTATTGAGTACATATCACTGACATTGTGTGACATTGTGTGACTTTGTGTGACATTGAGACTCCTGTTTGTGTGTGACAGATGATGATGAGGAGGGCAAGGAAGGAGTGGAGGGCGAGCAAGAGGTGATGGAGGGAGAGTACCTCCTCAAATGCCCTCATTGTCAGAAGGGTTTCACACGAGTTTACCTCCTGAAGGAACACATCACATCGCAACATGCGGACATGGTAGCTACCCACATGTGTCCTGAATGTGGTGTCAGCTTCGCCCTCAAATCGCACCTTGACAAACACCTGTCTCTTCACTCACCCACGGCACAGATCTGTAAGATCTGCAATAAGACATTTGCTAATGTGTATCGCTTATCACGCCACATGATCAGTCATGAAGAAAGCTCAGAACTGAGGAAATTCAAATGTCCCGAGTGTGGAAAAGCCTTTAAGTTCAAACATCATCTCAAAGAGCACTGTCGCATCCACTCGGGAGAGAAGCCTTTTGAATGCACCAACTGTGGCAAGAGATTCAGTCACTCTGGTTCCTATAGCAGTCACACAACGTCAAAGAAATGTTGGGTGATGAACCTGAAGATGAAGCGCAGTGGAGGGGTGGCTAATGTACCTCTCGTGCCTAAAGCTGAACCTCTCCTGGGTGACGTGAACTTGTCTGCCCTACAGTCCAGTATGGTGGCTGCCTCTACAGCGCCTCATAGTCTCATCCAGTTTGACCCCAGTCACCTCCATCATGCACAGTTCCTCAATGGTGCTCGACCTTTCCTCCATGCACCCCATTTGGCACTGGGAGCTGGCATGATGGGGGGACCGGCGGGGTTACTCTCTGCTAATTCCTCCGTTCCTCTCCAGCTACAGAAGGCTCTTATGGAGAAGAAGGAGATTCTCCAACAGATGCAGAATGTGGCTGCTGCACAGTCACACTTCAATATGACTTCCTTGCTCAAGGCGCAACAAGCAGACATGAGCACATCAGCCACACCTCCAAGCTACATCCCCGGGAAGCTGGATGAGAACCAGAACTCCAAGCAGGATCGGCCAGCATCACCTTTTGCCAAACCTGATACAGAGGCTGCCCCTGTAGCCATGACAATGGAGGTGAAGCAGGAGAAGATGGAAGAGAGTGTCCCCACCTGTAAAGAACAGGTGTGTGATGTCCCTCCGCCAGAAACCTCGGAGGGCATGCCCGCTGAAGTCAAGAAGGTACTGGAGATTGTGGGTGCCACGGTAACTCAGCAGCAGCAGCAGAAAGCCGGAGAGGAGAAAGCCAATTTGAGTCGCCTGGCATCTCCTAATGCTTCAGGTCGTAGTTTGTGTGACCTTGCTGCTGCAGCGGAGGTGATGGAGAAGATGACGACTGAAGGAGAGGGTTCAGGACAGGTGAGCAGTTCACTAGATGGCAGTCAGCTCATGTGCCGCTTCTGTAAGTGTGGCTTTGACAGCGCCATCGACCTCCATCAGCACGAGAGATATCTCTGTGACGAGAACACCGAGCTACGTCGCAGCGTCCAAGATGGCTACTCTAACATCTCCCAGCGCTCACCTTCCAGGAAACTTGAAGAGGAAAACCAGTCAAATTCTGGAGATGGAGATTCCCGCAAGTGTCGAGCCCGCTCTCTGATCAGTGAAGAACAACATCAGATCTTACGGGCACACTTCCAGACCAACCCCCGACCGGCCAAGGCAGACCTGGAAATGCTGGCTCGCAAAATCCACTTCCCTAAGCGAGTGGTGCAGGTGTGGTTTCAGAACCAGAGAGCTCGTATTAGACGTAAAGGCACTGCCATTCCCACACCACTTCTGGCTGGCGACACAGATGTAATAGCCAGCACTGTAGCAAGTGTTCCCTACATTCCTGTTGTGCCCCAGGTATCCCCTAGAGGCCAGGCTAGCCACATGACATCAAGCACACCGTCTAGTGGCCCCCCTGTCATGACTGCTACCACTAACCGCATGCAGATTGAGCCTCTAGATTTATCCACAAGCAATCGAGTACAGCCACAACAAGCTCACGTTAACAAGCCATTCAGTAACTGCTACCCTAACGTACCCAGCCACTCGTCCGACGAGGGGGAAGTTCTCAACTTGAGTAAGAAGTCGTCTCATCTTGTGAGTGAGAGTGAGTCGGATGTTGACAGCCGTAACTCTCCGTCCCATCCCCACATCAACGACAACGAATCATGCAAGAGTTCATTATCTCTAGCCGCCTCCCCAAGCCCTGCTTTGACTCCGCCCCCAATCTGTATGGTCACCATGGCAGCCCATCGCAGCGTGAATCATAACGTGACCAACGCCCATTATGATCGCCTGCTGACATCCACCCCACACATCAGTAACCCAGTGCTGCTTCACTCTGTCTCCCCCATACCCAGCATCACATCTCCACCGCTAGCTGCCACCTTCACCAACACCGCCGCCATGGAAACCATTATGGCTTACCATGGTGACGGTGACAAGCCATTAAAGCGAGCTAGAAAGAAGTCGTGGCGGCAGGTAAGAGCCAGTGTAAGTACATGTCAGCACGGTATGCTGCTTTCTATTGCTTCTCCTAACAGAAACACAGTTCTTCTACTCACCCCACCCCAACTATCAAACAATTCATTCATAAGGAGGGGATAACAAGGTGAAGAAACCCCAAACTGCCGGGTGGTATTCATTCCCTGCCAGGAAGAAGTGTTTCTGACTTTATTACTAGTATTAACCCTAGTTTGCAATATGTGCTCCACTGCCACCCATTGCTGGTATCACCTGGCACCCCTTGTGGCAATGTTTTAATAGTTACTTGCTAGCAATGCACCTTTGACCACAGCCAATTTGGGTTCTGAAACGCCCCCTCACTTTGAAACACTTATGTTATGTACTACATGATGAGGGGGCGTTTCAAGACTTGTGCCGCCTATGAAAGTGGCTAGTGGTTGGTCTATTGTGGTTGTCAGTTAGCCGCTGTGGTGAACACTTGTTATTCGGTCTGTGGGAATGTTGTGGTGCTGTCTGGTTCTCTGTGTTCGATGTTCATAAGCTTTATGGGTTCTTTAAAGTACACAATCTTCATCATCATACATTAGTAAAGATCCTTGTTCCGTTTTGGATAACAATAATTCATTGCTTTGGATTGTAAGAATGAATAAGGGGTATTCTAACGTAACCAATAGATCTTTTCCTATATTCCTAAGCTGTTGACAGTTGACATGGTTAACCCTAGGGCTGAACACGACGTGTCACTGACCAATCACAGCAGTGACAATGACCAGAATCTACTTAATTTGGTTGATTACAGTTGCCTGGTAATTGTGTAGGGGGAGTTTTAAGGTCTGCTTCTAACCCTGGTGACATAAACATTATGATCATAATGACATAATCTTCATGCAAGTATCGGGCAATGATACTGCCAGATTCATTCTAGCATACTTCTGTTGGCTAAGTTTCTTGCTTTCTCTCTGTTTATAAGTAAAACATCCAGAGCTCATGAAGCAAGCAATATGATGAATTGTGATGCTGACAGTTAGATTGAGTTAGATTGACACAGCAAGCCAGTGGTTAGCTGACCAACTACCATAGTCTAAATACTGCACCCAAACAAATGTATCTTCCCTAAGTTAAGATGTATTTGTTGATGTATGTATTGCTGCCATGGTTACAGATGGAGGCAGATGCATTCCATATGGAGTATGACAATGCTATTGATGATGAGGAGGAAGATGAAGAGGGACAGTTGTTCCCTCGGAAACGGCGGTCATGGAAACAGCACAAGGTGGATGCTGGTGAGGGGATGTACGCTTGTGATCAATGTGACAAAATGTTCAACAAACAGAGCTCTCTTGCCCGCCACAAGTACGAACATTCTGGTGAGTAAGCTGCTATATGAGCCTGTATGAGTCTAGTCTGCCTCTTGTCATGTTCATTCCATCTCTCCTGTCTGTGTACAACCCTACTGGTACTTGTGTGTCTAGGTCAACGCCCTTTCCCCTGTGATGTCTGTAGCAAGGCATTCAAACACAAACATCACCTGACTGAGCACAAACGTTTACACAGTGGTGAGAAGCCGTTCACTTGTAAGAAATGTGGTAAGAAGTTTAGTCACTCGGGCTCATTTAGTCAACACATGAATCACCGCTACAAGTACTGCAAGCCACTACGAATGGGGGGCGCACATGAGGCTATGGACGAAGACTCGAACCAGAACGAACTCATCATGTCCGAGTGATCTCGTAGGTGGGAGTCATCTGACCCATGGGTAGAGCTGAAGTGAACACTTGTCACAACTGATGAGAGAGCAAGACCAAGAGAGGCAAGAAATGCAAGCTAGATGGATGTGATGATGGCATGGTGAATTTGAATGTTGTGGGGGGAACATGTCACAGTGATAGCAAGGCGACAAGATACATGATGCTTCCCACCTTGACTGTTTAACTAACATCTTTCTTAATCTTCCTCGTTATAGTCAGGAGTTAAGACAACTTATTTCTCTCTATACATTTCTTGTGCTCTGTATCCATGGTAACAAACAATGCTGTTGACAATGGCATTTGTACCATTGTTGGATGAGGTCACAATTTGTATGTTATCATGTAGTTTGTTAAAACTCTTCATTCCAGTATTTCTAATTCAAATATGCATGAAATATTGCCAGATTTGTTAAGATACCACTGACTAATGGAATCGGATGTATAACAGGCCAGTGATCCATTGTGCGTTGGCGTTCTAAATGTATGTACATGTCATGGCCGCTGTGTGGTTTAGATTAGCATTCATTCACCAGGGGTCCAATTGACTACTTAGAAATAAGGTTTTTTTTCTACTTTGAACTTGTTAACCTCATGTTTGATAACTTGGAGCTAATAAGGCTATACAGCTGATTTGTACATAATGACTGTTTGTAATGCATCTGGTGTTCTACCCTTTCTCTATACAGTGAAAGCACTTGTGAGATCAACCAACAACTCATCTCACTCTCAACTCCACACACAATACTCCATGCTAAACAATTAGCTTGAACATTCAAAACCATGATGTGTAGGTGTATGTTTTGTCTGTCAGTTTTGTTTCGTGTTTTGGTCGGTTGATCAATGTTGATTTCAGAAGGTGCTCATTTCAAGCTGAACCACAATGATCTGGTGCAGTCGCTGGACTAATGTTGCCAAATTCCTAGATAATTATTTTGTATGACTAGTTTTTAATTCATTTGTTAAACATCTTGTGCAATTTGTTGTACTATGCCTTAGTGGGCATTTTGTACTCAGTGAATTCATCTGCCAAATCTCTGTGTAGGATAGTTGTGTTTTTATTGTGGTTTCATAGCTAGATTGTAGTTGATGAAGGTGTGTAGGCTAGTTAGATATTGTGTGTGGTTATCATGTGGTTATTGTGTGGTTTTACAGACATAACCATATCAGGGGCCACCTTTGGATGTTATATCCAGGTTAACCTTAATAGAGCACATTTGTGTTGGTACAAAGAAAAGCAGATGTTTTTCTTTGCTCTGTGTCTCATTGGTGAAGGGCAGCCTTCTGATG
This sequence comes from Urechis unicinctus, assembly GCA_034190875.2. Classification (NCBI taxonomy): domain Eukaryota; kingdom Metazoa; phylum Annelida; class Polychaeta; order Xenopneusta; family Urechidae; genus Urechis; species Urechis unicinctus. The sequence goes on from CM067357.1 coordinate 43,349,222, forward strand.
GTATGGCCCTGCCAGTGCTGGAGGGCATTCATTAGAAAAGGAGACATTTTGTTCCCTCAGCTGGAAACAGATCTGACCTGTATAATTTTTTTTACTTTTTTTAATTGACTTTTATGCATGTGACATTCTGATATATAATGACTAAGCTTTTAATGACCATGTCTGAAAACAATCTGCTGAATCCAACGAAATTTGTGCAATGGACCGAGTCGCTGTCATGGCCATAGCTTCCAATGGCTGCTGCCGAATCACTGTGTTCATTTTCTTTTGTTGATAATGACATTTTTTTGGTCTTGTTGTATTTGTTTTGCATATGTTTGTTTCTTGAGGTTAAGCCTACATGCAGTCCAGGCCTGGCTCTAGTCATACTCTTGTTATCCTTCATTGTCTGTATATATCAATACATACATACATATATATTTGATTATTTTTGCCATCAAGGCACATTACTACAAGTCTAAAATGCTTGATTTGGATGAGTTTTATTCTAGTCGCCATGTGTGCATGACTTGCATTTTTTTTCTTGAATTCGGAATTGCTGTGACCTGATTGGTCCATCCCAACATGTATGTAAATAGTTTATTTCAAATTTGTTCCTTCCATGATATGTTCTTCTTAACTTTCCGACTTCAGCTAATGTTGTGAGTAAACGCAATCACATCGTTCATTGATGTTAGACTTAGATATGTCAAGATTTTCATAGCATATTCCAGTTATATACCAGTATTATGAGCACTTGTTTGACTTGGGGTGACCTAGCACTAGTAGTCATTGCTTGTTCACTATATTTTCATAGTGGTACATCAGCGCGTTCAAACATTGCCAACTTCTATTTCCACAAGATTCAATGGCAGAGATATTTTTCTGATTGATTCATTGAATTTTAATCTGTTGCTGATTGAGTTTTTGGTTCAATGCTGTGTGTTAAGTATTCCAATTCAATGTAGTTTATCTTAGTGTGTATGTATTTGAAATGTTTATAAGCACCTGTTCCTGTTGATAACGGTATCATAATCACAATAGGGACTTGTTGTTAACCATGCAAAACATCCATGCCATTATTTCTTCATGTAACATTCCTATTGCTGTCTGTTGGTACGTTCCTATTTGTAAGCTTTGATGATTGTACGTGACTCTTGGAGTCGGAACGACATCCCGCCCACCGAGCGCCAAACCCAGTCTTACTGCAGTTGCTCGACAACATTGTTACTTGTCAGATCAGCGTTCAATTTCTGCACAATCAGGGAATATATACACACAATTGATAAACTTATATGGTTATTATGCATATATACCTATACATTTACATATACATGTATATATATATTCAGATATATATTGCGCATACAATTCTAGAGTAGCCCCGTCTTCTAATGCATTGTACTTGGCGTTCAATTTTCATGTAAATAAAATTTGACTTCATATGTATGTTCTATTTAGCTGTAGTTGAAATTATCAAAATATGTAGTATATTCCTCATTACCCAGAGTTATAAACGCTTGCCAGGTGATTAATGATCATGTGATTGAAATTTGGTCACAATTTCGCCAGATATTAGTTGTAGCCTTCAAATCTGTGTTTATATATTGTCAAGCTTCTAAGAATTTAAGTGCAATATTTCTGTTGTTATCCTGTAATTGCCAGCCACAAGAGATCACAGTTGTGTTCAAAAACAAGTCAGATGCAAATATCCAATGCTTTGTATTTTTTTCATCTCTTGTTCAAATCAAACTTAAATGTTAGCGTAGGATTATATTTTCACAGCGGTTCTGAATGTTTAGACTTGGAGCATGTGGAGGCGTTTGTGTTAGTGTGTAGTGAGGGAGCATGGTGTATTCAGTGGTGTCTCTGTACGTGCCTAGGAAAACAATCATGGCCTTCTCTGATGACCATTGTAATGCAACGACCAAATGCTTACAGCAATAATCTACTGTTCCAAACTATGATTGTATGAGAATGAATGGGGAGCTTGGACACACTGAGTGTACATATATAAATATATATACTTGTATTAAAACTTTGTTGATCCTACTGACAGGATGATGTCCATTTGCTGAAACCAATTAAAGATTGTAGTTCATTTTGAAGAAAAAATAAAGATTCTTTGATGAAGTTTGTTGCCACATGTCACACTCATATAAAGAGATAATATAATTGAGTCATGTCACACAAAGAGATAATGATGAATGAGTCACATGTCAAAAAGAGATAATGATGAGTCACATGTCACAGAGATAATGAGTCACATGTCACACATAAAGAGATAATGATGAGTCACATGTCACACTAAGAGATAATGATGAATGAGTCACATGTCACACAAAGAGATAATGATGAGTCACATGTCACACATAAAGAGATAATGATGAGTCACATGTCACACTAAGAGATAATGATGAATGAGTCACATGTCACACATGAGATAATGATGAATGACTGTCCTTAGTAACATGCATAGGGAAACACTTTAATGCTGGTTCAGGGTGCTGTCTAGTCTCCATGGCAACTGAACAAGTATGCCTGAAGCAGTTGCCTCTAATTGCTCCACAGTTGACTGAACAGGATTGTTGGAGATGATTGAGCAGGTGCTATTAAGCACTAGATGTCGTCAAGGTGAAATGTAAACAATGTTCACATGATAATGATCAAGAAATTTTAATGATGTTCTCATGATAATGATTAAGAAATCTAAACAATATTCTCATGATAATGATCAAGAAATTTTAATGATGTTCTCATGATAATGATTAAGAAATCTAAACAATATTCTCATGATGATCAAGAATCTAAACGATGTTCTCGTGATAATGATCACGAAAACTAGAGTAAATACAGGTAGAAATGATGCACAATGACAGTTATCATTGACTTTATAAGAATTACCAATAAAAACAATTCTGGCCACGAGCTCCAAATTAAATCGATTTACTCGTCCGTTATGATGACGTCCATTATGATGACGAATTGCATAATATCATAAAATAAGCATTGCCCCTTGACATAACAAACATGGCCACACTTCACACTGGATGCAAGTATGGTATGACCAAAGAGTTTATAGCCATTCTAAGAGGATTCACTCTGAAAGTGCAGTACACATCTCAATACTTGATACAAGTTATATCTAATTATATCACTTCCACAAATAACCTGCTATATATGGATAGAAATTTTATTTTGCATATCTTTCTGGAAATAGAAAACAAGGTCACTTATTTGCATGTACCTTCCAGTACTAAAATACAGTGTGTTGAAAATAGAGCTCTGATATTAAGTCCTGGAAATGGAGAGATAAGCTGAGAGGCTAAATAGCAAGTACTGGGTTAGCCGGGACAATTACACACCACATCAGCATCAAGACTTCTTCTTTGAAAAGAAGAATTCGGATATCTTTTTCTTTCTAGTTTTAACCGGCAGCCCTGAGTGTGAATCGTCCGAGTGAGAGTCTTCATTTATTGAACACGTTGGTAGAGGGATGGGTACACTCTCTTCAGTACTGCTCGCCAAGCCCTGCTCGCTTGACACACTAGGGTCAAGGCTCAATTCCCGTAGCAGGGGAATCTGTCTGGCACGGCCCTCATAGTAACTCAAGGGCACCTCCATGTTAAGCTCCTCTGGAGTGAGTCTTGTCACAGGCAGCTGTTGGCTGCTGTCCAGCTCAAACAGCTGTTGGTCGGTGAGAGTTGGTGGGAGTGGCTCCTCGAGGGAGCGAGCCAGGCGTGTCCAGAACCACTCGACGATGTCAGACTTGGTGAAGTCAAGGGGGTTGATGAAGCTGAGGATTTGAGGGAGGGGGCAGGGGTTACGGATGAGGACGGGGATGAGTTTCTTATCTCGAGCACCTGATCACAACAAGAGCATCATGGCTGATAAACAGACATGGAGATTTCTTGGTGATTGATGGCACTGTAAACTTTGGAGGATACGGGGTTTATGAAATCAAATGATGTATGTTACGCTAGAGAAGCAACACTGACCTGGTGACATGGCCTGGGCAAACTTGGTCTGGAAGTCACAGAGTGGGCTGCGCACATAGTCAGGGGACAGGATGATCACCATCTTCTTACACCTGACAAAATGATAGAGGTAAGTTTTGATTACTATCTGTTTTCACCTGGTGCAAAGATACAGGTTACGTTACATTTTCTTAATATTTATGGTGAATCACTGGGATGAATGATGTTGGATGAATGATGTTGGATAAATCAAGGTGGATGAACGATGTTGGATGAATCAGGGTGTATGAATGATGTTGGATGAATGATTTTAGAAGAATCAAGGTGGTTGAATGATGTTGGATGAATGAATAAGGATATATGATATTGGATGAATCAATGCGGATGAACGATGTTGGATGAACAATGTTTGATGAATGATGGTGGATGAATGTTTGATGAATGATGGTGGATGAATGATGTTGGATAAATCAAGGTGGATGAACGATGTTGGATAAATCAGGGTGTATGAATGATGTTGGATGAATGATTTTAGAAGAATCAAGGTGGTTGAATGATGTTGGATGAATGAATAAGGATATATGATATTGGATGAATCAATGCGGATGAACGATGTTGGATGAACAATGTTTGATGAATGATGGTGGATGAATGTTTGATGAATGATGGTGGATGAATGATGTTAGATGAATGATGTTTGATGAATGATGTTTGATGAATGATGGTGGATGAGTAATAGCAGAAGCTTCCTCACCTGTCCGATATGAGCTTAGCAATAGCTGTGTACTTTGCGACCCCTGGCATGAGGTCACGCTCAATAACACAGAGTTTGAGGTGATGCACTTCCTCTAACATGTGTATCATCTGTTTAACGAAGAAGAAGTCCTCCCTGGCAGCGCAGACGTATGCATCAAAGTATTCAGGCTCCCCAGTCTCCACTGACAACACAGTACACTGCCTCATCACCGCAGCAAGTTACGTGCTGACATTGCTTAGAGCAGGGCCACATTGGCTACATTGGACGCTGACAGTTGGAAGTTTGGTCATTAGCATTGGTTGAGTATCCAAATTATAGGTACTTATAAGAGGCTAGGACCGCTTGGTGTATAGTTGAGTGAGGGCTACCTACCTTCCTTGACCGTAATGTGCTTGTATTCATCCACATAATGGTTCCTGACCTCATCAGGCATGTCTTACAAACACATAGAGGTAACACACGTATACACATGTATAAGTTTAAGGTCACCAGTCTGATAAGTGCAAGCCATTCTGGTGCCCTGTTATCTCATGAACTCATACAGGTAACACCTCTAATGAACATATACAGGTATGCAAAGGTAAACAAAGGCATACATTTCTAATAAACACTACAGGAATACAAATGTATACATTACTAATGAACACATACAGGTATACATCTCTAATGCAAGTATACAGGTATAGAAAGGTAAACATCTCTAATGAACACAACAAGCAACTGAGGCATAAACAAAGTCACAGAAGATATTGTGCCAAACAACTTAGGTTAAGGAGGGTGGTGTGAGGTGGAGGGTGGTGTGAGGTGGAGGGTGATGTGGTGTCAAAGATGATGTGAGGTGGAGGGTGAAGTGGTGTGGAGGGTTGTATGAGATGGTGGGTGGTGTGAGGTGGAGGGTGATGTGGTGTGGAGGGTTGTATGAGATGGTGGGTGGTGTGAGGTGGAGGGTGATGCAGTATGGAGGGTGGTGTGTGGTGAAGAGATATATGAGGTGGAGGTTGGTGTATGGTGGGGGTGGTGTGAGGTGGGGGTGGTGTGAGGTGGAGGGTGATATGGTGAGGAGGGTGGTGTGAGGTGGAGGTCGCTACCTGCAGCCTCTGCCTGCTGCCTCTGTTTGTTAGCCTCGCGTTGCATCTGCTCCTGGCGTTGTTTGTATTTCTTCACATCATTCACTGTAACCAGTAAGTCATGTGAGGTCAATAGAGGAGAGTATGGACAAAGCAATCTTGCATTCAGCATGGCTGCTGATTTTATCAAATGACTGTACAGGTAATGCGACAACATCAGGCACCAGTATATCAATAGTGTATGATATGCTTCTTGTTTTACTACAACGGACAATGGCCAGTAATGATATTGGTAGACTGGGTGACCAAGGACAACCTCCCCACAGCAGTCATTCAATCTCCCTACTAGACACAGACTGGGTGACTCTTGATAACCTCCCCACAGCAGTCATTCAATCTCCCTACTGAACACAGACTGGGTGACTCTTGATAACCTCCCCACAGCAGTCATTCGATCTCCCTACTGGACACAGACTGGGTGACTGATGATAACCTCCCCACAGCAGTCATTCGATCTCCCTACTGGACACAGACTGGGTGACTCTTGATAACCTCCCCACAGCAGTCATTCGATCTCCCTACTGGACACAGACTGGGTGACTGATGATAACCTCCCCACAGCAGTCATTCGATCTCCCTACTGGACACAGACTGGGTGACTCTTGATAACCTCCCAACAGCAGTCATTCAATCTCCCTACTGGACACAGACTGGGTGACTGATGATAACCTCCCCACAGCAGTCATTCGATCTCCCTACTGGACACAGACTGGGTGACTGATGATAACCTCCCCACAGCAGTCATTCGATCTCCCTACTGGACACAGACTGGGTTACTAGGAGAATAGCCGCCATGGCTAGAAGCACACTGGACTTACATCCTGTCTGGTCGCCTCTACAACAGCAGAATCTCCACTGATATAAACAATCTTTCACCCACACTCTATCAGCCAGATAGATGACTAACACATCTGCTTTATAGAGGACAGGCACATCCGTCACATAGAGGACTGACACATCTGTCACATAGAGGACTGATACAACTGCTTCATAGAGGATTGACACAGCTGCTTTATAGAGGACTGACACATCTGCTTTATAGAGAACTGATACATCAGCCTCATAGAGGACTGACACATCTGACACACAGAGGACTGACACATCAGTCACATAGAACACTGACACATCTGTCACATAGAGGACTGACACATCTGTCACATAGAGGACTGACATCTGTCACATAAAGGACTGATACATCTGCTTAATAGAGAACTGACACATCTGCTTTATAGAGGACTGATGCATCAGCCTCATAGAGGACTGACACATCTGACACATAGAGGACTGACACATCTGTCACATAGAGGACTGACACATCTGCTTTATAGAGGACTGATACATCAGCCTCATAGAGGACTGACACATCTGACACATAGAAGACTGACACATCTGTCACATAGAGGACTGACACATCTGTCACATAGAGGACTGACATCTGTCACATAAAGGACTGATACATCTGCTTAATAGAGAACTGACACATCTGCTTTATAGAGGACTGATGCATCAGCCTCATAGAGGACTGACACATCTGTCACACAGAGGACTGACACATCAGTCACATTGAGCACTGACACATCTGTCACATAGAGGACTGACACATCTGTCACATAGAGGACTGACACATCTGCTTTATAGAGGACTGACACATCTGTCACATAGAGGACTGACACATCTGTCACATAGAGGACTGACATCTGTCACATAAAGGACTGATACATCTGCTTAATAGAGAACTGACACATCTGCTTTATAGAGGACTGACACATCTGCTTTATAGAGGACTGATGCATCAGCCTCATAGAGGACTGACACATCTGTCACATAGAGGACTGACACATCTGTCACATAGAGGACTGATACATCTGCTTAATAGAGAACTGACACATCTGCTTTAAAGAATACTGACATATCTGCTATATCAAGGACTGACACATCTGCTTTATAGAGCACAAAGCCAACATCATGACAACAGGACTACAATCACACACAATCTGAGAGACGTACCGATGCGTTTTGATAGCAGCACGTCCTCCAGTATATCATAACGTTCCATTAGCTGCAGGTATCTGTGTAGGTCACCTATGGTGTGATGCTTGTTGGTGGTCCATTGCTCAAACATCACGTTAAATGGGTCCTCTTTCAATTTAAAATTCTGTTGCAAGCAACGATAAGAAAGTGGAATGTAAGAGCAATTGAAATTTCTGCAAACAACATCATTATAAGTCAATTGCCTGAATATCATGACCTGGATATGATGACTTGATTGGATATCATAACTTACCTGGATATCACCACTAATATGGATATGACTAACCTTGATATCATAACTTTAAAAAATGAACAAATTTCATATCATGACTTAAGATGATATGATGACTTCCCTTTATACCATGACTACCCTTGATACCATGACTACCCTTAATATCATACTACCCTTGATACCATGGCTACCCTAGATATCATGACTTATTTGGATACCATAACTCACCAGTATATCATTATAGACAAATTCACAGAGTTCTGCAAGGCCCTGCCAATCCTGCTGCCGGTCATCTGAGCTGAGGGAAGTCAGAGGAGGGTTGAGGTAGTTAGCGAGGGTGCGTCTGGAGGAAACATTTAGGGCAGAGGCAGTGCATGAGGCAGTCTGCTCCCATCCTGCATCAGCTCCTTCTTCATCAGTCATCGCATACATGCGAGACCCAGCCTCCGTAGCCTGTGATGTGACGTCAGGTAGGGTAAATAATAATCACAGTGACGTATGCGTGGAGCATCACATATCCTGTCAAAAAATAAAGAAATGGAAGTGTTATACATGTATTGCCATACTACATTAAAACTTACTGGTTTCCTAATCTGTCTATCATTGTTGAAGTGAGATGGAACGGTCTTGGCTCCTGGAGTGGGTGTGGTTGGAGTGGAGGACTACAGGAGTGGGTTGGGTTGGAGTGGAGGACTACAGGAGTGGGTAGGGTTGGAGTGGAGGACTACAAGAGTAGGTTGGGTTGGAGTGGAGGACTACAAAAGTAGGTTGGGTTGGAGTGGAGGAATACAACAGTGGGTGGGGTTGGAGTGGAGGACTACAAGGGTAGGTTGGGTTGGAGTGGAGGACTACAAGAGTGGGTGGGGTTGGAGTGGAGGACTACAGGAGTGGGTGGGGTTGGAGTGGAGGACTACAAGAGTAGGTTGGGTTGGAGTGGAGGAATACAAGAGTGGGTGGGGATGGAGTGGAGGACTACAGGAGTGGGTGGGGTTGGAGTGGAGGACTACAGGAGTGGGTGGGGTTGGAGTGGAGGACTACAGGAGTGGGTGTGGTTGGAGTGGAGGACTACAAGAGTGGGTGGGGTTGGAGTGGAGGACTACAGGAGAAGGTGGGGTTGGAGTGGAGGACTACAGGAGTGGGTGGGGTTGGAGTGGAGGACTACAGGAGTGGGTGGGGTTGGAGTGGAGGTGGTGGGTGGGGTTGGAGTGGAGGACTACAGGAGTGGGTGGGGTTGGAGTGGAGGACTACAGGAGTGGGTGGGGTTGGAGTGGAGGACTACAAGAGTGGGTGGGGTTGGAGTGGAGGACTACAAGAGTGGGTTGGGTTGGAGTGGAGGACTACAGGAGTGGGTGGGGTTGGAGTGGAGGACTACAAGAGTAGGTTGGGTTGGAGTGGAGGACTACAGGAGTGGGTGGGGTTGGAGTGGAGGACTGGAGTAGGTGGGTTGGAGTGGAGGACTACAGGAGTGGGTGGGGTTGGAGTGGAGGACTACAAGAGTAGGTTGGGTTGGAGTGGAGGGAGTGGGGGGGGTTGGAGTGGAGGACTACAGGAGCCTGATAGGGTTGGAGTGGAGGACTACAGGAGTGGGTGGGGTTGGAGTGGAGGACTACAGGAAGCGTGATAGGGTTGGGACTACAGGAGTGGGTGGGGTTGGAGTGGAGGACTACAGGAGTGGGTGGGGTTGGAGTGGAGGACTACAAGAGTGGGTGGGGTTGGAGTGATTTAGGGCCAGAATTTATTGCTCGGATCGCCATATGCATGCTAAGCAAGTAAGCAGATGGTTGGTATTTTGGTAGGGGGATTGAAACCAGCTGGTATAGTACTACAGTGCAGCCTAATAGAGTTGTTAAGCACCATATTTGGTATTTTAGCAAGCTGCTTGGCAACCGCAACATGGAAACCAAAAATTTGAAGTTTACAGACTTTCAGTCGCTACGCAGTGCAACGGTGTCTGAAAATGGATCCTTACTATGGCAGTCACCATTTTTGTTGTTGGAAATTAACCTTCCTGCTCGTTTTGGCATGATGATGCCCACAACAAGTGGAGATTTGATGAAATCTACATTTTGTAATCTAAGCGGAAATATACACATCAATAGCGAGGTAGTTTTACAAGGCGTAAATGATACACAGCTAACATTCGTGTGGTTCATGGTTTTAGGGAGGCACCGTTATCGATGGAACGATACAACTAAAAAAAACTACTGTACATCATGATTATTTCCAGTCAAATAATAATGTTTAAAAATTTATCATTATGATTTTCGATCAAGTAAACTTTGCTGCACAAATTATAAGATGGCATTATTTATATCTGCGTTAAACGTAGTATTATTGTCAGCGTTAAACGTAGTATTATTGTCAGCGTTAAACGTCGTAATGCATTAACAAAATGATCCCTGAGTG
>CM067357.1:43364730-43499730 GCA_034190875.2 Urechis unicinctus
TGACCAGTGTTTTTCGACCACTGCTGTTTGCTGGGAAGTCGGCTATTGTCACGGGTGGGGGGACTGGTATTGGAAAAGCCATCACACAAGAGCTGTTACATTTGGGTGAATACCTTTTTTTCTGTGCTCTTTATTAATCAGACCTTGTGCAATTCCAAGATTGTTTTGTGGAAGTCACTAGTTGATTTGATATGAAGTGACCCATACCCCCTGTAAATCCAACCGGGACTCAGAACTGCTAACAGGTAGGGCCCCTAGGGGTTGGCAAGTCACGTATTTTGAAGTTTGTCGATATGGAATTTATCTGATTTACAAAGTCAGTTGGACTGTTGCAGTCACTTTCACGATTCACAGCAATTTGGTGTGTGTGAGTGAAACTGTTGGCATGCTTAAATTACTTTTTAAATAATTTATGTCATACCGTTGAATCTATCAACCCTGCTTATTGGAACATCCCAATGATCTATTTGACCTGCATTGGTTGGGAAACTCATCTCTTCTCTCCATCCCGTATCTTTTAACAAATACAGTAGAACTCTGTCATGATACTCAGAATGCGACAAAGCGGGTAATATTCCTGTTGGGGTTTTCTAAATATGAAAGTTTTGTAAGACTTGCACGTATAACAACCTCACACGCTAAGAAACTTTTCCCAAACAAATTCAGTTCGACCTTTATCAGATCCACTGGAGTTGACTTGTCTGTAAACATCAATGCGAATTAACTGGTGGTATATTGTAGTGGCTAGTTGTATCTGCTGTGGGATCTGGTTATTCATTGCCTTGATTTAATGACATGACAGTTGGTTTTGTCACTTCTACCGGACAAGAAACTGACAGTTAAAACTTTTTAAGGGAAAGGGAAAAGAATGCATTAAAGATTTCTCGGGACAGTTACCACGGTGCAGGATGATGGTCGCCTGGTGGGAAAAGACAGAAGAGCATTCCCGCGTTGGAGTAGGATGCGGAAGAGGTTTGGAACTTAAGGCGCTACAGTTAACTGGGTCACGGGGGTATCTGAATTATTTGGAGGTCTTAACGGACTAGATGGGCGCATTCGCGCGACAGCGGCTATGAGTGGGGTACAGCAAAATAACACTGCTGGTGGTTTTGTGATATCAATGGCTATTAGTGAGTGGCAGTTTCCCAATAGTAGCATTTAGAGGGGTTATGAATAAGTATGCAAACATTTGTCGATTCTATGATTGTATGAAATCAATATCTCTTATGCTTCCCAATGTAATGGGTTGGTGATAAGAGTTGCTTATGAATCTACATGAGACACTCTTAGCAGAATATAAACTCATATCCCATTTTATACCATATATGGTGCATCCATGACTACCCAGTAACTGATACAGAAATGATCAAGAATGAATATAGGGATAATTCCATATACATTTATATCAAGACTGCCATCAAGGTAAAAAGATAAACTGAAATTGAAATGCAACATATCAATTGTTATAAAATAGCTCAGTTGACATGGACTTGTTATGTGCTAACCTTTCAGCTTAAACAATTAACTTGCTCTATAGCATGCTATCTATAGTGACTTCAAAGGCCAATGAACATCATTTTCTGTATATAGTTGAACTTGATAAAGGATTCATAACATTATACATTAAAAAAGTGTTCAAAATTATTGGTGATGAGATATGTCATATTGAGTAGACTCAGTAATTGCATGATAAGACATAATGAGTCAGCAGCTACTTTCAAGACTGATTTTTGAGCTGAAATTGTCATATCTCGTAGTACATATCTAAGGGGTAAGGTGTATGTACCATGATCATATAGGCGTTTTTTCACTTGAGCTTTTCACAGAGACAACTTAAGCCAAATCTGAACTAGTCACTGCATAGTTTGAAAATTTTCATGTCAATATCTCCTCAGGTGTAGCAACCACATAGATTTTCTTAATGCTCGGGATCCAAAATGGTTATGTATTGTATTCAGGATATCAGACATTCATAGGGTGGTTATTGAGTAAGTAAAGTATGGTTGTGCATGGGAATATACTGAAAGGACCTAATAATGGATTTGACAACCTTCATTAAGGCTTTTATGAAGTTTTAAGTCGTCTACTGTCCAAAAATCCACTTAAAAAACAAAATCATCATTCAAATTAACGCTGATAAATTTTTGTTAGGCTCTCATTCCGAGAGGTCTTTGTGCTTAAATAAGGCTCCAATTACACTGATAAATACCTACAATTTACAACAATAACTTACACTAATCAACTATAGCCATTTGGTGGGGTTAAATGCACATAGTTGATGAAAATAAGCGAAAATACATCAGAAATGGAGAAAATGTGTGAAAAAAACAGCCTTTCGGGCCATCAAAGGTTTTTAAATATTGAAATCAGATTTTAGATATGAAGCATTTGATTTACAGACATAATAATTAGCAATTATATTCTCCACCATACAGCAATTGAACATAAGTTATTAAACATATATATTTCATTCTAGATTAAGCAGGATAGTTGTCCAAAATAGGGCCATAATTGGAAAAATGGCTCGGACACAAAATCAACATTTTGACCATCTGTATCACAGATAATCACTTTAAAGGAGGATTTCTTAGCGTACAATTTCTAAAAGGAGGCCACAAATAACCAAGTTAAAGCTTTACATTTGCAAGTTATAGTTAAATGTTGACATAATTACACATTATAATCTCCTCATACTGGAAAGGCAACTTTTTCTGAGGCCGTGTCCAAATTGGACCCTAATTTTTGACTACAAAATATGCAATAACTTAATAACACAATATCCAATTCCAAAAAAGTTTTGAGATGCTCACGGTGAGGTCTTTCCAATGAACTATTTATATATGCAATACAACCCTTTTGAATTTTTCATTGGCCACCCTAGTAGGGGACGACCCTTGATTGAAGTGATGCACTCCGAACGAAGAGATTGAAGGGATTTTAGTCACAAAGGGTGTGGAACAAGTGCGGTTGAATATTCAGCCATTATTGTAAACGAAACCTGAAAAACAAGTACCAGATTACCATTGCCATATATTTACATATTTCTGTATGAAAAGAAAAAAAAAATACCTCAGCCATAGTGGTCCCCGGGGGCTGTGGATAGCATATGCCATGGTAAATACTGTGACCTCTCTTAATGATAATATTTTATGCATTGCATAGTATCAACCATAATCAGCGTCATGCACATGTGTACTCATATTATATTTAATGCAATTCATATCGTAATAAGCGTCGTAACTCGTAAGGCAGTGTGGAGTCATAATCCCCCGCCCCTCAAGTATCAAACCTCGATATCTTGGGTCCCGTTGCTCGTGCTGACAATTTTATTGTTACCGGGTGTGCTCTAGATTAGTTCCCTGACCATATGTCGCCAATAAATGTCAATTCCCCTGGTCCAACTCAGGTGTCCGTACCACTCTCCATGGCAGACATGTTTGACGCTTCACTAACATAACATGCGAATCCTAGCCTGGGGAGAAGCCGATGGGCAAGGAGATCGTGCCCGTACTTGTAGGCAGGCCCCTATGTAGCAGCTGACGCCCAATCAGAAACCTCAGCGCTTGTTGGCGACGCCACACTTGTATAAACACATCCGCATTACCAGATGTTAAAAACACATTCAGTATTCGGGCAACGATACAGTCACCGTCGTACGGACCAAGTTTGAAGGCCGACTCTGTACGGCATGTAGCAGTTTGGAATTCCAGCTCAGCATAGTTTTGCAATTTATATTCGGATTTGCGGGATACAGAATCCGTACTCCTACATTCAGTTACCATTCAATTGACGTCTCGTCTTCATCACTGCGACCATAAATAGTGCCCGTGTCATAATTGGAGGAGAATCTGGAGTAATCACCTTTTGGCTGATCACAGAAAAGTCACCCTCAAAATTAAGGTATGTCAGGCAGATAAGGCTATCAACGCCACGGACAACCCTGGCCAAAGCCTATGCCTTACTACCTGACACCGGCTACCTCATCGCAGAAGTCTCCAAGTGCAACACCATACCCTAAAACAGCCCTGACAAAGAATAAGTCACCAAGCAAACACCGACGGGATCAAGCCCGCCTGGAAACCTTCTTGTCTAAGAAGAAAGGTGAGAAGAGTACCATTCCATTCAGTACTGGCATCCGACTGGATGGAATGCGTAAACACAAGCGCCCCAAGAATGCACCATAAAAGAGAAACTCTGAGACAACGCTAGAAGAAATGCAACCTGGTGAGTGAGATTGAAGGATTGAAAGACCAATTGCTAGACGCCCAAATTAAACTTGAAAACGTGTGAGGTTTGCCGCGAGGACAATTGGTGACAAACACCTCCATGTTGGAAAAACTGGAAGAGCTACGAGACGAAAATCGAACACTACGCGAACAAATAAGTATGTTGAAAAGGAATAAAACTCTTACCGATCAATTAAGAGACCTCCACAGGAGCTTAACACAGGAATGAGACAATGTTAACTTTAGACTTACCACCTTTTGTCTCGTAGTGTTGTAGCCAATTTCGAGTGTTTCGGGGCAGCTTGCGTGTATCTGAATTGTGTTGGCATTTTCCTGTATTTATCGCTGATTGGATTATGTAACGAAAGCGGTATCTGTTAACAAGCGCAATAAATTGGAGTGGAACGTGTTGACAAGGTAAGGTGTTGATTTGGAATAAGGGCCACCGAACATGAGGGTCAATTTTGCTTGTCCCAACATGCCGAAACAGAGGTTGTAATAAAGGTATATGAATTGTGGTGTGGCTTGGGTTGGAGTGTTATGAGTGTGAGTGCGAGCAGATAGTGTGTGCATGTGTATGAGCGTGTTTGTGGGGGGTGATAATACCATAGAACAATTTCATATATGCTCATAACCTGGGAAGCAAATTAGTAAAGATGAATATTATTTGGTGTCACCCAAACATTAAAAGAAACCTGGTCAATGTGATAGCTTGTAAATTATAAATTGGTACTGCGTTGTGATTTTAGGATGCCGTGTTTTAATTGCATCTCGTCAAGAAGATAAAATCAGAAAAGCAGCGGAGCTGATGAAAGCTCAGATCCCCGATTCAAGTCCTGCACAAATTGAATTTGCTCCATGCAACATTAGGAATGAATCTGAGGTTAGTCACTGGCATGACCCGACATTGAGTTGAGAATGAATCTGAGGTTAGTCACTGTCATGACCCGACATTGAGTTGAGAATGAATGTGAGGTTAGTCACTGTCATGACCCGACATCGAGTTGAGAATGAATCTGAGGTTAGTCACTGGCATGACCCGACATTGAGTTGAGAATGAATGTGAGGTTAGTCACTGGCATGACCCGACATTGAGTTGAGAATGAATGCGAGGTTAGTCACTGGCATGACCCGACATTGAGTTGAGAATGAATCTGAGGTTAGTCACTGGCATGACCCGACATTGAGTTGAGAATGAATGTGAGGTTAGTCACTGGCATGACCCGACATTGAGTTGAGAATGAATGTGAGGTTAGTCAAAGGCATGACCCGACATTGAGTTGAGAATGAATGTGAGGTTAGTCACTGGCATGACCCGACATTGAGTTGAGAATGAATCTGAGGTTAGTCACTGGCATGACCCGACATTGAGTTGACCAACATTTTTTAAAGTGATCTCTATCATTTGTTGATATGGTACAGTACATATAATGTACTGGACAATCAGAATGAGTGGTGAATCATTTGTTCAATGGGGCACTGCCTAAAATAAATATATCCATGTACTTGTGCTTAAACTACTCTGATATACACATGTAGCTTTTTGAATAAGAATTGACATTTATATAACTAAAGTATTAAATGTGACATTCAAGATACCTAAATTGATATTGTTTTGAGTGTCAAGAGTTGTGTTGGGTCCAGGTAGAGAACCTGGTTTCCACAGCTCTCACCAGGTTTGGTAAGATTGACTATTTGGTGAATAATGCTGGAGGTCAGTTCCCCAGTCCGGCGGAGGGCATCACAAAGAAGGGATGGAATGCAGTGATTGACACCAACCTCACAGGCACATTCTTCTGCTGCCAACAAGGTCAGTCTCACATGGCTGCTGCCAACAAGGTCAGTCTCACATGGCTGCTACCAACAAGGTCAGTCTAACATGGCTGCTGCCAACAAGGTCAGTCTCACATGGCTGCTGCCAACAAGGTCAGTCTCACATGGCTACTGCCAACAAGGTCAGTCTCACATGGCTACTGCCAACAAGGTCAGTCTCACATGGCCGCTCATGATTAGCTCCCGATTTGGATAGTTTGCAATTTCAAATATTATTTAACGATTCTGCTATTGATTGAAATCCATTTTTTCAATTACAACAAGGCTAGTAAATTCCGTACGCATTGTGAAACGTTGAATTCCCTCCCTCACAGATCAGTTATGTGTTCCCTGTGTGTGACATGTTACCGGTGGGGGCTGTAGTCTACAAACAGTGGATGGAGCAACACGGAGGCGTGATTGTGAATATCATTGCGGACATGTGGAAAGGATTTCCTGGCATGGTGTATGTATTTCATAATCAAGCTTTGTTGACAAGTGTGAAGTGCAATATTTGTCCATTATTTGTGTATGGTATTGATCACTGTTTCAAGAGCTTCTATTTCCTTGAATTGTCCCCAGATAAGTAGTATATGTATCTTTACATTGCATTATCTGGCAGCCACACAGGAGCAGCCCGTGCTGGAGTAGACAACCTCACTAAGACACTGTCCATCGAGTGGGCCCCCAGTGGAGTCCGCATCAATGCTGTAGCACCTGTATGTCAACATCATAATGTTCTGTACATTCATCTGATTAGTCATACCATCAACAAATAGGAATGATTATTTCTTTTAATGATGACACAATGGCAATTTTATCTCAAAATGGGGCTTGACATTGTTACTTTTTGTTCACCTTTCTGATACCAGAATCTCACTTTGAAACATCATGCTCTGTGCAATATAACCCTTAGCTCAACACTTGTTTCTTCCACTCATGCATTGTGCAATATAACCCTTAGCTCAACACTTGTTTCTTCCTCTCATGTGTTGTGCAATATAACCCTTAGCTCAACACTTGTTTCTTCCTCTCATGTGTTGTGCAATATAACTCTTAGCTCAACACTTGTTTCTTCCACTCATGCATTGTGCAATATAACCCTTAGCTCAACACTTGTTTCTTCCACTCATGCATTGTGCAATATAACCCTTAGCTCAACACTTGTTTCTTCCACTCATGCATTGTGCAATATAACCCTTAGCTCAACACTTGTTTCTTCCTCTCATGTGTTGTGCAATATAACCCTTAGCTCAACACTTGTTTCTTCCTCTCATGTGTTGTGCAATATAACCCTTAGCTCAACACTTGTTTCTTCCACTCACACTCTGTGCAATATAACCCTTAGCTCAACACTTGTTTCTTCCACTCATGCATTGTGCAATATAACCCTTAGTTCAACACTTGTTTTTTCCACTCATGCATTGTGCAATATAACCCTTAGCTCAACACTTGTTTCTTCCTCTCATGGGTTGTGCAATATAACCCTTAGCTCAACACTTGTTTCTTCCACTCACACTCTGTGCAATATAACCCTTAGCTCAACACTTGTTTCTTCCACTCATGCATTGTGCAATATAACCCTTAGTTCAACACTTGTTTTTTCCACTCATGCATTGTGCAATATAACCCTTAGCTCAACACTTGTTTCTTCCTCTCATGTGTTGTGCAATATAACCCTTAGCTCAACACTTGTTTCTTCCACTCACACTCTGTGCAATATAACCCTTAGCTCAACACTTGTTTTTTCCACTCATGCTCTGTGCAATATAACCCTTAGCTCAACACATGTTTCTTCCACTCACCTGTTTATCCTTTTGACAGGGCAGCTCCATCAACTCTGAGACAGCAGCTGCCAATTATAAACAGCTCAGTGCAGATATATTTAGGCTACAGATACCCAACATACCTGCCAAACGTCTGGGAACCGTTGAGGAGGCAAGTTGAACTGTCTTTAAGTTGCTTGTAATGAATTGCAGTATGGTAGTTTATTTTTATAAGAAATAATTATTTGAAGATATGTCCAACAACGCCTACAAAGCCTGCCTTGTTTCAGAGGCTCATCTGCTACCCACATCAAATCTAACTGCATGTGACATCATTTCAGCAGTCTGTCTTACAACTTATTACTGTGAAGTTTTCTGTCAGAAGTATTTTGCATTTGGCTGCCTTCATACTATCCTGCTGTATATGATATCATATAAGGAGTCTGTATGATGAAGGTTTAGATCCAGATGCCCTCCAGTCTTGATGGGGATAAATGACAATGACCCTTTGGGTGATTTTGCCCTCATGGCACAAGCTTTTTATGAAATGGAACATCCATACAGATGTACATAACACCATCATGGCCTTTGCTCTCAATAGCCTGTTTATATTTTCAGATCTCTGCGGCTGTGTGTTTCCTTCTGTGTCCCGCAGCGGCCTTCATCAGTGGCGAGACACTGAAGGTAGATGGCGCCCACAGTCTCTACGCCACATCTGGCTTGTGGAACATTCCTGGTTGGTATTCATCTGTTTATGCTTGGCTGTATGTGGGAATTAGGGAGCTGATTGAAAGAATTCCCAGTCTTTAATTTTTGTTCTAAATACCTATTTTCAAATAGGAACAATGAATTACAGTGTGGGTGTTATATAGGAACTGACGAGCTGTATTCATGCAGAATAAAGTGTTATTCCATTTCTTAGTGCTTCCTTTAAATAAGATGAATGTGTTTGGTTTCAGATCATGACAGGATACCTGCCTACACCTGGCAACAAGATGCTGAAGACGGCCACAAGAAATCCAAACTTTGATGTCTCATTCTTGATGACTTCATTTCATATTTTGTATGTGGGAGTGACTGAAAACCATTAAATATCTCAATCACTTTTATAAGTCTATTTTGCTTTAATGTTTGGTGAGGATGATTTCTTGTACCTCCTCCACAGCAGGGTCCTCACCTTCCTGTTAAATAACCCTTTAAATGGATCTGTACATTGGGGTCTACGTGCTTGTTGCATGTGCTAGTTATGGGGATGTATTGAGTAATACGTGATTGTCGGCCAGAAAATGTGCCGGGTCTACAAATAACAAGCGCCGTTAATTACAGTTGTTCGATTTATAGACCATAGCTCTGGTCGAACGGTAATATAAATATATACCAGACGTCTTGTAGGGCTATGTTCACCAGAGATATATCCGGCTAGAAAACGATGCTATCTACGTTATGATCCACATAATCACTGCGTTATGATTCGCTGGTTTCGGTGTGCAGCCATGGACGGTGTTGGCTGTGCTGGCATAGTCAGACCTGAGATTATAGCAACATTAAAAGGGCTCTTTCTAATTGGCTTATGCGGTGAGCTCTTCTAGCACGCCCATCGTCATGTGGCGCTACCACAAACCAACAAAAGCACATGGGACTGCTGTTTATGTTGGAAGTAATGGAGACATCTTATTGGTCGAGGCGACAGTGCCTCCAATTTTCCGTGTGGATGTTAGTTAGACATCATGACAAACAGTGCGCTGAAAACATAATATATTTTGTTGGGAGTGAGCCCTCTTAGTATAGATATAAGCTCTTTGCTCCCGGCGGCCAGTTCTGATAAATAGACCACTTGTTCCACACTTCCAGTGCCAGTTCACGGACTGTCATGGGCATAATGAATGATATCATAACCTGTTAATATAATCAATGTAAGAGTAAGATCGATCAAGGTGCATATATTTGTCGAAAAAAAATCCCAATCTGACGGCGAACAAACAGCTTAAAAACTGAATGAAATGTTCCCGCCTGAACCACCTTAACAAGCCTTCCTGTGAAACCAAATCAAGCAATGCTATTAAATTCCGATGTCTTCACCCGGCCACACAACCCGTGATATGGTATTTGAAAACATGATGTATTATCGAAATCTATAACCGATGATATTCATTACTCTGCGATTTGGCAGATATTGGTTTTGTCGATGCGGAAGGCAAGGTTGATGTAAGATATACATGTATATTGTACATAATCATGTGTGAAATTAGTGTTGAACCTTAATTCCTCTATCATTATCTTCTTCTTGTGTCTCGTCTCCTGGTTGTCAACTCTTCCAATAGAGTGAATCATATTGCATGTTTGTAATCCAAAATATTACAAATGAAACGTGAAACATAGTTAAATGGTGTAACAAAGTGGTGGCTCACTGTCCCGGGGGGGGTGGGGGGCACTTAATGGTATAGAGGTAGTACATATGTGCCGCGCGACGGGGTATGTTTTTTCGGCCTCTTGACTTGTACGACGGGTTTTTTGGCCTCATACTTGTACAACGGGGTATGTTTTTGAGCTTCAATCTGTACGAGGGGTTATACATTCGCATAATACCTTGTACGACGGGGTATGCTTTTGGCCATTTTGACCTTGTACGACGGGTACGGGTTTTCGAGGTCCTGCGGCACACCCCTATCCAGAATAAGGCCAAGTGCCCCCCCCCCGGGCTCACTGTGAGGATCGGCTACTACAATGAAGTGAGTGTGAAAGGCGCAGGTGTGCTGAGGTAAAATCTGAACCAGTTTTTTTCGTGGGAAGAGAATAGTTATCACATGACGTTGTCCGTCGTGGTAGATGATACGGACAACGCAGATAAGTGTCCGGTATATTTATATATATATATATATATATATATATATATATATATATATATATATATATATATATATATATATATATATATATATATATATATATATATATATATATATATATATATATATATATACATATATATATATATATATATATATATATATATATATATATATATATATATATATATATATATATATATATATATATATATATATATATATATATATATATATATATATATATATATATATATATATATAGGCGGTACTAAGGCCAAGACTGGTCCCAGTATGCAATAACTAAATCGATTGTACATGGGTTAATGCTCGTTTTGGAACAATGCTATGATGTTTTGTCATGCTGGTATCTGGAAGCGTGACGTCGACTTTGTCGGCATTAATTACTCAACACTGTCATGTGAGATATCGATGAGTTATTACTTGAAAGAACAAAATGACCCCCTCATGCAATGTCACTTATATTTTTCTAGTTTCATGGAATTGTTGCCATTTTATTATCTGAAAGCAGTATGTGCCAATTATTACTGCCATATAAATCTGGAAATATCAGGAACAGAAATATTACTCATTCGAGGAAGACCCATCGATGTAAGCCTAGTCGGCTAAGATCTGTTCCATTGTGACTCTGGGAGTGCAGCATCTCACGGCGTTGTGGACAGAGCCCATCCCGGGACAATACGCTGAGCTGCTACAGTCAGCCAGCATGACAGATCCACAGCTGCCGGCAGCCAGTTCAGTCTGTCCACATTCAATGAATACACCGTCTTTTCCGCACTTCCAGTGACAATCCACCAGATCTAGAGACTGCACGGCAAAAAGTGACGTACGGCGACACTAATGAATAATAACGAATAATATATATCACTATAAGAGCAATCCTCGTTTGAAGGGTGCATTTCATAAAAAATCATAAACATTTTGTTGTGGAAAAAACCCTTCTTGAACTGGAGTTTGAGCGATAGTAACAACAGATGACGCTATTGCTCATGCTGTTCCCGCCTATTGGCGTAGTTTTGTTAGCTACTTTCGCAGGCTGTATTCAAGGCCTTTGTATCGATGAATTATCGATGATTTTGTGTTCCAGAGACTTTGAAAAGATTACAATCGAGTCATTTTAGCAACTAGACAAAAAACGGAAAGAAATTTAAAAATGAACCAAGCACCGAACAAAAATTACATTTGCGGAAGGGAACCAGCTCCATACAAGGCAATCAGGGATCATTTTGTTTCTAGATTATTACGTTTAATACAGCAACAATATATAATGTCATCTTATTTTGTGCGGCAAATTTTCTTCAGCCGAAAAATATGCTGATCAATTTTCAAAATTATTATCAAGTTAGAATACACGATGTACAGTAAATAATCTCTGACGTGGAGTCGTATCGTCTCATCGATAAACGCCATCTCCCTAAAACCGAGAATCGCATGACTGGTGACTGACTGTAAATGACTCCGCGCGCCGCATGACTGGTGAATGACTGTAAATGACTCCGCGCGCCGCATGACTGGTGACTGACTGTAAATGACTCCGCGCGCCGTATGACTGTTGACTGACTGTAAATGACTCCGCGCGCCGCATGACTGGTGACTGACTGTAAATGACTCCGCGCGCCCTATGTATATTTGATCAATCTTCACTCATTAAAGCTATGGGCTAAACCCACATGCTAAATAGTAACTTTCGCCCCATCCTTAAGTACTGTATAATGCGACAGTGCATTGTACCGACACTCACTGGAGATTGAAGCAGAAACCTCATTCTCCGCTCCACAACCGCAATTTGACTGCAGTGTTCATGACATTTTCAAAAAAAAGGCAGGCTGGTCACCGATAGCCTGGCCAGTCAGGATGGGCCAAGGAAATCATCATTATCGAATTTAAGTCTTAGTATCCATGACCACATTTCACAAAAATTAGACCGACGAGTACGCAAGGGTAATTTCCGCGGGAATTTCCGTCAACAAATTGGCTCTGGATCTATTTTCAGAGACCGCAGCGCTACGCAGTGACTACTTTGAACTTTAGGTATCCAAGGTGCGGTTGCCAAGTAACTTGCTAGGCAACCTCATTCCCGATATGGGGTCGAACACTCTTAAACTCGAATGCGATTTTGATGTAAACTTTCGTTGGTACACAGCAAATGTTACCACCATCCGGGTGAACCATTATGACCGAACTTGACAAGTGCTTCCGTCCCCTTTTCTTCAAACTCTTATTTTAATTGATCTAGGAAGCCATGCTGTCTATCGCTCCTCTGGGCATTCTTTCTAAATCGAACGGTCTGACCCTGATATAATTGTATTCACCACGTGATTACTCTTGGAAAAATACTGATTCAACAATGATATTGGCTAACCCGGGTCTGATGTGCCACAGCACATTCTCATGTGTAATGGCAATATATCATATCAAGACAATCTAAAGACAAAACAAAAGGAATCAGTGTGGATATCCAGGCGCGTACTAAGGTATCGTATGGCAGGGAACGAACCTTGATTCTGTATCCGTCTGGTACACCCGGAAACTCATACGCTGATGTGGCGCAGATAACCAGTAGAGCGGTAAATACAAGCTTCATCTGCGCAGAAAGACGGTGCTCGTGTCATTATCATCACTATTCTAAATATACTCATACACTCAAATTATGAGATATTGGCGAAGCTGTGTCGTGCTTTTGATGAACAATAAGATATCGATTTCATACCAAGAAACTAAAATAAAGATAGTTACCTTCATAGGGTCACAAACACACTGAGCTACGGTAGGAAGCAACCAATGTGTTGAATTAAAAACGATCTTTTGACTGGTTTTCGGCTTGTGTGAGCAGAGCAGGTGCGTATTAATGTAGGGCTGTTTTTATGTGGGAATGGTCAGTTGTGACGATAAATTAATGAACTATGACCTTGTTGAGAAAATATGCAATCTATAGTACGGTATATATATATATATATCACATATCTGATTGTGAATCTGCGACGGAAAAACAACATTAATTGAATCTCTCCTGCCTGCGCGTGGATCACATACACCGTGCATTCTCCAACTGACGACCTAGGACGTTATGATGAAAAGATACATACTGGGCTAAATCCCGGGGGGGGGGGGCACTTAAGTGTATAGAGGTAGTATATATGTGCCGCGCGACGGGGTATGTTTTTTTCGGCCTCTCGACTTGTATGACGGGTTTTTTGGGCTTCATACTTGTACGACGGGGTATGTTTTTCAGCTTCAATCTGTCAGAAGGGTTATACATTCGCACAATACTTTGTACAACGGGGTATGCTTTTGGCCATTTTGACCTTGTACGACGGGTACGGGTTTTCGAAGTCCCGCGGCACACCCCTATCCAGAATAAGGCCAAGTGACCCCCCCTCCTCCCCCCCACCCCCCGGGGCTAAATCCCAGTTCCCGTCGGCGATTTCGTGCAATTTCATTTTCTCCCCCTTTTACGTGTGGTTGCTGAAATGAACTTGTTATCAAGCAAAACAAATCAAAGAAAATATATCGATATAAGCGTCTTGGAAACATGCCTTCGTCTATCTTTAAGAAAATCAAACGAAGCGTGATGGCCTCATTCTCTGGTATTATCGCTCTGCCTCTTAATGTCCATCATGTATCATATTGGGTCAATTCTCCCCGTCCTGTCATAAAGCTGATTCAGAATGTCCCTCCAGATGGAAGTGCATCCAGCAACAGACGTGACTGGTCTTGGTTGACGCTATGATTTTCAGTCTTGATAGCATCAATGGATGCCCTGGGGGGATCTCCTCCACTGGTCGCTTTTCTCTTTGCCTTTTCCACAGCCATTAGTCCTTTTTACGATTTTATGAGGGGCACAGAGGTGGGGCACAGAGATGGGGCACAGAGATGGGGGCACAGAGGTGGGGGCACAGAGATGGGGGCACAGAGGTGGGGCACAGAGATGGGGACACAGAGGTGGGGGCACAGGGATGGGAGCACAGAGATGGGACACAGAGGTGGGGGCACAGAGATTGGGGCACAGAGGTGGGGGGCACAGAGATGGGGGCACAGAGGTCGGGGCACATAGATGGGGCACAGAGATGGGGTCACAGAGGTGGGGGCCACAGGGATGGGGGCACAGATATGGGTTACAGAGGTGGGGGGCACAGAGGGTGGGGGCACAGGGATGGGAGCACAGAGGTGGGGCACAGAGGTGGGGGCACAGAGATTGGGGGCAAAGAGATTGGGGGGCACAGAGGTGGGGGCACAGAGATTGGGGCACAGGGATGGGGGCACATAGATTGGGGCACAGAGATGGGGCACAGAGATGGGGCACAGGGATGTGGGCACATAGATGGGGCACAGAGATGGGGTCACAGAGGTGGGGGCCACAAGGATGGGGGCACAGATATGGGTCACAGAGGTGGGGGGCACAGAGGTGGGGGGCACAGGGATGGGGGCACAGATATGGGTCACAGAGGTGGGGGGGCACAGAGGTGGGGGCACAGAGGTGGGGGGCACAGAGGTGGGGGCACAGAGGTGGAGGGCACAGAGGTAGGGGCACAAAGGTGAGGGCACAGAGATGGGGGCACAGAGGTGTGTCATGCTGTTTTATAGCCAAGTCATTGGTGGAAGCGGGCGTAATTGCTATCGGAGGGAGAGTTTTAATGAAATTCTCATCACCAGGGGAAGATTTTGATGGGGTGGGATAAATTCGGTTTGACG
Source organism: Urechis unicinctus (assembly GCA_034190875.2). Classification (NCBI taxonomy): domain Eukaryota; kingdom Metazoa; phylum Annelida; class Polychaeta; order Xenopneusta; family Urechidae; genus Urechis; species Urechis unicinctus. Next base: position 43,380,094 of record CM067357.1, read on the forward strand.
AAATTAGTATTTCGTTTGGAGCATTGGATGCGGAAGCACCTGCTTCAGGCATCACCGATTCAATGCGCGTTGAAAAACGCATTGTCACTTTTTAGCCGCTCTTTGCTGGTACTTTCGCCATTGGAACTGTCGGCAGCTCTCCATCAGAGTTAGCAAACCTCATCCGATGTCAGTGTCCACCTTCAGCTGCGGTCTCCCCTAGGATTGGCAGTGAGGATAATCACGTTCCCTCCCGTCGATGTAACAAGTTAATGGGTATACATACAAAGTGTAGTCCGCAGAGAGAGTCTGGTTTTGGCCCTCCGCGCCGAGCTTATGATGTAAGAGGCACCACACCGACAAGTGTGATGTTTCCAAGAAAATCATCTGGAGGCTTATGTTCAAAGGTCAAAATCATATCAATATTAAATAATCGAATATACAAATATCCAACAGGGCAACTCATCATAAATATTTGTTACACCATGACCAAATTAGTCTATACCAGGTTTACTATATGTGAAATGACTCGCTGGTGATGTTCCTATAAAAAAGGACAAGTGCACCCTCAACTAGACCAATAACTGCTGAGCCAATTTGACAATCTTCCATTCTTAGTTAATGCATTAGGTCATACGGTGGCACATTTGGAGAGAAAAAGTGAGGTATTAAACATAGAAATAGCGCATAGTCAAGCAACGATCACACTGGAAACTTTACATAGGCGACGATGGTAGTTGAGTGCACCAATAAAAACTTTACCTGAGACTTTTCGACGACCTGAATAATCTTCAAGTAAATAAAAAGTGAACGATGTCGAATATCTTTATCCGTTGCTTAGGATAAAACCGTGAATTGGGCTACGGAAGTTCACTTGCGCATGCGCATATTCCTTCGACCAATGGAGGCCAGGCCAAGAAGGCAACCGCCAGTGTTGGACGTTATGATGTTTGAATTGTGTAAATGAGAACGAGAGTGGCATCAGGGTGATGTATGAATCAGGGTAATGTAAGAATCAGGGTGATGTATGAATCAAGTCGATGTATGAATCAGCGTGATGTATGAATCAGGGTGATACATGAATCAGGGTGATGTATGAATCAGCGTGATGTATGAATCAGGGTGATGCATGAATCGGTGCGATGTATGTGTATGAATCAGGGTGATGTATGAATAAGAGTGATGTTTGAATCAGGGTGATGGATGAATCAGGGTGATGTATTAATCAGTGTGATGAATGAATAAGGGTGATGTATGAATCAGAGTGATGTATGAATCAGCGTGATGCATGAATCAGGGTGTTACATGAATCAGGGTGATGCATGAATCAGGGTGATGTATGAATCAGGGTAAAGTATGAATAAGAGTGATGTATGAATAAGAGTGATGTTTGAATCAGGGTGATGGATGAATCAGGGTGACGTATGAATCAGGGTGATGTATTAATCAGTGCGATGAATGAATCAGGGTGATGTATGAATCAGAGTGATGTATGAATCAGCGTGATGTATGAATCAGGGTGATACATGAATCAGGGTGATGTATGAATCAGCGTGATGTATGAATCAGGGTGATGCATGAATCGGTGCGATGTATGTGTATGAATCAGGGTGATGTATGAATAAGAGTGATGTATGATTCAGGGTGATGTATGAATCAGGGTGATGCATGAATCAGGGTGATGTATGAATCAGAGTGATGTATGAATCAGCGTGATGTATGAATCAGGGTGATGCATGAATCAGGGTGAAGTATGAATCAGAGTGATGTATGAATCAGCGTGATGTATGAATCAGGGTGATACATGAATCAGGGTAATATATGAATCAGGGTGATGTATGAATCATAGTGATGTATAAATCAGTGTAATGTATGAATGAGGGTGATGCATGAATCAGGGTGATGTATGAATCATAGTGATGTATGAATCAGGGTGATGTATGAATCAGGGTGATGTATGAATCAGAGTGATGCATGAATCAGGTTGATGTATGAATCAGGGTGATGTGTGAATTAGAGTGATGTATGAATCAGAGTTATTCATGCATCACCCTGATTCAAACATCACCCTGATCAATACATCACCCTGATTCATACATCACTCTTATTGATGCATTAACCTGATTCGTGCATCGCCCTGATTCATACATCAGAGTGATGTATGAATCAGGGTGATGTATGAATCAGGGTGATGTATGAATAAGAGTAATGTATGAATCAGGGGGATGCATGAATCAGGGTGATGCATAAATCAGGGTGATGTATGAATCAGGTTGGTGTATGAATCGGGGTGATGCATGTATCAGGTTTATGCGTGGAGATTTAATCAGGGTGACAATGATGAGAATGAATAAGGGTGATTTGGTGGTGATTGAAGCAGGATGACTTACGGATACTGAATCAGATTCAATCTCCAAAACATCTCCCTGCTTTAATCTTCAGGGCAATGCTATAGAAATAGAATCAGTGTGCTGTTGTAGAGATTGTATAAGGGTGATTTGGTGGAGATGTAATCAGGGCGATTTGGTGGAAATTTAATCAAGGCGATGCTACCCGTTGGTGTTGAGTAAGGGACGGGCGCTGTGACAATATAAGCGTAGTGAATACTTCAAGTAGAGATGGTAGACGAGGTAACATCAATCTTAAAAAAACAAGGCAAGAGTTTTGTCCCTTATGATAGGCATATACTCCGGGATAATAAGCGGTAACATATCACAGGACACATAACAACAGAGAATCACAAATCAGGACACATAACAACAGAGAATCACAAATCAGGACACATAACAACAGAGAATCACAAATCAGGACACATAACAACAGAGAATCACAAATCAGGACACATAACAACAGAGAATCACAATTCAGGACACATAACAACAGAGAATCACAAAAGCTATCTCTTGCCATCTTCACTATTAACATGACATAACAGTCATACAATGATGATATGCATCGGTGTCTTCAGCCATGTTGACGTGCACATCTGGTTTTTCAGCCTTGTGTATGGATACAACTGGAGTTTTCAGTCATGTTAACGAATGCAACTGGTGTCTTCAGCCATGTTTACTAATGCAATTGGTGTCTTCAGTCATGTTAACGAATGCAGTTGGTGTCTTCAGCCATGTTTACTAATGCAACTTGTGTCTTCAGCCATGTTTTCTTATGCAGCTGGTGTCTTCAGTAAGGTATTATACGCCTGGACTCATGTCTTCAGCCATGGCTTAGTATTCAATCGGTGTTTTCGATGTCAATGATTTAGCTCTAGATACGTAGGCACCATCTTATTGGCTGATCGGCACGGCAGGGTGGACACGCACGGCCCCCCGGCGTCCACCAGCCGGGGATTACTACTCGCGTCCGACTTCCGTCTCATGTCTATATAGCCCTCGTTCACTGGGAGGCTACTACAACTACCCTCTGTACGCACATTCTTAGACGTATCATATAAGTCATTATCAAACATAATCCGAGCAGTGGCGTCGGAATCATGGCCTTCCAATCGTGAGCTATTTTGTTCGGTCGCCATTTTGTCGGGAACACTTGGTAATGGCAGCTGTTCCCGCTGAGCGCATGGAGGGCTACTGACCCCTGGCGATTTTTGCATGACTTGCATATGATATAAGTCGTTTTCTATTATGTGGTCATTTTTCACGTCGGTCACAAAGTGCACTTCGTCATACACGTTATGATGTCCAAAATTTTCACAGCCGTTATGATCCACCGAGTTGCATGTGGCGTGGTCGTTCATGGTCGTTTGTGCTCGTCTGTATTCGCAATATGGATGTTCTACTGGGGCGACAGCAGCAGACAGTCTGCTTCTAGCGCCCACACTACCACACTCGCTCGACATACCATAACAGGATGATGTGGACATGACTTTTCTCTTGCGTACGGCGGGTTGTTGTTCTTGCCTCTTCATTCGCCAGCTGCAGCAGCCAACAACCACAACATCAGCGCAAAACATGTCATCATCAACAGACGGTCAACCGAGGTAATATCACGTCTTTACTGCTGTCCAAATGAACAATATAACCGGTGCTAACTGCTAATTAGTCAAGGAGCGTTCATTTAAGAGGAAAACTCCTAATGAGAAGCACATATGAAGTAACGGGTCTCAGATCTCGTGAGCGCCTCCGTTATTTGGCCGCTGGCTGCCTAAGATAAGCCAGAGTGGTGCTGAGAAGCAGACTGACCCACTCAGGTTACGCTACTCCCTATATAGCTTTGAAGACTTAAGGTCAAGTTGAGGTCGTCAACTTGACAATGATGGTCATGTTACCAGGTTTCCTGTTTCAGTCTCATCGCTATTGGCTGCTCACACCCCAGTCATTTGAGGAGGACATCTGTCATATAACAGTGGCCATATATAGAAACTCGTAAGAGAAAGCGAACTGGAGATCCACTGGCAGATGGGGGCTAGAATCTAGTAAATACCAACTGCTGGCGACCGAGATCTCAACAACCTGCAGCAGCTGGAGTGGTAATATACCAACAATAGCAACAACCAGCAGCTGGAGTGGTAATATACCAACAATAGCAACAACCTGCAGCAGCTGGAGTGGTAATATACCAACAACCACCAGCAGCTGGAGTGGTAATATACCAACAATAGCAACAACCTGCAGCTGGAGTGATAATATACCAACAATAGCAACAACCAGCAGCTGGAGTGGTAATATACCAACAATAGCAACAACCAGCAGCTGGAGTGGTAATATACCAACAACAACCAGCAGCTGGAGTGGTAATATACCAACAACAACCAGCAGCTGCTCGAGTGGTAATATACCAACAACCACCAGCAGCTGGAGTGGTAATATACCAACAACCACCAGCAGCTGGAGTGGTAATATACCAACAACAACAATCACCAGCAACTGGAGTGGTAATTAAACAACAACACCAACAACTACCACCTTGAGGGGTAAAATAACAACAACCAGCAGGAGGGGGATATTCCAACAGCATTTACCAGCTAAAGGGGGATATTCCAACAGCATTTATCAGCTAAGGGGGGTATTCCAACAGCATTTACCAGCTAAAGGGGGATATTTCAACAGCATTTACCACCTGCAGGGTGATATTCAAACAGCATTTACCAGCTAAAGGGGGATGTTCAAACAGCATTTATCAGCTAAAGAGGGATATTCAAACAGCATTTACCAGCTAAAGGGTGATATTCTAACAACATCAATAACTACCTGCCGGAGAATCTAACCAATGTATATATGCATCCAGAGGCGCCATAACTACCAACCACTAGAAACTCTGGACAGACAACCGAAAAATACTTTCGACAAGATGAGTTGAATTTCTTGCTGGTTATTCCTGTGGGTTGTAGAAATGAAGGTTGGAGTTTCGCAAAAAGGTCAATGATTGAATAGCCGCATCAACCGGAAATGCATTTGGTACCGTGAAATAGAACCTTGACACTGTTTCTTTCTTAATGAAAATAAACAACATATTAGCTGTAATATGAGAGGATTGACCGGTGATAGAGTCTGAGCGAGGCTCGATTAGTAATGGAGTAAGTCAAAGCGTGGGTTTTGATAAGTGGTGGATTAAGCGTGGTGGAGTGTAAGCAAGGTTAGATTAATGATGGACTGAGCGTGGTGGAGTGTAAGCGAGGTTAGATTAATGATGGAGTGAGCGTGATGGAGTGTAAGCGAGGTTAGATTAATGATGAAGTGAGCGTGATGGAGTGGCGTGAGGTTTGGCGTGTTAGTGAAGTTTGGCGTGTTAGTGAGGTTTGGCGTGTTAGTGAGGTTTAGCGTGTTAGTGAGGTTTAGCGTGTTAGTGAGGCCATGGCGTGTTAGTGAGGTTTGGCGTGTTAGTGAGGCCATGGCGTGTTAGTGAGGTTTAGCGTGTTAGTGAGGTTTGGCGTGTTAGTGAGGTTTAGCGTGTTAGTGAGATTTGGCGTGTTAGTGAGGCCATGGCGTGTTAGTGAGGTTTGGCGTGTTAGTGAGGTTTAGCGTGTTAGTGAGGTTTGGCGTGTTAGTGAGGTTTGGCGTGTTAGTGAGGTTTAGCGTGTTAGTGAGGTTTGGCGTGTTAGTGAGGTTTAGCGTGTTAGTGAGGTTTGGCGTGTTAGTGAGGTTTAGCGTGTTAGTGAGGTTTGGCGTGTTAGTGAGGTTTAGCGTGTTAGTGAGGTTTGGCGTGTTAGTGAGGTTTAGCGTGTTAGTGATGTTTGGCGTGTTAGTGAGGCCATGGCGTGTTAGTGAGGTTTGATTAGTGATGTAGTGATAGCGATGGATTGTAAGTGGGTTTCACCTATTGATGGATTGTAATTTTGAGTGAGGTTTGCCTCGTGATCGGTTGCGAGTTATGTTTGCCTAATGATGGATTTTGAGAAAGGTTTTCCCGGAGAAAGATTGCGAGTGAGATTTGCCTTGTAATGGATTGTGAGTGAGATTTGCCATGAGATAGATTGCGATGGAGATTTGCCTTGAGATAGACTGTAGGTGAGGTTTGTCTGGTGATGGATTGTGATTGAGGTTTGCCTTGAAATAGACTGTGTGAGGTTTGTTTGGTGTTGGATTGTGATTGAGGTTTGCCTTGAAATAGACTGTGAGTGAGGTTTGTCTGGTGATGGATTGTGATTGAGGTTGGCCTTGAAATAGACTGTAATTGAGGTTGGCCTTGAAATAGACTGTAATTGAGGTTGGCCTTGAAATAGACTGTAATTGAGGTTGGCCTTGAAATAGACTATAATTGAGGTTGGCCTTGAAATAGACTGTAATTGAGGTTGGCCTTGAAATAGACTGTGAGTGACATGATGACGTACCACATGAAGGCGATGGCTAGGGTGAGGCTGAAGAGGGCGAGTGGGGCTGCCACCACAATACTCAATAGCACTTCATAACTCAACACTGGACACACACAAACACACATCAACTCTCGCGTTAACCAACGTCATAAAATCGAAAGTTGAAAAAGAGAATGTGACGAGGACAGCGGTCTGTGAATACCATCTTAAGATACCGACATGCTTGAAACTTGTGAGCAAGCCACCAGCAAAATCTAGCGTCTAGAGCATAACAGGCGACCGGATGATATCTTATAAGATGAGAAGGTGAACTGAACGGCTGACTTACCGATTCCACCAACGGTGGTGTCTGGTGCTTGTCCTGTAATGCTCTGTATGTCTGCAAGGTATAAAGGTTATATATATATATATATATATATATATATATATATATATATATATATATATATATAGATATATATATATATATATATATAGATATATATATATATATATATATAGATATATATAGATATATAGATATATATATATAGATCTATATATATATATATATATCTATATATATATATATATCTATATATATATATCATATATATATATATATATATATCTATATATATATATCTTATATCTCTATATATCTATATATATATCTATCTAAATATATATATATATATATATTTATATATATATGGCACATGACGCCCTCGACCAATGATATTTCGTTTTATAATGAAGTAAATATACCATTATGACCGCACGGCATAATGTTTTTCGATAATACACTTAAAAACTAAAATAAAACCAAAATAACGCGTCGTCGTTTGGGACGTCGTATGAAAAAAGACCGTCGTCTTTTGAAATTGGCCGTCGTAATGACGGCTCGACAGCTGCCTGGCTATCCCTCTGCATGTGTATATATTTATGTTATCAGGCTTTCAATCTAAAATACAAAAAGCGGTTACCGGTTTCACAAATAAACGGTAAGGAAGTGGCGCAATCCGTACTGGTCCATAGGCCCCGCCCTGTTACCATGACGCAATATCCCTGGGCGGGGTCAGGTTGTTTATCGGCCCAACAACTGTCACACACGCCAGTCTCCGTGAAATCTGCAGACAATTTACAAAATAAAGAAAGCACGGTCAATGAATGACAGTTTCGTGTCACAAGTGATAACGTTGTTAAGAGTATATAAAAATATCATTTGCGGGATTTAACTTTCAACGGTATCAGCGATGCTTTAGGAAATATCATCTGAGCTAAGCCTTGCGGTTAGTGCCACACACACCTGAGGTGGGACATTTGAAGCATTTACAGGATTTAGCGTTCAGAATAAAGGCAAGATTGTAGCAAAGCCTCGCTTTCTACAAACATAGCTGGTTGTGTTGGAGGGTACGTCTCGCAGAATATCGAACTAAAGTCTGGGTAACAGCTTCACCAGACGAGGACTACAAGGACAACACCCCCACCCCAACACCCCCACCCCAACATCCCCACCCCAACATCCCAACATCCCCACCCCAACACCCCCACCCCAACATCCCCACCCAACATCCCAACATCCCCACCCCAACACCCCCAACACCCCCACCCCAATATCCCCACCCCAACATCCCAACATCCCCACCCCAACACCCCATCCCATCACCCCCACCCCATCACCCCCACCCCAACATCCCCACCCCAACATCCCCCCATCCCATCCCCATCCCAACACCCCCACCCCAACATCCCCACCCCAACACCCCAACCCCCCCCACCCCAATATCCACACCCCTCCCCAGCCCCTCCGATCAAATGATGATACTACAGCTTGTGGACGCCCACGACAGATATCAGCCGATCGGGCTGTAAAACGAGCATCCTAGAAACTTGATACGTACCTATGGAGCGAGAATCCCACGTCCACGCCTTTAAGCCGACCCAGAAGCAAGATCCTCGTGGTACTTCAGGTAACTCGTCGTCGGTGCGGTTGAGCGCGAAGAGTCTCGCGTTGACCCTTTCACAATGTAGCTGGGCTTGAAACCAGTTTCGAGGCGTCCTGTAAGCTGGAAGCAAGTCCACAGATGACCGATATAGTCTTATTCGCGCATAAACCGCGATTGAAAGGAACCCCTCTGCCATCTTTCCTTGATGATAGAGCAGCATGATGTGTCGGGGACGAGAATGAACGGACTACATTAACAGCATTCGGATGTGATGGGGCGAGCGATTACATTGCCCACCTGTGTTGCCGCACAGCGAGTCCAGCTCATCAGAACAGTCGCTGGCCACCAAGGATGATTGCTGGTCCATTGTTTCGACGCATGCGCATCGTAGCGCCGTTGTGTCAGTTAGTCTGTGTGCGTTCCAGAACGGCGTCCGGGTATAAGGATCTGTACAAAGAGGGCGTTAATGGGTACACAAGGCTGAGAAGACATATAGCGTTAAAACTAAGCCTACACATTAAAGGCTCCCACCACACAGGCCTACACAGTACAGGCGTGTACAGGCCTACACAATACATGCCTACACAATACAGGCCTACACAGTGCAGACCTACACAATAGAGGCCTACACAATACAGGCTTACACAATGCAGGCCTACACAATACATGCCTACGCAATGCAGGCCTACACAATACAGGCCCACATAATACAGGAATACACAATACAGGTATACACATTGCAGGCCTACACTTTGCAGGCCTACACAATACAAGCCTACACAATGCAGGCCTACACAATGCAGGCCTACACAATACAGGCCTACACAGTACATTCCTAAATAATGCAGGCCTACACAATGTAGGCCTACACAATGTAGGCCTACACAATGCAGGCCTACACAATGCAGGTCTACACAATGCAAGCCTACACAATGCAGGCCTACACAATACAGACCTATGCAGTATAGGCCAACACAATGCTTGTATACACAATACAGACCTACATAATGCAGGCCCATACAACACAGACCTACACAGTACAGCCATACACAATAGAGATGTGTACATGCCTACACAATACAGGTCGACACAATACATGCCTACATAATACATTCCTATACATAACAGACCCACACAGTACAGGCATGTACAGGCCAACACATTACACGCCTACACAGTACAGACCTTCATAGTACATGGCTACACAGAACAAGCCTACACAGTTCAGGCCTACACAATACATTTCTACACAAGACAGACCAACACAATTCAGGCCTACACGATACAGGCCTACACAATTGCAGGCCTACACAATTGCAGGCCTACACAATACAGGCCTACACAATACATGCCTCCACAGTACTGGCCTACAGAATACATGCCTCCACAGTACAGGCCTACACAATACATGCCTCCACAGTACAGGCCTACACAATACAGACCTACACAATACATGCCTACACAATACAGGCCTACACAATACAGGGCTATAAAACACAGGCCCACACAATACAGGCCGCCACAATACAGGTCAACACGATACACGCCTACAGGTCTACACCATACAGGCCTACACAGTACAGTCCTTTCCTTAACAGCACGTTGTGAGCGTAGTATTAAGGGGAGATGTTCATGGTTAGTCTGCTTGGAGTTGGCGTGGCGGTATCGAGCTTGGTGTTGTAAGAGGAGCTACTTAGAAAGCAGCTCGCCCGCCGGCCTGTAGCGTAATATAAACCTTCTGAAATAGTTCACGGTCGACCATCACCGGTGTAGGATTCGAGCAAAGAGAATGTGTCCGTATCAGTCAGTGCAATGGATGCTGGTGGAGAAAATCACTTATCTTTATTTAGTCAGAAGCCGACCAAACACAGGCGACATGCCCCCTCTCAACACAGCCGATATGCCCCCTCTCAACACAGCCGATATGCCCCCTCTCAACACAGCCGATATGCCCCTCTCAACACAGCCGACATGCCCCCTCTCAACACAGCCGATATGCCCCCTCTCAACACAGCCGATATGCCCCCTCTCAACACAGCCGACATGCCCCCTTTCAACACAGCCGATATGCCCCCTCTCAACACAGCCGACATGCCCCCTCTCAACACAGCCGATATGCCCCCTCTCAACACAGCCGACATGCCCCCTCTCAACACAGCCGATATGCCCCCTCTCAACACAGCCGATATGCCCCCTCTCAACACAGCCGACATGCCCCCTCTCAACACAGCCGATATACCCCCTCTCAACACAGCCGATATGCCCCCTCTCAACACAGCCGACATGCCCCCTCTCAACACAGCCGACATGCCCCCTCTCAACACAGCCGACATGCCCCCTCTCAACACAGCCGACATGCCCCCTCTCAACACACACATGCCCCCACTCAACACAGCGACATGCCCCCTCTCAACACAGCCGATATGCCCCCTCTCAACACAGCCGATATGCCCCCTCTCAACACAGCCGACATGCCCCCTCTCAACACAGCCGATATGCCCCCTCTCAACACAGCCGATATGCCCCCTCTCAACACAGCCGACATGCCCCCTCTCAACACAGCCGACATGCCCCCTCTCAACACAGCCGATATGCCCCCTCTCAACACAGCCGATATGCCCCCTCTCATTCAACTCCACAAAAGTTCTAATCGTTGCAGTTATATTCTGGATGTAAGATGAAGGTATTTGTCAATTGGAATTTACCAACAAATTCCCAGAAGTTTCTGGGATTCATTGTGAGTTTATCTTCAACAAAATATGTCTATATCATACGGGTGTAAAAAACCGGTGTGGCCACGGAATGAAAATACCATGCAATAGTTATATCCATACCATGGGTTTTTCCGCTACAGTGTTATAACCACGCTATGGATATATCCATGACATTGTTATATACATATCGTGGCCGTAGCCCCGTTATAACCACGCTATGGGTATATCCATGTCATTGTTATATACATATCGTGGCCGTAGCCCCGTTATAACCACGATATGGGTATATCCATGTCATTGTTATATACATACCATGGTAGTAGCCCTGTTACAACCACGCTATGGGTACATCTATGACATTGTTATAACCAAGGCATGAATGCAACCACTCGGCAACATCAACAAAGCCCGTCTTCATGTGTGTAGTAAGCATACCCGTCGTTGAGAAGACCCGATATGTCTTTCTGTCGCTCCCACACACAGACATGGCGTCATTTGGACAGTCCTGAGCACACTCGCTTTCTGACAAACTCTGGGACACATCCGGTGCTTGGGTGCAGACGCAATACCACATCCATTGACCCAAGTACTGCGCGACAACACACGCAAATATACAGATATCATAATAACCAATACATTCAATGTTTGCATGCGTTTCTATAGCGTGAATATTGTGCTGTAACATGCGGGGCACCATGTACCTGCAGTCCGAAGAAGCGAAACCCCTTGAGGTGACAGATTCTGGAGCAATTCTCATCTTTTTGGATTGTCTCGTAACTAGACGAGTTGTAGACCAGGTTGGTATAGCAGCCTTGATCATACACGGGCGACAATGTACCACCTGATGACAAGCCACACAATGCTAAAGGGAACCACAGTGAATTCGCAATCGAGCAAGTAATGGGGACCTCAAATATCAACACCAGCTGGGCTGTCAGGTCAAGAACAACTCCAGACTGACTGCTAATGTTTGGTAACACTGCGCTGGCTGCTAATGTTTGGTAACACTGCGCTGGCTGCTAATGTTTGGTAACACTGCGCTGGCTGCTAATGTTTTGTTACAGCGCGCTGGCTGCTAATGGTTGGTTACACCAAGCTGACTGCTAATGGTTGGTTACTCTGTGCTGGCTGCTAATGGTTGGTTACACCGCTCTGGCTGCTAATGGTTGGTTACATCGCGCTGGCTGCTAATGTTTGGTTACACCGCGCTGGCTGCTAATGGTTGGTTACACCGCGCTGACTGCTAATGGTTGGTTACACTGTGCTGGCTGCTAATGGTTGGTTACACCGCGCTGGCTGCTAATGGTTGGTTACACCGCGCTGGCTGCTAATGGTTGGTTACACTACACTGGCTGCTAATGGTTGGTTACACCGCGCTGGCTGCTAATGGTTGGTTACACCGCGCTGGCTGCTAATGGTTGGTTACACCGCGCTGGCTGCTAATGTTTTGTTACACGGCGCTGGCTGCTAATGGTTGGTTACACCGCGCTGGCTGCTAATGTTTGGTTACACCGCGCTGGCTGCTAATGGTTGGTTACACCGCGCTGGCTGCTAATGTTTGGTTACACCGTGCTGGCTGCTAATGGTTGGTTACACCGCGCTGGCTGCTAATGGTTGGTTACACCGCGCTGGCTGCTAATGGTTGGTTACACCGCGCTGGCTGCTAATGTTTTGTTACACCGCGCTGGCTGCTAATGGTTGGTTACACCGCGCTGGCTGCTAATGTTTGGTTACACCGCGCTGGCTGCTAATGTTTTGTTACACCGCGCTGGCTGCTAATGGTTGGTTACACCGCGCTGGCTGCTAATGGTTGGTTACACCGCGCTGGCTGCTAATGGTTGGTTACACCGCGCTGGCTGCTAATGTTTTGGTTACACCGCGCTGGCTGCTAATGTTTGGTTACACCGCGCTGGTTACACCGCGCTGACTGCTAATGGTTGGTTACACCGCGCTGGCTGCTAATGGTTGGTTACACCGCGCTGGCTGCTAATGTTTGGTTACACCGCGCTGGCTGCTAATGTTTGGTTACACCGCGCTGGCTGCTAATGATTGGTTACACAGCGCTGGCTGCTAATGGTTGCTTAGGGATATGGGGTTTTGCATTGCTTTCAGATGTAACCACAAAATAAACTTTCGAAGCAGGGAATTAGGCAGTTCAGGTCATCGACGGACACAAAGCCGTCTGGTTTTCTTTGTGATGGAGGCAACACCGATGAAAACACTGACAGGAAACAGGTCAGTCGGACAGTGACATTGATCTCTCATAAATACCTAACAGTAAAGGATCGTCCGTCTAGGGATCTAACAGTAAAGGATCGTCCGTCTAGGGGTCTAACAGTAAAGGATCGTCCGTCTAGGGATCTAACAGTAAAGGATCGTCCGTCTAGGGATCTAACAGTAAAGGATCGTCCGTCTAGGGATCTAACAGTAAAGGATCGTCCGTCTAGGGATCTAACAGTAAAGGATCGTCCATGGCTGACATGGCTTTGATCATCCCTAAACGTATACACTGCTATTCTCAAACGCACAAGTCCATTTGACCCGCCCCTAACAATTCCACACCCATTAGTATTACTTACGCGGCCGGCTAAGGTGTTAAACGCCACCTTAACCCTATGGCTATCACCTGATCATATGGAATGAATTCAACTGTCCTGCTATACTGACCACCGCACCATCCTCGTCCAACCCCGTCCAAACCCGTCCACTCACCTAATGTCCAATGCCAGAAGGTAGGTACGATACGCAGGTCGACCCAGGAGGTGTTACTCTCGGACAGATAATCAGCAGCGTCCTCAGCGGTTCCATGAGGCAACAAGAGGTGACCTCCATCAGTTTCACAGTACCTTCGTGCCTCCTCAAACGGTAGCGGCTCTGGAGCCGGCTGTAATCCAGCCCAACAGCTCCCTGAAACAACAGACAGATACACACCGGAAGATAAACCTCAGACGTAAACAAAGACAGATACACACCGGAAGATAAACCTCACATGTAAACAAAGACAGTTACACACCGGAAGATAAACCTCACATGTAAACAGAGGCAGATGAGAAGAACTTCATACACTGATGGAAGTATGCAAGTATTAGTCGAACTATGAAAATAAATAAAAACAGCTGGAGGAAGCAAATGAATAAATATTGGCATAAACCCGAAAATAATGATGAAAACATTTAGTATTGAATGAAGAATGAGAAGGCGGTTATACCAGCATCGGTAAAAAGACGACAAACAGGAAACATGGGCGAATGAACATCAGTAAATTCCCAAGTTTCAGTAAAGTCAAGTCAATAAGTGTCATTACAGTAAAGTCAGGTCAATAAGTGTCATTACAGTAAAGTCAGGTCAATAAGTGTCATTACAGTAAAGTCAGGTCAATAAGTGTCATTACAGTAAAGTCAGGTCAATAAGTGTCATTACAGTAAAGTCAGGTCAATAAGTGTCATTACAGTAAAGTCAGGTCAATAAGTGTCATTACAGTAAAGTCAGGTCAATAAGTGTCATTACAGTAAAGACAGGTCAATAAGTGTCATTACAGTAAAGTCAGGTCAATAAGTGTCATTACAGTAAAGTCAGGTCAATAAGTGTCATTATAGTAAAGTCAGGTCAATAAGTGTCATTACAGTAAAGTCAGGTCAATAAGTGTCATAACAGAAACAAATTTTCAAAATATACCCAAATTACCATAGCCTAAAATAGAGAGATACTCAGGGATTGGCATGAAGATAGCGGCCCGTCGGCCAATGCAAATCCCTGTGAAGAGATACACGCAAATGATTTGTAAAAAGTACAAAAAAATCCCACACAGAGCAATAAAAGTTCCCAATACAGCAGTGGTGGGTGCGGGAGAGGGGGGGATGTTTAACGACTTACATCAGATGAAGTCACTTTAGAACGAAAAGTGGAGATTTATAGACACTGTCGCTTATATACACCATCGCTGGCCTACCAATGGACACTGTCGCTTATATACACCATCGCTAGCCTACCAATGGACACTGTCGCTTACACTGTCGCTTATATACACCATCGCTGGCCTACCAATGGACACTGTCGCTTATATACACCATCGCTGGCCTACCAATGGACACTGTCGCTTAGATACACCATCGCTGGCCTACCAATGGACACTGTCGCTTATATACACCATCGCTGGCCTACCAATGGACACTGTCGCTTATATACACCATCGCTGGCGTACCAATGGACACTGTCGCTTATATACACCATCGCTGGCCTACCAATAGACACTGTCGCTTAGATACACCATCGCTGGCCTACCAATCTACACTGTCACTTAGATACACCATCGCTGGCCTACCAATGGACACTGTCGCTTAGATACACCATCGCTGGCCTACCAATTAACACTGTCGCTTAGATACACCATCGCTGACCTACCAATTATCACTGTCGCTTAGATACACCATCGCTGGCCTACCAATGGACACTGCCGCTTATATACACCATCGCTGGCCTACCAATGGACACTGTCGCTTATATACACCATCGCTGGCCTAACAATAGACACTGTCGCTTAGATACACCATCGCTGACCTACCAATTATCACTGTCGCTTATATACACCATCGCTGGCCTACCAATCCACACTGTCACTTAGATACACCATCGCTGGCCTACCAATGGACACTGTCGCTTAGATACACCATCGCTGGCCTACCAATTATCACTGTCGCTTAGATACACTATCGCTGGCCTACCAATTCACACTGTGGCCTAGATACACCATCACAGGCCTACCAATAGACACTGTCGCTTATATACACCATCGCTGGCCTACCAAACTGTCGCTTATATACACCATCGCTGTCCTACCAATTGACACTGTCGCTTAGATACACTATCGCTGGCCTACCAATTCACACTGTGGCCTAGATACACCATCACCGGCCTACCAATAGACACTGTCGCTTAGATACACCATCGCTGGCCTACCAATTGACCCTGTCGCGTAGAAACACCATTGCCGGCCTATAAATTGACACTGTGGCCTAGATACACCATCGCTGGCCTTTCAATGGACACTGTCGCCTAGATACACCATCGCCGGCCTACCAATTGACACTGTCGCCTACATACACCTCCGCAGGCCAACAAAGGGGTCTCAAATGCGATACTCCTCATCAAAACATATGATCACCCCTTGTGTATGTAATAAATTCATTGCAATCTGGTGAGTAGGATATTCTATTCACAAACAACTATGCTACTTTACCTATAGCGGCCAGCCACAGTATCCATGCCAATACGACTGTCGTCATCGCCTCTCTGTCCGGGGAAAGGCTCATCAATCTGAACGCATCAACCGTCTCTCCTAAATCTCATCAACTACTCTTCAACAAAGCTAACACGCTCTCTGTCCGCAGCGGTGGACGCTGACAGGATGATGCAGCTTACTGTAACATACACTGGTTGAGTCACGGATACACGAGTACATTTACATCCGGGACTCATCTCCCGTGGAAACTGGCCAGCCTCTTCATCGCTGCTCCGCGGCTGACGTTACATGACACAGCCCGACGCTCTGTCACACGACAAACTGGCACCCGCCGCTAGGTGTCGAAACAATGGTGCGAACGCGATACCCGAACCACCATATTATGGCGTGCATACGCGAAAAGAATAAAGTCATATAATTGGCTGAAACAGCAAGTTTAAATATAGCACGTTGAAATATTAAGTATCATAATTTTGAACCACGAGTGTTTTTGTTAGGAGGCCATACTACATCCTCCAATGACGACCTATTTACGTCGTCAAATTATGTCGATATGATTAAATCAATAGAGATTGTCAGCATCACATTGTCAAATGGCGTCGACATATTTACATCGACAAACGATGTCGACAAGATTATATCTTCAAATGAGGTCGACCAAATAACATTTTGAAATGCTAGCGACAGAACGCATCTTCGTATGATATCGACATACATCGTCAGGTATTGTCGACATAATCAGGTTTATCGACATAATCAGGTATTGTCGACATAATCAGGTTTATCGACATAATCAGGTATTGTCTACATTATCGGATTTTTTAAACAGAATTAGCTATTGTCGACAACATCGACATCTTCAATGAAGTCAGCATGTTCAAAAGTTTTCGACACAATGTCATGTTTGCTTCCGGGTACTTGAATATGAACCTAATGACGTATATGAGTTATCTATGTGCGCATGTTGAGTCGGGAATTTAACAAGCTTGGGGCCCAGTGGATACCTACCGGAATGAATCAGTGTTAAGACTGCTTGATACCAGCCGAGACCCCCTTCCCCGCGTTGCGTCACATCACCTCATGAGCAGCTAAAATAATGGCGGCCGCTTCTCTTGTTGCGCTGTTAAAACGCGCGAGCTGCGCAATTTGATATGATATCATACATAACAGAAATAATGGCGCGGAGTTGGCTTTTGTAGTGAGTTGACAATTTATAGTTATGTGGAGCGACACTAGCTTTGTACAAACTACGGCTAGTGCGTGCAACGCCAGACTGGTTGGTAAGGATGCATAGATGGAGCGAAACATGGATGTATTTTGATAGTGGCTTTCTCGTGGCAATGTATCGAGGGCTGAACTCTGACACCGATAATTATCGCCGATACTGAATCAAACTATCTATAGCTTTGACAGGTTGTTAACACTTACCGTCGTCCTAATTGTCAAGTACGTGTAAGCTTAAATTAGATAGTTTATGGACGAACGATTAGCATGTGTTTATCACTTTCCGACATGCAGGATTTGTAGCCAATTTGACGATTCAAACTTCGATTCTATGTTCGTCGCTTAGTTCACCAATACTTTCCGAGCGAGCGGGTACTAAGGCAAACTTCTCTTATATCGGCTACTGTAACAAACTAAACAAAATGGCGGCCGATTTAGACAGCGTAGAAATGAACGCTGCTAAAGCCAGTGTGTCGGCTCAATATGGATGTATATAGGTGAGGTACGTCTTGTTCATTTAAAGTATCCAATATGTGCCGTGATGTGACCTCGAAAATTGCACCGAGCTCGAGCGATAAGCGCTGCAATAACGCTACTCATTGTTAAAGATCTTCTGACTTTATCCGTTGTTTAATATGAAGGATTTCAAATGTGGTGCATGTCTTGTCGTCATAATACTCTATACCTTCCTGACAACAATGTTAAGAACAAGGGGTTTCCGAGTTGCAATTATAACAATGAATCGCATTTATATTGGTCCAAAATGTGAATGACAGAACCGCCATTGATACAGTTATTTATATCTTGTGACATTCTGAACATGATTTTCATTGAAGCAACCAATAGCATTTAAATTGACAAAATTTTTGCGCGAAGACAATCTTAAAATTCTTATTTGTTCTTAAACGTCATCATATTGAAACAGACAACACTATTTGATATTTCATAATAAATATCAAGGATAAAATATGAGCGTAAACAGATGTACAGGAATGTAGAATCTTTAGTGAATCCCATCACGAAGTAAGTATTTGGAAGCTGATAAAACACTTAAGCGTACTTGACCGAGGCAGCAGGAAGCTGGCATTCGGGTCACCAGATGAGGAGATCGACGGGAGGTCTGATGTCCGCCGGTAATGCGGTCAGGTAATGACAGGTCTGGCTCCCGGCTGTCTTGGAGATGTGGCACTGGTATTTCCTCTGCGAGACGATTTCTCATTCCATCACGACATCAGTGGCCGAACATTAGCCGCGTATGTATAGGCTGTATTATCCCATATCCTCTTGAGTCGCATCCTGATGCCTGGAGGTATGCAGTGTTGAGAGGGCGACGCGTGCTGTGGTCGCGTTTCTCCCACGTCACTCGAGCTGGATGTACATTCGATTTCAACGCTATGACACATGCAGCTTACCGTTATACCAGAGCTGATGGCGATGTTGCTTTTGTTTGACAAGATGGGATGACGATTGTGGAAGTTGATGTATGTCTAATGACGCCGCGGTTACTGATGACGCCGCGGTTACTGATGAATCCGCGGTTACTGATGAATCCGCAGTTACTGATGACGCCGCGGTTACTGATGAATCTGCGGTTACTGATGACGCCGCGGTTACTGATGAATCCACGGTTACTGATGACGCCGTGGTTACTGATGAATCCGCGGTTACTGATGCGCCCGCGGTTACTGATGCATCCGCGGTTACTGATGACGCCGCGGTTACTGATGAATCCGTGGTTACTGATGAATCCGCGGTTACTGATGACGCCACGGTTACTGATGACGCCGCAGTTACTGATGACGCCGCGGTTATCCCGCATCATCGATTGACGATCAGAGACGTGGACTTTTTTTTAGGGTTGAACATGGTATCAATTTTTCTGGTGTCTGCTGTATGTGCGTTTGTGCGTGTTAATTGTTTTGAATCAGAGTTACGCACAACTGGATCACAAAGCAGAACCATCAGGCCTGGTGCGTCATACAGCGATTGCTATCAGGTCTGGTGCATCATACAGCGATTGCTATCAGGTCTGGTGCGTCATACAGCGATTACTATCAGGTCTGGTGCGTCATACAGCGATTACTATCAGGTCTGGTGCGTCATACAGCGATTACTATCAGGTCTGGTGCGTCATACAGCGATTGCTATCAGGTCTGGTGCGTCATACAGCGATTACTATCAGGTCTGGTGCGTCATACAGCGATTGCTATCAGGTCTGGTGCATCATACAGCGATTACTATCAGGTCTGGTGCGTCATACAGCGATTGCTATCAGGTCTGGTGCGTCATACAGCGATTGCTATCAGGTCCGGTGCGTCATTCGTATTTCTCTATCCCCCTCTCTTTCTTTCTATTACTGCGTCGAAGCTTCACTTTCTCCCCCACACTCTCTCTTTTTGTCTTTCTTTTTTTTCTTTCTCCACACGCTCCTTGAGACCTTTTCCCTATTTTCCAACCGCTCCCATACGTCAATACAATCGCCATTACGTTTCTATACTTTGGGCCTAGTGTAGAATCTTCAATATGTATCGACATAGTGATGATATGATTGCACCAGTCCCATCTCGCCTTCACAATGTCAGTTCATTTGCGCACGTCGCGCGTCAAGTGACTCATTGGCTTCACCACGACGCATCGCGCGAGTCGCATCAAAGAGCCACCCCTGTAGCACTCTGCTGGGAATACGTGTCTGAAATGGGTCAATAGTTGGCGGCGTTAATTGTTAGTTTGTAGCAGTGAGCTAGATGTTCAGGTCCTTAAAGAAGATCGTAGTTAATCAACAGCGCTAAGCCTTAATATAGTTAAGCAACAGGTAGATATTGATTCCCAGAGAATAGCGCTCGCCACCGAGATGTACCAAGGGCTTTCCAGTGTGATGTAGTAGTGATGGCGTGGTGGGAGTCCACTGTTAGTGCAGCGGTGCACTAAGTGGGGGTTGGTTTTAGTGTGGTTACATATTGGGAGGTTGGTCATTGGATGGTTGCTTATTTGGAGGTTGATCATTGGGCGGTTGCTTTTTGGGAGGTTGATCATTGGGCGGTTGCTTTTTTGTAGGTTGATTATTGGGTGGTTGCTTTTCGGGAGGTTGATCATTGGGTGGTTGCTTTTGGGAGGTTGGTCATTGGGTGGTTGCTTTTCGGGAGGTTGATCATTGGGTGGTTGCTTTTTTGGAGGTTGATCATTTGGGGGTTGCTTTTGGGAGGTTTGTCACTGGGTGGTTGCTTTTCGGGAGGTTGATCATTGGGTGGTTGCTTTTCGGGAGGTTGATCATTGGGGGATTGCTTTTGGGAGGTTGGTCATTGGGTGGTTGCTTATTGGGAGGTTGATCATTGGGTGGTTGCTTATTGGGAGGTTGATCATTGGGTGGTTGCTTATTGGGAGGTTGGTCATTGGGTGGTTGCTTATTGGGAGGTTGGTCATTGGGGGGTTGCTTATTGAGAGGTTGATCATTGAGTGATTGCTTATTGGGGTTGATCTTTGGGAGGTTGCTTTTTGGGAGGTTGATAATTAGGTGGTTGCTTATTGGGGGTTGGTTATTAGGTGGTTGCTTATTGGGTGGTTGCTTATAGGGAGGTTGATCATTAGGTGGTTGCTTATTGGGATGTTGACCATAAGGGTTGCTTATTGGTGGTTGGTTAATTGGAGGTTGGTTATTTTGGGGTTGGTCATTGGGATGTTTGTAACTGGATATAGTTAATTGGTTATTTGGTTATATGGTGGTGGGTCATTGGGAGGCTGCCCATTGGTTGATTGATCATTGGGAGGATTGTTCGTTGGGAGGCTGGTCATAGGGTCGCTGGTCAATGGATGAGAAATCTTCATGCGGTGAGTCAATCAATGAGCATTCTAAGCATGGTTGGTGAATGGATGGTCAATCGATGAGTAATCTCCATGGATGGTCGTAGGATGAGTTATCGTGATGTGGATGGTCATTGGATGAGTAATCGTTACTTGGATGGTCATTGGATAAGTAATCGTTACGTGGATGGTCATAAGATTATAAATCACCACGTGGATGGTCATTGGATGAGAAATCGCTACGCGGATGGTTATTGAATGAGTAACCACTACTTGGATGGTCATTGGATGAGTAATCACTACGTGGATTGTCATTGGATGAATAATTGTTACGTGGATGGTCATTGGATGAGAAATCATTACGTGGATGGTCATTGGTTGAGTAATCGCTACGGGGATGGTCATTGGATGATTAATTGTTATGTGGATTGTGATTAGATGAGAAATCACTACGTGGATGGTCATTGGATGAGTAATCGCTACATGGATGGTCACTGGATGAGTAATCGCTACGTGGATGGTCATTGGATGAGTAATCGCTACATGGATGGTCACTGGGTGAGTAATCGCTACGGGGATGGCCATTGGATGAGTAATTGTTATGTGGATGGTCATTGGATGAGTAATCGTTACAATGTAGGCCATTGAATAACTTCTATTGACGTGGTTTGTTAAGGGAAAATAAGTCTATACGTATTTGGTCATAACGTGAATGACCATCGGATGAGAAGTCATTATGTGGTTGGTCAATGGACTAATGGTTTTTAAGTGATTTGTCATTGGTAAAACGTCGTGGTTGACCATATGATGAGTAGTCTTTAAGTGGCTGGTCATTGGATGAGGAGTCTTTATGTCTTCATGTGGTTGGTCATTGGACTTATGGTCTTTAAGTGATTAGTCTTTGGATAAGAAGTCGTTGTTGGCCATGAGATGAGTGGTCTTTTAATGGTTGGTTATTGGATGAGGAGTCATTATGCTTTATGTCTTTATGTGGTTGGTCATTGGATGATACGATTTTGGGTGGATAGTCATTAAATGAGTGGTGTATGTGTGTGGTCATTGGATAAATATTGATCTTAAGTCTTGAAATAAGTCTTAACGTGGAAGAGCAAAGGACAAGAAGTTATCATTGGTGGTTCATTGGATGAGTATTCTTTACGCTGTTGATAATTGGATAAGAAGACTTTATTTGTTGGCTAATTGCATGAGTATTCATTACGTGGTAGGTCTTTCAAATGGGTATAATCATCGTGGCTCTCAATTGGTGACTATTTGCTGTTATAAAAACAGAAAATCAATGATTGCGCATAACTTGACGTATACCTTGGGTCGTGTTAATCGGGGTTGGGGGGCATATTCATTGGGAATTGTATGCAAGGGTGTATAACTGGGAAGGTGTATACCTGTTGGTATAACTAGAATGGAGTATACCTGGTGGTACTAAGAAAGGTGAATACCTGATGGGTGAATACCTGATGGTATAACTGGGAAGGTGTGTACCTGGTGGTATAACTGGGAAGGTGTGTACCTGATGGTATAACTGGGAATGTGAATACCTGGTGGTATAACTGGGAATATGTGTACCTGGTGGTATAACTTGGAAGGTGTGTACCTTGTGGTATAACTTAGAAGGTGAATAGCTGATGGTATAACTGGGAAGGTGAATACCTGATGGAATAACTGGGAAGGTGAATACCTGATGGTATAACTGGGAAGGTGTGTACCTGGTGGTATAACTGGGAAGGTGTATACCTGGTGGTATAACTAAGAAGATGATTACCTGATGGTATAACTAAGAAGGTGTATACCTGGTGGTATAACTGGGAAGGTGTGTACCTGATGGTATAACTGAGAAGGTGTATACCTGGTGTTATAACTGGGAAGGTGTATAACCTGGTGATGTTTACCTGACGAGATTGGGGTCAAATTAACATTACTCGCCATGGCGCATTAGGGACGTCAGCTTAGTTGGCCATATGTTGTTTATTCTACCCACACAACCAGTCCATCTAGCTGTATGGTAGATTTTGCTTCACCAACTCCTCCGTCTATGAAGGTAGGGTATGTCGCACGTCATCGTGGTATGGTTGGACCACAACGCGTGTTGTTCATCATTCATTGAATAAGGAAATGTTCCCTTTTCATAGAACGTTACAAAGCGAACCCCGGTTGACTTAGAAGAAAAGGTTAACAATGAATATTGACGAGTTTCTTTACCCCCCAGCATTCGACGAATGAAAATTATGTATATAAGATGCTTCCATAAATTATACGCGCTCTTGTTGAAGTTCCCCGAATCACGTCGTGGGACTTAACAAGTCACACCGGAGCATTAAAGCGATCGAACACGTTAAGGACTGGGGTCCTCTTTATCTCCTGGGCTCTACCTTTCAATGCATATTGATCGACACAAAGAAAGCATATCCACGCCGGCTGGTTCCCCAACCCCGACACGCCCCGGATGCGATGCGTACCAACCAATTGGATTTTTACCCAACGTAGCTAGGTGTTCGACGTCGGTGTTCTTGGAGCGAGAGTTAAGAAGCCATAGGTAGTCAGCGAATACGCAGTTGAAGCGTGATAACAGGACAACACCAAAACCAGAAGCAACAGGTAAGGTTTAAAGAGGTTTAATGGATTAAAGAGGGTGCATTCGGATTTACAAATGAGTGCCAAAAAACGAGTTATTTAAACGTTAACATTGTACTTCATCACGATTTCACGCTTGCATGTTGTTATCTATATTAATTGCGTTTAACCTCCGCGTTTGCATCTTTGTATCTTATTTTGCTCCATGGCGGAAAAATAAGACCATTTGTAGGGTAATATCATAATGAATTTGCTCATTCCATTAGCGCAAATAATCCTATTTCAACGCCCATGAATGCCGACCTAATTACTTAAAGAAGAGGGCACAACAAACATTGTGATCGAGGTAGATTTGAATGTGAAACAGATGGATGGAAGCAGTGGAAAGTAGGCATATGCATGCATTTAATGCATGGAACTGTAGAGATATAGGTATGAAGACAGTTAAGCACATAAATGTAATACGCTTGCATCACGATATTGAAGAGTAGGTAGCTTATACCACATACTTTATGATACATACAACCATTAATAAATGCATACATACATACATACATACATACATACATACATACATACATACATACATACATACATACATACATACATACATACATACATACATACATACATACATACATACATACATACATACATACATACATACATACATACATACATACATACATACATACATACATTCAAGTACACACAAACATGCATGCAGATAAATATACACATGTATGCCTGCATGCATAGAAAGATAGCCGTAGAAATGTCATCACTTTTGCATACATGATCGGACTGACCTGCTAATGACCTTCTATCACGTGACCTTTTAACCCTATCTTTGCGTTAGAATATAACATTGTGCTATACTTTCAGAATTGCTACCATGACAACCATCCTATCTTTGACAACGCTTGTAATCGTTGGCATTGGCATATACAGTCCAGCGGTGAGTAAACTTTGTCTATATTACCCGTATCTGATGACTATGTT
The DNA here is from genome assembly GCA_034190875.2 of Urechis unicinctus. Classification (NCBI taxonomy): domain Eukaryota; kingdom Metazoa; phylum Annelida; class Polychaeta; order Xenopneusta; family Urechidae; genus Urechis; species Urechis unicinctus. The sequence continues at coordinate 43,405,333 of CM067357.1, forward strand.
GGTCTCCCCGACCCGCTGGTTTGTCATTACAGCGATCTAACGATGGCGCCATTACAATGATGGCATGGTGATTAACTCATTACCATGGCAATATCGGACTGATCCATTAGGTAACCATGTACTGATTAACTCATTACCATGGTAATATCGGACTGATCCATTAGGTAACTATGTACTGATTAACTCATTACCATGGCAATATCGGACTGATCCATTAGGTAACAATGTACTGATTAACTCATTACCAGACTGATTCATTAGGTAACTATGTACTGATTAACACATAGTTATATCGGACTAATTCATCAAGTTATCATGTACTGATTAACTCATTACCATGGCAATATCGGACTGATTCATTAGGTAACTATGGAGTTATTCATTTATTACCATGGCAACCAAGGAATGATTTGCAATTAACAATGATGACAATAACCACTATTACCACTGTCAAAATGGACAGAAGCAAATGGATTTATTGATCGTCTACCGTGGCTATAACAGACCGATTCATTTGGTCAGGATGAGTTGATTCACATATTACGATGGGGCCGGCGGAATGATTCACTGGGTCACTAAGGATTCACTGGGTCATTAAGGACTAATATATCTATACTCAAGTTTAGAACGGACTGATTCACTGGGTCACTAAGGACTCATATGTCTATACTCAAGTTTAGAACGGACTGATTTACTGGGTCACTAAGGACTCATATATCTATACTCAAGTTTAGAACGGACTGATTCACTGGGTCACTAAGGACTCATTTATCTATGATTCAGTTTAGAACGGACTGATTCACTGGGTCACTAAGGACTCATTTATCTATGATTCAGTTTAGAACGGACTGATTCACTGGGTCACTAAGGACTCATTTATCTATACTCAAGTTTAGAACGGACTGATTCACTGGGTCACTAAGGACTCATTTATCTATGATTCAGTTTAGAACGGACTGATTCACTGAGTCACTAAGGACTCATTTATCTATACTCAAGTTTAGAACGGACTGATTCACTGGGTCACTAAGGACTCATTTATCTATGATTCAGTTTAGAACGGACTGATTCACTGGGTCACTAAGGACTCATTTATCTATACTCAAGTTTAGAACGGACTGATTCACTGGGTCACTAAGGACTCATTTATCTATGATCAGTTTAGAACGGACTGATTCACTGGGTCACTAAGGACTCATTTATCTATGATTCAGTTTAGAACGGACTGATTCACTGGGTCACTAAGGACTCATTTATCTATACCCGAGAAAGCTGGTCTCAAGACGCGTATTCTCTAAGTTTAGAACGGACTGATTCACTGGGTCACTAAGGACTCATTGACCTACATTGTCTGTATCAATTATTAGCGTAAAAACGATCGATTCACGGTTGTAACTGTCTCATGTCGTGAGAACGTTACAGAAGCATGCTAATGAGCCACCCGTCTTTACTTCAATATCAACCGAAATTTTGAATCTATTCATCTCAAAATGGTGAGTATTTTAACCAATTCTGACCGAAGTTGGGACCGGATTATTTTCATTTTCCTTATAACTCTTTGTCGATGCTATGGCAATGTTGAAAAACAAAGTACGCAGAGCTTTTCACAATCTCAGCACAATCAAAGTTCACTCCAATAAAGCATACAAGCTGTCAACACTACGCAAACATTGATTCACTCCTAATAGTTGGGTATTGGAATTCAAATAATGCTGCCAAGTAAGATTGACAGCGGTGTGGCCGTATCGTAAAGCATCGATGGTAATTAAAGTTGCATCAAGGCCGCTAGGAGTGGATCGAATGAAGCGGCAGGAGATATCTACACGAGCTGGTCCTTGGACGTTTACTCATCCCGAGAAAGCTGGTCTCAAGACGCGTATTCGTGCCTAGTGAGCTGGTCTCAGGAGGTGTATTCGTACCTAGTGAGCTGGTCCTTGCACGTTTATTCATCCTGAGAAAGCTGGTTTCAGGCCGTGTATTCGTGCCTAGTGAGCTGCCACTCCGTCTCATCCAGCTTCAGTCCTGGTGTATTCGTGCCTAGTGCATCCCCAGCTCCTCAGCTTTACCACTCCATCGTCAGCTTACCATCACCATCCCAGGCACCCGCACTCCATCCGCAGCTTCCCCACTCAATCCTGACTTGTCTAACTCACCTCATCCAGTAGATGGTAACATTCAACTTGTCTAACTATTCCATCCTAGGCATCCCCGCTCAATCCGCAGCTTCCCCATGGTAACCTGTTGACTTGTCTAACTCACCTCAGTTTTACAGTGGATGGTAACCTGACTTGTCTAACTCCACCTCATACAGTGAATGGCCAAACCTGACTTGTCTAACTCTCACCATCATCACAGTGGATGGTAACCTGACTAACTCACCTGAATGGTAACCTGTTCCTCATATGGTAGTGGATGGTCTGTCTAACTCACTTCATCCAGTGAATGGTAACCTGACATGTCTAACTCACCTCATACAGTGGATGGTAACCTGACTTGTCTTAATCACCTCATACAGAGGATGGTAACCTGACTTGTCTAACTCACTTCATCCAGTGGATGGTAACCTGACTTGCCTTACTCGCCTCATCCAGTGGATGGTAACCTGACTTGTCTAACTCACCTCATACAGTAGATGGTAACCTGACATGTCTAATTCACGTCATACAGTAAATGGTAACCTGACTTGTCTAACACACCTTATACAGTGAATGGTAACTTGACTTGTCTAACTCACCTCATCGAGTGGATGGTAACCTGACTTGTCTTACTCACCTCATACAGTAGAGGGTAACTTGACTTGTCTAATTCACCTCATACAGTGAATGGTAACCTGACTTGTCTAACTCACCTCATCCCGTGGATGGTAACCTGTCTTGTCTAATTTACCTCATCCCGTGGATGGTAACCTGACTTGTCTAACTCACCTTATACAGTGGATGGTAACCTGACTTGTCTTATTCACCTCATACAGTGGATGGTAACCTGACTTGTCTTAATCACCTCATACAGAGGATGGTAACCTGACTTGTCTAACTCACTTCATCCAGTGGATGGTAACCTGACTTGTCTAACTCTGTTCATCAAATTGATAGTAACCTGACTTGTCTAACTCACCTCATCCAGTGAATGGTAACCTGACTTGTCTAACTCATTTCATCCAGTGGATGGTAACCTGACTTGTCTAACTCACCTCATACAGTAGATGGTAACCTGACTTGTCTAACTCACCTCATACAGTGGATGGTAACCTGACTTGTCTTATTCACCTCATCGAGTAGATGTTAACCTGACTTGTCTAACTCACCTAACTCACCTCATACAGTGGATGGTAACCTGACTTGTCTTACTCACCTCATGGTAACCTGACTTGTCTAACTCCTCACAGTGAATGGTAACCTGACTTGTCTAACTCACATCCAGTGGATGGTAACCTGACTTGTCTAACTCTGTAACCTGACTTGTCATCAAATTGATAGTAACCTGACTTGTCTAACTCACCTCATCCAGTGAATGGTAACCTGACTTGTCTAACTCATTTCATCCAGTGGATGGTAACCTGACTTGTCTAACTCTGTTCATCAAATTGATAGTAACCTGACTTGTCTAACTCACCTCATCCAGTGAATGGTAACCTGACTTGTCTAACTCATTTCATCCAGTGGACGGTAACTTGACTAGTCTTACTCACCTCATTGAGTAGATGTTAACCTGACTTGTCTAACTCACCTCATACAGTAAATGGTAACCTGACTTGTTTAACACACCTTATACAGTGAATGGTAACTTGACTTGTTTTACTCACCTCAGCGAGTAGATGGTAACCTGACTTGTTTAACACACCTTATACAGTGAATGGTAACTTGACTTGTTTTACTCACCTCAGCGAGTAGATGTTAAACTGACTTGTCTAACTCACCTAATATAGTGAATGGTAACCTGACTTGTCTAACTCACCAAATACAGTGAATGGTAACCTGACTTGTCTAAATCACCTCATACAGTGGATGGTAACCTGACTTGTCTAACTCGCCTCATACAGTGGATGGTAACCTGACTTGTCTAACTCACCTCATACAGTGGATGGTAACCTTACTTGTCTAACTCGCCTCATACATTGGATGGTAACCTGACTTGTCTAACTCACTTCATACAGTGGATGGTAACCTGACTTGTCTAACTGTCTGCGATAAAAGTCGATATTGACAGAATATATTTCGTAATATGTGAGTGTTTCTCGTTAGTTTGCAATACAATACCTTGGATTCAAATCCACATACATTTTCTATGCATCTTATCGCACAAATGAATACAAATCAATAACCTCGGTGCATTTACATTAAGAAAAATACAATTGCTCAATCGAGACGAAACAGCAAAGACAGAAGACGTAAACTGCCATTAGGCCGCCGAATGCTGGCGTGGCACACCCACACCTGCTATGTGGACATCAATCATGTCGCGAAGCAGGCGCTACGGTATCCTCGCACCTGCTGCCCAACGGGTCCTGCTATGGAAATGATCAATATAAGTCGCATTATGAATATTCATGAGGAATTAAGACTTAATTGCTAATGGTGGTGCGCATGCTATTCACTGGAAAGGCATCGACATTTCTGTTATATTCACTTTAAGAATTTCCTGTTTTGGAATATTTCTGCTCGTATTAGTATCATAATGATCCAGTTAGTCTTACCAACATTGACTGAATCTGTCAGCTCCTAACTGTTGGGGTTGAGTCAAGATTTATGAATGAACAGCAGACAGTAATCGGGCGAAAACGACAGTTCCCTTCCAGAGACGATTAATACACCATCTCGCGTCAGGAATGTAAGTTACCATGAGCAGCGCTGGGTTTTGTAATGTTGTGGTGCAAGTCAGTGCTCCGGATAAATGCAAACCGGAAGCGGATGTGCACCTGTATTCTAGGGAGCGCCATTCTCACGCTGCTTCTATTGTCACTACTCGCCCCTCTACCGGAAATAAATGGCTTCAATCAACCACTTCCGGGTAAGTTACTTTCCTTGATTACCCATCCGTTTGTACATACCATTTCCTTATTAAAACCAGTTCCAGCTCTTGCTGATACCATAGTCAGACAACTCTCTCATTCTAGCGGAGGCGGATTAATAAGGCACGACTGATTTCAGCTTTCGACGAAGACAATGTGGACTCCGACGAGGTAATAATGACACGGGCTTATTCTGATCCTCCCTTCGCTCCAGTGAATCCCTTCTGTTGGTTGTATTGTTATGGTAATGGCTGAAACAAGTTATACTGCAATGGTCTTGAGTTCCTTAATATAACAGATCGTTAGATGCCAGGCAATTTATTGCACACCTTTATTAATAAAATTGTATTGCTATATCATATGAAATTCTGGTAATTGGGCTAGGCAACTGTTGCAATGGTTGTTGCGTGAGAGCTGTGTGGGTATTTAGGCTGATACTCTTGAGTGCTATGTTCGTCTGTAGGATGACACACGTGGGTGCTATATTTGTCTGTAGGATGACACATATGGGTGCTATGTTTGTCTGTTGGTTGACTCACCTGGGTGATGTATTTGTCTGTAGGATGACACACGTGGGTGCTATATTTGTCTGTAGGGTGAATCACCTGAGTGTTGTGTGTGAGTTTGTAGAATGACTCACCTGAGTGCTGTGTGTTTTTTTGTAGAATGACTCACCTGGGTGCAATGTTTGGATTATGGATGACACATATGGGTGCTATGTTTGTCTGTTGGGTGACACATATGGGTGCTTTGTTTGTCTGTTGGTTGACTCACCTGGGTGATGTATGTGTCTGTAGGATTACACATTATCTTTGCCAGAGACTTCAGCTTTCCTCTACATATTCGCATACCCCCACAGCAAACACGACGTGCTAGGTCACGTGATGAGTCGTGACCCGGATGTGTTTTATTGGCACGAACCACTGACCCAGTTTTACAGTCACGCATATGCCGTCCCTCCTACTGCGCATGCTCGAACAGTTCTCTACAAAAATGGGAGCCAGAAGAATGACTTCAGGTATTTCATTTTCGCATAAATGTGAGCGGGGCGTCAATTGTCCAGTCGATCATTGCTAACGGATATGATAGATTCGTTTCCAACATGTTGCTAGAACTCAATAAATAGTGTATCATCATCGCCTTCTAGATCTTCAGACGCGATGGTGTCTTCGTTGCTCGGACGACTTAAAACTAACTCGCACGAATGTATACGATGCGCTTCGTCAAATTGATCTGACTCTTACCTGTTGCTTATGTTGTCATTGATTACAGGTATCACCAGACGTGGGAGAAGGTGAGACTAGCTCGTTACCTGGACAAGCTCGTCTCGTGTAACTTGACGTCCTTACCACCTGAGGTTCTCGGCAACCCACCACTTCTTACCCACTCACACAAACTCACCAGTTTTCTCAGGTGTTATCTCAAAAATACAGCCTTGAACCAGGACAGGTCAGCTAAAAAGAACCACCGTGATTTCATATGGGACCTCACGTGTAAAGACATCAGTGAGGTCGCGCAGTTCTGTAGCAGAGGTCATGGTGTGGACAACCGCTGTCATATCATATTGGACAGTATTTCCGGCTGGGATGACAGCATGGGTCCAGTCGACTTCCTGAAAGACGTGGCCAGGAAAACAGGACTGCCTGCGAAACATCTTGACGGAGATATCGACAATTTCCTCGCTCACCACGCATGTCAACAACGAGTCAATATATCCGTCCAGGAATGCCTAGCAAGGTCAAGGTTGATCAATGTATGTCGGCAATCCTCGCTTAGGGTCGTAAACTGCATCCGGTTAAAAATGACCAATTTCCGGTCGGTCTTAGAGATCATTCCCCGTGTCAAAGTGATCCACTTTTTCAGAGATCCGCGCGCAATCGCTTATGATCAATTACTGGTTCATAAACAAAATATCACAGAAAAGTTCCGGAATATTACCCTCGAAATATGTAAAGAAATGAGCAGAGATGTTTACAAACGCCGGGAATATGAGGCGGAGTTTTTTGGAGTGTTCATGGATGTTCGCTTTGAGGATCTTCGAACGAGACCCAACGTGACTTTAGGTAGAATATACCAGCACGTGGGTCGGCAGTTAAAGCCAGGTGTTGTTGCGGGGTTCAGAGAGGAGAGCGACTCCGATGAGATTGTGAACTCGTGGAGGCGTGCTGTCGATCCGCGACTAGCAACAGACTTACTTTCGGACGTAAACTGCCAGTTTATTATGAAGAAGCTTCAGTACAATTAGTTGTCATAACGTTCGTTTGTCGTTATGATATAAGTGTTGAATCGTGTTGATGGTTTGATTATATAGTGATGTTGAGTATTCCTCAGACCTGAATGATTTCCCAGAGGAAGTGAGTACTTTTCTGCTGACGCTAAATGATAACTGACGTTTAAGCCAGAAGTCAGGACTGACCCCGAGTCGCATCAGGTCACTGATCTAACACAGGGTTTTATTTACACCATGCGGGGTTGATAAATCCAACTGTAGAAAGTCATCGATGCTTCAGTCACGTCACAATGTAGTTCTGCCAAATATTTTTCATTGTTGCCTTTTGTTGTAAAATACACCATGCAAACACCATGTCTTGACTAGTGTATCACACTAATTAAAAGTGGACAACCATGAATCGACTGTTGACCGGAAAAATACCCTTTTCAGTGGCACAGAGAAGCAGATGTGGGCGGCACTGCGACCACATTAAGTCACCATCGACCATCTTCAATATGAACCCAGGCAAGATACAACTTTATACGACTTCAAAGTGGTGTGGTCATAATTCCATCTCCGCAAATATTGCCTCCCGCAAAGTCAAATTGCAAAACAGCCAGTCTGTCTCAAAGATAAGTGATCCCTATTAAATAACTGCGCATCCGATTTTCTCAAATAACCAAGTCTGACATTCACCTTGTTCGAGGTCACCGAGGTATTGACATGACCTTAATGCTAGCGATGTATTGACATGACCTTAATGCTAGCGATATAGATGTAAAAGAGCTGGAATAGACCGTGTCAGCGACGTGACGTCACACTTACTCGCCCATTCTACACGCCACGCGGAGCATCCTGTTGTCTGGCTGCAGCCACTGACTGTGAACTCTGCTTGTTACTTATGTAATGTTGGCGCTAGAGAAATATTTGGTAACTCGGAAACCCTCTTGGTCTAACTGCGCTTTGGTAATCCACAATAACAATTTTCACAAACATTTCACAACAACACAACGTAGGTTTTCGTAAAATCATCTCCGTGCTCCTTTACTGTTGTGAGGAACGGGTCAAGGTTCCAAGGTGTTTTATTAACCTGACGTGTACATATATGCATAAGAAATATCATCGTCATCGGGTTGAAATTGGTTATAGAAATGCGATTAGTCATGTTGATTAGCTGTCTTCTTTTTCTTGTCTGATATCGGAATTCATTCCATGAATTTTTCTGCATTATATTGTTTTGAATAATTTAATACATCCCGTCACTAAACATATTTGACAGCCAGGCGCGTTATGATATATATATATATATATATATATATATATATATATATATATATATATATATATATATATATATATATATATATATATATATATATATATATATATATATATATATATATATATCTATATATATATTTTATATATATATATATATATATATATATATATATATATATATATATATATTTATATATACAAATGGCTACTGTATCAAAAAGCTTTGCTAAGAGGCTTCACTCCTACTATCTATGCGGTAGGTGTACCAAGGAATGACGTCATCAGCGAACGCTACCATGAAATCAACAAGGGCATATGGGACTGTTGGTTCAACTTTTCGGGGATTTGCATCTGTAAAGGATATGACGTCTTCTGATTGGTCGAAGAGACAGCGCCCTCGAATTAATCAGAAAATGTGGTTTTAATAAGAGACGCCATGACAAAGTACCACGCTGCTCACAGGTGGCGTGTTCACATAGTGAGCCCTCTTAGTGCAGATCGCCCAGAATATCCGCACTTTACACTAAGCAAAACCTTCTCCTTGGTCACACCTTGGCATTTCTTTGACCACCACTAGAATCAGACCTTATTCTGTGTTTCGATTGAAACTACTGAACCAAAACACATTGTATGTGTTTAGACTTCAGCCTTACTTAAACAAAACAAACTTAAACATGAAAACATGTCACCCCTTACAGATGACAGGTACGTTTCCTAATGACGTCACAATGTTGTCCAACTTTGAAAGTCTCCTTGTCGTTCGGACGAAACCAGTTGTCGGGCGTCAGTCATCTAGACCAGAAGCCTGAAACCAAAAGCCTGACTACTTCATCTGACGTCTGAAACCAAGTACCTGACTACTTCATCTGAAATCTGAAACCAAACGCCTGTCTACTTCATCTGACGTCTGAAACCATGTACCTGACTACTTCATCTGACGTCTGAAACCAAGTACCTGACTACTTCATCTGACGTCTGAAACCAAACGTCTGACTTCTTCATCTGACGTCTGAAACCAAGTACCTGACTACTTCATCTGGCGTTTGAAACCAAGTACCTGACTACTTCATCTGACGTCTGAAACCAAGTACCTGTCTACTTCATCTGACGTCTGAAACTAAACGCCTGTCTACTTCATCTGACGTCTGAAACCAAGTACCTGTCTACTTCATCTCATACAGCAGACACATCATTGGCAAATGTTCACGGCGGATGCTGTTTTGGTGTACGTTAGAGTCGTGCGCATGTTGATGTCGGTATACCATACCAAGGACGTCGTCCGCGTTCCCGTTTGAACACACATAGCGATAAAATAAGAATCTCTGCCCTGTGACTTGTTCAATCGGTCAGCTGCGCCAGTGATGTGATTGTATTCCTTGAAAAAAACGGATATTTGGATGTCGGATGGATGGAACAGTCTGGCAGAGTAAGTTTCACTGGTACAACTATGTTCTCACTAATCTTATTGATCTTATTATACATGGCCAGACGCTGTACAACAAATTACTCTGATACACTCGAGGTCAATAAGTCATGTTCAAGTGACAGCAATATAGAACGTTTATTCCTTACCACACCAATAATATGGCAGATGTAATCACTCTAGGCAGAATGCGTTCACTGCAATTACGAACGGGGAGCTTTATTATAATGAGGATGTTATTTTCCACATATGCTGGGAATGTTCCTGGAGACACGATTAAACGTTATATATATATATATATATATATATATATATATATATATATATATATATATATATATATATATATATATATATATATATATATATATATATATATATTATACATATATATATGTTACATATATACATATATATATGTATATATATATATGCATACACATATATATATATAAATATATATGTATATATATATATGTATATATATATGTATGTATATATATATATGCATATATGTATATATATATATATATATATATGTACTATATATATATGTATATATATATGTATATATATATGCATATATATATATATATATATATATGTATGCATATATATTCACATATATATAGATATATGTATATATATATTCACATATATATATATATATATATATATATATATATATATATATATATAATATATATATATATATATATGTATATATATATATTTATATATATATATGTATATAAATATATACATATATATGCATGCATGACTAAATACATCCATATACTAATATACTAATTATTAACTGCAAACTACCACTCACAAAGTTATTCTCTATAACTCAGTGATGTTTTTACCTCATACAAACCTAACCCCAAATAACAACGTGGTACGTGATGTCTGCGATGCTTTGTGGACCGCTTGTTTTAGAGGTCGAGGTACATGACCTTGGTGGCAGAGATGGCGCCACATGCGCTAAGGACGGCGGCGCACGCCATGACGGCCTTGGTACTGCGGACCACGTGGACGAGGGGACCAATGACAGCTGAGAGGAGGAACTGAGCTATGAACACCATGGAGCTGACCACGGCGATGTCCGTGCCCAGTCCACGCACCTGCGCCTCCTGCTCCCCACCGCTCATCTCCTCGCCGCTATGGAACTGAATACACACCGACTTCAGCAAAAATAGAGAAAGGCTGGTTGATTCTAACAACCAATTACTCATTCAAACAGAGAGAAATAAACAGAAAATAAGTAAAAATCCAATGTCGAGCTCCAACACGAGGTGAGGTTGAGGTCCAACACAAGGTGAGGATGAGGTCCAACACGAGGTGAGGTTTAGGGGAGAAAGAGGTGAGGTTGAGCTCCAACACGAGGAGAGGTTGAGGGAACAAAGAGGTGAGGTTGAGCTCCAACACGAGGCGAGGTTGAGGGAACAAAGAGGTGTACGCGGGTTGGAACAGAAGAAGCAGAAATGAGTTTAAGATGAGGCAAAGCCACAGGCACGAATATAAATGGAAATGTAGAGAGCGAGGGTGCTTAATGAAAGAGATGATGAAAGAGAAAGTGGGTGCACCTGTTGGGTGCTGTGGTAATGGGCCACCAGTAGATAGGGCATGGTGAAGAGAGTGGCGTACATCACACCGGCACACGGTGACAACAGCATCACAGCCACCGGATGCGGAAGTGCTACCATCATAGCAGCGCCCAACGTGTACACCAGCTGGCTGGTAATGTAGACAACTCTGGCGCCTGGTACCCAGCAGACAGAAAACAACCACGTGAAAGACATGAGCAGTCCAATTGTATTGACCTTCTCCCAGTGTTGCCTAGGCTCGTATAATGTAACTGGCTAATTTGATGCCCGCACATTCAACATTGGCACCTGCTGTGTGCCGTAAGCACAGATACTTGAGTCTGCGGGCGTTCCCCAACCCCAGGCGTTTATAATTAGACCGCAGACAGAAGGCTTGGTACGTTTTGTTTATTGTATTTTGATAGGGTGAACAAGGGCAGTCGATGTATCAAATCATCGTTTTGGTCCACGGCCTAACAAGTCAATGAGTTTGTCTTCGCCTCCATACCTCTCTGTGAACACTCGAGGGTGACGACCTTGTCATCGACCAGTCGGAGATCATGTTTGACTTAGCTAATCTGTTTCGAATATGTCCCATATTAGGTATGGAGGTATAGGGATTGGGCTGTCGCTTAATCTGGGCAGGTGACAGCGGCATCACGGAGAAGGATATGGCTGAGAACGCTCGCACCTGCGCCGGGTAGCGGGGAGTAGCCTGGGGCGAGCGGGGGAGAGGAGCTGACTCGCCTAGCTCAGGATACTATAATCAAGTGACAACCGCAGAACGTGAAGGGAATCTTAAAGATGCCGTAATTGCCAGAGCCCATGACTACCATACACCATCATCACCCTAACCACAGCCCATGACTACCATACACCATCATCACCCTAAGCACAGCCCCTGACTACCATACATCATCATCACCCTAACCACAATCCCTGACAACCTTACATCATCATCACCCTAACCACAGCCCCTGACTACCATACATCATCATCAACCTAACCACAGCCCCTGACTACCATACATCATCATCACCCTGACCACTACCCCTGACTACCATACACCATCATCACCCTGACCACAGCCCCTGACTACCATACACCATCATCACCCTAACCACTACCCCTGACAACCTTACATCATCATCACCCTAACCACAGCCCCTGACTACCATACATCATCATCACCCTAACCACTACCCCTGACTACCATACATCATCATCAACCTAACCACAGCCCCTGATTACCATACATCATCATCACCCTAACCACTACCCCTGACTACCATACACCATCATCACCCTGACCACAGCCCCTGACTACCATACATCATCATCACCCTAACCACTACCCCTGACTACCATACACCATCATCACCCTGACCACAGCCCCTGACTACCATACACCATCATCACCCTAACCACTACCCCTGACAACCTTACATCATCATCACCCTGACCACTACCCCTGACAACCATACACCATCATCACCCTAACCATAGCCCCTGACTACCATACATCATCATCACCCTAACCACTACCCCTGACAACCTTACATCATCATCACCCTAACCACAGCCACTGACTACCACACACCATCATCACCCTAACCACAGCCCCTGACTACCATACACCATCATCACCCTAACCACAGCCCCTGACAACCATACATCATCATCACCCTAACCACTACCCCTGACAACCATACACCATCATCACCCTAACCACAGCCCCTGACAACCATACATCATCATCACCCTAACCACTACCCATGACTACCATACACCATCATCACCCTAACCACAGCCCCTGACAACCTTACATCAGCATCACCCTGACCACTACCCCTGACAACCATACATCATCATCACCCTAACCACAGCCCCTGACAACCATACACCATCATCAACCTAACCACAGCCCCTGACAACCTTACATCAGCATCACCCTGACCACAGCCCCTGACTACCATACACCATCATCACCCTAACCACAGCCCCTGACTACCATACATCATCATCACCCTAACCACAGCCCTTGACTACCATACACCATCATCACCCTAACCACAGCCCCTGACAACCATACATCATCATCACCCTAACCACAGCCCCTGACTACTATACACCATCATCACCCTAACCACAGCCCCTGACTACTATACACCATCATCACCCTAACCACAGCCCCTGACTACCATACACCATCATCACCCTAACCACTACCCCTGACAACCATACACCATCATCGCCCCATCCTTATCCACAGCAACTTCGTAGAATGTGTCTAATGTATGGGGTAATGTATTTGTACTTTATATTTAGAATTTGTTTTGTATAGGGAGTATACAAGGCATGAGAAGTTGTGATCTGGGTCAATATGGCCATATTTACAATAGCATATCTAACGACTGACAATGTTGTCTTCAGTCGAGGTGGCCGTTGTTGTAGTGATGAGAATGGGCATGTACCACACGTGAACTTACCACATTTCCTCACCAGGAGTTCAATACTGAGGGAGTAGACGGAGCAGGAGATGGAGTACAGAGACATACTAAACGAGCCCAGCCGCACTCCACTCTCATACAACTCTCGCTCACGTGACCCAGGACTCGAGCTCGGGTCGCCATGATACACTGCCTGCCCCACAAAGTCAGTGAAGTAGAGAGAGTAACAGACGAGTGACATCCAGCAGAAGAGGTTGGTCACGCACAGGGTCACCATCGATCTGGGCATGCGCACGATCGACAGGAGGTAGGTCTTCAGGGAGATTTCGGACGGAAGCGGAAGTGAGGGAGCATCTGAAGTATTGTCTTTTTTCAGCTCGTTGCAACTTCCTTCTCTGGTTGGTTTTTGTACGCTATCGACCTCTGTTGATGCGTCTCTGTTTGTGTTATGGTTGACTGTGCTGACTTCGGTAGCGCCGTAATCACCAACAACTCGACCACTCTCTTCGTCGTCATCGTCATCATCATCTTCATTTGAGAATTTTCTGTATTTCTGACGACCAACCTTGATTTTCTTCTTCTGGAACATGGCTTCCCCGACCCCCAACTTATCAAGAGGTACTTCTTTGATGGAACACACGGTCAATGTCACACACACGAGATAAATTAGAAGCACCATGGTGAAAACCACCCTGGTGTGACCTCCCAATGATTCCCCAAATGACGTCTCGTTCCAGTTAATGCCGCCCATGACGTATCCCAGAGAACCCCCAAGCCCCGCCATGACAGTGAAGGTACTCAAACCTACGGGATGGTCTTCCGGTACACTGACGTCCAACAGATAGGCTCTACATGGGGATTGACAGGCATCGCAACAGAAATCAAGCAAGACAACACCCAGGATCGTGATCAGAATGCCACCAATCTGAGGCTTGGTGACGTAGGCAGGAGTCTCCGTTGTCATGAAGATCCATTCAGACACGTTGCCGACAAAATCTGAACTTGTTGTAACCTCATTTATTGTTGAATATGACGTGACGTTGTCCTGCATCCAATCGGAACTGTTATTGGTGATCACGTGTCTTGGCATCCTCAGTACTGTACCTATTCGTTCTCCGTTAGGTACTAGTATAAGGCCTAATATGATCCCAATAGACAAGAAGAGTATAAATGGCCGCCGACGACCCAGCTGGAACCTGCATTTATCGCTGAGTGAGCCGAGTAGAGGCACAAGGACGAAACCTAGCAGAGGACTCAGACACCATACCATCGTCATGTAGAGCACGGGGACGCCGATCTGCAGTAAGATTGGACTCACGAAAGCAGTTTCTGCTGCATAGCAAAACTCAATCCCACACACAGCACAACTGAGGAGAATTAACTGGCCACGTGACTTGCGCTTGACGATGTGGGAATAGTCTCCTGAAGTGTCGATAAGACGCGACGAAACCATGCCGAGAACGCGATCAAAGCTGGCATCACGGAGACCCTGTAGACCCCGGATGTAGGACGTCAATATTGCCAACGACATGGTCCCTACACAGCGAGAGATAACACCATTAGTGTCGCTTTAACTGATTTAGACATCATACACGTACATTAATCTATATAGAAATAATTCATGTCTTCTATAAAAGCTACAATAAGACTTCATTTGTTCAAAACTACACAGCTTAACTTAAAAGCTTCATTAAAAGAAAAGAAGAGAAAACGTGCGACTTACGCTTCTTGCGTGTTACGATGTAATGCTCGCCCAGTCGGCGGAAAGGCTGGTTTTTATCGGTCGGTGGTGCGGGACGTAGTACCAGCTAACAATGACTGATGATTTAATTAGAACAAGCAAGCCGCAGCTCTACGTAGAAACTGATGCTAAGATATGCTAAGACTATATTGGCTTGTCAGAACGAGGCTCTATGATGTCATGTAAGCTGACGTCTCTTGTACCAAATAAGTCACTACCGCCTCCTTCACAAGTTCCGAACCCTCCCCCTCCCCACCTCCACCCCCACCACCCGCGGGTACCCCACCACAGCAATCTGACACCCCCACTTCCCTTATGTCACCTTCTAGACCGGATGCTCGGAGAAGACCAATCAATTTGTGGCACCTTCATTTACTGGGAACCTCGCTCCTCCTCCAGCACACCTCTAACACCGCCGTATGAGGAGCATCGAAGTGAACAGTCTGGCCGAGACAAAAAGCACCAACTTCTATGCGTCCCCGCCGAGCCCCGTTCAAATGTCTTGATTTACACTCCACGTAGTCGTGTTGTAGTTCTTTTTGTATAAACCAGGTTCTATGATTCTCTGTGAATCTTGCCTGGGAACTTAAAGCTCCAATCCCCATCCATCTAGATGACCAATGTAATCCCGGGTCAAGCCGAAAACGCTCTACTATATCACGTTACGTGGCAATAACAGCTTCGACTTGGTCTGCATCAGGCTGGGTAGGTTGTTAATCAGAAAAGAAGTCTTGACTTGGAGATGTATATCTATATATTAAAGAAGCGATTGAATGTAGTCGTTGCATCGGAAGCGTTCTCGGGGTCCCCGGCTTGTATCAGGTCCCCATGTAACTTTGGGTCCCCAGGTAACATCACGTCCGTGTTGTGCCACTAATCACATACATGTACAGCTGAGAGGCTAGGCAGGTGAAAACAGGTGTGTTATAGTTGGGGACACTTCACTAATTGGTGCCACTAATCACACTGATTTACAGTTGTGAGGCCAGTCAGGTGTATACAGGTGTGTTCTAGTTAGGGACACTACACTTATTGGTGCCACAAATCACACTGATTTAAAACTCTAAGGCTCAGGTGTTTACAGGTGTTATAGATAGGGACACTACACCTTTTGATACCAATTATCACACTGATAGGCAGATGCGAGGCCTGTCAGGAGAATACAGGTGTGTTATCACGGCAGGTATGCGGCCCCGAATTAGCTTCGTTTACACCTGCCAACCAATCACCAGCATCTCAAGCGTACATCCGGTGAAGACTCAAAACAGCGGTATGGAATCGAGAGAAACTAACGAAATCTGACAGCTGACATATCCTTAAAACAAGAACGTTGGCATAAGGGCGAGAGATGTACAGGGGAAATCACGTTATGTCTTAACAGCTCATCTCAGTTCAAACACAAACCTTCCCTCTCCGCTCAACATGTATTTTGCTTTTGCTGACGGACAAATCAGTTTTAGTAACCTTTCCGTTTAACGAGCACCTGGTCTGACTAGCTCATAAAACTATCGTGAATCAAGATCCCGTGTCATGCACGGCATTTCAACATCACAGTTACCAATGATGACTCATGTATGCGTTTTTGCGCTTAATGTACCTACATATCACCTTTGACGAAACCGGTTTCTTAATTCATCATCTCATGAGCTGTTTAAGAATCTCACAATAATCTAAATTGGTCAAACTTGCTCTCACTTACAGTTGAAAAGTGATGTGGCTATGGAGATAGCAGATAGTTCTCACCCGGGTCTGAACGCAGTCGCATGGGGAAGCGAATATGAGAGCTACAGAAGTTTGACGTTATATCTAGCCAACTGGCGTTTGACATCAGATCTAGCCAACTGGCGCTTGGCATACGATCTAGCCAACTGGCGCTTGGCATACGATCTAGCCGACTAGCACCTGATGTCAGATCTATCCTACTAGCGCTTGATGTCGGATCCAGCCAACTGGCGCTTGACATCAGATCTAGCCAACTAGCGCTTGGCATACGATCTAGCCGACTAGCACCTGATGTCAGATCTATCCGACTAGCGCTTGATGTCGGATCCAGCCAACTGGCGCTTGACATTAGATCTATCCGACTCGCGCTTGATGTCGGATCTAGCCAACTGGCGCTTGACATTAGATCTATCCGACTTGCGCTTGATGTCGGATCTAGCTGACAACCACTTGACGTCAGATTTAGTCGACCGGTGATTAACGTCAGATCTAACCGACTGGTGATTAATGTCAGATCTAGCCGACCGGTGATTAACGTCAGATCTAGCCGACTGGTGATTAACGTCAGATCTAACAGACTGGTGATTAACGTCAGATCTAACCGACCGTGATTAACGTCAGATCTAACCGACCGGTGATTAACGTCAGATCTAGCCGACCGGTGATTAACGTCAGATCTAGCCGACTGGTGATTAACGTCAGATCTAATCGACCGGTGATTAACGTCAGATCTAGCCGACCGGTGATTAATGTCAGATCTAACCGATTGATGCTTGACGTCAGATCTAGCCAACTAGCACTCTACGTCAGATCTAGCCGTTCTTGTGTTATAGGAACCGAAGCTACTTTGCGCCAGCGTGTAGTCTGGTTTCATGGATTAAACCATCGATATCCTCAATGAAGACTGGGTACGTGGGTGGAGGGAGGGAGGGAGGGAGGTAACGGTACGCTGGATACTAATCCCTCGATCCTCAGCAAACCACAACCCCCCCCCCCCCCCACCCCCACCCCCCCCCCCCCCCCCCCCCCTAACCCACATCACCCCATCATCAAGCTTTAGTGAAGTACAGGTAAATTCAATCAGTTTTGTACAACAGGTGCTGCGGGCGGTGTTCCTCCCACCAATCAACCCGCTGTCCACGCTCTCAACTCGCTGTAGTCATCGCCACGCCTCTTCTAATCATCTCGCCAGATGCCGCCTCGGACGCGCATACATCGACCGGTTGAGTTTTGAAGCCATTTGCGACGCTAGCAATGGGTAGGACGAAACCGCAGATGCGCCATGGAATTATCTTCATTCAAGATGTGAGTGCTGCTCCTTAAATGATGACTTCCTTAGAATCCAGAGGATGTGTGAGAGATGCGCGTGCCCGCGTGCGTATATGAGCGTGTGTGCATCGGTGTGCATGCGTGCAATGTTGGCCCGAGTTGTTCGGTTCTGTCCATGCCAAGAATGATGCAACGTGTACAGAAATGTAACTCGGCTCTTAAAGTAGTCGTACAATTAAATCGACTGCACTTTGTTCGTAATTACATTATTGCAGCACCGATGAAATGTTACAAAGCTGTAGAAGGTATCATTGGTCGCATCAGACAATTGTTTTATGAATATGACAGAAGTGTTATGTTTGACATTTGACTTAGCAACGACATAAAATTGCCCACTGACCCATTTTGTTGTCAAGAACAATACCCCCAATGTCATTTTTATAACTGACAAGCAAACTTGCTGGATGCTTCATCACTACATCCGACAACATGGTCTGATCAAGCTGGCTTTTTCTCGCGGTGAGGTGGTGGAGTGAAGACATACGATCTTTTGGTGTGGACATTGGGTTGAAACCGATCGACAATGTGTTTTCCCTGCCCTCAAAATTCATTGAATGGTGCACGGGTAATTCAGGATTAGAAACACTTATTAAGAGTATCATACGGTTACTACAAGGGAGTTGAACGTAACCGCCAGGGGGCGAATTAGAGGATTAGCATGCGGAGATCAGACAGCACTGGTGCAACAGATATACTCCGTGTCATGACTGTTTCAAAACGTTATCTTGGATTGGTTTGTGTATAGGATGGTTGATGGTGACGGACTGAGGTCCCGTCGCAGTAGTGTATTAATCAGCGACATGCATGGCGGGCAAGTTAGAATCATAACGCCGTATAAGTCATAACGGATAGATAAGCAGATGTTGACGACAACATTAATACAATGTGATGTTGTAGCGTACTATGTGTTTTATTCATAGGCTCTGAAGACAACATAAGATGCCTCTGCGCATTTGCCCTGGCACCTGTATTGACGGGGTTCTGGTTGCATGGTAGGATCACCATAGTCTGGTGTGGATGCTGAACTTGGTGCCATGCCAGCTTTACTAAGCTAAAATAGGCTGCACAGGGTCAACCACAAGGCCGCCTATTCGATAGATCGACCCCACATTATGAGAACAACGCCACCCTGGTTACACTGGTTCGCTGCGACCCAAATAAAGCTTAAACGCCTTTAGTGGTAGGAATCAGTGTTTTCGTCTCGATAATAAAGCTGTCAAAGAGACTGTTCAGCCCCATATTTGTAACGAGGTTGCTTAGCAAGCTGCATGGCAACCGCACCTTGGAAACCAAAAGTTTTAAGTTTTCAGACTTTCAGTCGCTACGCGGCGCTGCGGTCTTAGAAAATAGATACTTACTATGGCTGTCGCCATTTATGTTGTCGGAAATAACCCTTCGGTCAAATTTGTGCGTAATGATGCCCAAAACTTAAATGAGTGAATATTTGATGAAATCTACATTTAGTAACCAAAGCGGAAGTATTCACATCGATAGCGAGGAAGTTACAGAGCGCGAAATGATTTACAGTTAACATTCGTGTGGTTCATGGTTTTAGGGAGGCACCGTTATCGTTGGGACGACACAACTAAATAAAACAGATTTATACAGTACATTATGAATATTTCCAGTCAAACAATAATGTTGAAAATTTATCAACATGATTTTGGATTAAGTAAACTTTGTGGCACAAATAAAATGGTGGCATTTTTTTTTTTTTTTTTTTTTTTTTTTTTCTCCAGTCAAGGTTTTTCGGTCTTTTCCGGAACGGTTAAAATATCAACATGAAAATTTGGGGAATGATAGATCAAGTTGGGACACAACTGCCGATCCAATTTGACGCGCATGCGCAGTGTTGGAGGCTTATGGGGATTTTTTTTTCGTCGATTTTTTCCCCCATTTTCTGTAACTATCTCCTCCATAACTACTGCGGTTACGAACATATGAATTATATGGTTGTAACAAGCAATTATCGTAGCATGGAATAACGAAAAAAATACTTATTTTTCACCTTTTGTACTTTGTATAATGACATGTATTTTAGGGTACCTATCGCGATTTTTGCTACGACTTCTCTCCTCGCTGATATCTCTGAAACGGCTGTATTTACGGACATGAAATTTTGTCAGTAATAGAAACTTGGCCTCGTGATAATGACTGTAACAGTATTTTAAGCATTCACAGTAAAAAAAAAAACAGTAAAAAGGACGTTTAGTTTGAATGTTTTCTACTGCGCAGCAGCTTAGCAGCAGGCTATGTGCAGTTCGTGTCTAAGTAGGCCAAACCTTACGTAATCGACCAGAGCCATTCATCGCGCCTTGACTTGCTTTAAGGGGTCATGTCAAAACAGGCCAAACCTTACGTAATCGACCAGCGGCATTCATCGCTTTCCCCTTGCATAGACTTGGCTTAGGGGTCATGTCAAAACATCGAAGCGGCAGCTGCATGTGATCTTATAATAGTGCGCGTAACCAGCTCTCCTCGGTCCGTGTATATACTGTCTTTCTGTCTCAGCGACAGTGTGCACTGGATGTCCCCATGCAATCAAAGCGGGTATATATACACAAACACACATGCACGCACACATATTTATATGTATACACACAGGCGCTCGGTTTTCGATGCCAAGCTTCCGAGCGCCGAGCCGCTATCTATAAATAGCATATATATGTGTATATTTATAAGTGTGTGTGTTTATACGTATATATATATATATATACATATATATATTATAGGGTATATACATATATATACATATCTATATATATATTTTTAAAATAAATATATTATGTTTTAAAATAAAAAGTATTATCTAAGTAATTTTACTGTGTTATATGTGTAATTTATCAAATATGATATTTGAAAAATTATGCGCATAATTTACCATGAATAATGACTCACCATAAAGTGTCACAATCCCGTTATAAATATATTATACTTCAATTTTTCATTAATAAATTCTTCACTGACACTGCTCTTCTGAGACTGATCATATCACTGTGGAATTTAAGTATGATGTAACATCAGTTTGGGTAATATGTTGATACCGTATTGATGGTCGTCCACACTAGCCGTTGGAAAACATGCCGTTGGCGCTCGTGCCAACTCTAATCATATCACTGTGGAATTCAAGTATAGGATAACATCAGTTTGGGTAATATTGTTAATACCGTATTGCTGGTCGTCCAGACTAGCCGTTGGAAGACATGCCATTGGCGCTTGTGCCAACTCAAAGAAGTCCAAACCTTACGTAATCGACCAGTAACGTGGGTGTGTGTGTTTGTGTGCATCGAAACATATTCGTATTTAGCAACTAAGCTATGTACGACTACAATTGAGTAAATTACTCTAAACTGGTCACAGCTACGGAGCACGTCGTCTTCAAAGGATCTTTTACATCCCTTTTCAAAGATGGGACCGCCATTTGTACGTGATCATCCGAGTCACGAGTCAGGTTGTCACACCTTGGAGTCGAACCCACAGCCTGTGGATCAAAAGGCGAAGCAGTAAACCACCAAGCCACTGAGACCAGCCTAGTACCATGCCCTCGGCTTTGTATTGACTTGGTTAAGGGGTCATGTCAAAACATCTGCTAAGGGGTCATATCAAAACATCTAAGGGGCTGCAGCTTGTGACATCTATCCAAAAATAGTGCGCGTTACCAGCTCCCCTCGCTGACATCTATCGTAAACGTGTGCGGCGCATAGGGTTTCTTAACAAGGCGCAATCACAGACCCGATTGCTTGCCATTGGAAGACATGCCGTTGGCGTTCCTGCCGAATCTAGTTTTTCATATGGCAAGACAACGACTCGCCAGACCCTCCTTCGGAGGCGTGTCTCTGTCACGGGCGTCAGTAGGTTGTATTGCATGACGTCAGCTGATTCCCGACCGAATGTGCCTATTATAGTAAACCACTGGTCAGTTAGAAACAGAGCTGACCGAATGTGTCTATTATAGTATACAACTGGTCAGTTAGAAACAGAGCCGTCCGAATGTGCCTATTATGGTATACCACTGGTCAGTTAGAAACAAAGCTGACCGAATGTGTCGATTACAGTACACCACTGGTCAGTTAGAAACAGAGCTGACCGAATGTGTCTATTATAGTATACCACTGGTCAGTTAGAAACAGAGCTGACCGAATGTGACTATTATAGTATACCACTGGTCAGTTAGAAACAGAGCTGACCGAATGTGTCTATTATAGTATACCACTGGTCAGTTAGAAACAGAGCTGACCGAATGTGTCTATTATAGTATACCACTGGTCAGTTAGAAACAGAGCTGACCGAATGTGTCTATTATAGTATACCACTGGTCTGTTAGACACAGAGTCGTCCGAATGTGCCTATTATAGTATACCACTGGTTAATTAGAAACAGAGCTGACCGAATGTGTCTATTATAGTATACCACTGGTCAGTTAGAAACAGAGCTGACCGAATGTGTCTGTTATAGTATACCACTGGTCTATTAGAAACAGAGCCGACCGAATGTGTCTATTATAGTATACCACTGGTCAGTTAGAAACAGAGCTGACCGAATGTGTCTATTATAGTATACCACTGGTCTGTTAGAAACAGAGCCGTCCGAATGTGCCTATTATAGTATACCACTGGTCAATTAGAAACAGAGCTGACCGAATGTGTCTATTATAGTATACCACTGGTCAGTTAGAAACAGAGCTGACCGAATGTGACTATTATAGTATACCACTGGTCTATTAGAAACAGAGCCGATCGAATGTGTCTATTATAGTATACCACTGGTCAGTTAGGAACAGAGCCGACCGAATGTGTCTATTATAGTATACCACTAGTCTGTTAGTTTTGTTACATCTGGCAGCGCCATCAAATGGAAGCGCGGTGTGGTCATTGCTAAGCCACTGTATTATACGTTATGACAGAGCCACCGCCTTGCACGTTATGACCAATTAATGGTGTGTTGCGAACAAATTGAGCAATGTACAAATCGGTGCGCGTATTTCGCCATGTTAGTATCCCGAACCCACGAAAAATTTATTTAAGGCAAGTATTCCAGGATCAACGGCACACCAACACTATATGGTGTTATATGGCGCCTCGAGAGGCTGGATGAATTTGAAGAGTAGTATAGATGTTAGCGGTACTGGCACACCTATCTCATATGATTATGGCACACCTATCTCATATGGGTGCAACCCAGAAAACACACATATACAGGGTGACTCACATGAGCCAGCGAACCGCTCGCACCTCCCCCCACCATATGGTACCATATGAGCCCAGCCCTTCCAGCCCCTATGGTATAGGCCCACACCAGTAGTTAGTCACCATAGAGGTCATTGAGTGATAAATATCTGCGACCGTCGCTGTAAGTTCCATTTTTCACACGGTTGAGGTCCTGTATAAACTGGGCAACCTAAGCGTCGTTCTTCTCGATAAAGTCGGGATCGGGACGAGCGGTTATCAATCTCATCGTAAAGAGCTTCCAACAGTAGAAAGCCCCCGTCGGCCTCTCTGTGATCCCACTCGGTCTTCCCAACCAAGGACCGTGATGCTCCTGTTCCAAGCCCAGGCAACTATTAAACCTCCCGTTCGCACTATAGTCGCCGTCTTCAAGCCCCTCAATGGACACCCACCCCCAAGCCACCGTCTCCTTATACTTCTTCTGATCCTTGTGATACACCTGGTTATACGTCTCAGCTCTCCCCAGGTCCTCAAAGGAGCACAACCTGAAAACGCAGTCGACAAACACCCGATGGTTGCCACCGGACTGTGGTGCAACCCCAACAGAACCTGAGGCTTATAAATATTCGGAATCACCCTCCCAGGACTCCTAGTGTAGGGGCACTTTATCTCGAGCAGCACAACCTCCTCAGGATGCCCCAGACAGACAGCATCCTCTTCAGCCTGCCGGATTGGGAGCACACAAAAGCCATCCGGAGAGTAGGCCGTCGCGCCGCCCTCAATATAGATATTATTTCCGTAGACCTTGGTGTCGTACGCCTTCTCCAATACTGCAATTGCAACCTCCTCAAAAGTCGTACCCCACAGGCAGGGTGCGCTAAAGCGAACACCCCCATTGCTAGTTTTTTCTGTCAGCTTCTTGCTATAGCTGCTGAAGTAGTTTTGCCCTATGATAGAGGAGTAGTCACTTCCTCCAACGCAGCCCTTCCTCGTGGTCTCCCACTGGTCCGTATTTTGTTTGACTCCAGTATGATCGTTGCAGAAAGATTTTATCGCCGCCTCCATTATATCTAGCAACCCCCACTCTTCAAATGGACTGTCAGGGTCATACCTTAGCAGGTCTAGGGGGGCGATTCTGCCGCTTTCAAACATTTTGCTTTAATGTCACTTTTCATTTGACTATATTTCATGATCTCGACCGAAACGAGCTTAAACTCATCATCTGAGATATACCCATCTTCAAGCGCCGCCGATACAATGTCAGCAATGGTATTCAATTTGCTCTGAGCGAGAATGCGGATCTTGTCATGCTTTTTCAACTTAATGGTCAGACGCCGACTGATGAATTTTCCAGCAATTACAAGTAGCCCACAAGCGGCTCCAGTAGCACCCAACACTGTGGCAATAGGAATGGCAACTACTGTAGACATTACACCTGCACCACTTGCGCCAAGACACATACCCACAGCAACTAAAGCAGTGTCTACAGCGTCCACTGAGTTTACTGCACACCTATATTTTTTGTACATAGCACCATATTTTTCAATTTCTTTCTCAAGGTATTGCTTCTTAAGACTGATCTCATTCAGCCGATAGGAGTGCCCCAGATCACATGGAGGAGGCTCCGGATTTAACGGTGCAGTCGTTGGTTGTTGTTTCATACTGTCTTTGTATACATAAGTCTATATATCAAGTTCAATTAGGAGTGAAGCTACAGACCAAGTCGCCCCTCTGTTTTGTGTGGTTGTATAAAAGTTAATAACGTTGCCTTGTTCTAGCTGTAAAGACTGGTCTAAAGTTATTACAACAGCCCGTTGGTTAGCAGGCTTACTTATTCCTACCACTTGATTCGTTCCATTAATAACAGGAACGACTGCTATAGGACCAGCATCAGCACCAACACCCGAAGACAACCCCATACGAATGATCTTGCCATTACATAACATGGTATATCCACAGCTTGAGTCTTGTGAGTCTCGACCCCTAGCCCCATGGCCAAACGACCACTCATATCCTCTCCAAAGGGGGCCACTTGCTTCTGCCCATATAGTAATGAGTGGTTTCGTCTTTTCATCTACGTATCGTCTCAGGTACCTGTTCTGCTGTCTATATTCAGCATCAATATACTTTTTATGAACAGCATCCTTCGGTAAAATCGGGTCTCCCAACTCAACGATTTTATTATCTCGCATTTCAAGGTCTCCAGTCATAGTACCGCCACTTTTATCCATTTTTTTTGAGTCACCAATAGATACATAGGTCTTTGTGGCATATTCCGATAGGTCGGCACCCTGAACAGTGCTTGCCGGTTTTTGCCTAGGTCCATAAATACTCGTTTTTATTGACATCTTGTAAATTCAAGAACAACGCTAACAGGTAAGTCGTGGTTATCCAATAGCCTTCCTTTATTATCGCGTAACTGAACCTTTAACTCATGCACTGTTCCGCTAGTGACACGCTTACAGACAGGATTAGCGATGTTCGTGGTTATAATATCACCGAAAGAGCCACCCTCTAAGCCAACAACTTGAAGAAGCGTAGTGGGCGCACCATCTAGCATGTTGTGCGTGGTGCTGACTTGATTGAGGTGAACATAAATTGTGTTAAAGATGCTAAAGTTGATGGGCCGGTCAACTATGTAAGTACCTGAAGGTATCCACCCCCCACTGAGGCCGTTAAGACCCAACATTGTTAACACTCCGCCTGTTATGTGCGCACCCCCATTGTCTGGAACTGTTAGAGTAATAACCCCATTTACAGCATCAACCTCCAAACCGATACCTAATGGTGTAATATGCTCCTGAAGAAGGCTGAAGCTCCAGTTTTAATGAAGCATATACTCGCTCTTGTGAAGTCCTTGACCGCCATGGAATGCTCTCGTCTGATTCTAGATTGTACCAGCCCACAGTATACGTGATTGACCTTAGGCCAACACATAGATCACCCGCAGTGTTGTCAATAGGTTTTTGCAGGGACACAGCGTCGCCGCTTTGAACATTAGACAGAGTGTGATACATAGCACTATGAATAAACAAGCCTTTAGTTTCAATAGAAAATCTACATATGAAACGGGCGGGGTGTATCCAGCCTCATATGGTGTGGGAGATAAACTAACCCGACAAACAATTCAAGTTGTTCACAATGGTGGTACATTCACAGCAAAGTTTCCTGATGATATTCAGTAACTATAAGGTGCCACCGGTAACAGCGGACAAAGTAGTAAAAGACTGGTTGACAAATCCAATGCAGTTTTGGCAGAACCAGGTAAACTTTGCAGTGTGGTGTGCAACATCCGGCTGCGGTGTGTCATCCCACGACCACCTCGAGGCTGGGATTCCACTCGTGAAAGCTCTATACACCTTTCACCTTTATTACACAGTGCGTCGCCTATTAGCAGAACTGCAAGCGCCTCTACCTCAGGATCATGCCTATGACCCCTATAACAATACATATGACAAGAGGGCATATGAGAGACTCTGCACTAACTTTGGTGTTCAACCAAACACAGACTGGCGCCAGAAGGCAACCGTAGCTAATAGTGGTCTTGGTATCTTATATGCACATGATGCGTATGGTTACGGGAGTGTCGTCAAGGTTGCTGGTCGAAACGTTCGTTATGACCCTACACGGATGGCCTTTGAGGCGGAAAAGGATACAAAGCCAGGTTTTACTCACGCGAGTAACCTACAATCCTTTCAGGAGAGAATGGGTGCTGTTTTACATCTAGCACAGGGACCTGAAGCAGACGAGGCCTGGAGTACCTTCATACTGAACACGTCTGAGGGTTTTACACAAACCGGCGTTGAGCGAATTAACGACAGCATCAGGACCTATGTATGGGCCATTCTTGAGGCTCAGGCGCAGACCCGCTCAGAGGTGTTGGAACGTCCTTTGATGCTCAAAAGCAAATTCAGGCCAACGTTGAGGATGCCATCAACTCCCCAGTGGATATTCCGTCATCTATCCGACAGTATCAGAACGTCCTCCAGAATGCCTCTTCAAAGGTTGATTATGTGTTTGGAACGGGCCTGTACATGGCTCCGTCTGATATGAGCCTCGCCATTGGAGACGTTGCTGGGTACAACAATCTGATTACCATTGCAACTGAGGAGCAGCAGATAGGCAGCAATGCTGATGTCAACTCGGTTCCGGTGGTTCCGGATAGAGGAAGCTTTGACCCTCCGCCAGATACAGATACAGATATGGAACTTACCTCTCCAGGTCCGGCCCCTATGGCCGAGACCGGTCTGCTTGGGGCGCACGAGGATGAGAAAACCGCTCTTATTATAGGCGGAATCGCTATAGTCTTAGCTGTGCTTTGGTTTGCTACGTAGTAAGTCACGGAGTATCAGGAGGATAACTCCCCCCACCACCACAACTGCAGCCCATACATGTTCTGCCATCCAACCAGCCACCTTTGCAGCTGACGTAAGCAGCCATGATACGATGGAGCCAATGATTCCTGGAAGGGCAGCTGCTGCCTTACCGGCTAGGCCCTTCAGGACGTTTGCCAAGGAGTTCAGCTGTTTTTTAATCCATTCCGGGCTTATCAGCTGGTGTCGGCGTTGGTGCCGGGGTTGGACTAGTGCTCCCTCCGCCCGTCAAAGCAACTACAAGGGTCGAGATTGTCAATCCAATCGCAGTGAGTATGGAGGCTATTGTTATACCCTGCTCTCGGAACAGAGTGCGTACACGCTCAGCTAGCGTTGTGTCCTCGTTAAGAAGTCTGTTGATCGTTTCCCTGATGCGGTTAATTTGGGTTCGCAGACGTTCATGGTTTACAGAGGCAGCCTCAACACGGACACGCCGCAGGTCCTGCAGCTCTGCAAGCTCATTTGCTTGCAATTTCCATGCTCGACTATCACCCCTCCCTTCCTCCTCCAGGCTTGCCATTTTAGCTTTCCGATGTTTTATATCCCTTTCTAACTCAGTTATCTTAGCTAGGTTGTTGACCAGCTCACCCCTCTGGGTCTGCATAGCCTTGTCAAGCCCTATAAGCTCTCTGAGTGGTAGTTCTTTGTCTGTTTGTGTACCTAGGTCTTGGATGGTGTTATGAACGTCCTCTATGAATCTTGTTTCTTCCACACCACCTTGCTCTGTCATGGCTTCGGGGCTGCTCATTTCTAACTTTGGAAGTGCAGCTTCCGCTTTAGCAGCAGCTTGGTCAACGCCTTGTAGGGCTTTTGCTGCCATTTTGGATAGTTCAGGGGTCACTCCAAGAGCCCGAGCAAGCTGTGTACCACCGTAATCTAGGATACTTCTAGGAGAGAGGAATTTGTTGGGATTGTTCTTCCAGAAGCTTCCATTCTCGGCCCCACTTAACCCAAAGGTCACCTTGTTGAGACGATCTAAACTCCAGAGTGGCCTGCAGCCCATGCTTAGACACTGCCTTCTCCCACCTCGTAACTAAGACTTCAGTTTCTTCTTTGGAACCCACCTGATCTTCTGTTAACCCCGCAGGCATTTCAGTAATAGCCCAAGGTGGAATAATCGTACTCGACGTATCTAAAGTTTCGTCAATCAGTTTAGTCTCCTCATCATCAAAGTTAGTCTCATTACTCTCCCATCCCATAGCCCCCTCATCTGCATCGTCAAATCCTGGGTTATCAAACTCCATGTCTGTGTGTTAAAGATATAAGTGTAATTAAGCATTCAACATGACGAGTACTTACGGACGCAAACTAAACCCACACCGCCGGATACGCGAACCGCTCGGGGTAAAGGGCGTGCGACAGTCTGTAGTCGTTACAAACAATCCAAGCACTATTGACCAGAACCAACAACTGCTGGTTCGCTTCCCCAATCTAGGCGCAGACGACGTCATTGTCCCAGGGACAGCACGGCTGGCCTTTACAATCACACTGACCTCGACTGATGTTAACCGCAGTGTTGTGCAAAACCTGGGCCGCGCCGTGGTTAAGAAAATGACAATCAAGATTTCTGGCAATGAGGTCATGTCTATTGATGACAGCGATGTGTACCACTGTTACCATGACTTGTAGCGGACTGCACAGGAGAGACAGGGCCTCCTGTACCAGGGCATTGACACATCAGATGATAGAAACGCAACTAAGATACGACTGGGGGCAGGAGACAAGGACAAGACCGAGGTAGAGGACAAGGCCGTAGCCGATGTGTATGGTAACAGGTTCTACGTTCCGCTAGACTTTGAACTCCTCGAGAGCCACATGCCATTCTACCAGAGTGCGCTTAGTGATAGACTGGAATACGAGCTCACGTTCAACGACTACAGCCGCGTAATTATCGCAGCAAGCGACACCGACGCCAGCTACAAAATTGATGGCATCTCGCTGGAGTATGACATGGTTACCCAACCAGAGTTGGCCCGCATGATACGCACCCAGTACACAGGTCGGCTCTCGATTCTGTACGACCGTGTACTTCGTCACAGGAAGCTTGTATACAATAAAAGAGATACACTGTGGAACATCAATCTGAACGTGCCGGCTCGCAGCATGAAGGGCATCCTACTACTCTTTGAAAATCCAGCCTGGGGTGTCTCTTTTGGCAGGGTAACAGAGGCGTTCTACAACCCAAAGATAACGAAGGTCGAGGTGACCATTGAGGGCATCCCCAATCAGCTCTATGCCCAGGGCATGCGTGGCTACCAGCAGTGGGACGAGGTGAAGAAGGCCTGTGCAGCAACGAGTAAACGAGACCCCAGTGTAGCAATAGCAATAAAAGACCTGGCATTGTCAGACGTTTCCCTAGGAGAGTACCCAACCAAGAAGTATGCTCTGTGGCTCGACTTAAGGACGAGTGATGACGACCAGCTGCACGGTAGTGGCAGGGCTGTGGAGAATGCGTCTGAGGGCATCACCATACAGATCACAAAAAAGGCAGAGGCGGCCGGCGCATTGAACGTTTACATGTATATTGTAATGGATGCACAGCTTAACATTAAAGATGGCAGGTTCGTCAGCGCACTCTACTAAGTTTACATTTCCAGATTGTCCCTGTTCGGCAATTGTTTGTGGGCAGACAGGATGTGGGAAAACCGCATTCATCCTCGACCTACTTGAAGGGCCCTTCTTTGGTACCTTCGAGCATATTGTAATCCTCTGCCCTACCATACGTTTCAACGAGGCCTATCAGACGCCGTCATGGGTGTGGGATGATTCAGAGGTGTACGTGGTTGATCCAGGGGAGCGGCTCCATGACCACCTGAGGGCTTTCTACCAATGTTTTAAGGGCGAGCCAACCCTGTACATTATTGATGACTGTTCCGCAACAAAGGCCCTAACCAAGAAGAAAGACATGTTATCCGAACTGGCCTTTAGCGGCCGCCATGCGCAGTAAAGTGTCTGGGTCCTCAGCCAAAAGTACAACTCTGTGCTGAAGGACTTAGGTGAGCAGACTCGCTGGATGGTGCTCTTTCACACCAAGGACCGTGACTCGTTTGAAGACGCCTTACGTGAAAATGATGTAATTCCAACAAAGGAGGAACGTGCCACAGTACGCCAACTACTAGCAAAGACCAAGCACACAAAACTGCTGCTGAAGACTGATCAGCCTGCTGCATATGCCGTCGATTGAAGTGATATTGGCCTTGATAGCAGCCGCTGCCTCAGTAATCAATTTAGGTTTCTTCATCTGGGTAGCGGTGCAGTATTTTGAAGCTCAAAGGTGTATACGTATATTCATGGATCCTGATACCATTATTGATAAACTCCTTGAACAGGACTCGCCTAGCTTAGTGGAGACAAAGTCTGGGGGAGCGGAACCTAGTTGCACCCCTAGTGTAGATATGTCTTCTAAGAGAGATAGGCTTGCTGCCGTCATAGCCGGCGGTCAGGCCCGTCAGTACCTTGGCTTGGAGCGCATTACAATTGACCAGGTTGAATCAATGTCTGATGAAGAGATCATAAAGCTGTATGTGAGATACGAGGCTCGGCTAGGCGCTAGCATGACACGTACTCTAGGTCAGACACTGCTACAGCTGTACTCAGGTATTGCTTGTATGTTTCTACCAATCCCACCAGAACACCAGCCAAGGCTAATTACAGACCTCGAGACGGACCCGTTTGTTGGACACGCGCTAAGCACTGCCACTTGTGAGCTATATCATCGCTATGGTATGTTTTTAGCTCCCTTAACTGCGGCTTTAACAACAGTTAAGCACTGTCAATTTGGAAAAACAAGCACCGAAACAACAGGGGCCGGTGGAGAGGAAGACACCACTTCCTTGCTATAGTATGTGTTTAACTCTGATATAGCATGTGCTTAACTCCGCTATAGCATGTGCTTAACTCCGCTATAACAGGTGCTTACTAAGAGCTATCAATTGGACAAATAAATTTAGTAAGTAAACATGGAAGAAACAAACACGAATCAAGGGGAGACAACACCGGTGGAGATAACGTCAGTGACAAAAAATGCTAAAAGGGTTGCGGCAGGACGAAAGGGTGCTGCAGCTCGAAAAGCCAATCAAAATAAGCTTCTGAGAGAGCTCCGAGAGGCTAAGGCAGCGCTTACAGATGGTAGAGACGAAGCTGTCGAGCCAATATCAACGAGCAAACCTCTGGAAAGGTGGACGTGGCCAACATGGGCTGTGCCTTTGGTTGTCAGCAGTGTTGGCGTGTTTGCATTGTATTGCTACAGGCACCAGATGGTAGCCTCACACCCTAAACAGGTGGTGGTACAAAAGCCTCCAGACGCTCATTTAAAGGATCCGTTTTATATGGAATAAGATGACAACACCAATTACTGATGGAAAAATGCTCGTAAACGCTCTGTACCACGGTGTAGTTGTTTCCGGTATTTCAATAGGCTATGCCAAGCTTGCTAAGATGGCTGTGGGTGGTGGGGTGCCACGTCTTGATTTCACCCCACGGGACCTGGCTATGGCTGTTGCCGATGTATCACTAGCTATGGCCACAAAGGATATGCTAATTAAACAAGGAATCTTACCAGTTGATATACTGAAGTAATGGCCACACTCGCGCTACTTGTTGGGGGTGCTCTTCTTAACGTCCTTGCATTCTCTGGGAGCAACTTTTTATTCTCTAAATTACGAGGCAGCCAAGTGGACGCGGAACGTAAACGCCATGATATGGCAATCAAGCAGCTTCAATCTGCTCAGGCAGCATGGGCCAAGAAGAGAACTGAGCGCTTAGACTTCGTCAATGAACAACTGCGCCGCCAGGGACATGCCGAGCATACTTTTAAGGATGCGAACGAGGCTATGCGTGAGTACGCCCTAATTACGAATAAAACCGTCGACCCGCTGGGCTCTGAGCCTCAGCTTTCAGACTTCTACGAGCCCTCAGATGAACAGAGGGGGCGTGAGGTGGCGTTCATTATACTGGGTATGGCTGCGACTGGGCTGGTTGCATACAGGCTTGCTAAGTAGGTCATTTGGAGACTCGAACGTTTTCTGTATATGGATTGTCGCATGCAAAAGATCTACTATAGTCCTAAGGGATACTGGAAAGGCATTACAGCTATCAAGAAGCTTGCAACAGAAGCGAGGGTTTCTGAGGAAGATGCCAGGGGGTGGCTAACAAAGCAAGCTATATGGCAAATCTATCTGCCGGTGCCAAAACACATTCCCAGGCCAAAGTTTGATGTCCCTGTCCCTAATGGGGTTCACCAAGCCGATCTCTTATTTCTTCCTCATGACGTTGTGAAGCGCCGGACTTACAAGTATGCCCTAACATTGGTTGATGTGGCCTCGCGCTACAAAGCGGCTGAGCCATTGACTACAAAAGAGGCTAAGGAGGTCGCAGGTGCACTTGAGAGGATATACAAACGAGGACCGCTGCATTGGCCTAAACTACTTCAGGTGGACCCCGGACGGGAGTTTATGGGTGCAGCGAATCAGCTGTTAGTAAAACATGGAGTATCAGTCAGGCGTGGCCGTGTGAATATCCATCGAGACCAGGGTATAGTGGAACGCTTTAACCGAACCCTTGCTGAACGACTCTTTGGTCACCAGTATGCCGTAGAGTTAAGGAATACTGGAAAACGATCGACTGAGTGGGTTTCTCGACTGCAGGCTGTAGTCTCTGCGATAAATAATGAGGTGACCCGCTTGACTGGAAAAAAACCTATAGATGCTATAAAGGCAAAACAAGTTGCACAAAAGCCCTCTACAGTCGTACCAGGGCGCCCTCTGGGGTGTCAAAGAGCAAAAGCTTCCCTCTGATGTTGGCGTTCGCTACCTCTACCAGCCTGGTGAGGCAGAGCAAGACCACCGGCGGCGGGCCACTGACCCTGTGTGGTCACTCAATGTTTACCGGATTGGAAGCTCTGTCACTAAATCTGGTGAGGCTGTACTATACTATTTGCTGGATGGACCTCTTCATGGCTTTGTAAAGGAGGAGTTGCTTGTGGTGCCGTCCGATACCCAGTTGCCGCCAGACGGTATTATCAATTAGACTAATAGATATCTATATATATATAACAATGGTAGTATTTGACAATAAGTGCCCATGGATATTGCTCGGAAAGAAAGTCCCCTGTAACAGGCCCTGTACGCAAGAGCAAGAGTTTTGTGGATTACACAGATATAAGATAAAACATGGTGTCATTAATCGTCTTTGTACGGGTTGTCAGAAGGCTATAAAAAATAATAAGGTAGGATTGTGCATGGGTTGTGGGTTCGATAAAGTCAACCACAGTCGTCTTCGTCTTGCCCAAAAAATTGTTTCACAACGGCCTATAGCTGGGAACACTGACTCGCCAGTCGGCGCCACTGAACGGGGATTCCCCACTGTATAAAAATAGAAATCTTGTGGCGCTGTCAACAACATGGTTTGGCGGCTAGGCCTATGTGCGACGAAGCTTGGCACCTTGTCAGAGACGGGTGTTTACTGCATAGGTCAAAGTCCGCTCGCTGTATTGTTGTTGCCTTTTGTGTATCAACGAATTCCCTTTTAGACTAATGGAACTGTATAGTAAACATGACTCATAATCAGCGAGCACGTGAAGCCCAAAACGATTATGTTTCAATTCACGGTTTTCAGCCTCCTTATCCACGCTCTAAGGCTGCACTCAAAGCACTCCAAGTGCGTAATGAATATGACCGTACATACAAGGAGATGTTGGCTAGATTAAAGGCTGGGGTGCGTGCCACCCCTGTCCCCACTGCTGCCCCACGCAGACTAGTCCCTGCCCCATGCAGACCTGTCCCTGTCCCACGCATCCCCACAACCCAGTCCCCAGTCCCCACAGCGCGTCCTGCCTTCAAGAAGACTAAGTGGGCTGTTAAAAACTATTTGCGTGGATGGGTGATGAACGTTCCTGAGCCTCACCCCCTTAGCTCGGACCTTATGATGTTCTTTAAGGGCATGCGTCGGAAGATGCATAAAGTTTTGACTGGTGAGCTGGAAGAGCTATGTGGAATCAAGTGTCAGTTTGCCCTTAAGGTAAGACTCTCCAAGCACGCCGATGATGACAGCACTGAGTATTTTGAGCCTGTATTACGTAATAAGCAGCAGGTGGTTCTCTCCCTAGAAGATATTAACGATGAGCTGGACCAGTGCAATGCTAATATCCAAGAGCGGTTGGAGAAGTGGACCAACCAAGGTTCTGGCTGGGAGTTTCAGGCGGTCACAACTCTGTGGATTGATATTGCCAACTACCAGCCATTGAAAGGTGGCTCCTACCTGAAACTGCCGAGAAAGCTGGCGGTAAAGAAGGCAATTAGAAACGTAAAAAACACAAACGACCCACACTGCGTTCTATATTCCATTGAAGTGGCTCTGCACCCGGTTGCCAAGAACCCGCAGCGACCATCGAAATATAACATTAGGCCGCTCTTAAGACTCTTAGAAGGAAAAGGCGTGGACTATCCAACACCTATCTCGCAGATTGAGAAGATAGAAAAACATGCTAAAGTAGGCGGCTTGAATGTCTTTGGCTGGGATGGAAAGGCCACCATCGTTCACCGTATCAGCAGACAGCCTGGTCCATGTATAAACCTCATGCTGATTGAGGAGGACGGTAGGTTTCATTACACGCAGATCGAAGACCTGAACCGCCTGCTGTATGACCAGAGTAAGTACGAGCACCGCAAGTTCTTCTGCGAGCGATGCTTGCATGGATACACCACTGAGAAACTGCTCCTGGCGCACAAACCTGAGTGCATGGGTATCGGGCAGACTGCTGTGCGAGTTGACATGCCTGAGGAAGGGAAGAACATATTATCCTTCCAGAACTGGCAGAAACAGCTTGCTGTCCCCTACCTTATCTATGCCGACTTTGAGGCGCTCACAGTGAAGCTTCCGGGACCTGCGTCTAATCCTGGTAAGAGCAACACGCAGAGAACGCAGGAGCATGAGCCATGTGGTTACGGCTATGTGGTTGTCCGATGTGATGGGCAGACAGAACCCCCTGTGGTTTATAGAGGAAGCGATGTTGTGGAGTAGTTCTTACAGGCTCTGCAGCAGGAGGAGCAAAAGATCAAAGCAGTTCTGTCCAAGCCTGTCCCTATGCGGATGACTCGGGAGGATAGAAGGGCACATAAGGCTGCAACTCACTGTCATGTGTGCAAGAAAAAACTGGGCTGTGACTCTGTTCGCGATCACTGCCATATAACAGGCTTGTACAGAGGGCCAGCCCATAACGTGTGTAACCTGAAACGTCCCAAGACAACACCCATCCCTGTGGTGTTCCATAACCTGCGGGGCTACGACTCCCATCTCTTGATGCAGGGTATAAGCAAAGTGGAGGGCAATATCAACTGCATCCCAAATAACATGGAGAAGTATATCTCCCTGTCGGTCGGACAGTTGCGCTTCATTGACAGTGCACAGTTCCTCCTAGCCTCGCTCGACAAGCTTGTGTCTGCTAACAACCCAGATGCCTTTGCTGTGACGGCGGAATACGAGCCAGACCAGATGAAGCGGCGCTTGCTGCTGCGTAAGGGAGTGTATCCCTACGAGTTCATGGATGGCTGGGATAAGTTTGATGCTCCACTGCCGCCGATCCATGATTTCTACAGCAAGCTCTCTGAACAGGGTATATCTGCTGCAGACTATGAACACGCCCAGAAAGTCTGGAACGCGTTCGGTTGTAAAAACATGGGGGACTACCATGACCTTTACTTACGCACGGATGTACTGCTCCTGGCCGATGTGTTTGAAACATTCCGCAAAACCTGTCTTAAGCAATACGGGTTGGATCCGGCCCACTACTATACCAGCCCCGGTTTGTCGTGGGATGCGCTTCTTAAGAGCACAGGGGTGGAACTCGAGCTTCTCACAGATTATGACAAGCACCTGTTTATTGAGAAGGGGCTGCGCGGTGGGATAAGCATGGTATCACATCGCCACGCTAAAGCGAACAACCCATACATGGAGGGCTTTGAGCAGGATAAGCCAGCGAGCTATATCCAGTACCTCGATGCCAACAACCTGTATGGGTGGGCGATGAGCCAAGCCCTACCTACTTCGGGTATTGAGTGGGTGGAACGGCCTGAGAACCTAGAGATCCAGGACCATCCCGATGATGCTTGAGGTTGACTTGGAGTATCCTGCTGCGCTTCATGACGAACACAACGATTACCCCCTAGCGCCGGAGCGGCTTCTAGTGCAAAATGAGTGGTTGTCAGACTACCAGAAAGATCTCCTAGGTGCATTGGGGAGCACCGGAAATGGAGTTGAAAAGCTGGTGCCCAACCTGCGGAACAAGGAGAAGTATGTGGTACACTACAGGAACCTCAAGCTATATCTGTCTTTGGGGTTGAGACTCACCAAGATTCATCGTGCGCTTGTCTTTGACATGGATGGAGCCTTACATAAGGATGAATACAGATCTGCGCAAGGCCGCCAACAGCGACTTTGAGAAGGATCTCTATAAACTTATGAATAACTCCGTCTTTGGTAAAACGATGGAGAATCTCCGGAGGCGAGTCGACGTCAAGATTGTGCACTCATCGGGAAAAGAAAAAATACGTAGGCTTGTGGCCAGCCCCGCCTATGCTCGACAAAAAGTGTTTGACGATGATCTAGCTGCCCTGCATATGCACAAGACTCGCTTAGTGCTGAACCGTCCGGTCTACGTTGGCATGTGCATTCTGGACCTCTCCAAGCACTTGATGTATGACTTTTACTACAATACCATGAAGGCTAGATATGACAGTAATATTAACCTGCTTTACACAGACACAGACTCGCTGCTGCTTGAGATCCGTACCACTGACGTCTATGCTGATATGAGGGAGGATGGGCATCTCTTTGACACTAGTAACTTTGACCCTTCTCATGCCCTGCACAGTGACAAAAACAAAAAGGTTCTGGGTAAGATGAAGGATGAGTGCGCTGGCGTGCCCATCAAGGAGTACGTTGGTTTGCACCCTAAGATGTACTCTATCCTGATGTCTGATGAGGGCGAGATAAAAAGAGCTAAGGGTGTGAAGAAGGTGGTGGTGAAGAAGCATCTACGACACGCTCAGTACGTGGAGTCACTGTTCGCCCAAAAGCAGTTTCGCCACGGAATGAACATGCTCAGGAGTGACTGCCATAAAATATATGGGCTCCACGTTAACAAGGTGTCTCTCTCCCCCTTTGACTCAAAGCGGTGGATAGCTCCAGGTGGTGTAGACACTCTGGCCTATGGGCACAGGTCGATATGTTGAACATATGAGAGCTGAGGTATAGAATGAGCACCGATGAACATATTGGGGTGGCCGAGCTGCAAGCAGATGTGGAACATATATGGGAGAAGAAGGTGGACCTTGAGATTGAGGTGAGGGATTTGGAATCAAAGTATGACGACCTTTTGGAGCGCGTGAGTCGTTTAGAAGAGCTTATTCCTCAGGGTCCTGGTGTAGAGGAGAAGGTGAGGGAATTGGAATCGAAGTATGAGGACCTTTTGGAGCGCGTGAGTCGTTTAGAAGAGCTTATTCCTCAGGGTCCTGTTGTAGATGGTTGACATTGCTGTCGCCCTCTTTAGTGGGCCTATACCATAGGGGCTGGAAGGGCTGGGCTCATATGGTACCATATGGTGGGGGGAGGTGCGAGCGGTTCGCTGGCTCATGTGAGTCACCCTGTATATGTGTGTTTTCTGGGTTGCACCCATATGAGATAGGTGTGCCATAATCATATGAGATAGGTGTGCCAGTACCGCTAACATCTATACTACTTGAAGAGATCAGATTGACCTGAATGACCAGCCGCTTACTAGGATAAATGGAAAAACGCGCCAAATCCACGCGGATGAAAATGAAGAAGAAGGTGAAAAAGAAAATGCGAACGAAAATTTTAGGGCAAGTCACCACCGGCCGATTGACTGGACCAGGTCATCCCAGCCTCTCGTCTATGCGAAATCCTGGCCAAGGTGATGTGTTGCAAATATGGCCCTAGCAAGGACCGCTCCGCTCAACCACCAGGATCCAACCGTTCACACACGCGAGTGGCAACCCACTCGAGGTTCCTTCGTTTTCCGGAGCAAATGTTACACGCTTTTTTTATGAGATTAGTCAAACATCAATGTAAAGTTTTATTGGCTACTCGACCAAAAGGTGTTTACTCATGTCATTTTCTAGAAGCCCAGAAGAAATAAAATCTCGCGGAAGAGCGAAGGATGCAGCAGAGGCTTGAAATTATGACTTTAGTGATCATAGCGTGGATGAGTGGATACTATCAACGAGTTACGGTGATTGGTTGCTGCCATTGATGTACAGGTGATATGATCCAGGTAGTCTAATTATATCTGTCATTAACACGATCGTTTCCGATAGGCTCAGTTGCAGTTTGTTTCAGAGGGTTTTTAATGATTTGGCATCGTGATTTGTATATGCTTACAGACTGGTGTGTGATTATTAGAACCCTCATTGAAACACTGCCATATCAGTGTTAATATCAAGCGTTGCTTCTAGTCTAGAAAATGCTCAGAGATTATATGCAAGTAAAAAATCGGTGCATACAGCATGGCTTAGTCGGCTGTTACCAAACCTAGAAAATCTATATTCCATTTGCATCTTTGGCGAGACTTCTGCTCACTGAAAATAATCCACAAATGTATGGATTTTGTGTCATTATATTTTGTTAAATATTCAACGACATTTCCTTTCCATTCAGCCCTAAAGCACGTCCTTCGAGTTGCGCGACCTGAACGGATGTCGCATGGGGTTATGGGTAACGGGAATCGGCAGGTGTCAAGGGCGCCATTATGACGTCATGTGTCACAATATTCTACAAATCGATCACTCGTTCTCGATGACAAACCAGTCTTAGAACAACACACATATCGCTGTATCAAGACTCATCTTAGATATATCCGACTGACGATGACTCGCCCTTACTGGCCAGACACTGATGAGAGAAGAACAAAAATATAGTAAAAATTGTCACCGAGTGAACTTCGTAACTAGTTACTTTGAATTATATATAACTCTGAGATATGAAGCAGAGTTACGAATCTTCTTGACATTGAAAGAAAAAACTCATCAGATAAATATTGGATAAGTTCACCATAGACCTGAACCTGCACACTGGGTAGCAAGACAATGATGATGATGATGATGAGGATGACGATCATCATCATCATCATCATCGCCATCTTCATTTCACAAATTCATCGTTTAGACATAAACATGTTATTAAATGACAATTTTCCCTACATTTCCAAACATGGCCGACGCCATGATTGGCGCAGCTGGTATTATCGGTGTATGTATCAGATTATCAACTCATCCGGTCTTTGTTACAGTACAGTAAGAACATGTCAGCCGAACCGCAAGTGGATGGGTCTGATCATGTCCGCTGTGCCGATCAGTCACGACGGTGGCCATGTGCAAAAACACTAATGAGACCAAGATGAACCAGTTTAACCAAACATGAAGAAATACTACAGTTCCTCTGCAACAGTTGCCAAGGGTCTAAAATACCGTCCCTCTTAAAGCCACGAAATAGTGCTGTGTTAGGTCGAAGCTGACGCAGTGACGCCGATTTATACAGTTGGTTTGAATAAATCCAAGCTTCGGACTAGAAATACATGAATGCTGGTATACCAATATATTCCATATAGGAAAGTGTCCCCTCTTTATGCAATCGAATTTCAAGCTGTTCGCATGGTGATCATTAAACAGACGCGAACAATAAGAACTGAGAGTCCAACTGGCGTTTAGGATTGGATCTTCTGCCTCTCTTTATTGAGGTAAGTTGAAAGAAGGTCGCGTCACATCTAATTATTAAATTGGTATTGGGGTTGGTGTGAGGCCTCCGCTACCTGAAACTGGCGCATTAATCCTACGCCACAGCTGACATATATGCTCTCTCTCTCTCTCTCTCTCTCTCTCTCTCTCTCTCTCTCTCTCTCTCTCTCTCTCTCTCTCTCCTCATCATATATATATATATATATATATATATATATATATATATATATATATATATATATATATATATATATATATATATATATATATATATATATATATATATATATAAATGTATATATGCATACATCATACATACATTATACATCAACAGCCGGGAGACTTTACCCTGCTTATGGTTCACGAGGGGTCACGCCAATCTCATTACTCATGCTGGGCAGATTACCGCGTTCATGACAGTTGAGTAGTTCAACGTGTGTACTCGCTATGCTGCGGATGTTTACAAGCTTCAAGTGGACAGTTAAAGAGACTGTTCAGCCACATATAAGGCAATCGGGGATCATTTCGTTATTACATTACTACGATTAACGCAGACGTAAGTAATGACATCTTCTAATTTGTGCCGCCGAGTTTACATGATGGAAGTTATGTTGATAAATTTTTAACATTATTATTTGACAGGAAATGTTCATGATATACTGTGGAGATCTGTTTTATTCAGTCATGTCGTTCCCTCGATAACGGTGC
The DNA here is from genome assembly GCA_034190875.2 of Urechis unicinctus. NCBI lineage: Eukaryota > Metazoa > Annelida > Polychaeta > Xenopneusta > Urechidae > Urechis > Urechis unicinctus. The sequence continues at coordinate 43,447,083 of CM067357.1, forward strand.
CTCCCTAAAACCATGAACTACACGAATGTTAGCTGTAAATCATAACGCGCTCTGAATTTACCTCGCTAACGATGTGTATTCTTCCGCTTTAGTTACATAATGTAGATTTCATAAAATCTTCACTCATTCAAGTTGTGGGCATAATTGTGCACACATTAGACCGACAAGCAGGAAGGATAATGTCCGACAACATAAATGGCGACTGTCGAAGCAAGGATCTTTTTTCTGAGACCACAGCGCCGCGTAGCGACTGAAAGTCTGAAAATGTAACATTTTTGGTTTCCAAGGTGCTGTTACCAAGCAGCTTGCTAGGCAACCACTTTCCTTATATGGGGCTGAACAGTCTCTTTAACTTGCGCTCTCTCATATAAAAATACATCAACTACGGCCAGCATAGCCCCGGTCGGACCGGCGTTACCCAGACTTAGCAGTAACCGTAAATGGTTGGTATAGCCAATAAAAACGGCGCGTTTGCTCTCGTTATTCACATTTAATCCCTCCCTATTCCCTGCCCAGGCCTAATCTAGCAGGGCCCGGGGTGCAAAAATGCGGCTCTTGAAGCGCACAGTATCGGTTTCGATGTAGATATTTCGCGGCTAAGCCCATCGCACATTCTGTTTATATCCGTCTCAAGGAGCCTTTATTCGTTGAAAGTGGATAATGTCACACCATGACAGCGTCATTGAAATGTCATGACAATATTTGTTATAAAATAAGCCTTTTCATCTGGTCGATGAATCTGATATCGAAGATTTTATTTATACAACAGTGGAGTTTGTGGGTGTGATGGAATAAAAAGTTTATATAGGGTTTAAAATCACAAATATTATTATTTGTCACAAATATAATGCCCAAAAGTGCTTTGATATTTTAATTGGTATAAAACATGGTTCTACTGGGTCGTGGCAGTGATAAAAGCGGAGGCAATCAGCCCGAGCAGAATCTCACAAGGGAGTGCCCATGCCAGGCAGGCACGCAAGTCAATACCCCCGAGCGACAGACGGGCGAAACCGAACACTACCCAACGCGCTCGTTGGATGAATTCAATGAATGAATTTGCCTGTGTGTCCGATATCAAGTGATTTGCCCGTTGTGTAATGCATAGCAATCATAACATGTCAACTTTATGCTATGAACTGTTCCTCTGTCGCCACTGCCCGGCGCCTTCCACCGTTGACAGGTCAACTCGTTATTATCAACACAAATATATCATCAACACAAAAAGAAGTTGCATGGACACTTAAAATGTATGAGATTTACTTCCTAGTTGTCATAACGGACAATTTAAACTGTATGTAGGGATTTACTTCCAAGCTCCAGCGACCTTATTATTGGAAACCGGCCAAAAAGCTAACTCACAAGGTAAAAGCACCGAACGTTCTTTATAATTTTTTAAAATAAATATACCCCTCCCTTGATAGACTATATCGATCGTTATTACTTCCTGCGCGAGGAATATATATATATATATAAACGCACATTGAGATCACTATGAAAATTGTGGCTATCATTATAATATAATACCAGGTCAACTTATTATAACCATCACAAATGTAAGGAGGAAGAAGTTGGAAAATTTAAATGTATAAGATTTACATTTTTACTCCCTACGATATGGTGAGTATCAGGTGCCAGACTTGTCGTCGATTGCATCGTGATTCGAGTGCATGAAGGTCTTTAAGTTGTATGATGAAGTTGGATTTAAAGGCCTTTTATGGCTGTGTTTTATCATAATGGTCAGATTCATAACGGTCATGTCCTCTTCTTCTGTTTCTTGACGGTTTACCCCATTCTGTTCGCTGGATGCACTCTTCAAGTCAATACCTCGAGCGACAGTGACATGTATAATAATTTATATATATGTATGACTCAGTCGAAACCGAACACTACCGAACGCGCTCGTTGAATTAATTGCCTGTGATTCTGATCTCCAGAGGCAGAGGGCGCAGACGTCCCAAAACAACCACTGAGTCCTCGTCGTTGAGTCGCTGGGAAAGTACTTGGAAACTAAGGCATTTAAAAATACTCGAACTTGAGCGAAATGTTGATGTCATGTTACATCACCTGTTAACTTAGGCCTATGCGGACGTGTTGATAATTGTGTTCTTTTTTATGTGCTTTGTTCAGATTTTCGAAGAGATACACTCATACAGTTAACCCCCGGTCGAACGAGTTCAGTTATAAAGATAAAACATATACCCGGACGCCTTGTAGTAGGGCTAACATACAGTATACTTACACTTACTGACTTAGCCCTGCGTGGACGTATCATTTCATTAATCAAATAACTTAACATTTCCACAATACACAAAGACGTCCTGTACGGCTACAGATTACATTATCGCGGATCAGGGAAAGGGTGGGTGGGGGGGGGGGGGGCATCACCCTTCCCTCTGATTGAGCACCTTTCCATCTGTTCCGCTTGTTGTCTGTGTTTCCCAGAAGCATGGCGATGTGTGAGCAGCAACGCATGCTAGCGTACCTGGGAGCAGCAGCTCTGGTGAAGCATGCAGCCTTCATGTGGGGCCCCAGACTCGCTAAATATCTGGGACGTAGAGTGAGGGTGGGCACAGTCTCCGACCTAATCCTACATCCTGTCAAATCCATGGGTGGGATCCACCTGGAGGCAGCCTACTGCGACACTCTAGGTCTGCGCACTTCGGATGGTGTGTTTGATAGGTAAGTGTATCAAATGTTGTCATCCTTACATTTGATATTTCAATACAGTACAGTAATTATTTTGTTGCCTGATTGGTGTTAAGGATCTATAAAGCATTTAAGTTTAACTGCTAGTATTCATTCTAGATTTTTGTGAAAAAATTATCCTTCTTTGTTGAATCACTCCATTTTCTGAACGTAACAGGCATTTTGTGGTGATGTCACCAGACCAGCCAGTAGCTGTGACGGCTAAACTCACCCCAGTGCTGGCATCCATACGGACATCAATAGAAGGAGAGGTTGTCACATTAGAGTCCAGAAGCAGACCAGAACTGGGCAAGATCCAACTAAACTGCAAGGCCATCCATCAACAAGGCAAGATTGTTGAGGGGTAGGTGTACGATACGTGCTATATACGGCAATAGAATTAAGATGTACCCTCAGTTGAAGACGGTGATTTCTATCTTACTTAATATGTGATGTATGCTCTGCTTAGTATCTTAAAGTAACAAAGTATGTTCAGACAATGAATTTGGTTGCTAAAGTATGTGATTTGTATGCAGTAGATGTCGACTAGGGGTTTTTACTTGTATGCAATTGTTATTATACATTGAAACAATCTTCTGTTTGTCTTTCCACACTGACGGATTGATGTTTTTATGTGCTTGTAAATCAACCTGTGTCCATAGTGGTTTCTTCATAAGGTTTTCTTGTTAAACGCCCTGTGTATTGGATGATGATCTTTCTGTGCTTAGGGCCATTTTACATGGTGTGGAGGTAGAGGGATTAGACTGTGGTGAGGAAGCAAATGCTTTTGTGGACACACTCATTGGGAAGAAAGGTCACCGAGTGCTGTACTGCGGGTCAGACACCAGGAGGCGCAATGTACAAAGGTCCACCGTCAAATACAGAGAGTGGACTGAGACATCGGCTAAACCTGACGACCAGGTGAGACCAGGGGGTATATCTATACCTGAAATTCAAGAGCCAAGTGCCAATATTCAGATGATTTAACATATAGCCCTAATAAGCTGTGTTTTATATTAAGTGGAGGATGAGTCTAAAGGGTAGCTGACCAAGCATCACAATCATGCTGGTCTGTGAGCATTTCAATAGCATGTGTATAACACCTCTGGATTGCATTACATATTACAGGTTGCATACCAGGGCTGGATTCTGACATTAATTCTTGTTTGATCCTGTATTTGATCTGTGTATTACAGGCTGGATACCAGGACTGGATTCTGACACTGATCCTTGTTTGGTCCTGTATTTGATCTGTGTATTACAGGTTGGATACCAGGACTGGATTCTGACACTGATCCTTGTTTGATCCGGCTGGATACCAGGACTGGATTCTGACACTGATCCTTGCTTGATCCTGTATTTGATCTTTGTATTACAGGTTGAATACCAGGACTGGATTCTGACACTGATCCTTGTTTGATCCTGTATTTGATCTGTGTATTACAGGTTGGATACCAGGACTGGATTCTGACACTGATCCTTGTTTGGTCCTGTATTTGATCTTTGTATTACAGGTTGGATACCAGGACTGGATTCTGACACTGATCCTTGTTTGGTCCTGTATTTGATCTGTGCATTACAGGTTGGATACCAGGACTGGATTCTGACATTATTCCTTGTTTGATCCTGTATTTGATGTGCCTGTCACAGGTTGTATACCAGGACTGGTTTCTGATTCTGATCCTTATTAGATCTCTGTTGTTTGTTATTCAGGTTGGATACCAGGACTGCACTCAGATCATGCTGATGGCTGAGGAATCCCTATCAGATCTCAACAGCCGTCTGGACTTTGAAGCTGGTATAGATCGATTCCGTCCCAATATTGTAGCGAGTCAAGTGGCACTATTCGACGAGGTTTGTAGCGAGTCAAGTGGTGCAATACACAATGATTGTAGCGAGTCAAGTGGCGCTATTCAACGAGGTTTGTAGTGAGTCAAGTGGCGCTATTCGATGAGGTTTGTAGCGAGTCAAGTGGCGCTATTCGACGAGGTTTGTAGCGAGTCAAGTGGCGCTATTCGACGAGGTTTGTAGGGAGTCAAGTGGCGCTATTCGACGAGGTTTGTAGGGAGTCAAGTGGCGCTATTCGACGAGGTTTGTAGGGAGTCAAGTGGCGCTATTCGACGAGGTTTGTAGCGAGTCAAGTGGCGCTATTCGACGAGGTTTGTAGGGAGTCAAGTGGCGCTATTCGACGAGGTTTGTAGGGAGTCAAGTGGCGCTATTCGACGAGGTTTGTAGCGAGTCAAGTGGCGCTATTCGACGAGGTTTGTAGGGAGTCAAGTGGCGCTATTCGACGAGGTTTGTTATCCAGTCTTGTTTATTAATACACTCCCAGGGTGACTTAAGGGTTGATGAATGATCTGTCGTTTATGGTTTACTTGGCCATCAGGTTGTGTAGTCCTAGATACCTGTTTATTGGTCTTTCTATCCATGTGATATGACATATGATTTGGCCCGGATTTGGCCTAGATGAGATTATGGGATGGCCTGGCTCAGTCAATCGGCTAGTGGTGACTTGCCTTAGGATAATTGTTTGCATTTTTATCTTTTTTAACGTCATCCATGTATTTTTTCCCATTTATCCCAGAAGGCGGCGCTTAATCAGGTCAAACCTATTTATTTACCTTTGGAGGCGCCATATAACACATGAGTGTTGGTGTGCCGTTAAACCTTATACTCACTCACATTTACTTCAAAAGATATATATTTCATTAAATGAATAACTTGAACCCTAATGATAAATTCACAAAGAAACACATACATTACATATGTGGGTAAGGCTGCATTGATAAAATAAAGGAGTTGCATATTCTGTAGGGCTGCAAGTGTTCTGAATAGTAAGAATTGGGGGCCATTGGTCTCTCAAAATCTTTCTTGACACCTAGCAGTGCTGTCTGAGGTGCCCCAGATGTTTAAGCCAACTTATATTTGAATTAGTCATGATTTAACATCTTAGAGGCCCAACTAGCCCATTGACCAAGTAAGTCTATTTCTACCCCTGAATAACCTGACCTAACTGAATCCAGACCCACCAGTGTTTCCTGCTGAGATGATCAGTGTTGTATTGTTGTTGTATTGTTGTCGTATTGGTTGTGTCAGCATTGTGTCTCCTCTCATTACCCTATACAGCCTGTACATATTCACTGATGATACAAATGTGTTGTTTCGTACATTTCTACAGCCATAGATCAACCTGCTTTGACATGGCATGTTGATTTCATCTTGTAGTGTCACGCAGCTTTCATCACATGTTAAGTAGTTATGTCTGTCTGTCTGTCTGTCTGTGCAGGATACATGGTCTGAGGTTTTTATTGGAGACTGTAGATTTTCCCTCATCAAGCTCTGTGGCAGGTGAGTCGTTCCATCGTATTTAAGATAGCAATAACCATTTTTGAGGTCCATGACATCATTGAATACATTTCATTCCAAAGCAGGTGAGAAGCCCTTTCATCAATCTAGTTATCATGTGATCCTGGGACAGATATGAACTGGTTATAGCCAGCTTTGGCTGAACTTATCAAGTTGATCGCTCTTACTTTGTAGTTGGTAAAAAAGCACCTGCGTGACCTTATCTGATCTGTTGCAGATGTTTGATGACATGTGTGGACCCAGAGACTGGAACAGCTCACAGCAGCGAGGAACCACTGAAGACATTGAGGAGGTAACTCCGCTTACTCTTCATGTATTATACCACCTGGTGTCCTTGTGATTGGTCAGTTCTTACACCACAAATGACTGCTGTTTGTGTGTGTACCAGCTACAGGATGGTGGTACCTGGCTTTGGACCTTGTCTTGGGATCAACCTTATTGTGGACCAGCCTGGCAGTATCCGTGTTGGAGATCCTATATATGCTGTTAGGGGGCCTGTTAAAGTCAAGCCTTAAAGTCAAGCCTTAAAATCAACCCTTAAAGACAAGCCTGAATGTGGTCCTTTTGAATGACAACATTGATTATATCTATGATTTACGTATGAGTTAACCCATCTATGCAACGCTCCAACATCTAAGTCAGTGTTGACACTGTCTCAAGTTTGACATACATATATCTTGACCTATATCTAATGCCTATCCTAATGCCCCTCCAGTCATGTTGCGCGGGGTAGCAGTTAGGCCCCGGAGCGCAGGCATTTGGCCGGACCGTTTGATCCTACCACCAGGATCCCATACCATTATACTATCCTGCATAATTACTGTGGTCTTGAGATTGATTCATAACAGCATTCCCTAAACATCAATGGGCTGCAAAATCAAATACTTTTTTATCTATTTATTTACATTGATTCATATTACTGTTGATCAAAGTGATTATGTGTGACTTTTGACTTCCATTGTCTGATTGGACTTCTGAGCCAATTGATCACTGAATTGAGGTCATGGTCATTGGTTTGGAGGGAAAGGACCACCATGAGCACCATGACAGCTCTATAACTCACAGTAGCTCTGTGAATCCAAACAGATTAAACTCCCAGCAGCTCTGTGATTCACAGCAGCTTTGTGAATCCCAACAGCTTTGTGAATCCCAACGGCTCACAGAATCCCAGCAGCTCTGGAGCAATGGTTCAGGGTACCCAACTATCACAGTTTAAGTTAGATGGACAACGTACGCAACAGAGCATTATTCTCCACAGGGACTTGCTCAACAGCAGATCAAGGTGACAAGGACGTTAGACGTGTTTCAAAATAACACGGACATTAGTAGCAAAGAATCGGGTATAGCTTGTGACTATTTTTGAGATGTTTTATAGCCGAACCCGTGGTTTTGGTTACCAAAATGCCTTATCCAGAACCGTCTCTGAACCAAAGATCAAGCCTAAAGAAGTCTGAATAATATTTTACGACTTGATACTTCATTATTCAAGATACATGGTGTCCGGTTGTTATGCGGGATGTGAAGCAATAGCAAGAAAGAGGTGATCTTATCTAGAGTACTATCAGCCGCGGAGGGTGAGATCTTATCTTGAGCAATAACAGCAGGGGATGGGGAGATGTTATCTTAAGCAATATCAGCAGGGGAGGGGGAGATCTTATCTTGAGCAATATCAGCAGGGGAGGGGGAGATCTTATCTTGAGCAATATCAGCAGGGGGGATGAGAGGGGGGGGGGGGGGGGTTCTTATCCTAAGCTATATCAGCAGGCGAGGGGGAGATGTTATCTTGAGCAATATCAGCAGGAGAGGAGGAGATCTTATCTTGAGCAATATCAGCAGGGGAGGAGGAGATCTTATCTTGAGCAATATCAGCAGGGGAGGAGGAGACCTTATCTTGAGCAATATCAGCAGGAGAGGAGGAGATCTTATCTTGAGCAATATCAACAGGGGAGGAGGAGATCTTATCTTGAGCAATATCAGCAGGGGAGGAGGAGATCTTATCTTGAGCAATATCAGCAGGGGAGGAGGAGATCTTATCTTGAGCAATATCAGCAGGAGAGGAGATCTTATCTTGAGCAATATCAACAGGGGAGGAGGAGATCTTATCTTGAGCAATATCAGCAGGAGAGGAGATCTTATCTTGAGCAATATCAACAGGGGAGGAGGAGATCTTATCTTGAGCAATATCAGCAGGAGAGGAGATCTTATCTTGAGCAATATCAGCAGGGGAGGAGGAGATCTTATCTTGACAATATCAGCAGGGAAGATCTTATCTTGAGCAATATCAACAGGGGAGGAGGAGATCTTATCTTGAGCAATATCAGCAGGGGATGGGGAGATCTTATCTTGAGCAAATCAGCAGGAGAGAGATCTTATCTTGAGCAATATCAACAGGGGAGGAGGAGATCTTATCTTGAGCAATATCACTGAGGACAGATCTTATTTGGCAATATTGGCAGGGGAGGAGGAGATCTTATCTTGAGCAATATCAGCAGGGGAGGAGGAGATCTTATCTTGAGCAATACCAGCATGATTATTGGAATGAAACATAGTTTAGGAATGCACGTCACTCCCTGCGTGACTTGCAGCGGAATTGTTACGGTCAAATATATAACTATGGTCAGCGATGATCTAAACTAAGAGGCGATTAAACAGGAGAGATCGACATGGACTTACTGATCACAATTTTGGGTTTGGCTTTAAGGAGCATGTTGCTAATATGGCCGTAATGATGTGTGTGCAAGATGTATGTAATGGTCGATTGTGTTATAGTGACAGTTTGATCCGCTCTTAATCGATAAATAAAAATATTGGCTTCCACGTGCCATCTAAGTTTTGGCATATCACAATTAATTAACTTGATATCTAACCAGAAGTCTAGGTATACTGGAAACATGTTCTTCCCTCACACTACTTAAAGCGATAAGTGTTGTCTCATTATTTATATTAAACAACCAACAATGGCACTGTCAAATATCAATGGGAAATAGTCCTTAAGAATAGAACATTACTAATTAGATTAAAGGTTTAAGTTCTATTTGCTCATCACCGGCTGCACCATTGACGTTCCAGTGCGTGCAATCATAAAGTATGTTTGCAAGAAGTAAACAGCGGTATGGAGGAGAAATGAGAGGGCGGTTTTTTAGGTAATTTACAAAATATTCAATAATGCATTAGGGGCAGGGCGTATTGTCCCGTTTTTACCCAAACATTCCACCCCGGTCATCATACGGGTATATTAATAGCTGATATCGTTTCATTTGTGTGTTGTATATGTGTGTGTGGTATGAATGGTGACACTGTTATTCACCGATTTTCGCATTTTAACCATTTATAACTCCACGTCACGTAGAGATTATCCTATGTGCATCCTTACGAATGAAAATGTAATACCCCGAGTGCCCCCCCACCCCATGGTCCGATGAAAGCAACCATGGTAGTGCTACTATCATCCGCATTTCATATCTTGGACGTCACAGAGGAACACTGATTGGAGCCAGACGGTGACCAAAGTTCTGTCTCTTTGTTTCGTCGAATTAAAAAAGAGGGCCTTATATTGAAATAATATCGACTTTTCCTCCATATGACCATTTGTAAGTAGACCCAGTTGAGAAGATGTCGAGCTATTTGCCAGCGTCTAATGAAGGCAGGCTGGTACTCGCCGGTACAGCGGCACTTGGTACACTCCTCGTCGCTCAGAAGGTCGACAGCGTCCTGAAAAGACGGGCCAAGACAGCCATACGCGTCAAAAAACAGAAGTTGTGTGAGGAAAATATAGCTGCGGTCGCTGACGCCGTGGCCAAAGACAAAGTAGGCCGTTTGTATATTAATTGTTATTGTTATAAGCGGTTGTCACATGTCATTCCTATTCGACGCGTCTTATTGCAAAGGATTGCGGTACGGCGCCTGTTGGTTAGGGAAATATCTGGGTCGCCGAGGCGTGTAATATATGAATTCAAATTTAAAGGAAATAACCTGATTGACGCAACCAATGTCAGACTTCATCTGAATGAATGGTGGATATAGTCTCCCGTACTCGTTTGCTGGTCGAATTCGCTACATTCTTGCATCATTAGTTTGTTTTATGGACATGAAGGATGACCCAGCGATGAAGGACCAGATAGCCCAGATGACATCACGGCAACTCGTCGATAAGATCAAAAAAGGAGATCTGACGGCGCTACAGGTGCTGAGGGTCTTCCAAGCGAAGGTAACGTGATTCTACACAATCACTTTGATCTAGTTACTAGCGATCCCCGTGTGATAAGCCAATCACTTATCTCTAGTTAACAGTCATAGTCTTTACCGGTCAAGTCTTATAGTCGCTATCTGAGGCTTGCACGATATGACAAGCCTTGCTGACCATCATGCCGTGATATACAACATGAGACGATTAAGCCTATGAACTTCGGTCGTGTTGGGGTTGGTGGACGTTGCGTCCGTTATTCCAAACTCTGTCCACCGCGGTTTTGCCAACCAATGTGTCGTCCTAAATAGTTCACGAAATGTTGAACTAGATGTAAAGTTACACGAATTAGTAGATTTGTAGACCAGCAGCAAAGACTGATGAGGAAGTCATGTCGCAATGTCCACCTCATTTCACAACACTAACAACTAAAGTTGCTGTCATGTGAGAAAACATAATACATAATGAAACAGGAAATATAGTCACTGCGAATGTTTACGAAAAACGGCCAGACGTCTTCCATTTTTGCAGACGTTATGGTTTTCCATTGCAAAAGCTATGCAGCCTCCTTTTCCCAGATACGCAGACCTTTTTCTACTTTCTGATCTACCATTCAAATATCTCGTCCAGTGTGAAAATGACCGGATTGAATTACGGGATGTCATGAATGTTTTATGTCTCTCTCGGACAATCAACAGTTCTGTCTACGCCCACCGTCGCTCGCGTTAGACACAGGAATAACCTCCGAACTCTGTCTTAAGGCTAGGTCATTGTTGTGTGAAGTCAATTGAGATTGGTTTTTCCTGACAACATACCACACCTTGTTACAGGCGTTAGAAGCTCACAAGAAAACAAACTGTGTGTGTTGGTTCTTCCCAGAGGCGGAGGTAGATCTATTTCTCACATACACAGAAACAATTGTTTTAAATTCGGACAAGCCTAGAGTAGTGCGCATCGTTTACGCGTTCTAAGTGGTTCTCTGGTTCTCTTTCCCAGGATTTGGCCCGCGCTGCAGACAGGAGTGAGAGCAAGGACGGGTTGTTGTTCGGTCTACCCATCAGCGTCAAAGACCACTTCAGTGTCAAGGTATGCAATGAATCAATTGGACAACAATCACTTCAACGGATGAATGTAGTTACTTAACTCTTCTTATGTTATTGATATCCACTTTGTGTTAGCAACTGATATGGCCTGAGTGCGCCTCGTTCTGCCCCGAATCGCTCGCTCCATCGTTTCGTTGTTGAAGGCGATTCAAGACCGGAGTGTTTCTTTTCAAAGTCGTTTTGGTTCTGGCCCACTCAAACCAACTGCACCCCATCCTGGTCCACTCAAACCAACTGCACCCCATCCTGGCCCACTCAAACCAACTGCACCCCATCCTGGCCCACTCAAACCAACTGCACCCCATCCTGGGCCACTCAAACCAACTGCACCCCATCCTGGCCCACTCAAACCAACTGCACCCCATCCTGACCCACTAAGACGTAATGCACTACGTCCTAGCCCATTATGATATAATGCACTCCTCCCTGGCACACTTAGACACAGTGCACTCCATCCTAGTCCAATAAGACATAATACACTCCATCCTGGCCCACTAAGACATAATGCAGTCCATCCTGGCCCACTAAGACATAATGCAGTCCATCCTGGCCCACTAAGACATAATGCAGTCCATCCTGGCCCACTATGACATAATGCACTCCGTCCCGACCCACTTAGACATAATGCACTCCATCCTGACCCACTAAGACATAATGCAGTCCACCCTGGCCCACTAAGCCATAATGCACTCCATCCCGGCCCACTGAGACATAATGCAGTCCATCCTGGCCCACTAAGACATAATGCAGTCCATCCTGGCCCACTAAGACATAATGCACTCCATCCTGGCCCACTAAGAAATAATGCACTCCGCCCTGGACCTCTAAGACATAATGCACTCCATCCTAGTTCAATAAGACAATATGCACCAGGTTTGTCCTCTTCAAGCCCCTGACAGACAGACCAAGCCGACGCAATCATTGCCTATCATACAATTCTTAATAATTTGATGTTGTTCGTGATGTTGACACTCTGCAGGGTCACGACTCGACTATGGTGTGGTCGATGATTTGTTCCGACCCTTTGAGAAGGACTGCTGCATTATAGAGGTAGGCGATGAATGGTCATGTGTTGACAAATTGGGATGTAAACATATTGATGTTTTACATAAAAATGTCGGTAATGACATAGTTAATTTATATTGGACGCATTAACGCAGTACCTTGTTTTGATTGGACATTTCGACAGGTGATGAGAAACCACGGTGCCATTCCTTTTGTGCGAACCAACACACCACAACTTATGTTAAGGTAACGTCATACCTGAGTGAAGTGATATATTGAGTGGCTGAAGCTAAGGTGAGGTAAGTCAATGCGTAACACCAAGTCACCGCCAACCTGTATGCACACGGACATCCTGTCATTCTCATGGCCAACAAGTTGTCGCCAAAGTCCAACATACACGCAGACTTTTCTTGCCTCTTTGTCATTCTGTGAATATTACTTTCTCGGCTTCCAGCTTTGCGCTCCTACAGACGTAACCGATTAAGCAATGCGATGTAAAAATCTGGGTAGCTTCTATTATTCCCTTGTTAGGGTGGATTATTACCCCTGTACTTACGGGTACTGAACAATCACTCACATAGCAATGTATTGTCATATTTTTTGATCGAAGGAACGAAATTCTGGCGCTCTATCGTAAGTGTTTGAGGAAAACATCTTTTTCTCCTAAACGGCTGCACCTAGCCAGTTGCAAATAAGATCACTATGCATCCTTTCATAAGGAATCTGCCTGTTTACAGTTTACAAAGTCGCCTTCAATGCCAAATTTTAGTTAAATGATGATGGTAGCTTGCTGACACGTGTTGTTTACCAAATAAAAACCCTGACCCCATGATGAGTTGGCACGTTATGACTGCCATGAAGGAACTAAATTTCACACTATTTATTTTTTGCACTCATAACAAGGACTCAAATAATGTAGTAGTGTCCTGTCATGCCAAATATACCTACATCATAGACCATTGTTGGTCATTAATAGCAACGCAGAGCAATCTGCCAATTTTTGTTATTCATAAACTTTGATGTAATCAATAGGTATAATCAGCTGAAAAACAAACAACTGAATCATTTGCGAATCACTTATAATTGGCAGTTTCGAATGCGGGAACCCTATATTCGGTTACACCACCAACCCCCACGATAGTAACCGCGGGTCAGGAGGCTCGTCTGGCGGCGAGGGCGCTATCGTCGCGGCCGGTGGATCACCACTGGGACTGGGTTCAGACATCGGGGGAAGCATCAGAATGCCATCTACGTTGTGTGGGGTGTGTGGATTCAAGCCATGTTTCCTGCGAATGAGGTGGGCTCATACTGCTCGTTGTTAATCCGAGCATGCTGCTATACATTGTAAAATTATTGTATAGGAATAATCTCATTCTGCTAAATAATAAGGAATATACAACCTGTTGGATCCTCTACGTATAAGAATAATGTAAAGTCTGATCTCCTTGTTGAATCTATTCTGATCTGTTTGCTTGCAGCAAATTCGGAATGCCCAGGTTTAACTATGGCCAAGTTCTAGGTAAGCACCTGACTTATCCACTGAATGGTCTGGAACAAAACATTTCATAAATTATATCAAGGTTTATACGCAAATTGTGAATCGGGAAGCAGATTCTTTATGTTTTTTAATTCCTTTGCAGTGGATGAAACATTTGGCCCCATGGCTCGTGATATGGACAGCATTGTGATGTTTATGCAAGCATCCTGGGACGGACAGATGGCAGAAATCGATCACAAGATACCTCCTATCAAATTCAACTATGAGGTGACCGTCTCTCTTCCTCCGAATGAAGATTATATATATATATATATATATATATATATATATATATATATATATATATATATATATATATATATATATATATATATATATATATATATATATATATCTATATATATATATATATATATATATATATATATATATATATATATATCGCTGTATATATATCGCTGTATGTACGTTTATCTATACTTCATTCAAGGTTTATGAAAACACGAAACCACTGCGAATTGGTTATTACTTTGAATTGGACATCACGCCCGCGGTGCCTGCCGTTAAGCGAGCTGTGACGTTAGCCAAGGAAGCGCTGGCTAGTTTGGGACACCAGGTCGGTCAATACTGACAAATATATATATATATATATATATACGTAATATCCTGCTTGGCTTGTTACTCTTAGCTACAAGCGTCTACTTTTCAAAATTACACACAGAGCATGTCCACCCTATTTACAGTATAGACAAGCTGTCATTAAGACGTTGGCGTTAACTGGCCTGTTTCAGTTAGTGCCGTACACTCCACCCGACTCGACCCAGGGCCTGATTCACGAGCTGAATGTTATTCTGGCACACGGTGGAGCCGGCTGGCCAGAGCTGCTGTATGACAATCTCCATTCTTCCTTTAACCATCCTTCCTATAACCAACCAACCTCCATCCTTCCTATAACCATCCTTCCTATAACCAACCAACCTCCATTCTTCCTATAACCATCCTTCCTATAACCAACCAACCTTCATTCTTCCTTTAACCATCCTTCCTATAACCAACCAACCTCCATTCTTCCTATAACCATCCTTCCTATAACCAACCAACCTTCATTCTTCCTTTAACCATCCTTCCTATAACCAACCAACCTCCATTCTTCCTATAACCATCCTTCCTATAACCAACCAACCTCCATTCTTCCTATAACCATCCTTCCTATAACCAACCAACCTCCATTCTTCCTTTAACCATCCTTCCTATAACCAACCAACCTCCATTCTTCCTATAACCATCCTTCCTATAACCAAGCAACCTCCATCCTTCCTATAACCAACCAACCTCCATTTTTCCTATAACCATCCTGCTGCAAACAACCTCTATTTTTCGTTAAACCACCCTGATGCAAACATCCTCGATTCTTCCTATAACCATCCTGATGCAAACATCCTCGATTCTTCCTATAACCACCCTGATGCAAACATCCTCGATTCTTCCTATATCCACCGCGCTGCAAACAGCCTATATTTTTCGAATAACCATCCTGCTGCAAACAACCTCCATTCTTCCTATATCAACCCGGCTGCAAACAGCCTATATTGTTCGTATAACCATCCTGCTGCAAACAACATCCATTCTTCCTATATCAACCCGGCTGCAAACAGCCTATATTGTTCGTATAACCATCGGCTGCTGCATGTCCTCGCCCTCAACAACATCCATTCTATCCTATATAAGCCAACACCAGTAGCGGCTGCTCTAAACAGCCTATACTTGTTCGTATAACCACTTCCTGCAACTGTCCTGTGTGTGTTTTTCGTAATATCATAGACATAACACTTAACCTGATAGTTTCTTATAATCCCATCCTGCCTGCAAGCTCCGTAACCTCTAGCACCTTCATTTTTAGTTGTTGTTATGTTGTAGGAACCATCCTGCTGAGCACAAAACAACCTCCCCATTCCTTCCTAAGAGAGACGCACACACCATCCTCGGTGAACACACTGAACTAACACATCATGACCTCACACATCATGACCTCACACATTATGACCTCACACATCATGACCTCACACATCATGACCTCACACATCATGCCCTCAGTGGTCCTATCATGGAAAATACTAATACTGAATATGTTAAAAGAAATTATTGTTGCTTTCATTGTTCATATACTATTTAACAAAGCCTAGGGAGATGAACGATCGCATCCAAGTAAATTATGTCAATGGTAGTTGTTGCACAAAAAGATCGTTTTTAGTCTTATTTTGTTATTTTGGAAGTTGTTTGTTTCACCTGTTAAATGATAGTGGATGAAATGATCTTTTTATTGCGGTTGTATCGAACTTTGATATTGCCTTTTATCCAGAAATGTGGTAAGCCAGTGATGATGCAATCAGTAATATAGAGAGAATTAATGTGTGTACAATGCAGCTGGTGGTGTGTACACAATGTTGTACAACGTCCTTGATATTCCGGCGGGAAATGTTCCTGTTTACTGTTTCCAATGTTGACACAACCAAAGTTCTGCATTTGCCAGGATGGTCGCGGACATGGAATCCTACCCCAGCAACAACCAAGTTCTGCAGTGTGTTCATAAGGTGGCCAGTGTTTCATGTATTAGATAGAAGCCATTTTTTTATTATTTGTGTTTTAACTCCAAAATGCAAGGGAGTGGTAATGTTTCTTTACTCCAATATGGTCTGAATACGCTTACGATGGCGCAAGAGACTCGCCCATTGGTGCGCCAAACTGTTTGGGGTAATGAACGTACAATGTATCATTTGGTTCACTATAGATAACGTATAAATGGAAGCCTTTAACAACAGCATTTGATCTTGTTTCTCTCTCTCTCTCAGAGGCTCACTTTTTCTCTCGAACTAGTGTATCTCTCTGGCCTTTTCTCCCACTGTGTCTTTCTCTCCACTGATCTCTGTCTAACAGGGCATGGAGGGCGCTGAGGGGTTGCCACTTGGTGTACAAGTCATTGACATGCGACTTCCGTGATGAAAGAGCTGATATCGTGTAAAAATTAGGAACTTGAAACTGTCGTCGCCAAATCAAAATGATTTATTGTTCTAGATAGATAAATGGGGAAGTGTGCAGATTACGATGGCGTGATGAAGAATGAAATTATATATCATACCAACCTAATGTCGACTCACATCTGACTATGGAATGAATTCAAGCTATGTTATCAACCAATGGCTACTTCACTTGCTTCCTCTGGCACATTCATTGATAAGTCTGATGAGAAAATATATACCTTAAGCAGCTGTCTGTAGGTAACACATGAGGAATCACTTGGTAACGGCTCGTTGTACCGACACATGGTAACGGCACGTGGTAATGACACGTGATAACGGCACCTTAATACCGGCACATGGACCTAACGTGGTAATGACACGTGATTCCGGCAGGTTGTACCGGCACATGGTCCACGGCACGGTAATGACACGTGATAACGGCACGTTGTACCGGCAATGGTAACCACGTGGTCCGACACGTGATAACGGCACGTTGTACCGACACATGGTAACGGCACGTGGTAATGACACGTGATAACGGCACGTTGTACCGACACATGGTAAAGGCACGTGGTAATGACACGTGATAACGGCACGTTGTACCAGCACATGGTAACGGCACGTGGTAATGACACGTGATAACGGCACGTTGTACCGACACATGGTAACGGCACGTGGTAATGACACGTGATAACGGCACGTTGTACCGGCACATGGTAACGGCACGTGGTAATGACACACATGACCTCACACACGTTTGTACCGGCACATGGTAACGGTACGTGGTAATCACACGTGATAACGGCTCGTGGTGACGGCACATGGTAACGGCACGTGGTAACGACACGTGGACAAAATTCCAAAATAACAATGTAATAACAATAACAACAGTGAGGACAAAACTAATACCGTAGAATCAACGTGACTGATGGAGTAGTTACTATGGATGGGACAGGCTTCTGTTTAGCAAGGTCAATGGTAGTTGTGGTACAAAAAGCATGTCCCGTTTTTATATCTTGTTTATTCGAGAGGGCATCCTCTAGGACAAATTGTAGTATTTAAGATCTTTTATTGCGGTTGTTCGAAATAAATTCATATATGCCTTTATATATAAATGTAAATAATATATATGATATATGCAATCATATATATATATAGAGGATATATATGTACAATATAGCTAATATATATAACAATCTATATACAACGTCCTTGATATATCCGGCGGGAATGTTCCTGTTTCTATAGTATATATATATATCGCGGACATATATATATATATATATATAATATGTATTGCTGTGATGATATTCATGTTGTTACTGTATTACTGTGAAAAACATCAAGCCCGGTATTGGGCCTCCCCCCCCCCTTCTCTGTCATACCCACGCCCACACAGGATTCTACATGGGTGCGGAGGCACTGACCTATCACACCGAATCGGTGCGAACACGGATCCGTATTCTCGGGAACGTTTTTCAATGACGCAAATTATGATGTCTGTATTGTGCATTATGACAAGCGGAACAAAAGATCTTGCTGTCCAGCAGAAGCGAATGGGAAAGCACCGCTCAAGTTGCACTGGGCCAGCTTAAATGATATATTAATCAAATGCCTGTTGTCAACAAAGGTTACGAGTTGGTTATTGTCAATAGCCCGAAGAGAATGGGTTGGGTTGATCAGGGGTGGTGGTGGCGCACAGGCGGCAGAGTAGCAACGCCGAATCAAAGATGGATACTGAACCAGCGAGAACAACTGGGAGTAGTTAGGTCTGAGT
The DNA here is from genome assembly GCA_034190875.2 of Urechis unicinctus. Taxonomy (NCBI): domain Eukaryota; kingdom Metazoa; phylum Annelida; class Polychaeta; order Xenopneusta; family Urechidae; genus Urechis; species Urechis unicinctus. Next base: position 43,465,717 of record CM067357.1, read on the forward strand.
AAAAGTCAAAATAAAGGAAACGGCGTAGGTACAACACATAAAGGGACCCTTGCCCCAGTTGTCTTCTACCTAGCCGTGCCCCAGTTGTCTTCTACCTAGCCGTGCCCCAGTTTTCTTCTACCTAGCCGTGCCCTAGTTGTCTTTTACCTAGCCGTGCCCCAGTTGTCTTCTACCTAGCCGTGCCCCAGTTGTCTTCTACCTAGCCGTCGACCATCCGAACACGGCTCACAACAAACTACATGGCTACACATGCAGAGGGTAAAATAAATGTCCGATCAGCCCTGCATTCTTTATGGGCGATTGGAAGATCTGGGCGGACCCGAGTCAAGCCCCAGCGTCCCATGCAAATGTAATCCATGTATCAGAGGATATGCGTCTAGTATAAGACAAGTGTGCTACAGCTAGGCTCATTGAGAGCGAGTCAGAAAGGTAGGGGGAGGCCACAACCGATTTTTCGGATGTCTCAGAGCATGAATGTCATAATCAGGCGTATGATGTGTTCATTAATAAATACAAATGTGCATTCGATCAAGCATTTACGATTGTAGGTCAAAAGAAAAATCGTAAAGTATTATGCATCAACCGTGGATGACTCCTGGTCTGATAGCTTCAACTTAAACTTAAAATTATATAGGAAATACAAGCAAAACCCGTGACAGTGCAATACAAAACATACAATAACCTTCTTAACAAGGTTAAGCATAAGCTCAAGTCTTATTACTATTCTGACATGATACAAAAATACAAAACGGACACCAAGTCTTTGTGGTAAGTTCTATGCCAAGCAATAGGAAATGCACATCGTAAAACACAAATTGCCCAATAATTTTAAAATTGATGGCGAACAAATATCAGATAAAAGTATAATTGCCAATGTGTTCAACAATTGCTTTACCAATATATGCAAAACAATATCTGTAAGTTTATCCTCACCCAATGAACACTTCACTTTCTACTTGCCAAGTCAACTGCCACACTCAATGTACACAGAATAAGTAAATGAAAATGAAGTTGCAGTTGTAGTAAATAACATTCAACCCAAAACAAGTATGGCCACGACGAAATCACTACTAAAAGCAACCCTCCAATGATATTGACTCCTCTCTCACATATATGTAATCTTCCCCAAACAATTAAAAATATAAAAAATTATGCCCGTATATAATTCCGGTGACGACTGCGTCTTAAATAACTATATACCTATTAGTTTGCTACCAAGTTACTCAAAAGTAATTGAACAAATTATGTATAACAGAGCTATGCCCTTCCTGGTTAAATTCCAAAAAAAACAACAAAACTATTCATCCAATATTGCATTTGCTCAATTACTGCGCAGATGCTAACAATAAATCACCCAATAAATATGTACTCCCAATATTTTGCGACCTCTCTAAAGCCTTGGATATAATAAACCATGAAAACTTCTAAAATGTATTAGCTTGGAATAAGTGGTCTGGCACATAAATGGTTTTCAAGTTATTTACGACTAGCAGTCCCTCAGGGTTCCATTTGATGCCCTCTGTTGTTTTTACTTTACATCAATGACATTTCCAATGCCTGTAATGAAACAGTTCTTCTCCTTCGCTGAAGACACACCCCTACTTATTTCATCCTCAAATATCGAAACAGCCTTTCAAAAGGCCAACAATGCAGTTAACAACTTAAACATATGGCTAGTAACAAATGGCCTTAAATTAAACACTAGGAAAACAAGTTATATGGTGATAAGAAGACACAATAACAACTTAAACATAAGAAATTGTGTGGTAAAAATAGACGATGAAGTAATCAACAGGATAGATACAAATAACGATGCTCATAAGTTTCTGGGCATATTTATAGAAGAAAAACTATCCTGGAAAACACATATAAATCATGTCAATAAAAAGCCTTTTTATGCTCAAACAAGCAAAAGACTTTCTCCCTAAATCAGCATTACGCAGTCTTTATTTTGTTCTTGTTCACTCACATTTATCATATTGTATACTTGCATGGGGAAATTATGGTACAAGTTATTTGAAGCGTACTGAAATACTACAAAAACGTGGTTTGAGATATATTAACAAATCTTCGTAAAACGCTAATGCACAACCCCTTTTCAAACCTAGCATTAAACCTATATTAAAATTAAATGATCTCTATGAGTTTAATGTAGCCCTATTTATGTACCATTGCAAAAATAATATGATACCATCAGCATTCGTAAATTCATTCCATCAGCAGTTTTTATAACACGCGTAATACCCATCTAATGGTCACACCTATCCCACAAACAGAATTTGTAAAAAAGTTACCTCTTTATACTTTCCCTAACACTTGGAACAAATGGCAAAAATCACTCACTTCATTTTCCGTATTATCCCAAGTTATAAAAAAATATTTGATGTATACTCCTATAAATAACATTACCATTATTTGTTGTTCTTCTTCTTCTCTTTAAGAAATTGATCAGCATTCACTAACGTGCCATTCCTGCGACAAAGTTCAAGAAGAAATTCTTACATGCCATTGTCATCGCTCTGTGGCTACTTACAATCAATACGAATAATCATCAATTATAAGGCCGCATCAATGGCATATTGTTTGCGCAGAAGTGGCATTTATTAGGAAAACATGTGCGGATGTAATAATATAATGATATGTTAATGTTGATGCATTTAATGTCCTATGGAAGCACACGACGGGTTGTCCATTTAGCCAGCTCGTCGAATAAGAACATCCATGATGATATTCATATTGACGAGGAGAAGGATGATGTCCCTTGCCTTAAATCAGGTTGAATGGGACTCCCAATCGTCGTATTTTATAATAACTATTTGCTAGTGACCCCTCCGGCGCCTCGACTCATCGCAGCCAGCGCACGTTGCCGATATAAACATAAACACGAGCATCACGCCAGACGCACTGAGGGATCGGCTAACGCGCTGTGCGTGGAATTCATCGTCCATTAGAGCTTATAGTATCATGTACAGAGAGCAATTCGTTCATCGACAGAGTTGTGGATAGGTAACCCAAACGGTGTGACCTCGTCCTCGGTAATTGGTGTAGAAGTGCCCCCTCCCGTGCCATGAGCCGATATTAAAAAAAAAGCATCACTCAAGACGCATTTGAGCCAATCGTCAACTATATCTTGTTGTGGCATGTGTAGAGCCCATTGGAATTCACCGACTAGTTGTGGATATATAACCCATATTGCGTGATAATTGTGGTAAGGATGTGTGTTGTTTTCACTGCGTGCTACTCTACATGGTAACAGGCAGCAGGTGAGCGACAATGTCGAGCTATTTGCCAGCGAGTAGAGAAGGCAGACTGGCCCTTGCCGGCGCAGCCGCGCTCGGTATCTTCCTTACGGTGCGGTCCATCGATAGCGTCCTGAAAAGACGGGCCAAGACAGCCATACGCGTCAGGAAGCAGAAGTTGTGTGAGGAAAATATAGCTGCGGTCGCTGACGCTGTGGCCAAAGACAAAGTAGGCGGTTTATATTACAACAGAATTGGGTATTGACAGCTTATCTGTGGATCCGTGGAATAGCAGGTATTTTCTTAGGGTCGGGAATGTGGCTGTTGATAGCTAGTTTGGTAGTAACCTGTTATTGACAGAAAATGCTATTTCATGTTATGTATAGCACTGCTGTCATATGATACCTTGGATCGCGACATGTGTATTTAATGTTCTCAATGTCGCATTGTGGATCATCTCACCTTGTCTTATCCCAGGATGCACAAGTGATGAAAGATACGGTAACTCAACTGACGTCACGAGAAATTGTCAAGAAGATCAAGGAAGGTGATCTGACAGCATTACAGGTGCTCAGGGCCTTCCAGGCAAAGGTATGATGCTAATGTAGGCTCATGTTGCACAATACCTATTCCAATTAGCCTTTTGGCTTTGTGCGCAAGGTGTTGTATGAGATGAATATGAAATTGTAAAATGGGCAATATATCAAGCTGTGTACAACTTCATAAAACATGTGGTGTACAACTTCATAAAGCATGTGGTGTGCAGTTTCATTGAGCATGTGGTGTACAACTTCATAAAGTATGTCCTGTCCTCAAATGAACCTCCTGCACTTGGCTTAGTAAACAGATGTGCATGCCAGGATGTCACATGTCGAGACGCAACTTGATGGATAGGGGTTGATGTCAGTCCAATAGGTGCCCAAGACCATCAATGCAGTGTCTCTTCTGTGGGGGTCATTGCAAAATGATAATTAATATTTTTGAATCAACGTGATCGACTTTGTTGCAGGTTAGAAGCTCACATGAAAACAAACTGTGTTTGTTGGTTTTTCCCAGAGGCTGAGGTAAATGAACTGCTTATGATTATGAAAAGAACTAAATAGAAAACTTGTGCTTTTGCAAGTAGATGTGTTGCCTGTACTCATCGTGGCTGTTGTAAACAGGACTTGGCCCGCGCTGCAGACAGCAGTGAACACAAAGACGGGTTGTTGTTCGGTTTGCCCATCAGTGTCAAAGATCACTTCAGTGTCAAAGTACGTTGTATGTTTACTATACACATCCACATCGGTGAGTGCCTATCATTTGCTCAGGAGCCTCCCTCGATAGGTTGCAGTGATTATGGTTTTTATGTTGTTCCTCTGCATATAACGTCAGAGTGATGACGGACGCGTGCGCTTATCTCTAGAATGGTCGCTGTTCATATGATACAATTGTATGCATTCTTACAAAAACCTCTGTTATGTTATGCTTGATGTTGACCCATTGCAGGGACACGACTCGACCCTAGGCGTGGTGGCTGGTTTGTTCCGACCTTATGAGAAGGACTGCTGCCTTGTTGAGGTAGGGTGCATGAATTTACCAATAAATATTACCAGCACATGAACGTTTGTGACGCTTGTGTATAGTGTTCTTGCATTCATGCATGCATTAATGTGTGCTTGCTTGCTTGCTTGCGTGCGTGCGTGCGTGCGTGCGTGTATGTATGTATGTATGTATGTATGTATGTATGTATGTATGTATGTATGTATGTATGTATGTATGTATGTATGTATGTATGTATGTATGTATGTATGTATGTATGTATGTATGTATGTATGTATGTATGTATGTATGTATGTATGTATGTATGTATGTATGGATGGAGGCATGGAGGCATGGAGGCATGCATGCATGTATGCATGTATGTATGTATGTATGTATGTATGTATGTATGTATGTATGGATGTATGGATGGATGGCTGGATGGATGGATGGAGGCATGCATGCATGCATGCATGCATGCATGTATGCATGTATGTATGTATGTATGTATGTATGTATGTATGTATGTATGTATGTATGTATGTATGTATGTATGTATGTATGTATGTATGTATGTATGTTGTACGTTCGTGTGCAGGTAGGTATGTACGTCAGTATGTATGTGGGTAGGTATGTACGTATGTACGCATGTAGGGCAAACAGGCAGAATAGCTGGCAGGCTGCCTGGCAGGCTGGCTAGCATGCATGGAGAGAGGGACGGAGGAAGTCAGGGATGAATGAATGGATGGATGGATGCCTGCATGTGTGTGCGTAGGCACGTCCTTGTGTGCATGCATGATAGGGAGCTGTGAACACACACATCCTCTATACAGCTATCAATTTACATATGTTGCTCATAAGATGTTCTGATTATGTAACAGGTATTGCGAAACCATGGTGCCATTCCATTTGTGAGAACTAATGTGCCACAATTGTTGCTAAGGTAACGTTCTATTGGATCACTTAGCCTGTGCTGATTTCTTAGACATTTTGCTGTGACATCTAATGACAAAACTGCTTCTATTAAATAGGCGACCGTGGTTCTTTCTATTTAGACATTGTAGGGGCGAGACAATATAGGAGGTGGTTGGCGCAATGGGGATAAGAGAACACACGACAGTTAATTAAGAAACCTAAGAAATATTGGGGAAATACATAATGACTGTATCATATATATAGTTAAGAAAGTTATATAATGTACAACTAACTGCATGCCACTGATTTCGAGCGTTTATAGCTTGGCAAACACAAAATACCATAAGTAAGACCACAAATATGTAAAGACAGAAGTTGTTAGTGGGTCACTTTGACAGCTCTTATGTCATGAAATACATAATACATTTGAATAGTATCCCGTTTGATCCCACATGACCGTGTGTCATGTCTGCACTTTGACATCGATCAATGGATCTTTATTCATAACTCAAACAAAACAAATACCTCCTGGTACATGTCTGACTGCTGAACAGTTATGAATGCGGGAACCCTATATTCGGTTACACCACCAACCCCCACGATAGTAACCGTGGTCCAGGAGGCTCGTCTGGTGGCGAGGGCGCCATAATTAAGATGGGCGGGTCTCCATTAGGACTGGGTTCAGACATCGGTGGAAGCATCAGGATGCCTGCTATGCTGTGTGGAGTGTGTGGCTTCAAGCCATGTACACCGCGGATGAGGTAAGCCAGGGAGGGACATGGTTCATCTTATTTATTCTGTGTGAATTATCGACCGAAAACTTTGCAATATATTTATATAGTGCTTAGTCCGATATTGATGACGAATCCCATAGTTGTCAGTAGTTTTATATTGATTAGGCTGCTGAGAGGTCTTCACAATCTGAAAATTCTATATCGTATCAGTTATGCGGCTGAGATATGTCGGAGTTAAATATTTAATAATGATAATTGTATTTCATAGCTGGTTGCTCTAATTTTTTTACCTTAACTGTACGCCATTTACCTTCATCATATAACATGTATTGCTTGTAGCAAACTGGGTATGCCTCGGTTTGAATACGGCCAGACCCTGGGTAAGTTTCCTAAAGAAGCCTTGTTCCTAAAAATAAATCAAGCAGTATTAATTTTCCAATAGGCTGATCGTTGGGATTGGAAATATATTTCTATATCCTTCGTGTTTTAACTTTGCATCTTGATTGACGTTTATTACTGTTCCGGAAGTAGTAAGTACTGGCCGTAAAGAGCAGGTCCCCTTTGTGAATGCTTACTATTTTTTAATGGTGTTTTCCTTTCTGTTGCCGTTGGTAGTGGATGATGCATACGGCCCTATGGCTCCTGATATGGACAGTATTATGTTGGCCATGCAAGCCACATGGGACGGACAGATGGCGGCGAAGGATCACAAAATCCCTCCGCTCACCTTCAACTTTGAGGTGTGGAAAGTCAAACACACACACACACACACACACACACACACACACACACACACACACACACACACACACACACACACACACACACACACACACACACACACACACACACACACACACACACACATGCACGCACGCACGCACACACACACACACACACCACACACACATTATATATATATATATATATATATATATATGTATATATATGTATATATATACACGTACATCTAAATAAAACACACATACAACTATATTTAATTAAATATGCATATATATATTTATAGCTATATATATATGTTTATATATATGTATAAACATTTACAAAAATATATATATATATATGTTTATATATACATGTAAATAGATCTATATACATATTATATATATATATATATATATATATATATATATGTATAAAAATATATATAATATTATTATCATTATATATATATATATATATATATATATATATATGTATATATATATACATATATATGTTTATATATGCACGTAAATATATCCCTCTCTATATATATATATGCATATATATGTAACTATGCATATATATTTATGTATATACATATATATGTACATATATATGAATATATATGTATGTATATCTATAACCATGTATATACCCATACATATATATATATATATATATATATATATATATATATATATATATATATATATATATATATATATATATATATATATATATATACGTATATGGTCAAGGAGATTGAGATTGAAAGCAAGAAACCGCTGAGAATTGGCTACTATATGGAGCTGGACATGGTTCCTGCTGTACCTGCTGTAAGGCGCGCTGTGATCGAAGCCAAGGAAGCTCTTGCCAGCATGGGACACGAGGTTATGTGCTGTCAGTTACTGCTAGGTCAAATATTGTCGTAACAACACTTTCCTTTTTTGCAATTTCATGTTACTCGCCTGTTACAGCTGGTTCCTTATTCGCCACCGGATTCGTCTCAGGGTCTCATTCATGAGTTTCAAGTCCTAATGGCGCACGGAGGTACTAGGTGGTCTGACGTCGTGTAAGCTACCTCTTATAAGGTCTTTTTGGTCGGTAATGTGATTTTATTGGGTGCTGGCTGGTATGCACGCTACCTAGTTTGACCCACCTAATCTCTGCCCACTTTTTATCTTTTTATATCACATGCCATAAAGTAACTGCTTTAGACAAATGCCTTGTTATCACTCTGCAAAATTCATGAATGTGACTTTTGCCTGCTTGTTGATTGAAACAGCAAAATAAGTATCAAGTAATGTCCAATATATAGGGTACCTGACCTTATATCAATAGTCAGGCAGTGTTTGGTGTAAGCTGCGTTTGATTGTATTTCATGACAGAGCTCACGATAAGTTGGATGAGTCTGTCGCCAATATAGTGGAGAATGCTCTATGCTCAACGAGCGTGAAGCAAATCAAAGCATTCTTCGCCATGATATTTGAGGTAATGCACAATAATAAGTGCATATTATCGTTAATGGGTATATGAATAAATTATCAACAACAATACGAATTCTCGTTGTCATATTTGATATTATATTCATGTGTACATTCGTGACTGCAGGACCCCGTCCACGCCAAACTCGCCAAAACTTCACTGGGAATGGGGTGAGTTCACCTACATAACCTGGGGTTGTACAGAAAGACAGTTTACGTAATAGCACCAACCACCTAAACATTATACAACAAACAATGTCGCCGATTTAACTTCACAACAATGTGGATATTGTCCCACAGATACATGCTCATGTATAAGTATTGGAGTTTTTGTATATCCACTATTCACTAAGCTCTCCATTTCAAGCTGCAGTTAATTGATTAATCTTAATATATCCATTAATAATCAGTCTATCAATGATATAAGCTATGTGATTCGTTTTTCGAGTACAGCTCGGTTTTGGAGTACTGGACGGAAACGGAAGCTGTCATGGTGCGTACATCCTAGATTTGCGGATGTAGGGATATACGATGCAAATTGTGATCTTTTGTTTACGATGCTCGTATATCCTGGATTATCGTATCATTCTATCAATGACGTGGGAGGTATACCGAATGAACAAATTTAGCGGTCAATATTCTGTTGAGAATAGCGCATTGGGACCATCTCTATATAAGCTGACTGGAAAACATTATTAACCATTATGATGAGACCAATTGGTCTCCCAGCCATATATTATTGGCCCTTGACAGCAGACATAGATTGCTTAAGTGCTGTTGTTGATGTTGTAGGATTACCGCGATAAACACCAAGCCTCGTGGGAGGAGCACAAACTGGACGTGGTTATTGGACCTACCGTCCCCTTCCCTGCCATGCCTAAGAGACGCACCCACACCATGTCCACAGAGGACCTGTATATTGGTGAGAACACACTTATCTAGCACATTATGACCCCAGTGGTATGAATACGGAGTACCACTGACGAAAACATTGAAGCACACATTATGATATCATAGATAAAACACTTTAACACAAATAAAGTATTTGCTGTTATGCACCACCTTATAAGCGTCAACTTTGTGATGCACAACAACAATATTCCTACAGACATAGTGATGTTGATATAACAAGGAATGTTATGGATGTTACTTAAATATATCACCTGTTCAAATTTTGATCCGTGTACAGCTGGCGGTGTATATCAAATGTTGTACAACGTACTTGATCTACCTGCGGGAAATGTACCTGTTACTGAAGTCACCAAACAGGACATAGAGGACATGAAATCCTACCCCAGCAACAGCCAAGTTCTGCAGTGTATTCATAAGGTGGGCGGCAATGGCAATGGCTACTAAGGGAAATTTTGATAACTGAAGCATTTGTTTCAGGGAAATAATTATACACATAAGGACATTTTAGTTCTTAGGCATTTGATGCTGAGTGTAAATAAATTTTACTGCTATAGCTATGAAGTTGTTCCACTCTGCTCATAATGCATTTGCCTTGTAATAGGGCATGGAGGGCGCTGAGGGGTTGCCACTTGGTGTACAAGTGATTGCCCCGCGCTTCCGTGATGAAAGAGCTCTTCGTGTAATGAAGGAACTTGAAACTGTCGTCGCCAAAACAAAATGATTGGTTATAATGAAGGCCCATGCTCTGACTACTTTTGCTGCTTCACCTGCACAGTGCAACACGACATGGTATTAGTCCAAGGCATGATATAAAACGGATTATTGCATCATATTTATTATCAGATACAAATAAAGCTGGCCCGTCACTCAAGTGAATGCAACATATGCAACCACTCGAATGACGTCATGTATTACGTTGGCAGAATAAACTGTAACATCAGTGAACTAAGCTGATATCAAGGACATGTTGTTGTCTGCTTCTGCGACGGGCAGCAGCCTCTTCCATATTACTTTGCTTTGGTATATGCATGTCAGCAGGTAAATGTTAAGCGTACACAGGTAATGTAATGTGGGGTCAAACAATACCAACGACCAGACAGGTAGTGTAAGTTATCAGTCGTTGGCAATCGCTTGAAGGACACATCAGACTCCTTTTACCACTCTTAGTCTAGCGAAAGAGCACAAAATTCACCGTGACCTTTAAATTAAATCTGCACGAAAATCACTTTAGTTACATCAAAAACTCAGTATATTTGTGTAGCTGTCAGCAGCTGTTGGAGAGTGAGAAAAAACTACATTCGTGAAAATATGTACAGTGGAAACTAAATACAAGCACCGAAGTGGTGTTATTCATTTTTCGCATACCGTCTTTGAAGCGTTACGGTAGGAAGAAATAGAAATAGAAGACTGTATTTACCCTTACTGAGCCACCTATGATTTTGAATGTTATTTTGAAGAAGAAAACTTACCAGTCAATTCATCCAATATCACATGGGACCAACAACACGTGCCGTTATCAGTGAGTGTATGCAGCATTGTACCCAATTATACAGAACCAAAATGCTCTGTAACGAAAGAAACGCGCAGATTGATGATGTATGTAGACGAGATATCCAATGCCGCCTATCTACTGATGCTTGGACAATCGAAGCTATCCCTAACCAGTTACAAGAGAAAATCGATGCAGCCGGTTGCCAAGGGAGAACACCCATTGCAGAAAGTACAGAGCAAATTCAACAACTAGTTGCCAGGTAATGTATTACCGTTAGTCGGATTCAACACATCAAAATATGACATCAATGTTGTGAAAATACCGCTGACGACTTATCACCAAGAACACTCATTAATCAGGTCTACCATCAAACGAAATTACACATTCATGTGCATTGAAACGGAACATGTACGATTTTGGATATCACTAACTTTATTGCACCTGGATATACATACGACAAATATCTACGAGCCTTTCAGTATGAGCAGAAAAAGGGATACTTCCCATATGAATGGATGGCACTCTGTCGTTTGAACAATACAGAATTACCACCCCATGTAGCTTTTTTACAGGGCTACATGTAAAACAAAAAAACATGACATTGGTTAATAATCGTCCGTAAATACATCCAACTATTGCTTCAAACTTACTCCACGACATCGACTCTTTAAGTAATACAAACAATAAAGTCCACAAGTACCGAATTTAAGTATTGTAATGCTAATCCAAAAACATTACAAATACATTATGTATAGGAGGCAGTCCATATGAATAAAAATATTCGCCTCAATCATTATGATTCTCGTGATAGGTGTCGTTCACGTCAATATAATCATCACCCGAACCACTGAGGTGGAATTCGACTGGATCCGAACCTAAAGCAGCTACGGGGTGGAATTCGATCCACTATCCATGATCAACACTGCTTTGAGTTTGGGGAATTGAAAACAGGTCTAATACACTTTTCACACAAGGACAAGGTTAGGGGTGTACCAGTGTCATGATCTAACTGAAAGTATCCTATGACAACCTTTGAGTTGTTCCACGTCGACTCTATGAATTGCTACCACGCCTACCTCATGAGAGCCGTTTTATAGAGACCACTGGTTGGCTAGTTTACTATTTGATCGAATACTTCCTCTCTGGTTTGTAACATTCGTTTCTCAGTCAAATGTTTCAGAGACTTCCCTCCTGATGAATCTCCTTCCACCCACGCTCCTGTTTTCAAGGTGTGTTTCTTAGCGACAGGTATAAGTTTTTGGACCAGCGGTAACGCCATTTTTGCAAGACCTACTAGCACACTCCCCAAACCATGTCCTCGCTGACTTCTTGTCAATTGAAGACGAGAGGCACTCGCTCTTCATTTTTCTTGCTTAACTGGGCTGAATAGGCTTCTATCATCAATCCGGCCATATAAAAACCTGGGATAATGTGGAAATATCCAGGACGAGTCTGCTCAAATTCACTCATAATGTCATACTGGTCGCTACAAAAGACATCCGCTAGATTATACGCATGAGCCACGCAACGAATCACGCGATCCAATACGACAAACCCCTCATCCTCAGTAACATTGTACCACTGTAAGGGTACACTTCTCACACTTCCTAAGCCCCTTCCAACTGTATAGCTTTGGGGTGTCGAGTAAACTACAGTGTTAACGTGTTGTTTGGGTGATAATTCATTGAGCTGTTGGAAGGTAGTGTAAGAAGGAAACTCATGATGGTGATGTCTTGAGACTCAAATTCAGCTTTTCTTGGTTTCACAGTACTGTAAAGTCACCTCCGCATGTCTGTCTTCGAAATGGTACGGATTGACCCATGTTTTCTCTTATATCAATTTTTATGGTAGAAAAAGTTTTGGTACACACAAGGTAATAAAATATCTGTTTGTATTTCTGTGTCCCATTTTGTGCATCCGATTGTAGTCCACAGGAACTGTGCTTAACAAGGGGGCCATCCTGTCACCGACCACTCTTGATTCAATTGTATTACAATAGACGTACATTAGTCTTGTATTCAGTTTGAGAATCGTAAAGCAAAAGACACCCCATTATTTGACCGACCTTCAGTCATGACAACTGTTTGGGGTCAGTTATTTTAACACTCACTGTCTGTGGGTAGGAACTGAATTGAAATCAGACAACGCCTCTGAGAAGAGATTTGCAGATCTATCAAATGATCAGTGCTATAGGAACCGGGGGGCAGTTGAACGACCAATGACTCGACCAAAGGATCCCCTTCTATGGGTCTGTCTATCGTATGGTATTCAGCTCGATGATCCGCTGTGACAAAACCCTCTTTATTCCCGATGCTGTACCAGGAAACAGGGTACTGAATTTCCGCTAATCCAACTTCCCAACTTGAGTAGAGTAACATGTCAACGTATTGTTGGGGTTGATAATTCATTTAACTGTTGGAAGGTAGGTTGAAAAAGAAACTGATGACGTCACTTTATGTTTGAAAGTGGGGTTTGAGAAGAATGTTCCCTAAGCTACTGCTTAACAGAGCTGTCCGCAAATCTCGTTTACCCGCCGATAAATCGTAGATGCTGACGATAATTACGAGGATTTGTGAAAAAAACATGATTTCAGCTTTAGGAATATCCCGACCAAATATGGTCCAAACCCGATCACTTCTCTGATCTTCCATCCTAATGAAGCTTTGGTTCCCGATCTCAGTTTTTATACAGGTCCACACCATTGACCCAAGTATCAAAACTGGCAAGGTATCCTAACCATTTGACAAAATACAGTTTTTGTGCTTTCCGTTTACGTTTTTTGGTAGATGCTGTGTGTTATGTGTTGGGTGTCGTGATATTTAGAACTCAAATGAAATTCATTAAGGGTATACAATCACATTTATTCAATCACCAATCATGTATATTCATGCGTCTAATCATTTTGTTATATTCACAGTCTAAGGGTTCCCCCATTAGGACTTTGGCCCTGTGTTCAGGGGTCATACAAAAAGCTAACATATTACGCCGATATTCGCCCGAGAGCAAAAAGGATAACTCAGTCAGGTTAAGTTGTTCACACAATACGCGCCATAATTCAGTCACATGACTTTCGTCCACCTTGTTCAAGGCTCATGCTACCAGGTTACACAATGTGAATACATTTCCCGCTGGTTCTCCACTTGACAGTCTCCCGTCCTACAGTCTTGCATAGCTCTTTGGCTTTGTCTGATAACTTTGCTTTCAATAAACCTGTGTATAGGCTTATTACCTATCAGACGATCCACGGTCACCCCTCTTTTGCACACGTTCTCTTAATTGTTCATATGATTTCATGCCAAGTTACATATATCTCAATAGTATGCACCCAAGGAGCTTATCTGGGAAGCTAACGTCCGCCGGAAGTAACCCCGTAGCGACGGAACTTCAGTGAAAACAAACACCTGTCAAGCGTGGAACTTCAGTGAAAACAAACACCTGTCAAGCGTGGTGAATATTAGCGATCTTGTGGTTGACTTGCTTTTTCATCGTTAGATCGCCTTAGTAGCCGATGAATTCGTCACGCCGAGCATATAAGTAATGACTGTAGAAATGTGAACAAAGAATTCCATCGCACAGAGACAATTTCATGTATTGTCGAACCTAATCACAGAGCAACTCTTATGTGCATATTAATCAAGCTTCATAGATGCTTTTATGGTTAATTATGTATTAAATAGCTATAAAATACACAATCAGGTGAAAGTTAATTGATATATGTTGAATATTTATAGAAGAAAACTCGTCCAATTTCGTCATACCCTTTGTTGCCAACTTTTGGCACGAGTCCAGGAGTTATTTTCTATGAAATAACGAATGACAGCAACCAGCATTCATGCTCTCCAATGCCAAACATATATATGGTCTATTGGTCTTCATGTTTAACTGTAACTGAATGTTTGATCAAAATTAATAAGCCTCAAAATCATCTGTTAGGATGATATAATACACCATTTTGAGCCTTGATTTATATTGTATGTGTGCATTTGCAGGGGACTTGCCCTACACTTATACCACCGAAGAATATGTCTTAAAACTCGTCTCTTTCATTTGATGATAATACATGTGATTAACCAGTGAGTGTTCACATCTCTACCTCAGTTACAGCTCGCTGGCATGCTCCATGAACCATTACATGAGAACATGTTCTATGGACCACATTCAAAAGATTTGACTTTAACATCTATACAGTGTTTGCCAGTTATTACAATTGTCAGCATCACCATTACGATACTGAGTTCATTGTGCCTTTATTGTTACATTCGGTTTTCAACCGTCATTATTAAAAACAGAAAATCAAACCCTGGTACCAGGTACAGCACCTTAGATAATTCACTTCGGATGGACAAAATGTATGGTTTTCAAGGTTCATCAATTAGGGTATGCATCTTGAAGTAGTAAAGGGTTGACTGTAGTCGTTGAAAGTACTTGGTTTAACAGTGGGTTGACAACATATGTTCAATGGGCTGACTTTCTTTAACTTTCAGGCATTATGATTTTAATTTATATATAGTGTGGGTTCTATATGGGTTGACAATGAATGAGATAACAGCTGTGAGTATTCAAATGGTTGACTCTTCTCACTATTTATTGGGGTGGCAACTATGGGTATTCATATGGTTGACAGGTCTCAATATTCAGGATGGTGGGTCGGTAGCTATTCATATGGTTGACTCCTCCCATAGTCAGCGGGATGACAGCTATGGGTATTCATATGGTTGACTCATCCCAATATTCAGCGGGATGACAGCTAGGGGTATTCATATGGTTGACTCATCCCAATATTCAGCGGGATGACAGCAAGGGTTATTCATATGGTTCACGGTTTTTTTTATGTATCACCGTCGGACCGGGGTTTGGTTGAATAATTTCAATTTTAAGTGACAATGGGGTGACAGCTGTGAGTATTCAAATGTCTAATAAACTTTTGGTCTGCACTCATGGCTCGGAAATGAAGCTCACAAATTGCAATTGGGTGAAATATCATATCAACGCGAAGTCTTTGTTTCTATTTCCCGCGTATGCATTAAGCTCAGGTTAACTCGCGTAAACTGTCATAATCGCTATAAGGGTGATATGAAAGGAAAGCGCTGCGGTGTAAACTGATGTCATGTCGCATTGATTTTAAAGCATTTTCATCAAAGAATTATTGTGTTATCAATGAATCATACCGTCTGATAGTGAGACATTTATGTTCACTTGAAATATACATGATAAAATCACTGATTCATGAGTGCTATCATTATGTTCTCATGAAGTAACATCATAACGTTCAAGAAAGCCAACAAACTACGCTATGATTTGCCGAGTTGTCTATCTTAGCTAAGAGCATCATTGGTTAAAATATGTAGCATGGTTTTCTCACAAAGGGAATCAGTGAGGTATTTTGTGGCATGAAGCCTTCTTTGGTCGTCGAAAACTAAACATACATTGATGTAGTCATCATAACAACCAAAAGTGTGGTTGCGCCAAAATCAACAAGTCCAAATCTGAATCTTGTCCTATGCGTGAACTGTGACGATTGCGGTAACCTGGACTTGTTGTTGACCTCGTTTGTAGTGACTTGCTGGTTGCTGCTATTCACTTGCCCTAGATCCCCGTTGTAGCGGTTTGCCATATGCAATCTATTAAAATGCCCTTGACCTCCTTTGTAGCGACTTCCTATTTGCAAGCTATTAACTTGCCCTTGACCTTCTTTGTAGCGACTTGCTGCTTGCTCGCTACTGACTGGCCCTTTGGAGCGGCTGATATTAACCTCTTTTGCGGCGGTTTGCTTCTCGCTCTTTTGTATGCCTCGATAGTGGTGGCTTGCTTTTGATTTGTTGCATACGTCTCTCTGACAGGCTCTGACAATTACGACCGGTGGAGGTTCTATGAAAGACTGCTAGTCGTCTGTTCGACTGCACAATTTTGCCATTTAAGCTCGGGATGTCACATTAAAGATACACACTTAACCCACGATCAACTTGTTTTTACTAAGCACTGATAAAAATGATAGCCAGCGCTACCTCACACCCCAACCCCCAACCCCACTAGTATTTTTCGGTTCCATGTTTGGCTGTTCGCTTTGGGGCTTAAATGTGTTTAGGGGTGCCACTCGAAGGATTGATGTCAAACTTATATTGGATACCACAACTTCTCTCCATCCATTCTGTATTGCATAGCATTTTACATCGATGAGGAACTTTGTACGAGCCATTTTCATCACTCAGCCACCACGTGCCTCCTATTGTAATAATCCTAAGTACAGCGTCAATGGCACATTGTCTGTACACAAGTAGTTTGAATTGGCGACAGATGCGAATGAAACATCACAAGGCTCTGAATGTAGAGCCCTGTATTTGATTGTCGAGGTGGAGACTGGATTACTATGATGACTGTTATTATGATGACGTCGACGGTTACGATGACGATCGGTGCCTTAACGTAGGTTAAATGAGACACCAAATCGTCATGTTTCATGATAATTATGATGCAGTGCCCCCTCCCGTGACATGAGCCATGTAAGCGCCCAATCGAAACATAAAAATCACTCCAGACGCAGTTGAGCGCATGTTCAATTATAGCTTGTTGTAGCAATGACGAGCCTATTGAAATTCGCCGACTGAGTTGTGGATAGGTAACCTGAATTGCGTGACTTCATCCTATGCTATGGAATCTATAATTGCGGTAAGGATGTGTGTTGTTTTCACTGCGTGCTACTCTACATGGTAACAGGCAGCAGGTGAGCGACAATGTCGAGCTATTTGCCAGCGAGTAGAGAAGGCAAACTGGCCCTTGCTGGTGCAGCTGCACTCGGTACCTTTCTTACTGTGCGGTCCACCAATGGCGTCCTGAAAAGACAGGCCAAGACAGCCATACGCGTCAAGAAGCAAAAGTTGTGTGAGGAGAATATAGCTGCTGTCGCTGACGCCGTGGCCAAAGACAAAGTAGGCCATTTACAGTTTGATAAGGCAGAGTTTTGTCAGCGTCTATAGAACCGCTGTTCATCTGACAACATGATTCGCGACAGTGCTGCCTTCGTAAACACATGTTCAGTTTATGTTCTCGATATTGCAATGTGTCATAATATAGGATGCACAAGTGATGAAAGATACGGTTACTCAATTGACTTCGCGAGAAATTGTCAAGAAGATCAAGGAAGGTGATCTGACTGCATTTCAGGTGCTAAGGGCCTTCCAAGCACAGGTTTGACATTAATAGATGGACATATATGTTTACACACACACACACACACACACACACACACACACACACACACACACACACACACACACACACACACACACACACACACACACACACACACACACACACACACACACACACACACGCACACACACACACACACACACACACACACCTCTTGCTTAAGACCTAGTTATGAGGTGTGCATATCAGGTTTTCTTATGTGCATATCATCCTAGGAGATGCGTTGACTATCAATGCAGTTTCGTTTCCCTAGTGTTTGTTCGGCATTTGATTGCACGGTTCTATAACTATATTTCAACCACCCGGTTAGCATCTTGTAGGACAGACAATGAATACTGGTACCCCCCCGGTTATCAACTGGTAAGACAGACAATGAGTTCTGGTACCCCCTGGTTAGCATCTGGTAAGACAGACAATGAGTACTGGTACCCCCAAATTAGCATCTGGTAGGACAGACAATGAGTATTGGTACCCCCTGGTTAGCATCTGGTAAGACAGACAACGAGTACTGGTACCCCAGATTAGCGTCAGGTAAGACAGACCATGAGTACTGGTACCCCTGATTAGCATCTGGTAAGACAGACAATGAGTACTGGTACCCCCCGATTAGCATCTGGTAGGACAGACAATGAGTACTGGTACCCTGTGTTCTCGTTTTTGTTACAGGCGTTAGAAGCTCACAAGAAAACAAACTGTGTTTGTTGGTTTTTGCCAGAGGCTGAGGTAAATGAACTGCTTATGATTATGAAAAGAGTTTTAAAGAAAACTTGTGCTTTTTCAAGTAGATGTGTTGCTCATCGACTCATCGTGGCTGTTGTAAACAGGACTTGGCCCACGCTGCAGACAGGAGTGAACACAAAGATGGGTTGTTGTTCGGTTTGCCCATCAGTGTCAAAGATCACTTAAGTGTCAAAGTACGTTGTATGTTTACTATACACATCCATATCGGTGAGTGCCTTTTAAGCTGCTATCGTCATTTGATCAGATGCCTCACGCGATGCGTTGCTGTGATTATGGTTTTATATCACATGTTGTTCCCCTTCATATAACGTCAGGGTAAACCACGCCTCCAGTGCATGAATTCAACTGCACACTTATCGGGAGTGACAAGTAACGCTCCGCTGATCTGTAGTATAATCGCTGTTCATATGATACGTTATTATGCATTCTGGAAATCACCCCATCATATTTCTAAATGGCTACCAAGCTGTTACGTTTATCGCAGCTCATTGAAGCTTTAATAAGTCTGCTTTGAATTTGAGCGCAGAAACCTAACGTGATATGTTGCTGTGACAGCGGTTATATAACATTATTGTGGGTTTATGCTAATTTAATCAAAACACATAGTGGATTAAACATAGGGAGTGTAAGCGTGTCATGGATCAAACAAAACATCTCACTAAGTATGAATGACTAGTGGGCTTAATCCACCAAGAACACACATATGATACATGTATATATAAAGGCGTTTTATATATTCCCGAAAACGACCTCTGTTTAAGCTAAATGATGACAGATAAATCGTTCATGCTACAGACGACCCGTAGCGCACCACCTTTCTGACCTTATGATTCTTGATGTTGACCCATTGCAGGGTCACGACTCGACCTCTGGCGTGGTGGCTCATTTGTTTCAACCGCATGAGAAGGACTGCTGCCTTGTAGAAGTAGGCTATTCTACCCATCTGTATGTGGGTCTGGTAAATAAATGTATATGAAATATGTTAATGTGTGTTTGTGTGTGTGTGTGTGCGCGCGTGTTACCAAGACGATAGAGGGTGCTGGGTTGATGAGGGGGTGTTTCACTCACAAATGCTGTACATTTGGTGCTCATAAAATGTTCATTATATTTGGCAGGTGATGAAGAACCATGGCGCCATTCCATTTGTGAAAACCAATATGCCGCAAATGATGCTCAGGTAACGTTCAATTCGACCTCTAAACATGCGCTGATGCCTAGATGACAAACCTCTTGTGGCTAATACTGTAAAATTACACTCCTAGACACATCTGCTCACAGATTCGACACCACCCTTTTTCTTAAACACTGACAATAAAAGTCATGGCTTATGCATATAAAACTCAAGTATAATAATAAAAGAGGGGCTTGCTCAGAACGCTGAAACTTTTGAGAATAATACAACAGGTTGAAAAGGAACATAATTCCAACGAATGCTTTGTTGTTCCAATTATGCTGCTTTTAATGGTGACGTTTTATTGATTTTGTTACACTAAACTGAACCTACCGGTATGTCCCTTGCACAGCTAGCACGATATTGTCACAATGCATGCAAATAATGAAGGGGGTCACTGTGGTCAAGAAATGTTCAATTCTCTGATGGTCGATTCTTAGTATGTCACCTGCAATCTTAACAATGTAATTACCTATATGTAGAGTGCTCACGTTGACAAGGTGTGCAATATGATTGATGAAAACATAGCACCTCGTACATGTCTTACTGCTGAACAGTTATGAATGCGGGAACCCTATATTCGGTTACACCACCAACCCCAACGATGATAACCGTGGTCCAGGAGGCTCGTCTGGTGGCGAGGGCGCCATAATTAAGATGGGCGGGTCTCCATTAGGACTGGGTTCAGACCTCGGTGGAAGCATCAGGATGCCTGCTATGCTGTGTGGAGTGTGTGGCTTCAAACCAAGTACACCGCGGGTGAGGTAAGCCAGGGAGGTCCATGGTTTATTCCCTCGTCTTTGTATTTCTTATGCTATTCCTGAAGCTGCTCGATCACCAGTATTGGTTATAACTCTTATGTCATCATTATGTGAAAATC
This sequence comes from Urechis unicinctus, assembly GCA_034190875.2. Classification (NCBI taxonomy): domain Eukaryota; kingdom Metazoa; phylum Annelida; class Polychaeta; order Xenopneusta; family Urechidae; genus Urechis; species Urechis unicinctus. Next base: position 43,486,741 of record CM067357.1, read on the forward strand.
TTAAATCTTTTTTTATTATGCACTTAATGAATGGTTAAAATACATAAAGTAATTAGTATTTTTATTTCAAATTTGGTTTCTCATTTTAACCAATACCCGACGCTTCTCGAAAGTACAATAATATGGCACAACTGCTTGCAGTAAACTGGATATGACACGATTTGATTATGGAAGGGTCTCGGGTGAGTAACTTGAAAAGGCCGTTAAACCTCATGATATTTAACAGCTTCGGGTTACATATTATCTTAATTGTGAGCTATCAGATTACAGGACAAAAGGGAAAGGTAAAGTTCGGAATGTTCGGTCCGTAGATAAAACTCTCAAATTGTCTTCATTATCAATGTTTTCCATTGTGATGGTGTTGTGGTTTTCCTGTGGCGGAATGCAGTGGGTATAGCGTATGGTCCCATGGCTCGTGATATGGACAGCATTGTGTTAGCCATGCAAGTTATCTGGGATGGACAGATGGCGGCAAAGGATCATAAAATCCTCCTCTCCTCCTCTCAACTTCAACTTTCTATCTATCTATCTATCTGCTATATATATTAATATCTACCATGTTATCTGTCTGTCTGTCTGTCTGTCTGTCTGTCTATCTATTACCATCATCTATCTATCTATCTATCATCTATCTATCTATTATGTTGTCTATCTATCTATGCTATTCATATAAAATTTATTTTATATGTATATCTATGTATATATATATACATGTATATATAGATATATATTTTTTATGTATATACTTGCATATATATGTATTTATGTATATATATACACATATATATGTTTGTGTGTCTGTGTTTGTATAAATATATTTATAAATTATTATGTTTCAGGAGTTTGAGAGCAAGAAACCACTCAGAATTGGATACTATATGGAGCTGGACATGATTCCCATCGTACCAGCTGTAAGGCGTGCGGTGAACCAAGCCATAGAAGCGCTCGCCAGCTTAGGACACGAGGTGATGAAGTGCCAATTGCTGCACAGTCTATCATTGTCCCGCAAAAAAGCTATGATAACGGCGATCCAAGGCGTTCATGTTTATATATATTTGAATGATGTTATTTGTTAAAATTATCCCGATAGATAGAGTTCGCAGTTTAAGATTTATGTATTTCAACCGGATATAGACATGGTCGATGCGCATAAACGAGATTTGGTTTGACTTTGACCATGTTCATGCATATTCAGGTGGAGGTTTTCGATAATGTGAGAATCGCTGATCCTTAGTACTTCAATGATGCTCAAATCTTGGAAACATCTACATTTCCTTGTATTTTGGTAAAATTCCCTTACGCCTCATTGCAAAAAATTGCTGTGATAGTCAAAAGTTTCGCACGAATAATAATTGATGGTTTATGTTTGATGGTAATGAAGATAAGGTCAAATGGTTCTTAAGGCAGGATCATAATATTTCATTGATGTCGATGACGGTATGGACGGTCTAAATTGAAGGCAGAAGTCAAACAAGTCTTAAGTCTGTCGAATAAGGTTCTATCGTAATTTGTTTATGAATTAAAGGTAGCCTATTCTATTCTCGACCAGCAACTAAATCTAATTGGGTTTGGAGTCATATGAAGGGAATCAAATAGATGTTAAATATCTTCATCCATAGTTTGTTTGAAAATGATGGTAGCTTAATTTGACGGAAGACCTACATCAGCGTAATTGTCCAATGAGTTCAACAGCGGTAGACATTAACTAGGCACGGAACCCAGGGGTTGAAGATTTGAAAGTTATTTTTCCCTCGTACACTTAGCTTAAAATATGATGGTATATGTGGTTACATAAATAATTGCTTCAAAAATTTTAATAACTAATACAATTGTGAATATTGGTCCGATCTTCATAAACTTTAGGTAATAAGTTAATGGTCCGATCTTCATAAACTTTTGGGCAATAATTTGATTTTAACGAATCGATGCCAAATGGATATGACACATGTGACGGTGATGATGAATTCACCAAGTTCCCAAATTTTCACAATGGATCTCCACTTGGTATACAAACTTTTCCCTTAGTTTGGAATTCAGTTTTCTCGTTCTTTTCAGATAGTTGCTTATACTCCACCGGATTCGACCAAAGGTCTGATTCATGAGTTTAAAGTTCTCACGGCTCACGGAGGTGCCGGGTGGTCAGATATGCTGTAAGCGACCTCAAATATTACATGGTTAATTTGGTAACGCAAGATCATTCTTACGATTGCATACACTAGACTGATTGATTGCAGGCAAACCCATACTATTTAAATAGATATACGATATAATCTTTGTAAGGACATATCGTGCAATACACCATCATGAATATGACTTTTATTTTGTGCCTTAATAGAAAGAGCAAAAAGCGTATCAGAGAGACTTTACTTGTTATGTGTTACTGATATTTGTTGTTTGTCACTGCAGGGCACACGATGAGCTGGATGTATCGATCGCCAGTATGAAGGGAAATATCATGTGCTCGACGACAGTGAAACGAATACGAGCATTCATTGCAAAAGTGTTTGCGGTAATATTTCAATTATTGTTCCTTATCTTTTTAGTCTTTAAAATGCCAGTAAAATAATCACGCTGTTGTTATATTTTGCTCGATAACTGTTTTTTTTAGAGGCATCACAAGGCATTCAATTTGGAACCTAACAACACCAATAGCTCTCACATAATACCACTTAACGACCACTTACATTCTTTTACATATCCTCTCTGTGATGTAATTTTGTCCCATAATTCACATAAATTGATTTTTTTCATTACGGCAGATATGTAGATTGCTAATTCAAACGGAAGTCCATGTGCTGGCCAATGACCATATGTATTGAATATCGAAGATATACCTTATTCTTCTTGCTGACTTTTTTGAGAATAAGTCTAAATATATGTGTATAATTGCAGGACCCGGCTCACGCTAAACTTGCCCAAACTACACTGGGATTGGGGTGAGGTCACTGTTAGCAAAGCACTTACGTAATCATTATTTGTTATAAACAAGTTCATATATTTATATAACGTAACAAACAAATTGAAAACTATTCTACAAAAACAAATACTGACACAAAATTATGAATATTTACTAACCAATGCAGATGTTAATGTTTTTATGATGGAACCTTAAATGCAATGTTACCAATGTCACTGTCATTGTTATCTTTTTTGTGATGTTTGCTTAGTATAACCTTTTGACTTAATGCCTTTTATTATTGCAAACGGCTAATGAAGAAGTTGCAACAGAAATGTATCAGCATTATAAGCTAACATGATGTTTGTTTGAGTACAGGTCGGTTTTGGAGTACTGGGAGGAAAATGAAGCTATTATGGTAGGTCTATTGCAGAGTAAATTAAATGAATGATAGGATATCCAATGCGGAGTATAAAAATATTCATTGATGCTCATATGTCCACTAATCTTTAATAATTTACAAACTCGGTAGATAGATCAAATGTCCATGCTTAAGATTATACATTCTATTGTGAAACTCCGACTGAAAGTCGCATCTTCTCATGGCCAATGGTGAATTTCGTTATCACCAATAGTGAACTCCTTTATTGGTAAATAACGGATAAGAAACACGCTTATATATGCTTTAGTGCTGTTGTTGATGTTGTAGGATTACCGCGATCAACACCAAGCCTCGTGGGAGGAGCACAAACTGGACGTGGTTATTGGACCTACCTTCCCCTTCCCTGCCATGCCTAAGAGACGCACCCACACCATGTCCACAGAGGACCTGTATATGGGTGAGAACACACTGAACTAAGATATCATGACCTCTTTATACGAATATGGATCCACACTGATAAAAACATTGAAGAATACATTAATAGATAGCGCATTATAATTTTATGTAGAAAATTTGCTATTAACAACATGTTAAAAGAGGGACATTTATTTCACATTGTAAACATTATGATACTTATTAATTTGTTTATTATTATAGTTCATTGTAACTTCATTGGTTGATTTATTGTGCTATTTTACGTGACATTTTTTACAAGTTGGACATGATCATGCAAACATTTACTAAACAAACGGCATTGCTAAGATATAGAAATGCTAAACAGCATTGCTAAGATTTATTAATGCTGATGTAGCTAGGAAAGTAATACATCATCATAGATTCAGTTGCACTTCGTGTACAGCTGGCGCCGTATATCAAATGTTGTACAACGTGCTTGATCTACCTGCCGGAAATGTACCTGTTACTAACGTCACCAAACAAGACATGGCGGACATGAAATCCTACCCCAGCAACAGCCAAGTACTGCAGTGTATCCATAAGGTGGGTGGCAATGGAGATGGTTACTAGGGACAATTTCCAAACATGTAGCATTTGATTCGGGGAAATGAATATACTCAAAAGGAATTTTAGTTCCTAAGCATTTGATGCTGAGTGTAAATAAATTTTACTGCTATAGCTATGAAGTTGTTCCACTCTGCTCATAATGCATTTGGCTTGTAATAGGGCATGGAGGGCGCTGAGGGGTTGCCACTTGGTGTACAAGTGATTGCCCCGAGCTTCCGTGATGAAAGAGCTCTTCGTGTGATGAAAGAACTTGAAACTGTCCTTGCCAAAACAAAATGATTGGTTATAATGAAGGCCCAAGCGCTGACTACTTTTGCCGCTTCACCTGCACAGTGCAACATGACATGGTATTAGTCCAAGGCATGATATAAAACGGATTATTGTATCATATTTATTATGAGATACAAATAAAGCTCAAATGAATGTTATATATACTATCCGCTCATGTATTACGTTGGCAGAATAAACTGTAACATCAATGAACTAAGCTGATGTCAAGGACATAATGTTGTCTGCTTCTGAGACGGGCAGCAGTTTCTTCCATATTACTTTGTGTTGGTGTCTACATTTCATCTGCTATATGTTTAGCGTACACAAGTCCTGTAATGTGGGGTCAGACAATATCAACGACCAGACAGGAAGTGTAAGATATCAGTTCTTGGCAATGGCTTGCAGGACACATCAGACTCCTTTCACCACTCTTAGTCAAGCGCACGAGCACAAAATTCACTGTGATCCTAAAGTTATCAGTGAGTGTATGCAGCAATGTACCCGATTATACAAAATCAAAATGCTCTGTAATGGAACGAAAGGCGAATACATTGCTTTACAGAATGATGATGTATACAGACGCCGCCTATCTACTGATGCTTGATCAATACCAAGCTACCCTAACCCAGTTACATGAGATAATCGATGAAGCTCACCAAAGGGATCCAGTCGCCAAGGGAGAACACCCATTGCAGAAATTACAGAGCATATCTGACAACAGTTTACCCGTATTACCATTAGTTGAATTCAACACATAAAAATATGACATCAACGTTGTGAAAATACCGCTGACGACTTATCGCCACGAACACTCATTACTCAAGTCTACCATCATACGAAATTACAAATTCGTTTGCATTGAAACGGACCATGTACGGTTTTGGATATCACTAACTTTATTGCACCTGGATATACATACGACAAATAACAGTGTGAGCTGAAAAAGGGATATTTCCTCTATGAATGGGCGACACTCCAACGATTGAACAATACAGAATTACCATCAAATGTAGCTTTTTACAGTGCGTTAAACCAGAAAAACATTACAACTGACCAATAGGCTGAATGTCAAGAAGCGTGGGAAGCAGGTCATTTGCAAACGTTTGAAGACTTTTTAATATACAGCAATTTACACATCGAACCTTTATGGAAGCCATTTTACAGTGACAGGGGTATAAATATGCTAAAGGATGGAATATCAGTACCTTGATTAACCGTACGATATTTGTTTCAAGTCTTGGAAAATTATTTTACCTTACCAGACGAACAAAACAACGACATATATTGGTTAATTAAACATGGAATAGAGGGCAGACCCTCAATTATATTTTATTGCTATAAAGAAAAGGGAAAAACTTAATCAGGTCAGAACAGAAGGGAAATTAAGCGAAGTTGTGTGAAGGAATCGTATGTTGAGATGCAAGCGCATTGTATCTGTGGACGTTGCCAGCGAACTTTCCAATGTGACGACATGCACCTGATTTTAAACCACAAACGTGGTGTAGCAGACGAATGGTTTGCTTGGATAGCACATTGCTCACAAAACCGAATACAGCACCAGCTAAACAGAGTGCAAGAAACTAAAAATAAAAACACCATGGTATATTTTCAGCACGTGTTGTTTATTTTCTTTGAATTAAACATGTCACCAGCTTATCATTGGTTAATAATCGTCCGTAAATACATCCAACTATTGCTTCAAACTTATTCCACGACATCGACTCTTTAAGTAATACAAACAATAAGTGTCCATAAGTACTGGAATTTAAGTATTGCAATGTCTCAGAATTATAGGTCCAGCTCACACAATGCTAATCACAATACTTCACAAATACATTATGCAGTCCATAAGAATCAAATATTCACCTCTACAATATGATTAATCAAAATGCTCGCCTTGATTGGAAGCAGGATCGGTGTTACAAACAAAACGGCAAGGGTGATAAAAAACCGCGTCTTTTTGTAAGAGCTCAAGTAATTGTCCGGTTTCCATTGTCAGGCAGCGAAAACAAACAGAACGCTAAGGCCTTGGTCAATTTGAATCACATTTTCGAATTAGGCGTACACTATGACATTAATGATCAAAACGCATTTCCAAACGCACTTTCATTTGTTTCAAAAAATTAAAATGAGTGCCGATATCAGCCAGGTCGGGGGTCAGACCAAAAGCGAATAGTGTATAGCCATTGAGATAATCTCTCCAGCTTACACCTTGCCTTTGTCTTGATAGAGTTGTCCATTGCTAATGAATAAATTAGCACAACTGGAGGTGTATTTAACGTCAACGTACATAGCTAAAAATGTGAAGTTGTTATGCCTAAAGTTGAAGGACTACAATTCACTTGGGAAACTGGCCCAAAAATAAATTTTCTTGATTGATCGCCATAGCTCCCTGAGACGCAGAAAAAGATTTGGTTTGTAGGTGTCTTATGGGGTAGTTAGCTTGGCGTCGTTCTAAAGGCTTAATGTGCGCTAATTGCATTGTGGGTTTCAGCTTTATTTTGTGTACAAATAAGGTCACGGATTGCATAGCTATTTTCGGGTATTAGCCATAAACGTAAAGCTGTCACCGCTGCGTACTAATCGCAGCTTCAAATCCACGCTGTTTATTAAATAGCGTTCTTGACAAAAGAAATATATATATGTAATTTCCCCTTCATATCCGCAATACGTCTCTCTTGAGCTCGTTCATTACTATTTCATCCAACACTTCCTCTCCGGTGTGTAACACTCGTTTCTTAGCCAAATATTTCAGAGACTGTTTTCAAGTTATATTTCTTAACGACAGGTATAAGTTTTTGGACCAGCGGTAAAGCCATTTTTACCAAACCCCCTAGCACACTCTCCAAACCTTGTCCTCGCTGACTTCTTGCCCAACATGTGGAGCCCACCACCCACTTGGTTCAGATAATATGGGGTGTAAATATCAGCCATTGGTTTCAAAATATATTTTTCTTGGTTTTACAGAAATGTAACGTCACCATAAATTTACCAGATACAAACGGGATGGATCGACCCATGTCATCTCTTGTTTCGATTTCTATAGTAGAAAATGACTTTGACACAACCCCTCGTCCATGTTAACTACAACTTAATCATTGTCTCGGGTCATAGTTGCTGTCCGTAATGTTTGATTGTAGGCGAGAGGCACTCGCTCTTCATTTTGCTCCTTAACTGGGCTGCATAGACTTCTCTCATCCATCCGGCCCGTATACGAACCCGGGGTAATGTGAAAATATCCCGAATCCGTCCCCTCAAATTCACTCATAATGTCATACTGCTCGCTGCAAAAGACATCCGGTAGATTATACGCACGAGTCAGTGATCCAAGACGACAAACCCCTCATCCTCAGTAACATTGCTCCACGTATTAGGGTATTGAATTTCCGCTTATCGTACTTCCCAAGTCCCTTCCAACTGTATAGCTTTTGGGAGTCAACTTTGGCCCAGTGTTCAGGGGTCATACAAAAAGCTAACATATTACGACGATATTCTCCAGAGAGCCAAAGGCATTGTTCAGTCAAATTGTGTTTTTCACACAATACGCAGCATAATTCAGTCACATGACTTTCGTCCACCTTGTTCAAGGCTCGTCTTGCGCAGTGTGAATACATTTCTCGCTGGTTCTCCACTTGACAATCTGCCGTCCAACAGTCGATGCATAGCTCTAGGGGTTTGTCCGATAACTTTGCTTTTATTAAACCTGTGTATAGGCTTATTTCCATAAGACTATCCACGGTCACCCCTCTATTGTAGGCGATATCTTTATTCTTCATAAAATTTCACCAGTTCCAACCACTGAAAATATCAATGCACGTGACTGATACAGTGAGTGAAATAAGGGCTGTCCCACTTCTGACAAAAGTGGCGAAAGGTTAGTTTAATTGACTCGATTCCATTGGGCGCAAATTGGTAAATCATTGGTCAAATGTTACTAAATCACTGGGTGATTTAAAATCTACCCCGACGTCGACTGGTATAAAAAAGTCCATCAACATAATCATACTCCTTGCCGTGCTCCTCCGCCATCTTGAAGGAAAAATATATATGTAAATGTACGTTTATTTATACACCTGATCTAACTGATGTAAGGGGTTTTTCATGATCATTTGATAAATTAATTTCAGACCCGATAAATGATATTGCATCGCGCACACACCAGGGTTGTGGGGTTCTTCTAGCGGGAAAGTTAAGGTTTGTGATTTCTGATTAGGGTTTGTTGTTCACCCTTAGTGGGTGACTTGGGTCTATATGGTTGTCGGGTCTCAGCGGCTCTGTCACAATCGTTACCTTCTACACAAGTATCCATGTCGTCACTTTGAAATTCAACCTCTATTGACAGTAAGCATATGTTTACCAATGTTTATCGTGGACTTAATCCACCATGTCTTCCGACACGTGCTTAACTGACGATCTATTAAACACTCTCTAGATTCGCTTTACTAAGATCCGTGTCCAAATCGTCACCTGCTCCATCAAACACTGTTGATTTATACCAATTTGTCTATAGGTTTTATTGTCTCTCGGTTCTTGTGTAAGTTGCGGATACATCTGTAATTTGTCTTTCAAACACACCACCTGCTATATGCATCCCTCATGTTGATGTTTCTCACACGCTATCTTAGTCATAAATAACAACTCATCAAATGTGAACTCTTTACATCCTACACCCCTGATAAAAACACATTTTCATTCATTTGCTATACAATCTGTTTATTAAACGTATTTCAATAACTGATTTCACCAGTCTAACCAATATTTCCTATAGTCTACACACAGCCATTTGCTACATTCGAACCACAAGGGGCGGGGTCAATTAAAGCTATACATATTCCACATAACCTTGTCACATACAGTTTATCAACCCGTCTGCCATACACATCCGAACTTGTTCTTCAGGTTGTGCCATCAAACAAAGATCATGCTGTAGCTTACTCGGGTGGTCTATCCGGAATCAGTAGCATTTTTCTGTTATTAGGGTTTATATTAAGCTAGCAATCATGTCTGTGTACACCACCAAGAGAAATTCCTCAATCAATGTCATTCTTTCCACGCGGGTCGGTAAAGGTCTTTTAACTCATCCCGCACTTCTAAAAGCGTGTGCCACAGTAAGCAACGGATCTCATTGGCACGTGACCCTTCTTTATCATCACCATAGGGGTTAGGTGGTGGTCACTCAACTTCACACCTGTGCCAATTGATACCTCAACACAACTATCGTCTCCTGCTTCTTTCTGTTTTAAAGTTTCTGTGACAGCAGCCATTTCATACCCACAATCCCAAAACCAGTTCATCCCCCAATCTCTATGACATTTCATGAAATAGTTTTCTCGAAAATACATATCTTCAATCCAAACCAGATGGAATGCGCATAGTAGCGAGTGTATAGCAGTTTCACTTGATCCATCTCCACAAACACCTGTCAAGCGTTGTGAATACTAGCGATCTTTCGTTTACTTGTTTTTCCATCGTTAGATCGGTTAATAACCGCTGTAATTGTCACGCCGAGCATATACGTTATGAATTGAGAAATGTAAACAAAGAATTCTATCGCAGCGATACAATTTCAAGATGCTTAACGTCTTGTCGAAATAATTACAGAGTAACTCTTATGTGCATATTAATCAATCTTTATAGATACTTTTATGGTTAATTATGTATTAAATAGCTATAAAATACACAATCAGCTGAAAGTTATATTATATATGTTGAATATTTGTAGCGACTGCTTTTTTGCAAGCTATTAACTTGCCCTAGACCTCCTATGTAGCGACTTGCTGCTTGCTCGCTACTGACTTGCCCTTTGGAGCGGCTGATAATAACCTCTTTTGCGGCGGTTTGCTTCTCGCTCTTTTTTCGCTTGTTGTATGCCTCGTTAGTGGTGGCTTGCTTTTGATTTGTTGCATACGCCTCTCTGACAGGCTCTGACAATTACGACCGGTGGAAGTTCTATAAAAGACTGCTAGTCGTCTGTTCGACTGCACAGTTTTGCCGATTTAAAGCTTGTGATGTCACATTAAAGCTACACACTTAACCCACGATCAACTTGTTTGACTAAGCACTGATATAAAATGATAGCCAGCGCTACCTGGCACCCCAAACCATAACCCCACTAGTATTTTTCGGTACCAAGTTTGGCTGTTCGCTTTGGGGCTTTAAATGTGTTTAGGGGTGCCACTCGAAGGATTGATGTCAAACTTATATTGGATACCACAACTTCTCTCAATCCATTCTATATTGAATAGCATTTTAGACTGCATTTGTCCACATCGACGAGGAACTTTGTACGAGTCATTTTCATCACTCAGCCACCACGTGCCTCTTATTGTAATAATCCTAAGTACAGCGTCAATGGCACATTGTCTGTACACAAGTAGTTTGAATAAGCGACAGATGCGAATGCAAAATTACAAGGCTCTGAATGTAGAGCCCTGTATTTGATTGTCGAAGTGGAGACCGGATTACTATGATGACTGTCATTATGATGACGTCGACGGTTACGATGACGGTCGGTGCCTTAACGTAGGTTGAATGAAACACCAACTCGTCATGTTTCATGATAATTATGATACAGTGCCCCCTCCCGTGCCATGAGCCGGTGTAAGCACCCAATGGAAACATAAAAATCACCCAGTTGAGCGCATGTTCAATTATAGCTTGTTGTGGCAGTGACGAGCCCGCTGAAATTCGCCGACTGAGTTGTGGATAGGTAACCTGAATTGTGTGACTTCATCATAACTTAATTGCTATGGAATCTATAATTGCGGTAAGGATGTGTGTGGTTTTCACTGCGTGCTACTCTACATGGTAACAGGCAGCAGGTGAGCGACAATGTCGAGCTATTTGCCAGCGAGTAGAGAAGGCAGACTGGCCCTTGCTGGTGCAGCCGCACTCGGTACCTTCCTTTCTGTGCGGTCCACCAATGGCGTCCTGAAAAGACAGGCCAAGACAGCCATACGCGTCAAGAAGCAGAAGTTGTGTGAGGAGAATATAGCTGCTGTCGCTGACGCCGTGGCCAAAGATAAAGTAGGCGGTTTTCAGTTTGATAAGGCAGTTTTGTCAGCGTCTTAAATTATAGGACAGCTGTTCATCTGACAACATGATTCGCGACAGTGCTGCCTTCGTAAACACATGTTCAGTTTATGTTCTCGATATTGCAATGTGTCATAATATAGGATGCACAAGTGATGAAAGATACGGTAACTCAATTGACTTCGCGAGAAATTGTCAAGAAGATCAAGGAAGGTGATCTGACTGCATTTCAGGTGCTAAGGGCCTTCCAAGCACAGGTTTGACATCTTAATAGATGGACATATATGTTTATTTACACACACACACACACACACACACACACACACACACACACACACACACACACACACACACACACACACACACACACACACACACACACACACACACACACACACACCTACACACACACACACACACACACACACACACACACAGTGTACACACACACATTGCAGGTTCCACACACACCCCAGTTGCCTAAGGACAGACAATAGTTAAGACGCGCCGGTTAGTGGTGCATATCAGGTTGTCTAATGCGTTGACAATCAGTGTAGTGTTTATTCGGCATTTCATTGCAAGGTTCCATAACTATATTTCGACCCCCCAGTTAGCATCTGGTAGGACAGACAATGAGTACTGGTACGCCCGGTTAGCATCTGGTAAGACAGACAATGAGTACTGGTACCCCCTGGTTATTATCAGGAAGGACAGACAATGAGTACTGGTACCCCCGGTTAGCATCTGGTAGGACAGACAATGAGTACTGGTACCCCCGGTTAGCATCTGGTAGGACAGACAATGAGTACTTGTAAACCCCCCCCCCCCCTGGTTAGCATCTGGTAGGACAGACAATGAGTACTGGTACCCTGTTATCTCGTTTGTTACAGGCGTTGGAAGCTCACAAGAAAACAAACTGTGTTTGTTGGTTTTTCCCAGAGGCTGAGGTAAATGAACTGCTTATGATTATGAACAGAAATAAATAGAAAACTTTTTCAAGTAGATGTGTTGCCTGTACTCATCGTGGCTGTTGTAAACAGGACTTGGCCCGCGCTGCAGACAGGAGTGTACACAAAGACGGGTTGTTGTTCGGTTTGCCCATCAGTGTCAAAGATCGCTTCAGTGTCAAAGTACGTTGTATGTTAACTATGCACGTCCATATCGGTGAGTGCCTTTCGAGCTGCTATTGTCATTTGCTTAGATGCCTCACGCGATGCGTTGCTGTGATTATGGTTTTATATCACATGCTGTTCCCCTGCATATAACGTCAGGGTCAAACGCGCCTCAAGTGCATAAATTCAACTTCACACTTATCAGGAATGACAAGCAATCGCTGTTCATATGATACAATTATATGCATTCTGGAAATCACCCCATCATATTTGTA
>CM067357.1:43504730-43552559 GCA_034190875.2 Urechis unicinctus
TTACTTATGTAATCATTATTTGTTATAAACAAGTTATAAATTTATATAACGTGACAAACGGCTAATGAAGAAATTGCAACAGAAATGTATCAGCATTATAAGCTTACATGCTGTTTGCTTGAGTACAGGTCGGTTTTGGAGTACTGGGAGGAAAATGAAGCTATCATGGTAGGTCAAATATTCATTGATGCTCATATGTCCACTAATGTTTAACAATTAACGAACTGGGTAAATTGAGAGTATACATTCTATTGTGAAACTCGGACTGAAAGTCGCATCTTCTCATGGCCAATGGTGAATTTCGTTCTCACAAATAGTAAACTCCTTTATTGGTAAATAACGGATAAGAAACACGCTTATATATGCTTAAGTGCTGTTGTTGATGTTGTAGGATTACCGCGATCAACACCAAGCCTCGTGGGAGGAGCACAAACTGGACGTGGTTATCGGACCTACCTTCCCCTTCCCTGCCATGCCTAAGAGACGCACCCACACCATGTCCACAGAGGACCTGTATATGGGTGAGTCAACACTGACCTAACATATCATGACCTCTGTCTGCGAACATGGATCCACACTGATTAACACGTTGAAGAATACATTATGATATCATAGATAGCGCACTATAATTTTATGTAGAAAAATTTGCTATTAACCAGCATGTTTAAAGTGGGATTCTTATTTCACATTGTAAAAATTATGAGACTAATTAATTTGTTTATTATTATAGTCAATTGTGACTTCTTTGGTTGATTTATTGTGTTATTTTACGTGACATTGTTTACAAGTTGGACATGATCATGCAAACATTAACTAAACTAACAGCATTCCTAAGATTAAGTAATGCTGATATAGCTAAGACAGTGAAACATCATCATCTATCCATATGCACTTCGTGTACAGCTGGCGGTGTATATCAAATGTACAACGTGCTTGATCTACCTGCCGGAAATGTACCTGTTACCATGGTCACCAAACAAGACATGGCGGACATGAAATCCTACCCCAGCAACAGCCAAGTTCTGCAGTGTATCCATAAGGTGGGTTGCAATGGAGATGATTACTAGGGACAATATAGGATTTGATTCGGGGAAACGAATATACTCAAAAGGAAATTGTAGTTTCTAGGCTTGTGCCATTTGTTGATGTAAATTAATTTTACTGCTTAACAATATCACGCTATAGCTATGAAGTTGTTCCACTCTGCTTATAATGCATTTGGCTTGTAATAGGGCATGGAGGGCGCTGAGGGGTTGCCACTTGGTGTACAAGTGATTGCCCCGAGCTTCCGTGATGAAAGAGCTCTTCGTGTAATGAAGGAACTTGAAACTGCCGTCGCCAAAACAAAATGATTGGTTATAATAAAGACCCTTGCGCTGACTACTCTTGCCACTTCACCTGTGAATTGCAACATAACATGGTATCAGAGGTCTGATGCAAAACTGATCGTTTTATCATATTCATTATTAGATACAAATAAAGCTGACCCCTGACTAAACTAAATGAATGATAAGGTATGTTATCAGCTAGCATGGCGTCTTGTATTACGTTGGTAGCAGTGTGTATGACCGCCAGCCAGGATTGAAATGCTACATTAAACAAAAGCAATAGCAATTGCAATAATGATGCCATGCATATATTATTATGATAACTTTATTTTAAAATACAAGCTCAGAATTATTGTTATCAACAAATTGTTTGTACCAATAAATTTCACCAAAACGATCATTTGCATATTGATATTGATTCTAATATTCTCAATGCTTATAGACTAAAAATGCTCAACTTGGAGGTGGTGATGGACGTTACTTTGTGTGGGTATCTTAAACTCTAATTATAACAAAACTGTTTGTGGTCAATACAAGTAATCTCAGCAGCCATATGCATTGCCTAAACGCCATTAATTAATTTCAAGGTGGTTTTGTTAGACGTTCATTTCGCGATGAAAATCATACAATCGACTGCACCGGCAAAATAAATTGTAGCCATTAGTCTGTTTATAACTGGCCTTTATTAAAGACCAAGGTCATTATTTTGATTGCGGATTTATAATAGCATTACGTCGGGCATAACAAAATGCATAGCAAAGATTAGTCATGGCTAATAGGTATTTACGTCTTTCTAGCAACATAAACCGCTGAAAACATGCACATCATCGAAAGTGAGTCGATCTTTTCTGTCAGGTAATCACAATTCCTCCCAACATAGTCGCTCAATAATGTCACATCATAACGGTTCGTATGTGGACATTCATGACAGTCATGACGTAGCATCTATGAGCGAAGCCCCGACCAGATAGATATGTCGCAAACATGGGGAGGAGGGGCTGAAGCTAGTCGGCAGGTCGAAAACTCAACTATATTTTTACCGAAGTTGGCACAGCTTAGCTTATATGTAATATGTTTTTTTATCAAATTATCACAGCATATAGTAATCTATGCATGATTGAGTTGTATGTTGGTTTACTACATGATATGATTGTGTGTTTTGTTATATAGAAACTCGTAAATTCATGGGTTTCCGCATGTCACAATTATCGTTATACAGTTGTAAATTAACTTGTGGTTAGTTGGTGTATAACTTCATTGTGTTGGCCTTTATTGATTGGTATTTGGGGACAGGGTCAACCCGGGTTCAGATTCCAATTTCAACGGTTTTTGCGAATTATTTTTTGTCATTTCGTGACTCAATGCTAACTCTTTAAGGATTGATCAATATGAGAATGTGTGGGGTTCGTTGTGATAGTAAAGCAGCCCGATATCATTCACACATTGTCACAATTAGTCTATTTGGTAAGATTACAAAGCCAGTGACTGTGGTTAGCTTGGTTATCTAGGGGCCGAGTGAATGTATGTACTTTAGGGGAATATATTAAGTCGTTTGATTATTTCCAGTGGACAGTTCTATTCGGGGTCAATGATGGCAGTGAAAGGATGGGAGAGAAGAAACTGCACGTGCAAAATGGTTCTAGTGCTCAAGCAACTTTTGAGGCAAATATTGAATGCTTTATCTGGAAATGCAGAAGTTAAGTTCTGTAAAACCTCAATGTGTTTTAGTTTTCGCTACGAATTATCAATCCTATTCGTGTAGGAGATTCAAATTTCAGACTTTCCGGTATAAGCTATATATCTCTATATGTATATATAAATAGGATATATGAGATATATCAGAAGTGGATATATATAGGACAACTTGTGGATTTAAGCGTCGCTATTCACTTAGTCAGGATATATATGTGATGTCCGTAGAAAATATATTGTGGATATATACAGTATCAGCTGGGTGTGTAACAGATTCAGGATATATATGTATATATATCAATCGCATATGTATATCTCGGTCAGAGACCTGGCTAATCTAAATCAAAAACTTCGATAGTGGTCCGATATCTATATATATTATATATATATATACAATATATATTGATTACAAGTAACCTGCTTGTTCGCGATGCCTCTTTCAGTTAAGTAACTGAAATTTCCTTATTTCCCGAACCAGAGGGACGCATACGCTCAATGGTTTTGCTTTTTAACTTGTGTTCCAGGGGGGGGGGGGATTGTAACCCAATGCTTGCAATACGTGGGGTGGGACAGATGGGCGCCTGCACTTAAGGGGCGCTGTCCTAGCATCACACAATCATCCTTCAACATCGCGATAGCATCTGGTTGTTGAAAGTGAGGTGAACCCCCAGTGTGTGGAATTTTATTTATGATGTATCAATTCAACACGCTGTGAAGGTAGCCGATTATCTTCAATGTATAGGCCAATAAGATGTCTGACCTCTGATCGCTGTGTTATAAGTCAAACTCCCAGAGCCTTTGATGATTGTGACATTCTATTAAAAGGTCAATTAATTTCGCAATACTTCTGAGGGTGTTACTGTTCATGTCTGTAAATGACGATTAGTGTTGTAGGTCAAGGTCGGGAGAATTCTATTGGCTTTCTAACAGAACATGATGGTAGATACTGAGTGATACAAGGTTCAATGTATTCCTTATCAGCGAACACAGCGGCGTGTTTGTCCATTATGGTGGTTGAACACGTCACTACAGCAGCGGCGTGTTTGTCCATTATGGTGGCTGAACACGTCACTCAGCGGCAGAGTGTTTGTCCATTATGGTGGCTGAACACGTCACTCAGCGGCGTGTTTGTCCATTATGGTGGCTGAACACGTCACTCAGCGGCGTGTTTGTCCATTATGGTGGCTGAACACGTCACTCAGCGGCGTGTTTGTCCATTATGGTGGCTGAACACGTCACTCAGCGGCGTGTTTGTCCATTATGGTGGCCGAACACGTCTGATGACTGGTAGTGATCAATGTAATACTTTTTTACTGAAAACTGGTTGTAGATCACACAGCATCCGCGGTATTGACATGAAGGTGCTCACCTACAGTGCATATAGCCGCTATCAAGTTGTTTATTGAATCCGCTTGAGACGACATCAATGTGTTTAAGTTGTGCAGTCGAATTACCAATCCTATTCGGTTGAGAGATTCGCTACGAATATGCCATAAAAGCTCAATAATCTCTACAATGTCTCATAAATGGTAGGATTTTGTGACTGTGTTCGCCTCAGAAGTGGACCGCATGTAGGACAACTTGTGGATTTAAGCGTCGCTTTTCAACTTTGTCAGGATATCACTGTGATGTCCGTGCAGAAAACCACAAATCACACGGATACAGAATCAGCTGGTTTGTGTAACAGATTCCCATTCGATTTTCTTTGAACAAGATGTCATTGTAATCAATCGCATGAATGTATGCGGTCAGAGACCTGGCGTAATCTAAATCAAAAACTTCGATAGTGGTCCGAGGCGGGAGGTCGTCGGTGTAATTGGTCCCTCCGAGTACAATTGGAATTGTTGATAACGGAGAGGATAAGAATCTTCCCAATTTTTCAGCAATGTGACCCTCACATATTTAGTTCTCGCAAGATAGACAAAATTTAGACATTAAAACACCACCCATGAACCACGCAGTAAAACACTCATAAATTTGTGCATGTATATATATATATTTATATATACAGTGCTGGTGAATATGCTGGATGACAGAGTAGATCGGTTCATATACATATATATATATATATATATATATATATATGATATATATATATATATATATATATATGGATATATATATATATATATATACTGGATACATAATAGATCGTCATATATACAGAGTATATATATATATAAATGAATGACAGAGTATATATATATACGCATGTATATAAATATATATTTATATATGCATATATATTTATGTATGACAGAGTAGATCGGGTCACTACTACTGGATGACAGAGTAGATCGGTTCAATACTGCTGGATGACAGAGTAGATCGGTTCACTACAGCTGTATGACAGAGTAGATCGGTTCACTACTGCTTGATGACAGAGTAGATCGGTTCACTACTGCTGGATGACAGAGTAGATCGGTTCACTACTGCTGGATGACAGAGTAGATCGGTTCACTACAGCTGGATGACAGAGTAGATCGGTTCACTACAGCTGTATGACAGAGTAGATCGGTTCACTACAGTTGGATGACAGAATAGATCGGTTCACTACAGATGTATGACAGAGTAGATCGGTTCACTACTGCTGGATGACAGAGTAGATCGGTTCACTACAGATGTATGACAGAGTAGATCGGTTCACTACTGCTGGATGACAGAGTAGATCGGTTCACTACTGCTGGATGACAGAGTAGATCGGTTCAATACTGCTGGATGACAGAGTAGATCGTTTACTACTGCTGGATGACAGAGTAGATCGGGTCACTACTGCTGGATGACAGAGTAGATCGGGTCACTACTGCTGGATGACAGAGTAGATCGGTTCACTACTGCTGGATGACAGAGTAGATCGGTTCACTACTGCTGGATGACAGAGTAGATCGGGTCACTACTGCTGGATGACAGAGTAGATCGGGTCACTACTGCTGGATGACAGAGTAGATCGGTTCACTACTGCTGGGTGACTGAGTCATTCGGTTCACTACTGCTGGATGACAGAGTAGATCGGGTCACTATTACTGGATGACAGAGTAGATCGGTTCACTAATGCTGGATGACAGAGTAGATCGGGTCACTACTACTGGATGACAGAGTAGATCGGTTCACTACAGATGTATGACAGAGTAGATCGGTTCACTACTGCTGGATGACAGAGTAGATCGGTTCACTACAGATGTATGACAGAGTAGATCGGTTCACTACTGCTGGATGACAGAGTAGATCGGTTCACTACTGCTGGATGACAGAGTAGATCGGTTCACTACTGCTGGATGACAGAGTAGATCGGTTCACTACTGGATGACAGAGTAGATCGGTTCAATACTGCTGGATGACAGAGTAGATCGGTTCAATACTGCTGGATGACAGAGAGATCGGTTCATCTGCTGGATGACAGAGTAGATCGGTTCACTACTGCTGGATGACAGAGTAGATCGGTTCACTACTGCTGGATGACAGAGTAGATCGGTTCACTACTGCTGGATGACAGAGTAGATCGGTTCACTACTGCTGGATGACAGAGTAGATCGGTTCACTACTGCTGGATGACAGAGTAGATCGGTTCAATACTGCTGGATGACAGAGTAGATCGGTTCACTACTGCTGGATGACAGAGTAGATCGGTTCACTACTGCTTGATGACAGAGTAGATCGGTTCACTACTGCTGGATGACAGAGTAGATCGGTTCACTACTGCTGGATGACAGAGTAGATCGGGTCACTACTACTGGATGACAGAGTAGATCGGTTCACTACTGCTGGATGACAGAGTAGATCGGTTCACTACTGCTGGATGACAGAGTAGATCGGGTCACTACTACTGGATGACAGAGTAGATCGGTTCACTACAGCTGTATGACAGAGTAGATCGGTTCACTACTGCTGGATGACAGGTATAGATCGGTTCACTACTGCTGGATGACAGAGTAGATCGGTTCACTACTGCTGGATGACAGAATAGATCGGTTCACTATTACTGGATGACAGAGTAGATCGGTTCACTACTGCTGGATGACAGAGTAGATCGGTTCACTACTGCTGGATGACAGACAGAGTAGATCGGTTCACTACTGCTGGATGACAGAGTAGATCGGTTCACTACTGCTGGATGACAGAGTAGATCGGTTCACTACTGCTGGATGACAGAGTAGATCGGTTCACTACTGCTGGATGACAGAGTAGATCGGTTCACTACTGCTGGATGACAGAGTAGATCGGTTCACTACAGCTGTATGACAGAGTAGATCGGTTCACTACAGCTGTATGACAGAGTAGATCGGTTCACTACTGCTGGATGACAGAGTAGATCGGTTCACTACAGCTGGATGACAGAGTAGATCGGTTCACTACTGCTGGATGACAGAGTAGATCGGTTCACTACTGCTGGATGACAGAGTAGATCGGTTCACTACTGCTGGATGACAGAGTAGATCGGGTTCACAGATGAGATAGCTGATGACAGAGTAGATCGGTTCTACTACTGCTGGATGACAGAGTAGATCGGTTCACTACAGCTGTATGACAGAGTAGATCGGTTCACTACTGCTGGATGACAGAGTAGATCGGGTCACTACTACTGGATGACAGAGTAGATCGGTTCACTACAGCTGTATGACAGAGTAGATCGGTTCACTACTGCTGGATGACAGAGTAGATCGATCGGTTCACTACTGCTGGATGACAGAGTAGATCGGTTCACTACTGCTGGATGACAGAGTAGATCGGGTCACTACAGATGGATGACAGAGTAGATCGGTTCACTACTGCTGGATGACAGAGTAGATCGGTTCACTACTGCTGGATGACAGAGTAGATCGGTTCACTACTGCTTGATGACAGAGTAGATCGGTTCACTACAGATGTATGACAGAGTAGATCGGTTCACTACAGCTCGATCTCATTGTGGCAGTGCGTTTGAGAAATATCGGCAGAAAAATACGACGAAAAGACGATTCTTGCATGGCTAGTCTTGAATATCATATTAGCCCTCAGCACCAGGGTGCTCGGTACTATTATCATGCGAGACGGGTGTAACTCAATTGTATTGCTTCCTGCATGAGCAACCATGCCCACTCGTGTGATGATGGACATATGTTGTGGGATTTGCCGACAGACATGCATGTCACCAGTCGATGAGGAATAATGCCAAAGATCCACGTCAATCAGTATTTTCCAGCCTGACATGAGAGGTTAAGTTCACAGTATTCCAACCTGGCTGCATACGAGAACAACACATTATCACTTAACTCGGCTGCGTGAAATTGGACATGAAATATGCTTAACAGTTGTGATGTGGAAATTTGTGTAACAGTTGTGATGTGGAAATTTGATTAACAGTTGTGATGTGGAAATTTGCTTAACAGTTGTGATGTGGAATTAAGGCATCAGAATGTTGTAGGGCATTGTACTCAGATCGCGTCTCAATCATAACATCAGTGCCTTACACACAGAGTGATGTTGCCTTGCTTGTCGCATCTGTTTGTCAAATGCATTCTACATCATGGATCCAATAACGGGTCTCTGTTATGCTATGTCTCCGACCGTATGTTAAATAATCACGACGCACGAAATTTGTTTGAGCTTTAGACGATGTCAATGATTGATTGTGTCATGCTAATATGAGGGAAGGTCGTGAGACGTTATGATGACCTTGGAAACAGCGATGGCCGTAAGTGAACACATGAAATGACTGGCCAAGACAGACGGATATCTAATTTACCTCCATTAAGTCGAATGAAAACTGATTGGACAGACAGATAAAAGGCAAAACACGCAGCCAGTGGCAAGGAGGGCCAAGCGCTACGATCTACAACAGCACTACAGCTCGTGCGTACCCTTCAGGACCACACCATCAACAGGATGTGATTTGTTCCGACACGCTGCCAATCAATACAATTGGATTTTGTTGACATCTTAATGCACTAGCTATGCTTACCGTCTGTTACAGTTGCGTGTGGTGTGACCTAACTACTATACGTCGCCTGTCCCCATTAA
Source organism: Urechis unicinctus (assembly GCA_034190875.2). Classification (NCBI taxonomy): domain Eukaryota; kingdom Metazoa; phylum Annelida; class Polychaeta; order Xenopneusta; family Urechidae; genus Urechis; species Urechis unicinctus. The sequence goes on from CM067357.1 coordinate 43,513,748, forward strand.
CGTTCTCCGCGTAGAGATGCTGGAATGGCTAGACTGCATCATAGAACCCAATCTAGGTAGTTCCTGCTTCGATTCAGTCAACTGTAGGCATGATCTCACTGGGGGCTTTTACAACATCAAGAAACGGCCAATTCCTTACGACTATATATTGATGGCCTTATTATATTTGTCATCGCGTGACCAGATCAAATAATCGTTTCATGTTGAGTGCTGTATGGTGAACATAAAACACATTTGCGACCATTACACTTATGTGGCATACTTTCGACAGGACTAAAACAGTAAATGTTACGGCGCAACGCAATGCTTCGTGTCATTTGTTGGGATCTACGTAGAAGGGCATTGTGCCTCTGTCATGTTTGAAGGAATTGCAGATGAGGTATTCACTAACGAGAAATCCATATTCGATTTCGGGCAAAATGACATCACGCCAAGATGCCATAAACCTAACCCCAAGAGTTTCAATGTCGTAAATGTGATGTTAACTCGCCTACCCCACCCATACAAACCTACATGCAGCACAACATTTCCACTCAGCCTTAGTATGGGCTGTATGATATTCGCTGTAAACTGATTCCTGGTGCTATCAGTCTACTGTGCCGTGAGAGGACGTCCACTTCTTCCAAGTCGATAGTACATAATTCACAGCGCGCCGACAATGGTGGCATGTAAGACTGTAGTTGTCGACACAATCAGTTATTAGCTTGGCGCCAGCCGTCTTTTCCTCGCTGAACACCGATTGGACACACAGTAAACGGTCTTGATACATATTTGGATTGTCACCAGCAGGAACTGGACCATGAGTGCACGCTACAACGTCATACGCCACATTGAATCACTTAGGTTGCCGTACATCGAGTAAGATCTTGCAGTATCATGTCCAAAATTCATCTAAGTACTATAGGCAAACTCCCTAACATGTTGTTGTTGCGTTACTGTACCCTCCTCACAAACAACCTGCACCCTACCGTCCACACGTCTTCCTGGATTAAGTTACATTCATTCTTTAACAATTCAACTGCTGTTCCTCTCCGCCCACTCCGAGTGCATATCCCAGAAGGTTTAGGAGAGCAAAGCGAACCGCCTGCTTAATTCTGGCAAACCGCCTGCATATTCGAAGTAAAAGTTCAATCCCCGCCTGCGAGCTCGACACATCCTTCTCCAACTCTTAGGACAAAAATCAATCCTCAATTATAAGAGTAAAGAATATTCCAGTGGTTAAGTTTCTTCCAAGAACTACACCTCAAGCTGATTTCTTCATTCAGTAACCTCAAGTGTGGATAAATGAATCACAAATACAGCACCTTCCACGGTATGCCATTACAAGGACGCCACACAACTATGACAAGCAACCCGGATGGCACTGAGACAAATGGTTGCATTCAGGAACTTTCATTAAAAAGATATGAAGCACAATGATACAATCGTCCAACTAGAATACATGGTCATTACCGCACACAAAACGAGCATATCGATCGTCAATAGGATTACACACAATAAGCATACTGAAGAGACTGAATGATCAACATCAATTAGCCAGCATTGGTGCAATGTAAATCTGCTTCTAAGTAATATAGTCATTTGTTTCCTCATATATCTTCGCGATAGCTTAATAGCTGTTATCAGAATAACATTGGTTGTGATCAGAACATTATCCGCGGCGACATTGACATCCTAGAGCACTGACGAGCTGTGCGTCATAAACTACCGCTGTAATCGGAAGTCGACGCCATATTAAGCAGATCGCGCGTTGTAAATTTAAACTGTTTGATGGTTCATATAAGAGGCTATGGTGGTTGCATTCATGAATGTTGCACCACACCACTCTCCACTAACCACATCATTAATCACACAACTCGTCATACCACTCACCATAACACTCATATTCCCACTCGTTGCGCCGAATTAACTTTCGAATTATGATCACGCGAAGTCTTTATTATGAATCAGACATACAAAGTATTTAAATGTCTTCTTGTGTTCCACTGACAAACTTCATTGCGTTCGCTGCAGTACATCCATTTGACATATGCACATGGCCATGATGCACTGATGCGCATACATTTAAAAAATCCCTCACCGAACATGATGTTTGCGAGCGAGCAATTGTTTGTGTGACCCGATAGCAAGGTTAAATTTGGCCCACGTGGTTTAAGCTTGCTACGATGCACAGTCTATCGCCAGGGGTCTATCGCTTGCAGCATCCCAGGCAGTGTCCCTTGTTTGACTGGCAAGCCTCGTTTAGGACATCGGGAAAGTGAGTGCCATAGATAAGGTCATGCTATTAACCCTGAGGAGAATAATCACGCTCCTCTCATTTCCGGCCACTCTGTCGTATCATGGAGTCTTCTCTAGTAATCAGATAACGAAATATCCCGCGTCTAATTTAAACAACAACGGTAATAGCTGTGGTGGACATTACACATGTATTGGACATACCCAGCTGGCTATCTGTAGGTGAAGTCTTTCCCCTTATGTTCACCACTAGAATAAACCCATCATCAGAGAGGACTAAGCATACATTCTCATTCTTATAACACTGGTGCATGCAATATTATAAACAAAACTTTGCTCTATGTAGAAGATGATTGTCGTCGGGTGTCGTCATCATTGTTTGACCATTGTCGAGGTAAGCCTCAGAGTCTAGTGCGGAATTGTTTGTTACATAAAGATAAGAACATGCCGTTGATAGGTTGGTACTGCCATGACAGTTTACGGGTAATTGTGTATTGTGTTAGCTAATATCACGGCCCGATTTTATAAAGCATACAGGTATTTGGCGTGAACCATATCCGACTGAGGATATTCACCCCATTTAGACAAACACTGTGTGGAGAGACACTTAGGCTCTAACTTTCTGAATGGTCATTTTCGAGGTCATTCTACCTTCACAGAGATGACAAATATTCTTAGCATGAAGAGATTGGCGTTAAGGTTGAGCCGCGCATTTGGTTTCAATGTGTTGTGCATATCATCCAGATTGCTTTCGACGTAGTTGCTGCATCATTTTGTCAGATGCATTAAGACGTTTTCTCTTCATGCTGTGACGTAGGTTACTCCCAATAAATGATAGCTTTAAACAAATGATGCCACTTACGCGCACTCGAGTTGGCATCGAGTGTTCTAAACCGTCCCCGCTGATGTAAGCAATGTTCATAATCTGGTTTTCCTAACGATTTGACGAATCGTTCATATCACTCGTCAATTATTGACAACATTATCCACAGATTACAGGAATGATATAAATCCACCGTTTCAGCTAAGCAATATTCCCAAAATATCAAATGTTTTGCACTGGACAACCCATACAATTGTAGTATTAATAATATTCTAATGACAATAGTGGAAGCCAATTGTAAGGCCAGACCGTTATTTATCTGTGTGAGCGCAATGAGATCTCTTCAGTCAATTGAACAATCCATGGAATCGCTATCTTGATTCATATCTGAGGGTAATTGGGAGCCTGACAAGTATCATGTTATTCTTGCCAGAGATAATCTATCAACATATCAATCTCACATACAATAGGTATTTTTCCATTTCAACTTTTACATATGATTTTGGTTTATTGGTCGAAAATGGTTTGCTGCATATGAGAAGTCACAGCAGTTATTAGTCAATCGAGGCGTTCTATATTCCATGAAATATTTAAGGTATTGATGATTAAGTTTCAAAGAGAAGGATACAGTAAAATGTCATCATGATTAAACATATCCATGTTTGCTTTGATGCCTGGTTTTGATGGCAGCTGCACCATCTTTTTGAGGTTCTTCTGTTGGTGACTGATTCACATCTATATATAGCACCCACCAAACAAACGTTACAGAACCTGATTGCGCATTCAACAAATCATCAGCAAAAAACCCCTTACCTATACAATTGCAAAGATGAACACGTACCTGCATGGCTCGGTAATTATTGTGTTGGATTGTCATCATGTAACTGTAGTCTATAATGACAGTGGACTTATCTTTAGATCCAATCGTCCATCATGCTATATAATTGCGATTTGTGTAGGCAATTCAATATTGTATTGAAGGATGTCAGTGTGAACAGAATACAATTGTCTGGATTGGCAGCCTTTAGGAGCTCTACATATCAGGTCCTTATTGTTGTACCGATGTATTAAAGATCATGCACGATTCAAAACTATGTTGCCCTTGAAACACATTCAAGAATTAGTTTTATTTGCTGTCATGGTATTCATGATGGTGAAGGTAAAGGCCCGGTCACACAGCACTCCACGTCTAAATCACGTACAAAAAGTTATGAAAATCGGGTGGACGTGGTCGTTAGTGGTAATTTTTGGTCAATTTTGGCTTGGCCGTGCTTTGTACGGGTATGGCCGTCGGCGGCTGTTCCACTGCTAAAGCACTGCCTAAGCACAGCCTAAGCACAGCTATGGCTAACCACGTCCACCCACGTGTAAGGTTAAAAATAGGTTCGCACGTGTTCGCGCACCCAAACGCGGGACCAAAAAAGTGGCAAGTTACCACGGCTAACCGAGGCAAGACCTCATCGCGTCTGTAGAACAGCCTGCTGATCACGTGTTGATCGCGGACGTTTAAAACGGCAAGTTACCCACTAACCGAGCACTCATCGCCACTGCTGATCACGTGTTGAGCGCGGACGTAAAACGGGCACTCCACTGCCATAGCACTGCCTAATCATGGGTAACCGCGGCTCGGCGACGTCGGAAAAGGGGTCGCGCACGGCTGGTTTTCACAGTTGCCGATCCAGATCTTCTACAGTCCAACCGCGCAAGCGTTCGCGTTAATCATGCCCGTCGACGAAGCGCAGCTTGCTCTACTCAGGTAAAAGCTGCCAGACCCTGACCCTCAGACTGATGCAGGTCCAGTTGCTCCTGGAGAAGCTGAGGCTGCTGCTGATTTTCACTAAATAATTTAGAAATAAATTTATTTTTTAGAAATGTGCTGTGCACGCGCGCACAGTTGCCGATCCAGATCTTCTGCAGTCCACACCTCGACGCAAGTTCGTTCGCTCTTTTCTGTTTAATCATGCCCAGGAAGAATGGTTCCCCTGCCAAGAAGAGGCCGACGAAGACCAAGGCCCCAGCTGAGGATGAGGCTCGTCAAGACTCACAGGCCCAGGTGACAGTCCAGGTCCAGGTCCATGGTCCTCCTGCTGGTGCTGCCAGACCCTGACCCTCAGACTGATGCAGGTCCAGTTGCTCCTGGAGAAGCTGAGGCTGCTGCTGATGATCAGTACATTTAGTTTTATTCATTTCACTGTTTTTTCATTTGCAAATTTTGTTACTTTCAAATTTCAATTTTGAATTTCAATTTAGAAATGAAAATTAGAAGCATGTCACTAAATAAATTGTCACTAAATAAATTTATTTTTTCATGTACAGGTACCCCTGCCGCCACCCCTGCTGCCACCCCTCCTGCCACCACCACTGCTGCCGCCACCCCTCTTGCCACCACCACTGCTGCCGCCACCCCTCCTGCCACCCCTGCTTCTGCCCCTCAGGCACCCATGGAGCTTGGAGAAGTCAGCCCCCCCCAGCCCTTGAGGAGAGAGAAACACTCCCTGTGGAAGCAGTGAAATTACTCCTTCCCGCAAGCTGCTCAGGACGAGCAGGAAGAGCCAGCCAGTGCTCGTAAGGGCCGTGGTCGTGGCAAGGTTAAGAAGGCTGCCCGCAAGGCTGCCAAGAAGGACTGGAGCCTTGACGCTACTATAGAGGAGGACGTTCTCGGGTGGCTGAAGGGCAACTCCTACCTCTGGATGCGCAGCAAGAGGACATCACGGCGTTGAGGGTTCATGTTCACCCCTTGACATCTAGACTGCAAGTGCGAGGTCTCAGAAAATTACGGTATTTAATAGGCCGCAAATCAGAAGTGATACAGAAGTGATTAGGCAGTGAACAATCGTATTTAGCACTTGTTCGAGACGTCGTTTAACGGGCTTAGGTAGTGCTATGTACGAGGAAAAATCCAACTTGTCAGTTATAAGCCGCAAAACACACGATATTTCTCTTGATACCAACGTCCGATGACCGTGCTCTGCCCGTGACAGACCGCTAAACTTTCGCGTCTTACTGCGTCTTACTGCGTCTTAATGCGTCTTACTGGGTCTTACTGTCTCCCCAATTTTAATCACTGCCGGAACACGGATTATCACGTGTGTTTCACGTGTCTTACACGTCTTTACCACATATGCCACCCGTGGTTGTCTGCGGGCTAAAATTTTGAGCAGTTCAAAACTTTTTGCGCGTCTGACGCCGTTCCGATTTCTCCCCGCGTCCTGCCACGTCTATAAATCGACTGTAGCTCGTCTTAAACTCGACATCAACGCGAACAGCATCGTCTGCTTCACGGGAGACCACTTTTGGACGGTTTTGGCCGTGATTAAGCCGTAAAGCGCTGTGTGACCGGGACTTAAGCAAGCAATATGATTAGATTCCATGGGTTAAGACTTTAGTATAGTGCCCACAGAAAATTTTCTTCGCCTTAGTATTGTAGTGTAGAGTGTAAAAATTGGTCCTCTTTGCCACTGGACGCATTTGTTGACATGCACCAGCTCATTGTCACTTCTAATCAGTTTTCATTGGACTAAATGCACTGAAATATTAATCATTATTGTGTACATAGGTGAAATGAGATGTCCATCGGGTTAGGCCGGACATTTCATGAGTCCACAAACGGCCATCGCTGTTGCCAAAATCAACAGGACGCTCATATTAGCATGACACAGTCAATCATTATCTCTGTTGTGTTTATCCTAATCACGCATTCATTCAGTACATAATTCGCAGAGCGCTGACAATGGTGGCACGCAAGACGGTAGTTGTCGACACAATCAGTTAATAGCTTGGCGCCAGCCGTCTTTTCCTCGCTGAACACCGCTTGGAAAGCAGGACACACAGGAAACGATCTTGATACATATTTGGATTGTCACAAACTGCCTGCAGATTCGAAGTACAGTTCAATTCCCACCTGCGAGCTCGACACATCCTTCTCTTAGGAAAAACTCTTAGGAAAAGATCAATCCTCAATTCTAAGAGTAAAGAATATTCCAGTGGTAAAGTTTCAACCCGGTTGGCACTGAGACAAATGGTTGCATTCAGGAACTATCATTGTAAAAATGTCAGTCACAATGATGCAATCGTCCAACTAGAATACATGGTCATCACCGCACACCACACGAGCATCTCGATCGTCAATAGGATTACACACAAGAAGCATACTGAAGAGACTGAATGGGCAACGTCAATTAGCCAGTATTGGTGCAATGTAGATCTGTTTCTAAGTAATTTAGCCTTTTGTTTCCTCATATATCTTCTCGATAGCTTAATAGCTGTTATCAGAATTATATTGGTTGGGATCAGAAAATTGCCCGCGGCGACATTGACATCCTAGAGCACTGACGAGCTGTGTGTCATAAACTCCCGCTGTAATCGGAAGTCGACGCCATATTAAGCAGATCACGCGTCGTAAATTTAAACTGTTTGCTGGTTCATATAAGAGGCTATGGTGGTTGCATTCATGAATGTTGCACCACACCACTCTCCACTAACCACATCATTAATCACACAACTCGTCATACCACTCACCATAACACTTATATCCCCACTCGTTGCGCCGAATTAACTTCCGAATTATGATCACGCGAAGTCTTTGTTATGAATCAGACATACAAAGTATTTAAATGACTTCTTGCGTTCCACTGACAAACTTCATTGCGTTCGCTGTAGTACATCCATTTGACATATGCACATGGGCATGATGCACTGATGCACATACATTTAAGAAATCACCCACCAAACGTGATGTTTGCGAGCGAGCAATTGTTTGTGTGTCCCGATAACAATGACGTAATGTGTATAAAACAAGGTTAAATTTGGCCCACGTGGTTTAAGCTTGCTACGATGCACAGTCTATCGCTTGCAGCATCCCTGGCATCGACATGCTATCTGTAATTCTATCTACCACATAGCTTGCGAACCACAATAAGCCACGTCAGCTTGGGTTAGTGTTGACGAGTAGTATCCCTTGTTTGACTGGCAAGCCTCGTTTAGGACTTTGGGAAAGTGAGTGCCATAGATAAGGTCATGCTATTAACCCTGAGGAGAATAATCACGCTCCTCTCATTTCCGGCCGCTCTGTCGTATCATGGAGTCTTCTCTAGTAATCAGATAAACGAAATATCCCGCGTCTAATTTAAACAACAACGGTAATAGCTGTGGTGGACATTACACATGTATTGGACATACCCAGCTGGCTATCTGTAGGTGAAGTCTTTCTCCTTATGTTCACCACTAGAATAACCCATCATCAGAGAGGACTAAGCATACATTCTCATTCTTATAACGCTGCTGCAAGCATTATTATAAAGAAACCTTGCTCTATGTAGAAGATGATTGTCGTCGTTTGCCGTCATCATTGTTTGACCATTGTCGTGGTCGTCAGTGTGGTGTGCCGCAGCCGGTCCTCGCGACTCTTCTTAGCTCGATGTTACAAGCAGAAATAATGTTTTATGCGAGGTAAGCCTCAGAGTCTAATGCGGAATTGTTTGTTACAAAAAGATAAGAACATGCCGTTGATAGGTTGGTACTGCCATGACTGTGTACGGGTAACTGTGTATTGTGTTAGCTAATATCATGGCCCGACTGGAAGCATACGGGTATTTGGCTTGAACCATATCCGACTGAGGATATTCAACCCATTTAGTCAAACACTGTGTGGAGAGATGCTTAGGCTCTAACGTTCTGAATGATCATTTTCGAGGTCATACTACCTTCACAGAGATGACAAATATTCCTAGCATGACGAGATTGGCGTGAAGGGTGATCCGCGCATTTAGTTTCAATGTTTTAGTCACTTTCCATTTTCCGATTCACTGCTGCTTGGTAGCAGAGTAATTTAAGAACCGGGAATGTGATGGGCATGCAGTGCCATTCTTATATATGAGGTTTCGCTTTCCTTGATCATATTCTTATTTCTCTGAAAAGACAGCAATATTCAACTTTCACATATTCAGAGACATAATCAAAGGGCACTATCTACGAATCATTTACATCATTCTGTATCGACTGGTAACACAAACACCTGCTGGTAAACCCCACCAAACATGTCAAGCGAATCCATAGATTGGGATTGAAGTGTATGATATCTCGTAAAGTTATGCAGTGAGAATCAGCTTCAGCAACAGCAGCTAACCCTAAATGCTCTTAGTATCGTGTTGCGTGACTCTGGACATGAAATTGGCTAACCTGTTATGATGTGTAATCATGGAATGAGAGTCAAGTGTGCTGGGGGTGGGGGATAGGGTGTCATTGTGGCACGATTACATTGCACCACAGCATAACATCCAGATTTCTTGCGACGTAGTTGCTGCATCATTTTGTCAAATGCATTTAGACGTTTTCCCTTCATGCTGTGACGTAGGTTACTCCCAATAAATGATAGCGGAATGGTCGCTTTTTAAACAAATGATGCTACGCCACTTACGCGCACTCGAGTTGGCATCGAGTGTTCCTAAGCGTCCACGCTGATGTAAGCAATGCAGATAATCTGGTTTTCCTAACGATTTGACGAATCGTTCATATCACTCGTCAATGATTGACAACATTATCCACAGATTACAGGAATCATATAAATCCACCGTTTCAGCTAAGCAATATTCCTAAAATATGAAATGTTTTCTACTGGACAACCCATACAATTGTAGTTGTAATAGTATTCTAATGACAATAGTGGATTTCAATTGTAAGGCCTGACCGTTATTTATCTGTGTGAGCGCAATAAGATCTCGTTAGTCAATTGAACAATCCATGGATTGCTATTTTGACTCATGGCAGAGGGTTATAGGGAACCTGACACATATCATGTTATTCTTTCCAGAGATAATCCCTTTCAACGCATTAATCTCATATACAACAGATATTTTTACTTTTCAACGTTTACATATGATTTTGGTTCATTGTTCGAGAACGGTTTGCTGCAGAGAAGTCATTGCAATAACATAAGTGATTCGATTGTCCTAATTAATTTTACTGCAGTTACACTCAGTCTCATCAGTCTATGTTGCGCTAACCGATGCTAATACTAGAATATAAACATCTTGCATATTGGTACGATAATAACATGAAGACAAATGGTCTTACATGATCATCCTGAGATCACATGTCAGCTCTCCTACATGGTATATCACAGCAGTCAGCAGTTAATCGAGGCGCTTTGGATTTGACTTCATGGTCTTGTTTGACAGACTACCTGTATACATGTTGTATTGTGAAAGCTGTCTTTGGTTGAGTTTAAATACCTGTGAATAGCAGGTATTTCATGTCATCAAAAATCTTTGTTTGCTTGAAAAACTACCTTGATATCCAATTCCTTACCCTTGGCTGAATTGATGCAATATTTTCTATGCATTAACAGTGAATGCTCTACATGCATAACATTACACTGGAAAGGACAGAAAAAACAGCGACAGCCATTGGTATGATTATGTACGCTTTTGCAAACACTGATGTGCTCACAGTTTTTTTTTTGACTCTTCGAAGGTTATTATGTTTACGTAGCGAACGTTACCTTATTAGCCGGCGAGGAATGTAAACAAAATCATAGCATATATGATGTTGCAAACAGTGTCAATGTCAATATGCTTTTACAACAGGCGGTGGTTGATTACTCGAGTTCTAGACATCATCTCAATGGCTTCCGCTGTTGCTATGTGGGCTTCATCAATTGGCAACTTTAGGTCTTTGACTCTATACAACACTTCCATGGGGAATTTACCGCCTGGCGAGCTTTCTGGTTTATAAGGGAGATTCTGAACCCAGCTATGTGCACAAGCAATGGCAGATTAAATGATATAAGCTTTAGGATACAAACATAGGATCAAAATGATAACGCAAACTTGCAGAAATGGAGAACAACAACATATTTGCCATAATTGTATTCGCCGAAGAACGATTCTAATCCTGATCACACAAACAGCAATGAGACTTATACCGTACATATTACAATTAATTTAAAAAACCCAGATGCATCAGAATAATATTAGCGAGTGGTTAATATGGCAGCAATAATGCTGATTGCCATCTCTCAATTCATGGAAAATGTCTGCGACTCACTTTTCTTTATACCACCTATGTTCGATGCTTCCCAGATATTAACAGAAAAGACTAATAAATGGGATATTTATTTACAAATTTGTGAATCATATGGCTCCGATCATGCGGCAGGTGTGGTGTCAATAGACGATGACGTAGGAGTAGATTCAAAAGATGCAGTTGTTGGAGTCAGAAGATTCTACTACAGGAGTGGTATTCAGCTGACAAGGTTATTGCAAACAAAACAATAATGCTTGTTAGTTTACTTGCTGAACATAAATTGTACATATTTCATTTAAAGCAATGGATGATACCCTCCAAAATCATTGTAATATGCCCAAAATGGCCGATTCAATTAAAGGTATAGTGAAAAGTTATCCTTTCAATGCGTTTTCCTACATTTAAGGGCTTTTTCTGTAAAGAAAGTATAGTTTCATCATATCTTTACTGCATGAACAAGGCAATTCATGACTTACGATTATTCAATAAAATTGCAAACGCTAAGGCCCAGATATTGTGACAGTTATCATTAATTCTCTGCATTGCTCATCTGGTACTTAGTGTATGCGTCATATGTGATGATCCATTTTTTTCCTGAACTGTCTGTCGTAAATGAGTGAATGAACTTCGCATTTTTCAATTTAATCTCCTGTGCTGCTGTATTGAAACAAACTATAAACAGGCAAACGCTGGAAAAACGCTATTTCTTTCTTTAAATGAACGGATATGCACATAAGATTATGCGATAGATTAGAACAATTTCTACTTGATTCGGGGAGTAAAATGTAATTATTTTCCCTTGCGTTTCTTTTGTTTCACAGGTTTGGTCCTTATGCTCACGTGCCGATAGCTGCCAACAACCTCCTTACACACCTTGCCTATACAATTGCAAAGCAGTACACGTACCTGCATGTCTCGGTATTTCTGGCGTTGTAATTTGTGAAGACAACATTCAAATGAAGGTGACTATATAGAGTTCACACGCCTTTGTTTAATGACAAGTAGTGCTGGTTCGCTACTGATACATGACAATCTGTTCATTGTGGAGAGAATCCGCGCATGTTCATGCAGCCAGAACTGTTCGTCGCTTTATGATGTAAGAACAAGACCTTGTGCAAAAATGAGCCGCTAGTACCTTATTTTGTGATGGGCAGTGTTGTCATGATGAGTTATTTATAGGCAGTATAGCATATCGCTAGGATACCTATTAGGCTATATTACAGAATATGTTGTCATAAACGTGAACTATCAAAAGTAACTAGATTTGAATTGAAGCGTATATTGAGCTAGGAAAAGGTAACTAAACTTATACTTAGGCGCATGTCGATACCTCGTAAAGCAATGAAGTAGCGATTTTACTTTCAGGGAAATCGGCGATTATTTCTTCCCCTTATAGATGTTTGTAGTTATCCCATGGCTTCAATAACAGCAGCAACCTTGACTGCTTTTAAGCAAAGTGCATTTAGCCTGTCTGTTGACGGGAACGGCCTATTATCAATAACTTCTGCTACGTGACTTTATGCTTGAATTTAGTAACTTGTTATGATGTGTAATCATGAAATCAGACTGAGGTGCTCTGAGTGTGAGTGGTGAAAGGGGGGGGGGTGGGGTTGGCGGTTTTGGGATTGAGGGCATTCTGCTACGATCTCATTTTCGATAATAGCGAGAAAACTTAATACCTTGGGTGTAGTCACCGTCATTTCGTCTAACGCCATGGAACCAATAAGTCACAGATTATATGTCTTTGTGCAAAATTGCTGTAATTCAAGATGCATGAATATAATTCAATACACCATTACGCCAATTAATTGTCACGGGTATAATCGGAACACTTTGTTTCCGATCTGCTTCGCACTTATCAATTATTTGCATTTTGCAAATATTGTATCCAGCTACAATTTTAAGAATATACAAGGATTCTTGTGCGATCCTTCCTATTGCCGCTCACAGTCGAGAGACAGAATGGACAGCACTTAACCCGGATCATACATTCATATAAGGTTCAAACCAATGTACCTGGTCCATAAACCTGATATGTATGGGCCTTATTATATCAGTACCATCAATTCGACCATATTTCACTTTAGTGTCCGATATTCCAATCTGCCTGGAAACTTATGGTTTGTTTTTGTAACAATGAGGCGTTATAACGTTATGATACCAGGCATCGCCGTAAACATTACAGACTGAATGAATGCGTGACTGGGATAGATAAAAGAGAGAGAATGATTGATCGTGTCATGCTAATGTGAGCGTTCTGTTGACCTTGACAACAGCGATGGCCGTTTGTGGACGTACGGCCTGACCGGACGGACATCTCATTTCACCTCTGTACACACAAATGATTAATGTTCCTGCGCATTCGGTCCAACGAAAACTGATTAGAAGTGACAATGAGCTGGTTAATGTAAACAAACGCGTCCATGGGCAAAGAGGACCAAGTGCCACGACCTACAACAATACTGTAGCATGGTAAAGTACACTGTGCGTACCGGTTGTGTGTACCGGGTCAATATCAAAGGCATTACCCATGGAATCTAAATATACTACCTGCTAAGCTTCACCAGTATGGATATATTGACAGCAAAAGACTGATACGTAAATGTGCTTAAAAGGCAATTTAGTTTCGATTGAATCGTGCCTGATCTTCAGTGCATCAGGACAACACTAAGGGCTTGATGTGAGTTGCTCCGATACGAAAATGCTTGTTATACAACGGAAAAATAAATAAGTTGAATGCATACACCCAGTATCAAATGTACGAATCGACATAAACAGATAACATAGTGTTTATTATATCACACTGCTTGGCAACGACATCACTAATGATGACGTAATCAATAGCAGACATTAACACGGATATAATTGCTCCATATGTATCGTTATCATTTGCAACATTAATTTTGAACAACCCATACCAATTTTTCCCCCCACAAATTCCAATGATAAAACGCAATATTGATTTGGAGAGCTTTGTAGCTAAGAGGAAGAAATTAGCTTGAGTAAATATTCAAAGCTCTCCCTGTGCATCCAGGTATGTTTTACAACCTTCGTGTTTAACATATTGGTAAGAATGTAAGCACCACATGTGCTGACCATCTAGCTCCGCTCGTGTTTACCGAGATGATGTCGATATTCTGTTCAAACAGCTGTGGTTACTGTGTAGTAATGACTTTCGGGGTTGGGGCTAAATAGTGATTTTTGGCCTTCGATCATATGCAATGATGATTAACCCACTGACTATGATAAATGAAGCAGTGGCTATATGTCATATACGTTTATATAGCCACTGGCAATTGACAAGTGACGTAGAGTTATATGGATGAATTTTGAATCAGGATTGACCAAAGCATGCACACAAAGACACAGGTGTTGCAGAGGTCAACCCTAACGTCAATTAAGAACCTCTTTCGATACTGTAGGGTTAACATGACGTTACCGCTATTGAACACCAACTTTATGGACAAGAATCTGCTCCTCCATTTTACCCCTCACTAATTAGGTTATTAGATGTTGATATGGTTTTGTTATGGACATTGTTTTGCATTCATACTTATCAGTTCTTCCCCACTGGCCCATTAAGTATTTGTACAGATGGGTAGGTTACATGTTTTCATCAAGTGTTGTTGTATTCAAAAAAAAATCAACAAAAAACCCGCCATGAAATATGCCATATGTTGTTATGTAGGACAGGTGTTCATGCCTCGGGTATTGTTCGAATATATACCAACATCGTAAAAATACTAGCACAATGGCCATGGAGTTGTAATCGAACATCACATTGGTTATGATTAGCAACAAGTGCTTTTCGCCAATAATACTGCGTCGTTAATCCGATATCTTGTGACATATTCCATGATGCTGTAATCCTTAACTAAGGATAGTTAGATACAGTAATATCCGACCCTGTCCTAACGAACTGTAATCAGCTGTTTAGAAAGAATGCATAAAAACATTAATGTCGCTGATGCTCATTGTAAGCTGATGTTAGTCAGTTTGCTTCTGTCCTCCACGAATTACCACCTCTATTGCAAATGTCAACAGAACGCCAAGCATGTTCTTATTTTCAGCCTTGAAACTCCGCCAGCTTTCTAGTGTATTCACGTGTCTTATGCGTGTCATATTGAATCATAATTTACGTTCCGTCACGAAAATGGTTAAATGCCTTGTATGCAACATGTTGTTGACATGGTCGTACTGGTACGCTTTGATTTTACGGTTGTTCCTGTGTGTCTTGCAGTTTGCGTCATTTGCTTACTATAATGCGGAATATCGAAAAATATCCAAACACAATTTTCCCCACAGGTGCCATAACATCCAACCTCAGCAGAGGAATGCAACATTGTTAGACAATCATGGTACCGAGCACAAGTGAACGAGCAAGGACCAACATATCGACGTACATGCTTGGTGCATTGTATTTCCGCATTTTCGTAAAATACGAAAACGTTTGAAAGTAATTGTATTGATGATAACCTGCCTATGTAAAAATGCACGACTAAATTTGTTGACAACACCACCCGATGTAACTAATATCCGAGGAATAATGATCATGGAAATGTAGCTGTCTCCATACATATTGAACACACAACAGGTCATGCATTATGATACACCCCTGCATAACCGACGTTATATCGATACATAGATGCGGACATTCGGCAGGATTTGGTTATAGATATTTGATGAGTTTGTTGCCATGCTGGGTGTATTAAACAGCCACTCATTACTGAGCTTCAACTACAAAACCTGTGACGTATTGTTGTTTCAGCAATTATGAGAAGTTGCACGTAGTATCCTATCTTACCTAATATTGACATTGTGAATATAATTCGTTGAGAAGAATTGGTTTTAACTATGCCCATATACAAATGTAAGTCAATTGATAAAGAAATAATTTGATGACAAAATTTCATTTAGAAGCCATCTTCTTAATCTAAGGCATTCAGCTCGTCTCTCCAAGTGATGTGGGCCACAAATATGTTTTGATAATGTACTGCCCGTAATTAATGTTTTTCAAAGCAAGTCAATTTCCACAAACTGCTTGTGTACCGATATCCTGTAAACATATCAGCATAGCTTATTATCATACATCATTCATACACTGATTGTCATAGCTCGGCAACCGATAAACACCCAGAAGATCTGGTGATTAACAAAAAAGTAATTCGTGATGCAGTGTAAATTTCAATGCAGATATTGGGTGGTAAGCGTCACCACGTGGTCCATTAACTTACCCAATTGGGCGTAGAATACAATGTATGGTGTATCAGTCAATGCATTATCGCTTCCAATTACTTAGTAATAACACAGCAAGTGATGCCTGCATATGCCTCAAAGCTAGACTGCTTACTTATATTAATTCTGTACGACACCGTGATATAATCCAAATACAGCTTACATCTTTACATTACTACATCGTTCTGTTAATTCGTTTCCACACTGCATCCAACCTGGCACATGGTCGACTTCCAATATGACAGTGTTCCATTCTGTCTTACTTCCTTTCTCTGACACAAATCTACTTAATCTTAATGTGCCGATAAAATGCTGCTGTAAACCGACACAAAAATCGCAAAATCGTCTTAAATTTATGAATTCATCGAATGCCCCCGATTTTGTAAACCATTCTGCAGGTACGATTATCAAGTAAATACCTGACCACACACGGTCTTTTACGTCATTGAATGATACAGAATGTTCTTATTTGATTATATGCTTATTTGCATAGTAGTAATTAAATCTCATTTCAAAGATAATCTTCCAATCAACACTGATTTGTGTAGCTAAAGATCAATGACGGCAAGTATGCTAACAAGTATTTATTGTGAAATCATATTTATATTCCTTTTTTCATAATTTGAATTCGGGGCAGTAAAAGCATGCACATCTCTGTAGCGCTCTTAGATGGTTACCACAAGACCCATCTGATACTAGTGGAGATTTGATCAGAAGCCATCGTGTCTTCTCATTAGAGACACGAAGTCAGTGCCGCACCATTCGCTACCGGGTGAATGGCGATCATTGAAATATTAACACAAACAATACGTGTTTGATACAGCCGTAGTTACAAACGCGATATAAGCTTAATAACTGAATCGGTTGAGCATCTTATACGATTAGTTAAGAATGAATAATTCATCCTTCTCACTTCATCGGTGTTGTCTATTACGGTAGCACATACACTACGTTGAAAGGCAATGTATGTTGCGAGGAAACAAAAGATATAAGACTAGATTACATTGTCTACACAGCGTCAGCATTTGCTGAGTAATTTACTGGTACCGCCTATAGCAATTGCCATCTAGATATATCCACACTCTATCCAACCTTTGAACAACAAGGTTTGGCGTAACCAATAGGTAGATGTTTCATAATCTCACGTGCCATGTAGATATATCACCTGATAATGCCCCCTATAGCTGGAGTACGTCAGCACTTCTTTACAGCTGATTAATGTACAATTGGTTTGGTTATATTTTAACCCTTTGATGTACAGGCGGTCGTAGCTCACCCTTATACAATTACAGTTTAGCTATCCTTATGATGTGTTTTGGTTCCATGGTGCAAACAATATTCGCCTTAGTCCTACACGTGTCGTAGTAGTCCTATCTTGCATTAACATACTTGATTCCTAGATTCATCCTAGGCTCATTACAGTCACTGCCATGTCGCAATATATAATTCAATAACGTAAGAAGACAAAATCATTACGCTTTTGATAAACTTTACCTCTGTATCAGTATACAACTGGGCATCGGTTACGGCAAGTTAGCCAGTAACCTTACTTGGAACCAATCCAAGAAATCACCTTATGAAAAGGCATGATGCAAGCTAAACTTTCAGACTATGGGTGACGTTATCTGGCGCTAGCTGCCAAAGGTTCTTTGTGTGTATGATTAACTCTCGGCTTTTTTCAAAGGTTATTTGACAAGTAATATATGACCGGTTAAAGTGAGGCTAGTGGGTGAAAGTAGGTAGATGAACATGTACTAGTAATTTGATCATCCATAACTCAATCTGACACGCAGGTGATCCAAGGAACTCTTTTTGAAAATTTACTCTGCTAATTGAACGGAACTGCAGCTGTTTCCAGTATCAACACATATACTTGAGAAACGTTTATCATGCTTACAAACTTTCTGCGAATGTTCAGTCACATTTACAACCTTATCCAATACTGTGATACCAAACACTTCTTATGGTTGACAAGTAATATATGACCGGTTAAAGTGAGGCTAGTGGGTGAAAGTAGGTAGATGAACATGTACTAGTAGTGTTGGAGGGGTCCTCCATAATTAGCTTCCTGATCTCTAGAAGCCAGGTGACCCAAGGAGGCTCTTTATATAGTAAAAATATATAAACTGAAAGGCAGTTATGGTATTCCGCGATTTGTGCTTGAACACGCAATATGGAACTGCTTCACGGGCAATGTAGGATGGCGACTATAAACTGATCTCGCCAGTACTATAATGTGTCCACAAACAACCGTTATCGCCGTCCTGGTACATACATATTTACATACATACATACATACATACATACATACATACATACATACATACATACATACATACATACATACATACATACATACATACATACATACATACATACATACATACATACATACATACATACATACATACATACATACATACATACATACATACATACATACATACATACATACATACATACATACACATACATACAGCAGTTGAGTGTTCATACATACATACAACATACATACATACATACATACAGTATAGAATACATACATACATGACATGCATATATACATTCATACATACATACATACAAACAAACATACATACATACATTCATGCATACATACATCATATATACAACACACATTTATAAAGCCACATACATACCGTCACTTATAATTACATGCATGCACGCATGGATGTTGCAATACATGTAACGTTGACATACATATACATGAGCATTAAATGTCATACACTGTAGGTACATACATACACGACGGCCGACTTATGGACATAATACACATAGATACTATACATCGACATACATATGACATACATACATACATACATAGGACACATACATACATACATACATGACATACATACATATACATACATACATACATACCATTGGTAGATTCTACAATACATACATACATACATACATACATACATACATACATACATACATACATACATACATACATACATACATACATACATACATACATACATACATACATACATACATACATACATACATGCATATATACGATATGTTGCTAACAATAACAGCTATCTGGACTCACTGACTCACCCGCATGGAACATGCACACGTCCAGCACCCGTATCGTGTTCGTTCAATCACCGAGAGCTAGATAAGGTCTTGATATTCATCATCCAAGTTCTCTGATCCGATTTGTGAGAGATGAGTATCTTCCAATTTCCTCCCACAGTATTAGAATGGTAACATTATCAGCTATTGGCAAAGCAAATGCCGTCGTGACTGACGTTTGGTCTAATGTTAGTCAGTATTGATTATTGTGCCTTTAACAATGTGCGTTTATTGCAGTTCAGATGTTGCACATTCGAGGGAAATGCATTGCTGATGCAACACCTATACCAAATCTACTTGACCCATTGAGGTTTCAATCATCAGGCTTCTTCTATGGTGTATCTATCAGTAGTTCCATTTGGTAAAGCCATCATATTTTCCCGGCATTTCACCGTCACTTATCGGTGTCCAGAATCCTTCTCGAATCCTCCAGTATGTTAACACACTGATTTCAGGTGTCACACTGGCTGGATGTTGCATTTTAAACTCGCTTCAATTCAGTAACGTTGACATTAATGGGAAGCATTTATACATGAGCATTAAATGTCAAATGTCAAGCAATCTGTAGGTCCATCCGCACTTAGCCCACGACGGCCGACTTATGGAGCAGTCGAAATGGGTTTACATCATTTTAAGATACAGGGGCTATGAAAGATGGCTCGACATCCACAATGACATTTATATAAATCGTTTTACCTTCTTTACCATCACACTAGGACATCTTTTGCTACACATTAAATGTAACATTTAGCGTTGACGTGGAGTGTCAATTTAACTCTTTGCGTAAATCAGAGTTGCCTTAAACGCATTATATACCATTGGTAGATTCTATCCAATAGCATATATTTTAATACTGGGGTATATATGTGGCAGACTCAATATTTACTCCAAGAATATGTAGGTTAAAAGCATCAAAGTGACAATCGCAAACAATACAATCGCAAACAATATAATCGCAAACAATACAATCGCAAACAATACAATCGCATATTGCTACATATACAATATATATAAACAATACTTATATATATACATGTTATCGTAAACAATACAATCTATGAAGCATGCTATATCCAAAATATATATATATATTGTATTGTTATAATATTGCTACACCTAGTGGCATGCGCATGATTCTGATTAATGTAAGAGACAGGATTTAGCGAATATGTCTAATATATATATATATATATATATATCGTATAATATATATATATATATATATATATATATATATATAATATATATATATCTATATATATATATATATATTATATATATATATATATATATATATATATATATATGTATATATATACATCTATATATATACATATATATATATATATATATGGAGATGTACGCATATATATATATATATATATATATATATATATATATATATATATATATATATATATATATATATATATATATATATATATATGTATATGTATATATATTAATTAACATAAATATATACAATTAACATTCGTCTGCTAACGCTTTGCATTTATTATCGTCGCCTAAGGACACATGTGTAGAGCAGGTGGTCGTCTTTGACTTGCTATATATATTCTGTCAGAAGCCAGTATGCTTGGAATGCTGATCACGTGCCGCAATAACCACTTTTAACTATATAAGAACGGTTCTGTTTCACACAAGTAAACAACCCATCAACCCCCTTGTCGAGATTTTAATGTTGATCGGGGTCCTGTTGCAGCAATTTTACTCACTAAAAACATCTTTTCTTATTTCGGCATCGTTTGGCGTCCTTATCTGCATCGCTTGGCATCTTTATCCTCATCGCTTTGCATTCTTATCGGGGGCTTTAACTGCTTAAAACCTTCCCCTTGCATGATAAAGAAACAATCGACCTAGAACTGCCAAGTCTTGTTTGATGTACTGCAACCGCGTGATTTCATAATGGTCTATGATGTAGTGCAATGACTTCATGGTCTATTTCTGGTAAAAAAATGGATCAAGGCTGATTGATTTTTTATCTGGTTATCAAATCGGTGATCAGCGAGGAAAAGCAGCTGGCGCCAGGCTAATTACGAATTGTCTCGACTGTTGCAGCCCACGAGGTGTAGATGATTTATGGATGACTAGATACTTAATTACTTGGCATAATAAATCGATACTGCTGGGCATGAGTTTGAAGACGATATCATGATGCCCTGATTGGAATGACAGCCATCCACAAACCCATTTATAATATCAATATATCGTCCCATGTAGTATTTTTGCAAACGTATGAATTGGTTGCGCGAGTTGATAGAACATTAATTCCTTGAATTGAGGATGCACTTATCTTAATAA
The DNA here is from genome assembly GCA_034190875.2 of Urechis unicinctus. Lineage (NCBI taxonomy): Eukaryota > Metazoa > Annelida > Polychaeta > Xenopneusta > Urechidae > Urechis > Urechis unicinctus. The sequence goes on from CM067357.1 coordinate 43,535,493, forward strand.
GCAGTTAAAGCTCAAACTGCTAAGATTCGCTCCCGTAAACTAACATTTCACTCTCTCATCTCTCAAATGTCTACTCCACGCAGATGTTCCGCATATCCCATCCTAATTATCGGCCTAAAAGACGTTACAGCCGTTGTTGCGACCTTGTTGACGATTTCTGCTCCTCCGTTACAGCCGTTGTTGCGACCTTGTTGACGATTTCTGCACCTCCGTTACAGCCGTTGTTGCGACCTTGTGTTGACGATTTTCTGCACCTCCGTTACAGCCGTTGTTGACCTCCTCCGTTACAGCCGTTGTTGTGACCTTGTTGACGATTTCTGCTCCTCCGTTACAGCCGTTGTTGCGACCTTGTTGACCTGCACCTGTTTGTTGTGCGACCTTTTGTCTCTGCTCCTCCTCAGCGTTGCGACCCTTGTTGTCGAGCCGTTGTTGTGACCTTGTTGTGATTTCTGCTCCTCCGATATCTGCTCCTCCGTTACAGCCGTTTGATTTTGCGACCTTGTTGACCTTGTTGACGATTGTTGTAAACGTGTAATGATCGACCTTGTTGAATATACGACCTTGTTTCGTTGTAAATAATGATTGACACTCATAATTTGACACTCAACATAGAAGAGTCTTGATCTGGCCATGGAATGACGTATATAATGATACAAACAGCATATGTTTCCAAAGATTCTGCTGATTCTTTATGCTGGCTTGCTTACGCGAGTTTCTGCTATTGCTATCACCAGTCGTAACAGGAACTGTCCACATTGATTTCTGATCTTAACTTTAACTACTGCTACCATTTCCTTTTACTACATAGAGAACGTTGATGAGGATATTCATACCCTTCAGAAAATCTGCCAGCAGCAATGTGCCTTCCATGGAAAGATCACAGACCAATTTGCAGTTTGCGTTCGTTGTAAATATGACACGGGTGCTCGGTAACTCCGTAACGTGTAGGGCTCGATATCAACTCTGAGGCGCTACCATGAAGCTATGGTAATGCGAACACCTGTTTTTTGAAACATATGTTGTATGACGCCTCCTTCCGCTTCTATACAGTATATGAGGCAACAATCGGATGGTATAATTGTCACAAACGAATAATTACCTTAAAAGAGGCCCAACCTGACAAATGAAGGGCACAATAGCGTATGCGTGCAAAGCGCTGGATGATCTTAGTTATATTCATGGTTGATTTTGTCATTTCTGTTCAGCCTGTGCTAGTTACGCTGTGTAATGTCACAGTAGTGAAGCACTGACAGGCCACACAACAACATATGGTATCCATTGAGACACATGTGAGTAACTGGACATCAACGTAGAACGCGATCAAATAGTTTTTATAATTCTCTGTATACTATATTTTGGTGAGTTTTCATCTACTCTTCAGCGCTTGCTGGTAATTTGATCAGTTCATCGTTACTCATAAAGTATGGTTTCCTGTGGCACAACGAATCACACCACTGATGCTGCCATTATAGCATATGATGCGTATTGTTCAACGTAGATCTAGATTTGGTGCAGGGTGTGCACGTTGTGATAGATATTATCACACAAGATCACTGACACGTCTCTATAACTGGCAAGATCACTGACATATCTCTATAACTGGCAAGATCATTGACATGTCTCTATAACTGGCAAGATCACTGACATGTCTCTATAACTGGCAAGATCACTGACAAGTCTCTATAACTGGCAAGATCACTGACATGTCTCTATAACTGACAAGATCACTGACACGTCTCTATAACTGACAAGATCACTGACACGTCTCTATAACTGGCAAGAACACTTACATGTCTCTATAACTGGCAAGATCACTGACATGTCTCTATAACTGGCAAGATCACTGACACGTCTCTATAACTGGCAACAAACTGTGTAATACACATTAAACAAACTGAAAACGGGTTGGTGCTTCTTGCAGTAAAACCTACAATCTGCGTTAGCTATTTACATGCTTCAAGCTTTCATAGATATGTATCAGGGTTCTCTCTAATATTGTCTTTCATGTGAATTTATTATTGTACGTCAACTGCATGTTTCGTTTGTGATCATCTGGTCCAATACAGATTATAGCAAAAACATAAACCTACTGGCGATATACTCTGCGTCAAAGTAGGAGCATATAAGGACTGAGGGCGAACAAACTAAACCGGATGGGGCTTACGTATCGTGCATCAGCCTGTTGGTTCACAATACCACAAGCAAGAGCTGACGTTGTACTTCCAACCGTAACCAACCAACCTGTCCATGAATTTTTCAATGGCTGTTAATATAACTTCAAGGAAAGAAGTGATTTTTTTAATAGAACCGAGGTATCAATTACTTACGTCCATATAGCTAACTCCCATGTAAGGCGCAGGAATACTGATTGCGTTTTATAATTAACATCAATTCTCATCGACTGGTGACTCACACGTCTGTCGACAAGAGCAACAGCAGACACCAGTCATCAAGTGAGCTGGCATGGTGGCTATTGCAGGTCGCGACACAAATAATGTTTCTACAATCTGATCCTGAGTAGCTGTTTGACACGGGGACAATCGCCTTTTACCACGTGATGATCAGGCTAGCCATGGTGTAGCCATCAATTACATGCCCCTCCACGCTGCCGCATTCAGTCACCAAGGGGATTTATCACAAGGTGAGTTCTAATCGAACTATTCATAAACCTCGCGATGATTATAAAGTCTAGTGTGATTGCTGGTGAGTCAGTGACAGCTGTTGGTGTCGTTCATTGGTCTGTAATGCCTGTGTTGTAGGAAGGCAACCAATCAGGTCGTTTCTTCTGTAAACCTCATACGATGAGGTGTGTGTTGGTGTCATTCATTGGTCTGTTGTGCATGTGTTGTAGGAAGGCAACCAATCAGGTCGTTTCTTCTGTAAACCCCATACAGCCTGAGGTTTCTCTTTGTTCGCTGCCATGTTAACTCTTTATGTATAGTAGCTTTCTGCACATATCACGACTTAAGATTACTGTCCTCTAGTATCGTTTCCCCGAGTTACGTGATTCTTACTGCAAACACACGTTCACAGAGGCAATGTTGACAAATTATCATTCTAGGCTAAGATGTGTTGCTCTGAAGACAACTCACCTGAGAGTGAAACGAGCGTCAATGAAGGCAATAGCACCTTATTATATCACACCAGTGTTCGCTGGTTCTAGTACATTTCGCTAACGGTTATGTCAAAAAGACATCATATCGCTAATGCACTGACTAGCGTTCAATACAATTTATTCAATACTCCCGTAGATGAGGTAACTTGATCTTCCTGATATGTAATTGTCGACCGAGTACTGATAATCAATGTATATATATATATATATATATATATATATATATATATATATATATATATATATATATATATATATATATATATATATATATATATATATATATATAGATATATATATATATATATATATATATATATATATATCTATATATATATATATATATATATATGTATATATATATGTATATATTTGTGTATATATATGTATATATATATATATATATATATATATATATAAATATATGTGTATATAAATATCATCATCATACGTGTGCGTATGTAGGTGTGTGTGTGTGCACAGCATACTTACATCTGCACGCTGAATGTACTTTTCCCAGACTTAATAATCGACATTTTAATTTCCTCTGTGCCATTAGTAGTTGTGGACAGATAGCAGCTTGCAATGCCGCTTACAATAATCAAGGTAGGTATTGACCAAAATGATGGGGGTATTGAATCCATTTCGCCGATTAACGCTGCCTTTGGTGCATCATTTATTCAGTAAACCGCTTTCTGTATGTGGATACGCCTAGGTTTATTTATTTATTGCTGCGTAAAAGTGATCAAGCCTACCCGCAAGCCAACAAAGTTATTATAGGGGCTTTCTTGAACAAACAGAGCATATTGATCGGCTGCACTTACCGACCGGTGGGAGGGGGAAGCTGGCAGCTGAAACAGTTCCCTCGCACAGGGTAGTAGCGCAAGCATAATGTATAGATCAATAGTGGTGCCTAATATGCTTTTGAAACGCCAACCTCGCTATGCTTGTTTTTTCCAAATTTTACTTAAATTAACATGGAAACATCGTTCACTAGCTGCATCATGTGCCGTATGACTCCGCGTAGCATTCGGCCTGTAGCGTGAGGTTCCCGTACGGTCTTGTGAAAAGTACCGTTTGGTAATATCAACCATTGTGAAACCTGCTGACAAATTGTAAAATATATCATTCATTGAATTTGACAAAAATTGTTTTATAAGTATGGTGAGATGGCGTGCGAAGCGCATTTCTCATAGCGGTCATTTGAATCTAAGTATTCGCGTTCATTATCCATTTTACACATGAAGATCAAATCAATCCTCCTCCCACTGAAAAGCTGAACGGAGCAATGTTACCTCCAGTCCAGGACCCCGGTCAGCTATGGTTCTATCACGGTGGTATGTCTTCCGAGTTGTGGTATTCATCGCTGGATGCAATACGATATTCTGTTCAGGTAGCCCTCGGTTTATAAACAGAATGATGCTCACATTACGATGTTCTTCCTCCTCATATTAACATTTCATAAGAAGCACGGATATAACACGCGCGCACGTATCAATATTCACCGCGGGAAAGTTAGTGTCACGCTTGCTTGCAGCGCATTTTGACGGTTGCTGGTGAATTGAAGTGACCAAGTTGTTTTCTTTTAGACTTGATAAGACAAAGTTTGCTGTGATGGTTTACAGGGGGGGGGGGGAATCTCTGTACCTCAAAGTCAGAAAAGCTATTTGGTTAGAGAGCGTTCACTTTGTAGCAGACTTTAATGATTCCGACGCATTGTTCACATGCAAATATTTCCTGATTGAGATTTCACATATGAGCATGTCATACTTGCATCTATTTAGTAGTGGCATGATAGCCCGTACTTTGGTTTCCGTCCATTCAATTAAACATCATTTCAAACAATCTCCAGTATATGCCATGCAGCATACTTTCCAACCTGCCGAGTATGGCTTAATGTAATCAGCCGTGAAAACGGTTTCTATGCACAGCGTATCAGAGTGCTTTGTGTTTCTGCATGTTGAGCCGAGATCGATTACGCTAGTAAGATGGAGAAAAAATGTCTGTGCGGCGTGTCACATGATGAGAACCATCTGGCGCAGTACGCAGATAATCACGGGTAGCCGGTTGATTAGCGGATATTCCTTTACTCACGAATCCCAATTTACCATAAACACAACAAGGCGATTCTACAACTGGACACTTACATGCGATCTAACATGTCAAAAGCGAATGGTAAAGGCAGTAAAATATCATCAACTAAGTCGGTTCAATGAGTTGAATGGATTCAGTAATGGCAACAACGTCTATGGTATGAATTTGTAGAATAAAAGTGCATATACGCCTATTGGCCACTTGCATGTCCAAAGTGCGTGTACTACCCTGAACGTCATGGGTAATCAATCAAAGCGGCTATTTCTTGAAGCATTTGCCACACGATGAATAGCGTTATTAGTGGTGTGGTGAGTGGCGTGGAAAATGGTGTGATGAGTGATATGGTATGTGGGGTGGAGAGTGTTGTGATGGGTGGTATGGTGAATAGTGTGATGAGAGGTGTGGAGAGTGGTGTGATGAGTGTTATGGTGGGTGGCGTGCAGAGTGGTGTGATGAGTGGCATGATGAGTGGTGTGGTGGGTGGCGTGATGAGTGGTGTGATGAGTGGTATGATAAGTGGTGTGATGAGTGGTGTGATGAGTGGTGTGATGGGTGGTATGAAGAGCCGTTTGTAGAGTGCTTTGATGAGTTATGTAATGCTTGGTGTAATACTTGGTGCAATGCTGGTGTAATGCATGGCGTAATGGGTAGTGTGATGCGCGGTGTAAGGTGAGTGGTTTGATTAGTGGTGTGATGGCCAGACACAAGGATATGACGCAGTGCGTATAAATTGTATAGAGTGCCCCCTTGAATGTGATACCGAATACACAAGTCCAAGACATAAATCATCGGGTCAGTGAGGTCCATGACATGGGTCATCGGGTCAGTGAGGTCCATGACATAGATCATCGTGTCAGTGAGATTCACGACATAGATCATCGGGTCAGTGAGATCCATGAAATAGATCAACGGGCCATTGAGGTCCATGACATAGACCATCGTGTCAGTGAGGTCCATGACATAAATCTTCGTGCCATTGAGGTCCATGACATAGATCGTTATGTCAGTGAGGTTCATGACATAGATGATCGGATTGGCGAGGTTCACTATTTAGATCATGTGTCAGTGCGGTCCAAGACATAGATATTCAGACCAGTGAGGTCCATGATGTAGATGTTTAAGGCCAGTGAGGTCCATGACATAGATCATCGTTTCATTGAGGTCCATGACATAGATCGTTGGGTCAGTGAGGTTCATGACATAGATAATCGAGCCATTGAGGTCCATGATATAAATCATCAAGCCAACAGCGTCCACGCCATTGATCATCGGGCGAGTGAGGTCCATGACATATACCATCGGGCAAGTGAGGTCCATGACATAGATCATCGGGCCTGTGAGGTCCATGACACAGATCATCGGGCCAGTGAGGTTGATGACATAGATATTCCGACCATTGAGGTCCATGAAATAGATCATCGGGTCAATGAGGTGCATGACATAGATAATCGGGCCAGTGAGGTCGATGACATAGATATTCGAGCCATTGAGGTCCATACATAGATCATCAAGCCAACAAAGTCCACGTCATAGATCATCGTGTCAGTGAGGTCTATGACATAGATCATCGGGCTATTGAAGTCCATGGCAAATATTACTGGCCCAGTGAGGTCGATGACATAGATCATTGGGTCAGTGAGGTCCATGACATAGATAAACGGGCCATTGATGTCCATGACATACATCATTAGGCCAGTGAGGTCCATGACATGAATCATCATCCATTGAGGTCCATGACATAGATCATCGGGCCATTGAGGTCCATGACATAGACCATTCGGCCAGTGAGGTCCATGACATAGATCATCGGGCCATTGAGGTCCATGACATTGATCATTAGGCCAGTGAGGTCCATGACATGGATCATCATCTATTGAGGTCCATGACATAGATCATCGGGCCCTTGAGGTCCATGACATAGATCATTAGACCAGTGAGGTCCATGACATGGATCATCAGCCATTGAGGTCAATGACATAGATCATCGGGCCTGTGAGAGCTTTAAAATAAGAATCCATATCAGCAACAGAACTGACCCACTCAATATCTATCGGACAAGGCGACTCGCTGGCTACAGAGATCCGACGGACAGTTCGTAGCTTCTCAAGCAACTGGCGGCGGTGTTACAGTATGTCGCAGGTATATAGAGCTTCATGCTGATGGTTCCAACCAGTCATCGATAAGACTTGTAGTTTACCGCCGTGATATGTAAACTGCACACATCTCGAAATAAATATTGAATCGGCTGGTGTATTCTGTTATAGTTCTTGGCTTCACCTATCTATATTTGCGCGTATGCATTTAACACAAACCTTACCGACGTATTGTTCCCCTATGGTCGTGTGCAGTACATTGTAATTGCGCGTAAATGCAACCGTGGATGGAAGCTGCTTATTGGAAATATTTCGTTGATCAGCCGCTGCACCACTGTTTGTAGTACAATACTTATTAGTTCAAATGTTTGACCGCTTTGTAAAGAACCAGTATAAGGTACGCCACAACGAATCAATATTTGTATGCGAATTACCAGCCGGAAACTATCGGCTATCTATACAGGACAATAATTGCTAAATGTGGCGTTTTTCATGGTGTTCATGGTGTGGCTAAGACAGCATATGGTTCCTATTAAATCGACAGCGCACGAATGGGCACATCTTACATTCAATATTCTCCTCAGGTGTGAACTAGCGGCCAACACCTAAGGAGACTACCACCACACTGACTGCATTCAACATGAAATGTCGAAAATGGAATATTGTTAGCTGTGCAAGATGTGTCAGAGGAATTTCTCAGAGTACTTTCATTGTGGGGTTGATTCTAGCCACATCAATTCTCCTTCCTCCTGCAGTATTCGTTTGGACTACGCCACTGCAGTTACGATTTGGGAGTCAATTCAAGCGAGCACCTGCTGATTCTGAAAACCAAGTCGAGTCTCGAAATAAAAACACCTTGAGTGATTTGCATAGAGGGAATGGCGTCGATAAAACTCCTGTGGAAATCAAACATCATGATAGTATAATCCCAAAGATTGTCGCCGACCAACCAGCTGTGGCAGAAAGTAGACTATTTACTACAACTCGAACCACTGCTCACTTATCATCTCAATCTAAAACCGACCACGAGGAACCGTTGCAAGGGACCAGTCCTGCTACCTCAGATGCTTCACATGTTTCAACCTCATCCAAGAACGTGAACAAGGCTGATCCCCGTTACATTCCTATCATATCCAAACCAGCTCCACATACGGACACGATCACCATTCTGTTCTGGTCTGGGACCGAAGCAGATGTCACCAATAACCTGATGGCTAGTTATTGCCCTGTCGATGGTTATAACGTATCCTGCACATACACAGACGATAAAAATTTATATAATCAGAGCGAAGCTGTCCTCATATCACTCATACATTTATCCTTCCGTGTTGTCAGCGATGTTCCCGCCTACCGCTTCCCCTTTCAGAAGTGGATATATACGGAGTCTGAAGCGCCACCGGAAGTGTGGATGAAAGAGCGCTGGAAGAACCCGGATCGATACACCCGGCTCGGTCATCTATTTAACATGACGGCGCTTTTTGTACCTGACGCAGATGTCCAAACTCATGAAATGGCGTCCAAATGTGATATAAGCCAGCCCAAACTCGACGAATTGAGACGAAGCAACATTAATTATGCACAGAATAAAACCAAGAAGATTGCATGGTTTGTAAGCCATTGTGTCACGCAGTCCAAACGTGAAGAGTATGTGGCTGAACTGCAGAAGTTCGTTGACGTTGATGTTCTCGGTGCGTGCGGCAATAAGTCATGCGGCGATCGCTACCATCCCCTCTCGTGTGATTCCGATATTCTCGCAAAAGATTATAAGTTCTATCTTTCATTTGAAAACTCGATTTGTGAGGGATATGTCACCGAGAAGTTACAGAGATTAATAGCGCTGCCAATAAGTACAATCCCCATTGTGCTTGGTGCGAGCGATTACAACAAGGATTACCCGCCTGGAACTCTCATCAATGTCATGGATTACGATTCACCCAAGTCCCTGGCCACTTACATCAACACCATAGATAAGAATGACACAATGTTCAATGAATACATTATGAGAAGGAAATCTTTAAAATGCCGCAGGGATCTTACAATTCCATACCCGTGTCGTCTTTGTAAGTTCCTTCACGAACATCGCAGCGATATAATGACCGCTCCAGATGTGACCAAGTTCTGGGGTGTTGAAAAGCGATGCAAGAAACCTCAAGACGTATTGCCGGGGGTCAATTTCTCGTCGTTAGAGTATACCTTCCCGACTACATTGACATAAAGATCAGCTTATGCAATGTTATTGTTAATTAAATAAGAACGCGTCGATTTGTACATCTTACTATACATTAACTTACCCCATTGTATATATGGTCATCGCCGTAGATTTTCTGAATCCACTCATGAAAAGAGAAATCATGTTTTATGTTGCATTTTCTGTGGAGTGTAATTGCATGAAATACAACGTATATAAACAAATGCGAATCAATATTTATGTCTGGCATTCAAAGCCACTTCGGGGGTTCATGGAGAGAAAATCTGTACATTGGCTAATGCACCTGCGCTTTCCACCTTTAAGTATCGCATTTCGTTTGCTCCGTCCCCTCAATTAAAAGATGGTAACCTGTGTCTATCAATAGAAGCGCTTCCTATCTCTTTAGATATTCATCAATGCTCACATACATTTGCCGTTTTACATACTCTTTCTTCATTCTGCTGTTATACTCTTCCATATCCTGCTCCGATATTATCTTGTGACGTGGTTATGAGACTTTAAGACTTTGCGACTTTCTGATTCTCGAATATCACCACAGAAAAGCTAACCAATACGACATCAGCGCCACCATGCGGCGACTCGTATCATAACTAAGGCTTGAGCAACCACGAACGGACAGCACGGAAATGCATTGACAGCTCTTTAGCATTGCTACACAATGTAATTAAGGCCAGTAATGCATAGAGATCTCCCATTATCCCAGTTATAGATCATTTATTTAAGTAGAAGAACATGGACTCGAGCCTATGTCACTAAACGTGAGCATGATCTTATAGTTTGAACTGTGATCCCAAAGCATAAATGTTATCCAATACCTCAATGCCAAACACGATTCACCTCCTCCATGTCAGAGCCTCCATACCTTAATGCCTCAGAGCCGTGTCAAGCACGATTCAATACCGCAATGCAAGATTCAAACATGATCCACGATCCAGCCCTCCGTGTCATAGCAAGATTCAAACCTCAATGAGTTAACACGATCCAGCACCTCCATGTCAGAGCAAAATAGTCAATACCTTAAACGCTATCCTGTATCCTCACCTCCGTTGAATGATTCAATGCCTTAATGAGTTAAACGCTTAATCCAACGCCAGAGCAAGATTCAATACCTTAATGTAACATGTAAAAATGACGTCAGCACGATCTTGGACCTGAATGCCTTGACGATCCCGATCCCGTGTCACCCAATTCAATACCTCGTCCCCTAACCGCTTCCAGCACCAAATGTTTTAAAAGCAAGATTTAATGACCTTGGTGAGGTCCGAATTCCCTACTCCTGTGTGTGATCCAGATGTTTAGAAGCTTATGTCATGCAATGCACACTATCCTGTTTTCTGTTATATAATTTTCGAATAGCGAATGGATTCTGCATTTCTATCACGCGAAGCATCATTCAGGCTCCATTGAATACCTTATGCATAAGTGATTATCCCAAAGTGGCATGGCTGACATTATCCTACGACTTAACAAATCCGCACCCGTGATATGACAGGATAGATGGATAGGGAATACTTAACACGATGCTGGTTCATAGTGTCCTCGTATTCAGTTACAATTGTTGTATTATTGCTGCTCCTGGAGTATATTGAATCACATACCTCGATGTTTGCCGTGGTAAATCAGACACAGCTGATTGGTACCTTAATGGGGTAACAAAGCACCTCAATCAGAGCAAGTTCAACAAGCCTAACAAATCCGACTTATATTGCATTACAAAAGAGCCTTAACGCAGTACTAATCAGGCCGCCATAAAAAAATTACAATGGAATAAGGTATAAATGGACACCTGTCGAGGGTCCCTGACTCCCCAACGTAACTAACGGGAACAAATCGACCTCTTATCCAAAACTTCACAGGAATCACAACATGTACGACGAACATTTACATATTGGGAAAGATCTACTTCCCGTTGAATCATTTGGTCAAACGAGGACAGCTCGACGACATATACCCATGCTGCCCATGGAAGCACCTATAACAGACAATATACCTATTCTTATTTGGTCAGGTGGCGATACTGAGGATACCTCTTTTAACAGCATAATGACAAAGAAATGTTACACTGGCAAACCAAAATCACTTTGTACTTTCACAAATGACAAAACGATGTACAATCAGAGCGAAGCTGTCCTTATATCCCTCATACATTTATCCTTCCTTGTTGTCAAAGATATTCCCTTATGTCGGTTCTCTTTCCAGAAGTGGGATATTTTTAGTCTGAAGGCCACCGGAAATGGTTGAACCGGACAGCGCTGGAAGAACCCGGATAGATACAGGCAATATGGTCAGCTATTTAACATGACGGCGCTCTTTGTGTCTGACGCTATTGTCCAAACTCACCAAATGGCTTATAAGTGTCAAATCAACCCTCAAAAGCTTGATGAATTCAAAAGAAGCAACATTAATTATGCACAGAATAAAACCAAGAAGATTGCATGGTTTGTAAGCCATTGTGTCACGCAGTCCAAGCGCGAAGTATATGTGGCTGAACTCCAGAAGTTTATACGAGTTGACATAAATGGCGCGTGTGGCAATAATTCCTGTGGCGATCGATATCATCCGATGAAATGTGACTCAACAGTGCTGGACAAAGACTATAAATCTTATCTATCTTTCGAGAACGCAATATGTGAGGGATATGTGACTGAAATATTGGGAAGATTCTTATCCTCTCCGTTATCAACAATACCAGTTGTACTCGGAGGGACCAATTACACCAATGACTTCCCGCCTCTGACAATCATCATGGATTATGATTCGCCCAGGTCTTTGGCCGCTTACATTAACGCTATAGATCGCAGTGACACCTTGCAATGAATATATAAGGAGAAGCAAGTCCATTTCTTATTTTAGATCATTCCGTACCCATGTCGGCTGTGTGATTTTCTTCACGTACATCGTGAAGATATATTGACAGCTCGAGATGTGACGTAGTTGTAGGGTGTTGCGAAGCGATGTTCAAACCCACAAGATGTACAAGGAGTCAACTGTTCTTCTTTCATAAGTTCCTAAACAAGTAATGAGACATGGAGAATGGCAAATAAAGGTAATGGTCATTACAAGCTTATTGCGCATTTGAGTCGACTATCTGTTTGCTTTCTGCTATAATTAATGCTTTATATTAACCAGCACGGACGCACTGTAATTTATTGGTAGAGGTTATATATTATAAATGTCTATAATTAGGCGTGTACATTTGTTAAAATGGAGTGCCCTCCTAATGAGGGTTGTATCTGTTACATGTGATGCATAAGATCAGGTGCCGATTTGTAGCTACAATCTCGTCTCTTTATAAGGAAGTCATTTACTGCCATTTGGTTTACACATTCTCGACATTGATGATGTTGACGCATCGCATACGAATAAGAGATTATGATAAGTGATTGATATCAAGAATGCTTTGTTTTGAAAAATGTGTTGTGTGAAGCTAGTAGAGCGATTTCTATATGACCAAGGGCGATAATCAAATTAAGAAGAGTTTCTTGCATTGTGGCCCCATGGAGCACCTCACAGGGCCAGATAACCGCGGCTAGTTCATTAAAGGCTTCAAACACCTGCTCGATGTGGTTTTCGGTGATGAAGGTAGAATTTCTTAATGCTAGGACACTTCATTGATGTTGTATCTAATCTCTACCACTACCATAAGTCCCAAAGATTGGCTATTACGTCATTTCTCATTGCAAAACAAGACCATAGGTATAAAAATGTCAGATCCAAGTAAAGTAAAGGAGAGTATCTTCATGACTGAGTTATTGTGAGAGTTATCTGTCTTTCAATAGTGCTGCCGAAAAATCATAGTCTCTAAAAATGTGCACGGAGGAATTAGCTATATTTTCCCCTCAGATATGTCTCTTCCACGTTATGGATACATCGGAATCCAGGCTGTAATAGGCGGATTAGGTTCATCGAGTAATGGATTATATTTATAATGATAATATAAAATCGAAAGATAATTTTTTTTTATCAACACATCAATATCATAAAAGCAGCACACTTATAAATGACATGATCATCGTTGTAGGTTGAATAATGGATTCATATCTAGTGGCACATAGCCCGACGTAATAGCATTCCTTTTGGTTTCTAAGGAATGCTTCAACACAATTCTTAATGGTCGTTGCAATGTAAGAAAGGGTTGCTGCTACTATGTAAATACATCAGATGGAGAGGCAAATGAAATATGTGTCGTTGAGTTCTTATTTGCAAATATGGATACATATCAGGAGTACCGAAACAACAACATTGATTTAAATCATGGTTTGTTTCTAAATGGATTTAGCAAAGCCACATGCTATCAACACTGATATTGCCTTAACCAGAAATATTATTTTGATTGATAGGTACGCTCCGAATTGCATTTTAGGCTGCTGTCATATGGATGAAAAACAAACCTATGACAAATTAGCTTTACCCTTTGCCGATCAAGTCTGCAGCCGCTATATATGAGCATCAAAACGCCTTTACACGTGCCTTCTGTGGCAAACTTGCTGAGTATTTACTAGAACAGCAACTCCTTCTGGGTTGCGCATCTTCAATATTGACTCCGACTAACTGACCCAGGTTAAGAGTTGTATTCGTTGACATTTTTAAAGCATACACAATCTGTTTTTCCCTTGTAGATGTTGTTGATCAACAACAAAAGTGAAATATTGGCGATAGTCGTTTGCACGGCTAATTACACCATGCATGCGTTTTTGTACATTTCAATTTATTTCGGATTGTTCATTTTCAAACTCGTAGGTGAATACATAATGTTTGAGTCAAGCCCTATGACGTAACTATCTTGCCAAAAGGCATATTAGTAATTTACTTTAAAATTGATATGTGAGTCTGCCAACTGCATTCATGCATACACATGTTTGTGTTGGCCACAATTCTTATTAACGCATGAATTGATCGAGGCACCACATTATCCTGTCGGAATATAATTTCAGTCTTAGGACGCTCACACACACAAACCACTGGTTCCTCCTTCATGTTAACATTGCACTTGTTCTGTCCTCCCAAAGTCTATAGCAAACAAAGTTGCTGCGTTTTCTACCATAACTATTTATTAGCATATAAGCAAGTGCTATATGTGCTAACGTAAAGGTTATTAATTAAAGGTCATTAGTTGGTAACCGTATATTGATCCTGATTCTCTTCAAGCTGTCAGTTGGATCCCATTTGTAATATTTGCATATCAGGATCATCGTGGGTATTCACATCAAGAACACTCCAGACAGTGCTACTGTAGGGTATTCATAGCCAATGGCCACCCAGATTAAAAGCAACATGCATGGCATGTAATACTATGGCACCAAAAGGAATAGATCAATGACGAAGGATTTTGATCTTAGGCAAATATGATCAGACTAGGTATAAACAGAATCGTCTGTGAAAACTTGTCGAACGTCGATTATGACTTGAGTAATCACGTCAAAACCAAATATAAGAAAGACAAATTGGTTAAAAAATACACCAAGAGAAGAAAATCTGTTTGCTGCAAGAGAAATTTCTCTTCGATATCAATGGTGTCTTTGTGATGACCGCGACGCACACCACAGTTATACAATGACCGCTTCAGTTGTGTCCAAGAATTAAGTGATGGAAAGCGATGCAGGAAACCTTAAGACGTGTCAGATGGGGTCAATTTCTCGTCCTAACGGGGAAAACCTTACCAATACATTGATATACCAATCAGTTAAAGGAATATTACAATTCGTTCAATAAGAGCTAAGCGAGCAATAAAACAACGTGTCGCACATAATGCACATAAGGTCATCGCTGTAGATGATCCAGATCGAGTCATGGATACAAACGGCGTTTAGGGGCCAACATTCTTTGTGCAATAAGATATGCATATGTATGTATATATATATATATATATATATATTTATATATATATATATATGTATATATATATATATATATATATATATATATATATATATATATATATATATATATATATATATATATATATATATATATATATATATATATATATATATATATATATATATATATATATATATATATCTGTATTTATATATATATATTTATATATATGTATATATATATTAATATATTTTATGTATATCTATATATATATGTATATATATATATATATGTATAAATGAATATGCAATATATATATATACATATGTATATATATAAATATTAATATATATATGTACATATATATATAAATATATGTATATATATATATTTATATATATATAAATATACATATAAATATATATGTATGTATATTTATTAGCACGAAACCGACAAACCGCCAACCTTTCGTAGACTTGGGTCCACGAAAGGATATACCGCTATGTCCACATAAAGTCAATGCACATTTTCGTTCAAAATGTTTGAAAATATTTTGGTTTGACCATTTTAATATGATAGTCTAGTCTTAGTAATGTACGAAGATAACCTTTCATGAATGACATCAGTGAATTTTGAATGTTATAGTAAAATAAAATTTTAGCAACTAACCATACGTTGACATAACAAGAAAACGTCAATATCTTCCCTATAACCATATACACTTTGACCCAAATGGTCGAAATAATGTCAATAAATGGCTGTTGAATATGAATATGTGAAGTATTGAGATATTTGATTAATTTTAAATTTTTTTTCATTATTCATCTAACTTCAACATTGAATTTTATCGCAAAAGACTGCTAATCGTCATAATGAACACATCTATAATAAATATTGTTTTTGTAATCCATGATGGATGAAAATGATTACAAAATATCGGTATTCCGCAAATATACGCAAATATATATGTGCACGAAAGGTTGGATTTGTGCGTATAAATAAGTGACTTGACCGTTCGTAGACGACCTTAAGAGGACCAAAAGTATATATAAGGAATAAAATGTTAAAACAATATTTTTATTTGCATTACACATGTGTGTGTGTGTGTGTGTGTGTGTGTGTGTGTGTGTGTGTGTGTGTGTGTGTGTGTGTGTGTGTGTGTGTGTGTGTGTGTGTGTGTGTGTGTGTCCTATGTCAATACCAATACATAACCATATGTCAATCAATGGACGCGCTTCATATCATAACCAAGGTTTAAAAAGCAACTGACGGACAGCATGGAGATTCATTACAAGCTTTTGATATTCGCGCCACTATCCTATTAACTGCGGGGCAAGCCTTAATAAACTATAAGACTACATTCAATCTTCCCATTCGCTTATTTGTAGCAGGCTACATTTCTTTTTGAACGAGAACATGGGTGTTATCTAGTGTCCTAATGAATGAGCGGGATCCTACATCCAAAAAGAACAGGATAATCTGGCTTTCCATAGCATAAGCCTGATCCGGTAGTTTAAGATGTGAGGGTGAACCCCATAGCTGAATACCTTACCGTAGTCCAGAAGCTATATGTGAGTGTGAATTGGTAGCACAATGCCTGAGTGATTCGTTTCCCTAATGCCTGAGTGATCTGGTACCCTAATGCCCAATTATGATTCCGCTACCTCAGTGCCTGAGAGCGATCCAGTGCCTCAATATCAGGGCGGGATCCGCTACATCAGTGCCTGAGAGCGATC
>CM067357.1:43559817-43567317 GCA_034190875.2 Urechis unicinctus
GCGCGTGTGGCAATAATTCCTGTGGCGATCGATATCATCCGATGAAATGTGACGCAAGAGTTCTGGACAAAGACTATAAATTCTATCTATCTTTCGAGAACGCAATATGTGAGGGATATGTGACTGAAAAATTGGGAAGATTCTTATCCTCTCCGTTATCAACAATACCAATTGTACTCGGAGGGACCAATTACACCAATGACTTCCCGCCTCTGACAATCATCAATGTCATGGATTATGATTCGCCCAGGTCTCTGGCCGCATATATTAACGCTATAGATAACAATGACACCTTGTTCAATGAATATATAAGGAGGCGCACGTCCATGTCCTGTTACAGAGACTTCACCATTCCGTATCCATGTCGGCTGTGTGATTTTCTGCACGAACATCGCGATGATAAATTGACAGCTCCGGACGTGACGCAGTTCTGGGGTGTCGAAAAGCGTTGCTTAAATCCACAAGATGCCTTACATGGGGTCAACTTTTCTTCTGAGGCGTATACATTTCCAAGTTCCTCCGCTGATACTTGAGACGATCGCAATGGTAAACAAAAGTTTTGATCATTACTGCATTGCGTATTTGAGTCGACTATCTGTTTGCGTTCTGTGGGAATTAAAGTTTCGTAGAAATAAACTCGATTGAAATGTAATATATTGATCGCGAAAATTTCACAAGCTATAAATGCCTACAATCAGACGTATGTCACTTTCAAAATGGGCATACACTCAAGTGAACAATGTGGTTACATGGAATGCATTGGACTTGGTTACGATTCGTAGCTACAATCTCGACTCGATTCTTCAAAATCCAGTCGATCATCGCCAGTTAGTTTGCGCAAATGACAGCCCAGATTGTGTTCCTGATCTTGACGTCTGGCTACAGCAATCATCCATATATGTGAGACTTATCGATTGAAACATCACTATGATAAAAGTAAACGGTATTCTGATTGAGTACACGGGGTTCATAGGTCATACATCTTATTACCTTATCCATCGGTGATAACCATCTGCCTTACAACTGCGCATTGTATTTGTACATCGAAAAGGAAATGATACACTGTCACATTGCCCATCTCCATGTTCCTGATGGGTCACTTATATTCTTCCACCTTGTGGATACATCGAAATCCAGGCTTCAATAGGCGGAATAGGTTCATCGAGTCCATTTTATAACGATCATATAAAATCGGAAGATCAATTTTCCCTTTTCAACACATCAATATCATAAAAGCAGTGCACCTACAAATGACATGATCATCGTTGTAGGTTGAATAATGGGTTCATATCTAGTGGCACATAGCCCGACGTAATAGCATTCTCTTTGGTTTCTAATGAATGCTTCAACGCAATTCTTAATGACCGTTGCAATGTAAGAAAGGGTTGCTACTACTAGTAAAGACATCTGCTGGAGAGGCAAATGAAATATGTGTTGAGTTCTTATTTGCAAATATGGATACATATCAGGAGTACCGAAACAACAACATTGATTTAAATCATGGTTTGTTTCTAAATGGATTTAGCAAAGCCTCATGCTAGCAACACTGATATTGCCTTAACCAGAAATATTATTTTGATTGATAGGTACGCTCCGAATTGCATTTTAGGCTGCTGTCATATGGATGAAAAACAAACCTATGCCAAATTAGCTTTACCCATTGCCGACCAAGTCTGCAGTCTCTATATATGAGCATCAAAACACGCCTTCTGTGGCAAACGTGCTGCCTTCTGTGGCAAATCTTCAATATTGACTGAATATTTACTAGAACAGCAACTCCTTCTGGGTTGCGCATCATCAATATTGACTCCGACTATCTGACCCTAGAGTTGTATTCATTCGGCTAATTACACCATGCATGCGTTTTGTACATTTCAATTTATTTCGGATTGTTCATTTTCAAACTCGTAGGTGAATACATAATGTTTGAGTCAAGCCCTATAAAGTACCTATCTTGCAAAAGGCTATTAGTAATTTAGTTTAAAAGTAATAGATATGTGAGTCTACCAAATGCATTCATGCATACACAGGATTTTGCTGGCCACAATTCTTATTAACGCATGAATTGATCGAGGCACCACATTATCCCGTCGGAATATAATTTCAGTCTGAGTACGCTCACACACACAAAACCACTGGTTCCTCCTCATGTTTACATTGCACTTGTTCTGTCCTCCCAAATTCTATAGCAAACAGATGTGCTGCGTTTTCTATCATAACTAGTTATTAGCAATATAAACAAGCGCTATATGTGCTAACGTAAAAGTTATTAATTAAAGGTCATTAGTTGGTAACCGTATATATTGATCCTAATTCTCTTCAAGCTGTCAGTTGGATCCCATTTGTAATATTTGCATATCAGGATCATCGTGGGTATTCACATTGAGAACACTCCAGACAGTGCTACTGTAGGGTATTCATAGCCAATGGCCACCCAGATTAATAGGAATAGATCAATGACGAAGGATTTTGATCGTAGGCAAATATGATCAGACTAGGTAGGTATAAACAAAATCGTCTGTGAAAACTTCTCGAACGTCGATTATGACTTGACTAAACATGTCAAAACCAAATATAAGAATGACAAATTGGTTAATAAATACACCAAGAGAAGAAAATCTGTTTGCAGCCAGAGAAATTTCTATTCGATATCAATGGTGTCTTTGTGATGACCGCGACGCACACCACGGTGAAACAATGACCGCTTCAGTTGTGTCCAAGAATTAAGTGATGGAAAGCGATGCAGGAAACCTTAAGACGTGTCAGATGGGGTCAATTTCTCGTCCTAACGGGGAAAACCTTACCAATACATTGATATACCAATCAGTTAAAGGAATATTACTATTCGTTCAATAAGAGCACATCGAGCAATAAAACAACGTGTCGCACATAATGCACATAGGGTCATCGCTGTAGATGATCCAGATCCAGTCATGGATACAAACGGCGTTTAGGGCCCAACATTCTTGTGCAATATGTATGATATATATATATATATATATATATATATATATATAGATATAGAGAGAGAGAGAGAGAGAGAGAGAGATAGAGAGAGAGGGAGAGATAAATATATATATATATATATATATATATATATATATATATATATATATATATATATATATATATATATATATATATATATATATATATATATATATAAATATTTATATATATATATACTATATATATATATATATATATATATATATATATATATATATATATACAAATAATATATATATGTATATATATATATATATATATCTATATATATATGTATATATATATATGAATATATATATATATATATATATGTATATATAAATATATATATATATGTACATATATATATAATATAGTATATATATATTTATATATATATATATATACATATATATATATATATATATATATTAGCACGAAACCGACAAACCGCCAACCTTTCGTAGACTAAGGATATACCGCTATGTCCACATAAAGTCAATGCACATTTTCGTTCAAATATATTGAAAATATTTTGGTATACCATTTAATATATATCTAGTCTTAGTAATGTACGAAGATAACCTTTCATAATGACATCATGTGAATTTTGAATATTATAGTAAAATAAAATTTAACGGTAGCCATGCATTGGTAAGGTTTTCCCCTTTAGGACAAGAATATACACTTTGACCCATAAATATAATAAATGTATATATATATATTGAGATATGTCAATTTTAATTTTTTTTTCAATACATAACCATATGTCAATCAATGGAAGCGCTTCATATCTGCTTAGATATACAATAATGTATCGATAAATATACGCAAATATATAAAGGTCTCTTTCTCTATTCTGCTGGTATACCTTCCATATCCGTATACAGAGAGCCTTCGGTAACGGGGGCGTAATACCAGGGTCCCGGCAATCAGACTGTGTGACTTTCTGAGTCTTGGATATCACAACAGTAAAGCTAATCAATCCGATGTCATCGCCACCATGTGATTACTCATATCATAACCAAGGTTTGATAAAAAAATGACGGACAGCATGGAGATTCATTAGAAGCTTTTGATATTCGCTCCACTATGCAATTAACTATGTGCCAAACCTTATAAACTGAGACTACATTCAATCTTTCCATTCGCTTATTTGTAGCTGGCTACATTTCTTTTTGAACGAAAACATGGATGTATCCAGTGTCCTAATGAGTGAGCAGGATCCTACATCCTAAAAGAAGAGGATAATCTGGCTTTCCATAGCATAAGCCTGATCCGGTAGTTTAAAATGTGAGGGTGAACCCCATAGCTGAATACCTTACCGTAGTCCAGAAGCTATATGTGAGTGTGAATTGGTAGCACAATGCCTGAGTGATTCGTTTCCCTAATGCCTGAGTGATCTGGTACCCTAATGCCCAATTATGATTCCGCTACCTCAGTGCCTGAGAGCGATCCAGTGCCTCAATATCAGGGCGGGATCCGCTACATCAGTGCCTGAGAGCGATCCAGTGCCTCAATATCTGGGCGGGATCCGCTACCTCAGTGCCTGAGAGCGATCCAGTGCCTCAATGCCTGGGCAGGATCTGCTACCTCAGTGCCTGAGAGCGATCCAGTGCCTCAATGTCTGGGCGGGATCAAGTACCCCAAAGACGGGTGTGATACTGCATCTTAATGCCTGAGCCTGAAACGTTAACTCAATACCTGAGCGTAATTTGCAATACCGTATCCCGATGAAAGGGGTGATATACTAGCCATTTAATGTGATCGATCTGATATCCGATACGTGAACATGCCCAAGCTTCCCAATGCCTGACTATTGCTGGATTCACTTCACGTGAACACCAGATACCAGGTAAGTATGCATTATCCCACTCACGTGATCATGTTTAATCTGCTGTTGTTAGATTGTTTTAGAGCATTCAATGCAGCAGCATTGCAATCACGCATAGTGAGATACATGGTACATTTAACATTCCGCTTTAGTGCTTAATGTTCACTGGCATGGCTGATTACATCCTCCTGTTACATTACAAAACGGCATTCTAAGGACATGGCGACTTCCAGATGGAAGCAAGTGAATTTTGCCAGATGCGGGTTTATAGTGTGCGTGTTTTCAGCTACAATATGTTCATTATTGGTGTTCGTGGAGTATATTAGACCACCGATTACCAGGTATGCCTTGGTGAATCATGTACAGGAAGATAGTTTTGGAGACGAAGCTCATAATCAAGGTCTACAAAGACCCAATTCTACTTATTTGTCATTACAGATAATCTCAGACGTGGTCGTTACCAGTCCACCTGCAACTTTGTCCAATGGAATTATATATGAGGGGACACCTGCAGAGAATCATACGAACACTGGCTTAACTAACTGGAGCGCATCAACCGCTTCTCCAAACCTTCACTGGAATCACAACATGGACAACGAGCATTTACCTAATGGGAAAGATCTACTTCCCGTTGAATCATTTGGTCAAACGAGGACCCCTCGACGACATATACCCATTCTGCCCATGGAAGCACCTGTAACAGACAATATACTTATTCTTATTTGGTCAGGTGCTGAGACCGAGGATACCACTTTTAACAGCATAATGGCAAAGAAATGTTACACTGGCAAACAAACATCTCTTTGTTCTTTCACATGTGACAAAACGATGTACAATCAGAGCGAAGCTGTCCTCATATCCCTGATACATTTATCATACCATGTTGTCAAAGATGTTCCCTTATATCGGTTCCCTTTCCAGAAGTGGATATATACAGAAACAGAAGGGCCACCAGAAGTTTGGAACCGGAAGCGCTGGAAGAACCCGGATAGATACAGGCAATATGGTCATCTATTTAACATGACGGCGCTCTTTGTGTCTGACGCTGATGTCCAAAATCATCAAATGGCCTTAAGGTGTCAAATCAGCCCTCAAAAACTTGATGAATCCCAAAGAAGCAACATTAATTATGCACAGAATAAAACCAAGAAGATTGCATGGTTTGTAAGCCACTGTGTCACGCAGTCCAAGCGCGAAGAATATGTGGCTGAGCTCCAGAAGTTTATACAAGTTGACATATATGGCGCGTGTGGCAATAATTCCTGTGGCGATCGATATCATCCGATGAAATGTGACACAAGAGTTCTGGACAAAGACTATAAATTCTATCTATCTTTCGAGAACGCAATATGTGAGGGATATGTGACTGAAAAATTGGGAAGATTCTTATCTTCTCCGTTATCAACAATACCAATTGTACTCGGAGGGACGGATTACACCAATGACTTCCCGCCTCTGACAATCATCAATGTCATGGATTATGATTCGCCCAGGTCTCTGGCCGCATATATTAACGCTATAGATCACAATGACACCTTGTTCAATGAATATATAAGGAGGCGCACGTCCATGTCCTGTTACAGAGACTTGACCATTCCGTATCCATGTCGGCTATGTGATTTTCTGCACGAACATCGCGAAGATAAATTGACAGCTCCGGACGTAACGCAGTTCTGGGGTGTCGAAAAGCGTTGCTTAAATCCACAAGATGCCTTACATGGGGTCAACTTTTCTTCTGAGGCGTATACATTTACAAGTTCCTCCGCTGATACTTGAGACAATTGCAATGGTAAACAAAAGTTTTGATCATTACTGCATTGCGTATTTGAGTCGACTATCTGTTAGCGTTCTGTGGGAAGGGAAGTTTCGTAGAAATAAACTCGATTGAAATGTAATATATTGATCGCGAAAATTTTACAAGCTACAAATGCCTACAATCAGACGTGTGTCACTTTCAAAATGGGCATACACTCAAGTGAACAATGTGGTTACATGGAATGCATGGAATGCATTGTCGACTTGGTTACGATTCGTAGCTACAATCTCGATTCTTCAAAAAACAGTAGCGATCATCACCCAGATGGTATTCCATTTACTTTGCTACATAATTTGCGGGAACTTGACCGAATCACTCCTAATTGAAACATCACTATATAAAAGAAAACGGTAGTCTCACATAGGGTTCATAGGTCATCCATCCATCGGTGATAACCATCTGCCAAACACTGCGCATTGTATTTTAAAAATATATCGAAAAGGAATACACTGTCACATTGCCCATCTCCATGTTCCTAATGGGTCACTTATATTCTTCCACCTTGTGGATACATCGAAATTCAGGCTTCAATAGGCGGAATAGGTTCATCGAGTTCATCGATCCATTTTATAATGATCATATAAAATCGGAAGATCAATTTTCCCTTTTCAACACATCAATATCCTAAAAGCAGTGCACCTACAAATGACATGATCATCGTTGTAGGTTTAATAATGGGTTCATATCTAGTGGCACATAGCCCCACGCACTAGCATTCTCTTTGGTTTCTAAGGAATGCTTCAACGCAATTCTTAATGATCGTTGCAATGTAAGAAAGGGTTGCTACTACTAGTAAAGACATCTGCTGGAGAGGCAAATGAAATATGTGTTGAGTTCTTATTTGCAAATATGGATACATATC
>CM067357.1:43572317-43596752 GCA_034190875.2 Urechis unicinctus
TCCATGTCGGCTATGTGATTTTCTGCACGAACATCGCGAAGATAAATTGACAGCTCCGGACGTAACAAAGTTCTGGGGTGTCGAAAAGCGTTGCTTAAATCCACAAGATGCCTTACATGGGGTCAACTTTTCTTCTGAGGCGTATACATTTACAAGTTCCTCCGCTGATACTTGAGACAATTGCAATGGTAAACAAAAGTTTTGATCATTACTGCATTGCGTATTTGAGTCGACTATCTGTTAGCATTCTGTGGGAATGGAAGTTTCGTAGAAATAAACTCGATTGAAATGTAATATATTGATCGCGAAAATTTTACAAGCTACAAATGCCTACAATCAGACGTGTGTCACTTTCAAAATGGGCATACACTCAAGTGAACAATGTGGTTACATGGAATGCATTGGACTTGGTTACGATTCGTAGCTACAATCTCGATTCTTCAAAAACCAGTCGATCATCACCAGTTACTTTGCGCAAATGACAGCCCAGATGGTATTCCTGATCTTGACGTCTAGCTACAGCAATCATCCATATATGTGAGACTTATCGATTGGAACTTGACCGAATCAATTTACTCCTAATTGAAACATCACTATGATAAAAGAAAACGGTAGTGTGAATGAGTACATAGGGTTCATAGGTCAAGCATCTTATTACCTTATCCATCGGTGATAACCATCTGCCTTACACTGCGCATTGTATTTGTACATCGAAAAGGAAATGATACACTGTCACATTGCCCATCTCCATGTTCCTAATGGGTCACTTATATTCTTCCACCTTGTGGATACATCGAAATCCAGGCTTCAATAGGCGGAATAGGTTCATCGAGTCCATTTTATAATGATCATATAAAATCGGAAGATCAATTTTCCCTTTTCAACACATCAATATCATAAAAGCAGTGCACCTACAAATGACATGATCATCGTTGTAGGTTGAATAATGGGTTCATATCTAGTGGAACATAGCCCCACGCACTAGCATTCTCTTTGGTTTCTAAGGAATGCTTCAACGCAATTCTTAATGATCGTTGCAATGTAAGAAAGGGTTGCTACTACTAGTAAAGACATCTGCTGGAGAGGCAAATGAAATATGTGTTGAGTTCTTATTTGCAAATATGGATACATATCAGGAGTACCGAAACAACAACATTGATTTAAATCATGGTTTGTTTCTAAATGGATTTAGCAAAGCCACATGCTATCAACACTGATATTGCCTTAACCAGAAATATTATTTTGATTGATAGGTACGCTCCGAATTGCATTTTAGGCTGCTGTCATATGGATGAAAAACAAACCTATGCCAAATTAGCTTTACCCATTGCCGATCAAGTCTGCAGTCTCTATATATGAGCATCAAAACGCCTTTACACGTGCCTTCTGTGGCAAACTTGCTGAGTATTTACTAGAACAGCAACTCCTTCTGGGTTGCGCATCATCAATATTGACTCCGACTATCTGACCCTAGAGTTGTATTCATTCGGCTAATTACACCATGCATGCGTTTTTGTACATTTCTCAATTTATTTCGGATTGTTCATTTTCAAACTCGTAGGTGAATACATAATGTTTGAGTCAAGCCCTATAAAGTACCTATCTTGCCAAAAGGCTATTAGTAATTTAGTTTAAAAGTAATAGATATGTGAGTCTACCAAATGCATTCATGCATACACAGGATTTTTGCTGGCCACAATTCTTATTAACGCATGAATTGATCGAGGCACCACATTATCCCGTCGGAATATAATTTCAGTCTGAGTACGCTCACACACACAAACCACTGGTTCCTCCTTCATGTTAACATTGCACTTGTTCTGTCCTCCCATA
Source organism: Urechis unicinctus (assembly GCA_034190875.2). NCBI lineage: Eukaryota > Metazoa > Annelida > Polychaeta > Xenopneusta > Urechidae > Urechis > Urechis unicinctus. The sequence goes on from CM067357.1 coordinate 43,574,151, forward strand.
TTCTATAGCAAACAGATGTGCTGCGTTTTCTATCATAACTAGTTATTAGCAATATAAACAAGCGCTATATGTGCTAACGTAAAGGTTATTAATTAAAGGTCATTAGTTGGTAACCGTATATATTGATCCTAATTCTCTTCAAGCTGTCAGTTGGATCCCATTTGTAATATTTGCATATCAGGATCATCGTGGGTATTCACATTGAGAACACTCCAGACAGTGCTACTGTAGGGTATTCATAGCCAATGGCCACCCATTAACATCGCGAAGATAAATTGACAGCTCCGGACGTGACGCTGTTCTGGGGTGTCGAAAAGCGTTGCTTAAATCCACAAGATGCCTTACATGGGGTCAACTTTTCTTCTGAGGCGTATACATTTCCAAGTTCCTCCGCTGATACTTGAGACGATCGCAATGGTAAACAAAAATTTTGATTGAGTCGACTATATGTTAGTGTTTGAATCGCTAGTAAAACGTACGTAGAAATAAAACTCAATTGATAGAAATAGTTTTGAAGAACAGCACAAGTGGTTGGATACAAATGCCTGCAATCATACGTGTTCACTTTCAAAATCTACATACATCAAGTGAACATGTGGTTGTGACTAGTTTCATTGTACTTGTTTACGAAAGTTCTAGTTTGCCACGATTCGTCAAAATCCAGTCGATCATCGCCAGTTAGTTTGCGTATTAATGACTAGCCCAGATTATGATAGCTGAGCTTGATAACGTAAGGCAACAGCAATCATCCATATTTGTGAGACTTCTGCAATCAATTTACATCACCCTATTGATAAAAGACCCATTGATCTAGTTCTGCATTTCAGTACACGGGGTTCATGTGAAATGATTCATCATTTGCACATACCATCGGTGATAACCATCTGCGCGACGAATGCGCAGCTCTGTATTAGTACATCGAAAAGGAAATCAACCAAACGGTATGGAAAGTTATGGTGCAAGGTATACAGAAGGTAGATCGGGTGTATTATATAGTGTTTAATGCAAGACAGCAGCAATAATGGATTATATTGTGTCTACTGATACTCAATAGCATATATAATAATCTTCAACAGGCTTTCGTATGATTTTGGTTTGTACCGTTGTAACGCGAACTTCTATCAGACCCACTTTAAAGTGCATTTGGAAACTTGGCCCGTTGATATGGAAGAATAGTGTACGCGACGCATACTAGTTTTAGATAACAATACATTTAGTGGGGCCATTTATTAAGGCACAACTATCGAAGAGTAAATATCAGTTCATTTGCTGTTATTTTTTCGTGAGCTGTGATGCCTATATGGGAACAGAAATTGCTGAATGATGCTGAAATTGTAGCACGAAAACGCGTTGCTTTGAAATGACGTAGCAAATACCAAATATACCAGGCAAATAAATAACCGATTTCGTGACATTGGGTTATTTAATATTCTAACTACAACAAAGTAGATCTACACGTTTGATTATTGAATATTTGACGCAATGTGAAAAGATGCAAAATTCTGCAATTTTTGGAACCATTTCCAGGCGGCTATATGAAAGAGTAAAATCATTCTTTTGTTGGTATGATTTCGACGCGTTAAATGACAATAGCCACACAGGATATTGCTGCTTGTATCAGACACAAACACACATCTGCTGGAGAGGCAAGTGTTACATCACCAATTCTTGTATCGATGATTTAATCGCATTGCCCACCTGGATACTTCCAGGTAGCATTGGAGCAATATTATTCGTGTGAAAATGATGATATGCTAATCACTGTATCTAAACAGCTACACGCCAACAATACCATAACCAAAGAGAAGATTGATTGAAGTACATCTGCAAATCAACTCTTACTCTAGGGGCCTTTTGTGTAAAAATGTACTTCTAACAGATAAGCTTGATCCTTGCAGAACAAGCCTGGGGCCACTTTACAACCAAGTGCTGTAAAATCCATAATCTTTTGATCGCATTTATATATTGTTGTTAAACATTTACACAAGAAACATTGGCTGCAGCAAAGGGTATATCATTGACATATCTTTCTAACTTATGACAAACTACGCGTGTGTTTCTGTAAATATCATCTATGGTATTAAGGATTACAAAATCGATTGGGAATACACACAGCTGAATGCAACTCGTAAGTTGTATTTATCTTGTCAGAACTAGTAGCTTAGTTTAACAATTGCTGATATGTGAATCTGTACACAGGGCGATTGTAGCCACAGTCGTGTGGCTTGGTAATACGTGAATACAACCAGGAACTACGTTATTCAGTCGGAATATAATATCCTGATAAAGACTGCAGAATAGCTTCATATACAAATAACAAATTGACGAGTAGCACTAGTTCTTCCTTCATGTTTACATTGCTCTTATCGCGCTCACAAAGCCTACAGCGAACACTTATTGTGCGTTTTCTATTATAACACTATCCTGACCACTTCACGTTACTATTGCATGAAGGACATCTGCCGTTGTAAGCGATTAAGCTTTGTCCGTATTGTGAAGCATATACGATCAATGGCTGTGGCTGCTTTCAGAAAGGACATCATAAAATGAGTTATCCCATTGAAGCATATGGTGACGAATTTATAGTTTCATCAATCATGTCTGCTAATGGTAATTGGTCATGTCTACTTTACAATCGACCATACTGCCCTGCCTCGTCCGACACCAGTTTCTCACTTTTAGTTAAGCCACGATGGACGTTGTCGGACCTAAATGTTTCAGTTTCCTGCTTCATGTACACAATAAGCGATAACATTAAAGTTCAAAACTATTCCTCACCCATACGGACCACTCGTTGGTAAGTCTATCGTCAGATGCTGACAACTCAAAGCGTAGGACCTAAAAGACAGGTTCTAGCTTGATGTACTGCAATCGCTCACTTACTTTGTGGGTCAATTTCTTAGCATGTTGACGTGACTTTATGGCCCCGTTCTGCCGGCTACAGTCAAGCATGCAACAAGATGAAATGCTTTATATCTGATTAGCCAATCGTTGTTCGGCTGGAATTGTCAGCTGGCGCCGATCTTGAAACACATTGTTTAGTCACCTTCAGTCTCGGCCACAAGACATGCTGTAGATAACCGAGACAAGAGCAAATACAAGTATGATCGGTTTTCATGACGGCAGTATAGTTGTAAATTATTTCTCAACAAATACAAACCTCACATTATGTATATATACTAACGGAACTAAATCCCAAAGCAAACAGTTTTTTTATCAGAATCCCCGGATTGTACGTCTTGGGGAATGCAAGCCCTTGAAGTGTTGGTAGTGTTTCTGTGTCGTTGTATGATGTGTCCAAACCAAACTAACGATATAGGAGTCAGATGTAGATGCTAACCAGCCTCTGTTATTAGGTATTTATAGACTATATGATGTACAAGGTAGGACACAAGTATAGCTTTCAAAATGTTTCAGCAGCAAATGGCACAAATGCTCCGTTTCCCCAAAGTAGCTAGATCTATATACGATTATAGCACACATTACATACATTATATTTCTACTGCATAAACAGACCGTCAGGGAAGTGTCTCTACGTAAGGTAATCGTATTACAGCCCACTTAATCAGTTGTAGCAAATGATATTGTAACATAACCGTGCTGAGTAGGACAATAGAGACAGGATGTGAGATTATAGCAAACTATGGTTCCACAAACAAGCAGTTTGTCGACCATTCCTGAACAAACACACAACAAACTCAGAGCAAACACAGAAACCATTAACAATAAGCGGTTTGCAAGCGTAACGATCATGGATGAGATCTAGTAGAACATTAGTTTGTTAACATCCTTAGTTTTGGCTATTGTTGGATTTAGAATATAATAAGAAATGCTGTAGGGCGTATATATATATATATATATATATATATATATATATATATATATATATATATATATATATATATATATATATATATATATATATATATATATATTCTATATATATATATATATGTTTATATATAATTTAAACATATATATATATAAGTTAATATATAAATATATAATACGAAATGCTGTAGGGCGTATATATATATATTTATATATATAAGTAAATATATATATATATGCATATATATATATATATAAATATATATATGTAATATATAAACATATATATATTTATATATGTATATATATCTATATATTTATATATATATATTTATATATATATGATTATATATGTTGATATATGTATATACATATTCATATATATATATATATATATTAATGTATTTTTTTTATATATATATATAGGCATTATATATATATATATATATATATATATATATATATTTATGTATGTATATATATATATATATATATATATATATATATATATATCTCTCTATATATATCTATGTCTATAAATATATACATATATATATATATATATATACATAAATACATAAATATATATATATATATATCTATATATCTTCATATATATATATGTATATATATACATGCAGCATCTACACATCGATGATATATATATATATATATATATATATATATATATATATATATATATATATATATATATATATATATATATATATATATATATATATATATATATATATATATATATATATATATATATACATGCAGCATCTACACATTGATGTTCATATCTTGCGGCAAAGGATCTCCAACTAAGGTGTTTCATGCAATGTCAATTACTGCAATGTATCAATAAATTTACCGTTATATTAAGGTCTCTTTTTTTGCATTCTGCTGGTGTACCTTCCACATTGTATACAGAGTGCCTCCTGTGACAGGGACGTAATACCAGGGTCCTGGTAATAAGAATGTGTGACTTTCTGAGTCTTGGATATCACGATAGTAAAGCTAAGCATTCCGACGTCAGCGCCACCATGCGATTACTCCTATCATAACTAAGGTTTGATAAACGACTGACGGACTGCATGGAGATTCATTGGAAGCTTTGGATACTCGCTTCACTATGCAATTAACTACAAGGCGAGCCTTAAGACTACATTCAATCTTCCCATTCGCTTATTTGTATCAGGCTACATTTCTTTTTGAACGAAAACATGGATGCTATCCAGTGTCCTAATGAGTGAGCAGGATCCTACATCCTAAAAGAAGAAGATAATCTGGCTTTCCATAGCACAAGCCTGATCTGGTAGCATAAAATGTGAGGGTGAACCCCATAGCTGAATATCTTACCATAGTTCAGAAGCAATATATGAGTGTTATGTGGTATTCTAATGCCTGAGTGATTCGGTACCCTAATGCCTGAGTGATCTGGTACCCTAATGCCCAATTATAATTCGGCACCTTAATGGCTGAGGGCAATTTTATATCCAATGTCTATGTGCATTCTGGCACTTGGATGTCTAAGCATGATTTTGTACCTTGATGCCTGAGTGTGGCCCGGTTCGTCGAATCCTCACAGCGATCCAATATTGAGTGAACATGATCTATTTCCTCAATGCTGGATGGTGGTGAAGTATCTCAATGCCTGAGAAATCTAACTCAATACCTAAGCAAGATCCGCTACTTCAGTGCCTGTGAGCGATCCAGTGCCTCAATGTTTGGGAGGGATCCAGTACCCCAAAGACTGAGTGTGATACTGTAACTCAGTACCTGAGCGAGATTTGCAATACCGTATCCCGGTGCATGAGGTTAATATACTAGCCATTTAATGTGATCGATCTGATATCCGATACGTGAACATGCCCAAGCATCCCAATGCCTGACTATTGCTGGATTCACTTCACGTGATACCAGATAGCAGGTAGGTATGCATTATCCCACTCACGCGATCATGTTTAATCTGCTGTTGTTAGATTGGTTTAGAGCATTCAATGCAGCAGCATTGCAATCACGCATAGTGAGATACATGGTACATTTAACATTCCGCTTTAGTGCTTAATGTTCACTGGCATGGCTGATTACATCCTCCTGTTACATTATAAAACGGCATTCTAAGGACATGGCGACTTCCAGATGGAAGCAAGTGAATTTTGCCAGATGCTGGTTTATAGTGTGCGTGTTTTCAGCTACAATATGTTCATTATTGGTGCTCGTGGAGTATATTGGACCACCGATTAACAGGTATGCCTTGGTAAATTATGTACAGGAAGATAGTTTTGGAGACGAAACTCATAATCAAAGTCTACAAAGACCCAATTCTACTTATTTGTCATTACAGATAAGCTCAGACGTGGTCGTTACCAGTCCACCTGCAACTTTGTCCAATGGAATTACATATGAGGGGACGCCTGCTGAGGATCATACAAACACTGGCTTAACTAACGGGAGCGCATCAACCGCTTCTCCAAACCTGCACCGTAATCACAACATGGACAACGAGCATTTACCTAATGGGAAAGATCTACTTCCCGTTGAATCATTTGGCCAAGGGAGGACCCCTCGACGACATATACCCATTCTGCCCATGGAAGCACCTGTAACAGACAATATACTTATTCTTATTTGGTCAGGTGCTGAGACCGAGGATACCACTTTTAACAGCATAATGGCAACGGAATGTATTACTGGCAAACCAACATCTCCTTGTACTTTCATAAGTGACAAAACGATGTACAATCAGAGCGAAGCTGTCCTCATATCCCTGATACATTTATCGCACCATGTTGTCAGAGATATTCCCTTATATCGGTTCCCATTCCAGAAGTGGATATATACGGAGTCTGAAGCACCACCGCAAGTGTGGATGAAACAGCGCTGGAAGAACCCGGATAGATACAGGCAATATGGTCAGCTATTTAACATGACGGCGCTCTTTGTGCCAGACGCTGATGTCCAAACTCACCAAATGGCTTCCAAGTGTCAAATCAACCCTCAAAAGCTTGATGAATTCAAAAGAAGCAACATTAATTATGCACAGAATAAAACCAAGAAGATTGCATGGTTTGTAAGCCATTGTGTCACGCAGTCCAAACGTGAAGAGTATGTGGCTGAACTGCAGAAGTTCGTTGACGTTGATGTTCTCGGTGCGTGCGGCAATAAGTCATGCGGCGATCGCTACCATCCCCTCTCGTGTGATTCCGAGATTCTCGCAAAAGATTATAAGTTCTATCTTTCATTTGAAAACTCGATTTGTGAGGGATATGTCACCGAGAAGTTACAGAGATTAATAGCGCTGCCAATAAGTACAATCCCCATTGTGCTTGGTGCGAGCGATTACAACAAGGATTACCCGCCTGGAACTCTCATCAATGTCATGGATTACGATTCACCCAAGTCCCTGGCCACTTACATCAACACCATAGATAAGAATGACACGATGTTCAAAGAATATATTATGAGAAGGAAATCTTTAAAATGCCACAGGGATCTTACAATTCCATACCCGTGTCGTCTTTGTAAGTTCCTTCACGAACATCGCAGCGATATAATGACCGCTCCAGATGTGACCAAGTTCTGGGGTGTTGAAAAGCGATGCAAGAAACCTCAAGACGTATTGCCGGGGGTCAATTTCTCGTCGTTAGAGTATACCTTCCCGACTACATTGACATAAAGATCAGCTTATGCAATGTTATTGTTAATTAAATAAGAACGCGTCGATTTGTACATCTTACTATAATTAACTTACCCCACTGTATATATGGTCATCGCCGTGGATTTTCTGAACCCAGTCATGAATAGAGAAATCATGTTTTATGTTGCATTCTCCGTGGAGTGTAATTGCATGAAATACAACGTATATAAACAAATGCGAATCAATATTTATGTCTGGCATTCAAAGCCACTTCGGGGGTTCATGCACAGAAAATCTGTACATTCGGCTAATGCACCTGCGCTTTCCACCTTTCAGCATCACATTTCATTTGCTCCGTCCCCTCAAAGAAAAATGATGGTAACCTGTGTCTATCAATAGAAGCGCTTCCTATCTCTTTAGATATTCATCTATGCTCAAATACATTTGCCGTTTTACATACTCTTTCTTCATTCTGCTTATATACTCTTCCATATCCTGCTCCGATATTATCTTGTGACGTGGTTATGAGACTTTAAGACCTTGCGACTTTCTGATTCTCGAATATCACCACAGAAAAGCTAACCAATACGACGTCAGCGCCACCATGCGGCGACTCGTATCATAACTAAGGCTTGAAAAACCACGAACGGACAACACGGAAATGAATTGAAAGCTCTTTAGCATTGCTACACAATGTTATTAAGGCCAGTAATTAGATCTCCCCATTATCCTTGTTATAGATCATTTATTCAGGTAGAAGAACATGGACTCGAGCCTATGTCACTAAACGTGAGCATGATCTAATATCCCAAAGCATAAATGTTATCCAATACCGCAATGCCTAACACGATCCAGCACCTCCATGTCAGAGCAAGATTCAATACCGCAATGCAACACGATGCCTCCAAGAGCAAGATTCATCCAGCAAACACTCCATCCATGTCAGAGCAAGATTCAATACCGCAAAACACGATCCAGCACCTCAATGCAAGATTAACACGATCCAGCACCTCCATGTCAGAGATTCAATAGTCAATACCTCAACGCGATCCAGTACCTCTAAGTTTGAATGTGATCCGGAAACCCAACGCCAGAGTGCAGTAATGTATGTAAATATCTGAGCACGATCTTGGACCTGAATGCTTGAGCGTATCCGGCTACCCAATTCCTAAGCGTGATGTGGTACTTCATTGCTTGAGCGTTACCTGGTGATCCAAAACCTGTGTGTGATCCGGTTACCTTATGCCCGAACATTTGCCAGCCGCTCACGACACACTTATGTGGGTTCGATCCCAAAGTGTGAAAAGTTGACTGGTTCCCCGTGACACCGATGATAACGTTACACGGCAATTCGATCTCTGAAAGGGGATTCACCAGACCCAGTAGTTCAATAGCATCTTGCCGGAAACTTTCAATGCGGCGTGAGTTAAGCAGCTTAATCCGGAAAACGGGTTTGAGCCACAATCATCCTCATCCATCACCGTCGCGACATCATCTCGTTGTTGAAAATGACGTCAAACTCCAATATTACCATCAGTTTCACCTAATCCGTTCATAGTCCCGATTAAAATCACTCGAGCAATAAATCGTTCCCCTTCCCTGGCTTCTATTCAATAAATGTTTTAAAAGCCAGAGAGTTGGGGTCTTTAATGACTCTAGTGGCAGAGGTCCGAATTCCCTACTCATGACAACCGACCATTGCCAGATGTTTAGAAGCTTATGTCATGCAATGCACACTATCCTGTTTAATTTGCTGCTATTATATAATTTTCGAATAGCGAATGGATCTGCATTTCTATCATGCGAAGCATCATTCAGGCTCCATTGAATGTCCCGCTTAAGTGATTATTATTCCCTGGCATGGCTGACATTATCCTACGACTTAACAAAGGCGACATTTTTAGATATGACAGGTCGTAGATGGATAGGGAATACTTTTGCAAGATGCTGGTTCATAGTGTCATCGTATTCAGTTACAATTGTTGTATTTACTGCTCCTGGGAAATTGAATACTTCCTCGATGTTTGCCGTGGTAAATCATTTGGTGGTAAACGAGGACAAACACTCGATATCAAGTTCAACAAGGTACAAATACCGATTATATTGCCCATGGAAGAGCCTTAAACAGACAATATACTTATTCCCTTATTTGGTCAAGGTAACTGAGGGAACCGAGGATACCACTTTTAACACAGCATAATGGCAAAGAAATGTTTACATATTGGCAAACAAACTATCTCGTTGTTCTTTCACAAAACGTGACAAAACGATGTACAAGAGCGAAGCTGTCCTTATCATATCCCTGATACATTTATTTTAACATACCATGTTGTCAAAGATGTTCCCTTATTTCGGTTCCCTTTCCAGAAGCGAAGCTGTATATATATCAGAATACATTTATCCACCAGAAGTTTGGAACCGGAAGCGCTGGAAGAACCCGGATAGATACAGGCAATATGGTCATCTATTTAACATGACGGCGCTCTTTGTGTCTGACGCTGATGTCCAAAATCATCAAATGGCCTCCAAATGTCAAATCAACCCACAAAAGTTTGATGAATCCAAAAGAAGCAACATTAATTATGCACAGAATAAAACCAAGAAGATTGCATGGTTTGTAAGCCATTGTGTCCAAACGTGAAGAGTATGTGGCGATCGATATCATCCGATGAAATGTGACTCAACAGTGCTGGACAAAGACCATAAATTCTATCTATCTTTCGAGAACGCAATATGTGAGGGATATGTGACCTAAAAGTTGGGAAGATTCTTATCTTCTCCGATATCAACAATACCAATTGTACTCGGAGGGACGGATTACACCAATGACTTCCCGCCTCTGACAATCATCAATGTCATGGATTATGATTCGCCCAGGTCTCTGGCCGCATATATTAACGCTATAGATCACAATGACACCTTGTTCAATGAATATATAAGGAGGCGCAACTCACTTTACTGTTACAAAGACTTGACCATTTCGTATCCATGTCGTCTCTGTGATTTTTTGCACGAACATCGCGAAGATAAATTGACAGCTCCGGACGTGACGCTGTTCTGGGGTGTCGAAAAGCGTTGCTTAAATCCACAAGATGCCTCACATGGGGTCAACTTTTCTTCTGAGGCGTATACATTTACAAGTTCCTCCGCTGATACTTACGACGATTGCAATGGTAAACAAAAGTTTTGATCATTACTGCATTGCGTATTTGAATCGCTAGTAAATCACGTACGTAGACCCCAATTGCATAGAAATAGTTTTGAAGAGAGCACACCTGGTTGGATGATATATTGACGCGTCATCAATTATTTATTAATATCTACACCATGAAGTGCGCTATGACTGCTGGAAAATGTTTCACATAATTGTGTAAACTGGTAAAGTGTTGCTAGTTTGCCACGTTATGACGTCTTCGGGGATAAGAACATACAGAACCATGGTAAGTATTAGATACTAGGCTGGTGTTATGATAGCTGAGCTTGATAACATAAGGCTATATATAGCCACGGAATATAGGCGTACTTCTGCAATCACATTTAATCCCTATTTCAACGACCCATTGATCTAGTTTGCAATTTCACTAAGACAATCAATCTGTACATGTGAAATGATTCAGCATGTTGCACATACGTAGAAGGTCTGCGCGACGAATTCACCCAGCTCTGCTAGCTCATGAAATCAACCAAACGGTATGGAAATGGTGCGGTATACAGAAGGTAGATCGGGTGTACTTTATAATGAGCAGCCAATAATGGATTATATTGTGTCTACTGATACTCAATAGCTCATATAATAATCTCCTCTTATAATTCCCGCCTGGTCTTCATCAGTATGAGAATTGACATTATGCGATTAAAAGCTGCATGAATTAAAAAAAAGCATGAACACTTACATAAGGTTTTAATAGCAATACATTTACAACAGGCCAATTAATATTAAGTCACAACTGCCACTTTCTAATACTGAGTTCACTTGCCTTCTTCTCGCTGAGCTGTGATGCTAATATCGCTAACAGACAACATGAATTGTTCTGAAATTGTACCACGAAAACGCGTTTCCGAGAAATCTACCATAGCATTTACCAAATATACCAGGCAAATAAATAACCGACTATTGACATTGGGCTTATTTAATATTCTAATTACGTTGATGGTAGATCTACAGTTATTTATTTCTAACATGACGCAATGTGACAAAGATGCAAAACAAAGCAATTTTTGGAACCATTTCCAGGCGGCTATGAAAGAGTAAAATCATTCTTTTGTTGCTATTTTTTCGTCGCGTTCCGTTGAATGGGACGGAAATTGCTGATGATGTAAACAATCGAGCCCTGATGCTTTGAGAGGCAAGTTTTACATCACCAATTATTCTTGTATCGATGATTTAATCGCATTGCCATACAGGCACCGGATACTTCCAGAGTAGCATTGGAGCAATTGCCCATGGATACTTCGTGTGAAAATATTATGATGTGAAAATGATATATGCTAATCACTGTATCTAAACAGCTACACGCCAACAATACCATAACCAAAGAGAAGATTGATTGAAGTACATCTGCAAATCAACTCTTACTCTAGGGGCCTTTTGTGTAAAAATGTACTTCTAACAGATAAGCTTGATCCTTGCAGAACAAGCCTGGGGCCACTTTACAACCAAGTGCTGTAAAATCCATAATCTTTTGATCGCATTTATATATTGTTGTTAAACATTTACCCAAGAAACATTGGCTGCAGCAAAGGGTATATCATTGACATATCTTTCTAACTTATGACAAACTACGCGTGTGTTTCTGTAAATATCATCTATGGTATTAAGTTTTTACAAAATCGGTTGGGAATACACACAGCTGAATGCAACTCGTAAGTTGTATTCATCTTGTCAGAACGAGTAGTTTAGTTGAACCATGCTGATATGTGAATCTGTACACAGGGCGATTGTAGCCACAGTCATGTGGCTTGGTAATACGTGAATACAACCAGGAACTACGTTATTCAGTCGGAATATAATATCCTGATAAAGACTGCAGAATAGCTTCATATACAAATAACAAATTGACGAGTAGCACTAGTTCATCCTTCATGTTTACATTGCTCTTATCGCGCTCACAAAGCCTACAGCGAACACTTATTGTGCGTTTTCTATTATAACACTATCCTGACCACTTCACGTTACTATTGCATGAAGGACATCCGCTGTTGTAAGCGACTAAGCTTTGTCCGTATTGTGAAGCATATACGATCAATGGCTGTGGCTGCTTTCAGAAAAGACATCATAAAATGAGTTATCCCATTGAAGCATATGGTCAAGGATTTATAATTACATCAATCATGTCTGCTAATGGTAATTGGTCATGTCTACTGTACAATCGACCATGCTGCCCGGCTTCACCTGACACCAGTTTCTCCCTTTTAGTTAAGCCAAGATGGACGTTTTCGGAACTTAATGTTTCAGTTTCCTGCTTAATGCACACAATAAACGATAACATTAAAGTTCAAAACTATTCCTCACCCATACGGACCACTCGTTGGTAAGTCTATCGTCAGATGCTGACAACTCAAAGCGTAGGACCTAAAGGACAGGTTCTAGCTTGATGTACTGCAATCACTCCATTACTTTGTGGGTCAATTACTTAGCGTGATGATGTGACTTTATGACCCCGTTCTGCCGGCTACAGTCAAGCATGCAACAAGATGGAATGCTTTATACATGATTAGCCAATCGTTGTTCAGCTGGAATTGTCAGCTGGCGCCGAGCTTGAAACACATTGTTTAGTCACATTCAGTCTCGGCCACAAGACATGCTGTAGACAACCGAGACAAGAGCAAATACAAGTATGATCGGTTTTCATGACGGCAGTATAGTTGTAAATTATTTCTCAACAAATACAAACCTCACATTATGTATATATACTAACGGAACTAAATCCGAAAGCAAATAGTTTTTTATCAGAACCCATGGATTGTACGTCTTGGGGAATGCAAGCCCTTGAAGTGTTGGTAGTGTTTCTGTGTCGTTGTATGATGTGTCCAAACCAAACTAACGATATAGGAGTCAAATGTAAATGCTAACCAGCCTCTATTATTAGGTATATATAGACTATATGATGTACAAGGTAGGACACAAATATGGCTTTCAAAATGTTTCAGCAGCAAATGGCACAAATGCTCCGTTTCCCCAAAGTAGCTAGTTCCATATACGATTATAGCACACATTACATACATTATATTTCTACTGCATAAACAGACCATCAGGGAAGTGTCTCTACGTAAGGTAATCGTATTACAGCCCACTTAATCAGTTGTAGCAAATGATATTGTAACATAACCGTGCTGAGTAGGATAATAGAGACAGGATGTGAGATTATAGCAAACTATGGTTTCACAATCAAGCAGTGTGTCGACCATTCCAGAACAAACACACAACAAACACAGAGCAAACACAGACACCATTAACAATAAGCGGTTTGCAAGCGTTACGATCATGGATGAGATCTAGCCGAACATTAGTTTGTTAACATCCTTAATTTTGGCTATTGTTGGATTTCTCACTCTTAAACTTTAAATTCCGTAAGTTATGCCCTATGTTAATCAATGGAAGCGCTTTATATCGAACTATGGAAATGGTGCGGTATACAGAAGGTAGATCGGGTGTACTTTATAATGAGCAGCCAATAATGGATTATATTGTGTCTACTGATACTCAATAGCTCATATAATAATCTCCTCTTATAATTCCCGCCTGGTCTTCATCAGTATGAGAATTGACATTATGCGATTAAAAGCTGCATGAATTAAAAAAAAGCATGAACACTTACATAAGGTTTTAATAGCAATACATTTACAACAGGCCAATTAATATTAAGTCACAACTGCCACTTTCTAATACTGAGTTCACTTGCCTTCTTCTCGCTGAGCTGTGATGCTAATATCGCCAACAGACAACATGAATTGTTCTGAAATTGTACCACGAAAACGCGTTTCCGAGAAATCTATCATAGCATTTACCAAATATACCAGGCAAATAAATAACCGACTATTGACATTGGGCTTATTTAATATTCTAATTATGTTGATGGTAGATCTACAGTTATTTATTTCTAACACGACGCAATGTGACAAAGATGCAAAACAAAGCAATTTTTGGAACCATTTCCAGGCGGCTATGGAAGAGTAAAATCATTCTTTTGTTGCTATTTTTCTCGTCGCGTTCCGTTGAATGGGACGGAAATTGCTGATGATGTAAACAATCGAGCCCTGATGGTTTGTTTTGATGACGTCAAATGCCGACATCATCTACATAATGATTTCGTGCGCTTGGGTATGTAATACAGGTCACTCAACAAAGATAACTTACACGTTTGATTATTGAATATTTAGTTCTTTAATGATCAGGATTCTGCTGTTTAATGTTTGTGTTCTTCATTTGAGTATAAGGTATGATTTTGGACAAATCTAAATGACAATTGCCATACAGGCACCGTTTGCTTTTATCGGACACAAATACACATCTGCTGGAGAGGCAAGTGTTACATCACCAATTCTTGTATCGATGATTTAATCGCATTGCCCACCTGGATACTTCCAGGTAGCATTGGAGCAATATTATTCGTGTGAAAATGATGATATGCTAACCACTGTATCTAAACAGCTACACGCCAACAATACCATAACCAAAGAGAAGATTGATTATAGTACATCTGCTAATCAACTCTTACTCTAGGGGCCTTTTGTATAAAAATGTACTTCTAACAGATAAGCTTGATCCTTGTAGAACAAGCCTGGGGCCACTTTACAAGCAAGTGCTGTAAAATCCATAATCTTTTGATCGCATTTATATGTTGTTGTTAAACATTTACCCAAGAAACATTGACTGCAGCAAAGGGTATATCATTGACATATCTTTCTAACTTATGACAAACTACGCGTGTGTTTCTGTAAATATCATCTATGGTATTAAGTTTTTACAAAATCGGTTGGGAATACACACAGCTGAATGCAACTCGTAAGTTGTATTCATCTTGTCAGAACGAGTAGCTTAGTTGAACCATGCTGATATGTGAATCTGTACACACGGCGATTGTAGCCACAGTCGTGTGGCTTGGTAATACGTGAATACAACCAGGAACTACGTTATTCAGTCGGAATATAATATCCTGATAAAGACTGCAGAATAGCTTCATATACAAATAACAAATTGACGAGTAGCACTAGTTCATCCTTCATGTTTACATTGCTCTTATCGCGCTCACAAAGCCTACAGCGAACACTTATTGTGCGTTTTCTATTATAACACTATCCTGACCACTTCACGTTACTATTGCATGAAGGACATCTGCCGTTGTAAGCGACTAAGCTTTGTCCGTATTGTGAAGCATATACAATCAATGGCTGTGACTGCTTTCGGAAAGGACATCATAAAATGAGGTATCCCATTGAAGCATATGGTCAAGGATTTATAATTACATCAATCATGTCTGCTAATGGTAATTGGTCATGTCTACTATTACAATCGACCATGCTGCCCGGCTTCACCTGACACCAGTTTCTCCCTTTTAGTTAAGCCAAGATGGACGTTTTCGGAACTTAAGTTTTCAGTTTCCTGCTTCATGCACACAATAAACGATAACATTAAAGTTCAAAACTATTCCTCACCCATACGGACCACTCGTTGGTAAGTCTATCGTCAGATGCTGACAACTCAAAGCGTAGGACCTAAAGGACAGGTTCTAGCTTGATGTACTGCAATCACTCCATTACTTTGTGGGTCAATTACTTAGCGTGATGATGTGACTTTATGACCCCGTTCTGCCGGCTACAGTCAAGCATGCAACAAGATGGAATGCTTTATACATGATTAGCCAATTGTTGTTCAGCTGGAATTGTCAGCTGGCGCCGAGCTTGAAACACATTGTTTAGTCACATTCAGTCTCGGCCACAAGACATGCTGTAGATAACCGAGACAAGAGCAAATACAAGTATGATCGGTTTTCATGACGGCAGTATAGTTGTAAATTATTTCTCAACAAATACAAACCTCACATTATGTATATATACTAACGGAACTAAATCCGAAAGCAAATAGTTTTTTATCAGAACCCATGGATTGCACGTCTTGGGGAATGCAAGCCCTTGAAGTGTTGGTAGTGTTTCTGTGTCGTTGTATGATGTGTCCAAACCAAACTAACGATATAGGAGTCAAATGTAAATGCTAACCAGCCTCTATTATTAGGTATATATAGACTATATGATGTACAAGGTAGGACACAAATATGGCTTTCAAAATGTTTCAGCAGCAAATGGCACAAATACTCCGTTTCCCCAAAGTAGCTAGTTCCATATACGATTATAGCACACATTACATACATTATATTTCTACTGCATAAACAGACCATCAGGGAAGTGTCTCTACGTAAGGTAATCGTATTACAGTCCACTTAATCAGTTGTAGCAAATGATATTGTAACATAACCATGCTGAGTAGGATAATAGAGACAGGATGTGAGATTATAGCAAACTATGGTTTCACAATCAAGCAGTGTGTCGACCATTCCAGAACAAACACACAACAAACACAGAGCAAACACAGACACCATTAACAATAAGCGGTTTGCAAGCGTTACGATCATGGATGAGATCTAGCCGAACATTAGTTTGTTAACATCCTTAATTTTGGCTATTGTTGGATTTAGAATATAATAAGAAATGCTGTAGGGCGTATATATATATATATTTATATATGTAAGTAAATATATATATATATATATATATATACATATATAAACAAATATATACATATAAATATATATATATACATATATATATATATATATAATTATATATATGTAATGTATATACATATATATTCATATATGTATATATATCTATATATTTATATATGTATATATTTATATATATATGATTATATATATTCATGTATGTACATACATATTCATATATATATAGATATATATTAATGTATTCTTATATATATATATATATATATATATATATATATAATTATATATAATAATATATTTATATATATATATTATGTATGTATGTATATATATATATATATATATATCTCTATATCTATACATATCTCTATTATATATATATATCTTTATGTATATAAAATATACATTTATATAAATATATACATAAATACATTAATACATATTTTTATATATATATATATTATATATTCATATTTATATATATGTATATATATACATGCAGCATCTACACATCGATGATATATATATATATATATATCTATATATATATATATATATATATATATATATATATATATATATATATATATATATATATATATATATCTAATCTATCTATATATATATCTATATATATATATATATATATATCTATATATATATATATATATATATATATATATATATATATATATATATATATATATGCATGCAGCATCCACACATCGATGTTCATATCTTTCGGCAAAGGATCTCCAACTGAGGTGTTTCATGTCAATTCCGTACATTTGGTTCTAATCACAGGTACTTATCTCTGCATTCTCACTCTTAAACTTTAAATTCCGTAAGTTATGCCCTATGTTAATCAATGGAAGCGCTTTATATCGCTTAAGATATACAGCAATGTATCAATAAATTTACCGTTATATAAAGGTCTTGTTTTTTGCATTCTGCTGGTGTACCTTCCACATTCGTATACAGAGAGCCTCCTGTGACAGGACGTAATACCAGGGTCCCGGTAATAAGAATGTGTGACTTTCTGAGTCTTGGATATCACGATAGTAAAGCTAAGCATTCCGACGTCAGCGCCACCATGCGATTACTCCTATCAAAACCAAGGTTTGATAAACGCCTGACAGACAGCATGGAGATTCATTGGAAGCTTTCGATACTCGCTCCACTATGCAATTAACTACGAGGCGAGCTTTAAGACTACATTCAATCTTCCCATTCGCTTTTTTGTAGAAGGCTACATTTCTTTTTGAACGAGAACATGGGTATCCTAATGAGTGAGCAAGACCCTACATCCAAAAAGAAGAGGATAAACTGGCACGTCATAGCATAAGCATAAAATGTGAGGGTTAACCCCATAGTTGAATATCTTACCGTATTCCAGAAGCTATATGCGAGTGTGAATTGGTAGCACAATACCTGAGTGATTCGGTACCCTAATGCCTGTGTGATCTGGCACCCCAATGCCAAATTATGATTCGGCACCTCAATGGCTGAGGGCTATATGTTACCTAATCTCTATGTGGATTCTAGCACGTCGATGTCTAAGCATGATCTTGTACTTGATGACTGAGTGTGGCCCGGTATGTCGAATCCTCACAGGGATCCAATATTGAGTGAACATGATCTATTCCCTCAATGCTGGATGGTGGTGAAGTATCTCAATGCCTAAGCATGCTCCGCTACCTCAGTGCCTAACCATGATCTACGACCTCAGTGCCTGAGAGCGATCCAGTGCCTCAATATCTGGGCGGGAACCACTACCTCAGTGCCTGAGAGCGATCCAGTGCCTCAATGTCTGGGCGGGATCCACTCCCTCGGTGAGTGTGATACAATACCTCAATGCCTGATCGTAATACAGTAAATATATCAATAGTGTGATAGGGACTCAGTGCATGCGCGGGATTTTGCATCTCAATGCCTGAGCCTGGTACGGTAACTCAATACCTGGGCGTGATTTGGAAACCTAGAATCTAAGTGCAATACCGTATCCCGATGCATGAGGGTGATATACTAGCCATTTAATGTGATCGATCTGATATCCGATACGTGAACATGTCCTAGCATCCCAATGCCTGATAATTGCTGGATTCACTTCACGTGAACACCAGATACCAGGTAAGTATGCATTATCCCAGTCACGTGATCATGTTTAATCTGCTGTTGTTAGATTGCTTTAGAGCATTCAATGCAGCAGCATTGTAATCACGCATAGTGAGATACATGGTACATTTAACGTTCCGCTTTAGTGCTTAATGTTCACTGGCATGGCTGAATTCATCCTCCTGTTACATTATAAAACGGCATTCTAAGAACATGGCGACTTCCATATGGAAGCAAGTGAATTTTGCCAGATGCGGGTTTATAGTGTGCGTGTTTTCAGCTACAATATGTTCATTATTGGTGTTCTTGGAGTATATTAGACCACCGATTAACAGGTATGCCGTGGTGAATCATGTACAGGAAGATAGTTTTGGAGACGAAGCTCATAATCAAGGTCTACAAAGACCCAATTCTACTTATTTGTCTTTACCGATAAGCTCAGACGTGGTCGATACCAGTCCACCTGCAACTTTGTCCAATGGAATTACATATGAGGGGACACCTGCAGAGGATCATACGAACACTGGCTTAACTAACTGGAGCGCATCAACCGCTTCTCCAAACCTGCACTGGAATCACAACATGGACAACGCACATTTACTTAATCGGAAAGATCTACTTCCCGTTGAATCATTTGGCCAAGTGAGGACCCCTCGACGACATATACCCATTCTGCCCATGGAAGCACCTGTAACAGACAATATACTTATTCTTATTTGGTCAGGTGCTGAGACCGAGGATACCACTTTTAACAGCATAATGGCAAAGAAATGTTACACTGGCAAACAAACATCTCTTTGTTCTTTCACATGTGACAAAACGATGTACAATCAGAGCGAAGCTGTCCTCATATCCCTGATACATTTATCATACCATGTTGTCAAAGATGTTCCCTTATATCGGTTCCCTTTCCAGAAGTGGATATATACAGAATCTGAAGGGCCGCCGGAAGTTTGGAACCGGAAGCGCTGGAAGAACCCGGATAGATACAGGCAATATGGTCATCTATTTAACATGACGGCGCTCTTTGTGACTGACGCTGATGTCCAAAATCATCAAATGGCCTTAAGATGTCAAATCAGCCCTCAAAAGCTTGATGAATCCAAAAGAAGCAACATTAATTATGCACAGAATAAAACCAAGAAGATTGCATGGTTTGTAAGCCATTGTGTCACGCAGTCCAAGCGCGAATTATATGTGGCTGAACTCCAGAAGTTTATACGAGTTGACATAAATGTCGCGTGTGGCAATAATTCCTGTGGCGATCGATATCATCCGATGAAATGTGACTCAACAGTGCTGGACAAAGACTATAAATCTTATCTATCTTTCGAGAACGCAATATGTGAGGGATATGTGACTGAAATATTGGGAAGATTCTTATCCTCTCCGTTATCAACAATACCAATTGTACTCGGAGGGACCAATTACACCAATGACTTCCCGCCTCTGACAATCATCATGGATTATGATTCGCCCAGGTCTTTGGCCGCTTACATTAACGCTATAGATCGCAGTGACACCTTGCAATGAATATATAAGGAGAAGCAAGTCCATTTCTTATTTTAGATCATTCCGTACCCATGTCGGCTGTGTGATTTTCTTCACGTACATCGTGAAGATATATTGACAGCTCGAGATGTGACGTAGTTGTAGGGTGTTGCGAAGCGATGTTCAAACCCACAAGATGTACAAGGAGTCAACTGTTCTTCTTTCATAAGTTCCTAAACAAGTAATGAGACATGGAGAATGGCAAATAAAGGTAATGGTCATTACAAGCTTATTGCGCATTTGAGTCGACTATCTGTTTGCTTTCTGCTATAATTAATGCTTTATATTAACCAGCACGGACGCACTGTAATTTATTGGTAGAGGTTATATATTATAAATGTCTATAATTAGGCGTGTACATTTGTTAAAATAGAGTGCCCTCCTAATGAGGGTTGTATCTGTTACATGTGATGCATAAGATCAGGTGCCGATTTGTAGCTACAATCTCGTCTCTTTATAAGGAAGTCATTTACTGCCATTTGGTTTACACATTCTCGACATTGATGATGTTGACGCATCGCATACGAATAAGTGATTATGATAAGTGATTGATATCAAGAATGCTTTGTTTTGAAAAATGTGTTGTGTGAAGCTAGTAGAGCGATTTCTATATGACCAAGGGCGATAATCAAATTAAGAAGAGTTTCTTGCATTGTGGCCCCATGGAGCACCTTTCAGGGCCAGATAACCGCGGCTAGTTCATTAAAGGCTTCAAACACCTGCTCGATGTGGTTTTCGGTGATGAAGGTAGAATTTCTTAATGCTAGGACACTTCATTGATGTTGTATCTAACCTCTACCACTACCATAAGTCCCAAAGATTGGCTATTACGTCATTTCTCATTGCAAAACAAGACCATAGGTATAAAAATGTCAGATCCAAGTAAAGTAAAGGAGAGTATCTTCATGACTGAGTTATTGTGAGAGTTATATGTCTTTCAATAGTGCTGCCGAAAAAAAATCATAGTCTCTAAAAATGTGCACGGAGGAATTAGCTATATTTTCCCATCAGATATGTTCTTCTCAAAAAGGGGAACATCTCCGTGTTTCTTCCACGTTATGGATACATCGGAATCCAGGCTGTAATAGGCGGATTAGGTTCATCGAGTAATGGATTATATTTATAATGATAATATAAAATCGAAAGATAAGTTGTTTTTATCAACACATCAATATCATAAAAGCAGCACACTTATAAATGACATGATCATCGTTGTAGATTGAATAATGGGTTCATATCTAGTGGCACATAGCCCGACGTAATAGCATTCCTTTTGGTTTCTAAGGAATGCTTCAACACAATTCTTAATGGTCGTAGCAATGTAAGAAAGGGTTGCTGCTACTATGTAAATACATCAGATGGAGAGGCAAATGAAATATGTGTCGTTGAGTTCTTATTTGCAAATATGGATACATATCAGGAGTACCGAAACAACAACATTGATTTAAATCATGGTTTGTTTCTAAATGGATTTAGCAAAGCCACATGCTATCATCACTGATATTGCCTTAACCAGAAATATTATTTTGATTGATAGGTACGCTCCGAATTGCATTTTAGGCTGCTGTCATATGGATGAAAAACAAACCTATGCCAAATTAGCTTTACCCTTTGCCGATCAAGTCTGCAGCCGCTATATATGAGCATCAAAACGCCTTTACACATGCCTTCTGTGGCAAACTTGCTGAGTATTTACTAGAACAGCAACTCCTTCTGGGT
>CM067357.1:43604447-43711947 GCA_034190875.2 Urechis unicinctus
CATATCTTGCGGCAAAGGATCTCCAACTAAGGTGTTTCATGCAATGTCAATTACTGCAATGTATCAATAAATTTACCGTTATATTAAGGTCTCTTTTTTTTGCATTCTGCTGGTGTACCTTCCACATTGTATACAGAGTGCCTCCTGTGACAGGGACGTAATACCAGGGTCCTGGTAATAAGAATGTGTGACTTTCTGAGTCTTGGATATCACGATAGTAAAGCTAAGCATTCCGACGTCAGCGCCACAATGCGATTACTCCTATCATAACTAAGGTTTGATAAACGACTGACGGACTGCATGGAGATTCATTGGAAGCTTTGGATACTCGCTTCACTATGCAATTAACTACAAGGCGAGCCTTAAGACTACATTCAATCTTCCCATTCGCTTATTTGTATCAGGCTACATTTCTTTTTGAACGAAAACATGGATGCTATCCAGTGTCCTAATGAGTGAGCAGGATCCTACATCCTAAAAGAAGAAGATAATCTGGCTTTCCATAGCACAAGCCTGATCTGGTAGCATAAAATGTGAGGGTGAACCCCATAGCTGAATATCTTACCATAGTTCAGAAGCAATATATGAGTGTTATGTGGTATTCTAATGCCTGAGTGATTCGGTACCCTAATGCCTGAGTGGATGTCTAAGCATGATTTTGTACCTTGATGCCTGAGTGTGGCCCGGTTCGTCGAATCCTCACAGCGATCCAATATTGAGTGAACATGATCTATTTCCTCAATGCTGGATGGTGGTGAAGTATCTCAATGCCTGAGAAATCTAACTCAATACCTAAGCAAGATCCGCTACTTCAGTGCCTGTGAGCGATCCAGTGCCTCAATGTTTGGGAGGGATCCAGTACCCCAAAGACTGAGTGTGATACTGCATCTCGATGCCTGAGCCGGATACGGTAACTCAGTACCTGAGCGAGATTTGCAATACCGTATCCCGATGCATGAGGTTAATATACTAGCCATTTAATGTGATCGATCTGATATCCGATACGTGAACATGCCCAAGCATCCCAATGCCTGACTATTGCTGGATTCACTTCACGTGATACCAGATACCAGGTAGGTATTCATTATCCCACTCACGCGATCATGTTTAAGCTGCTGTTGTTAGATTGGTTTAGAGCATTCAATGCAGCAGCATTGCAATCACGCATATTGAGATACATGGTACATTTAACATTCCGCTTTAGTGCTTAATGTTCACTGGCATGGCTGATTACATCCTCCTGTTACATTATAAAACGGCATTCTAAGGACATGGCGACTTCCAGATGGAAGCAAGTGAATTTTGCCAGATGCTGGTTTATAGTGTGCGTGTTTTCAGCTACAATATGTTCATTATTGGTGCTCGTGGAGTATATTGGACCACCGATTAACAGGTATGCCTTGGTAAATTATGTACAGGAAGATAGTTTTGGAGACGAAACTCATAATCAAAGTCTACAAAGACCCAATTCTACTTATTTGTCATTACAGATAAGCTCAGACGTGGTCGTTACCAGTCCACCTGCAACTTTGTCCAATGGAATTACATATGAGGGGACGCCTGCTGAGGATCATACAAACACTGGCTTAACTAACGGGAGCGCATCAACCCGCTTCTCCAAACCTGCACCGTAATCACAACATGGACAACGAGCATTTACCTAATGGGAAAGATCTACTTCCCGTTGAATCATTTGGCCAAGTGAGGACCCCTCGACGACATATACCCATTCTGCCCATGGAAGCACCTGTAACAGACAATATACTTATTCTTATTTGGTCAGGTGCTGAGACCGAGGATACCACTTTTAACAGCATAATGGCAACGGAATGTATTACTGGCAAACCAACATCTCCTTGTACTTTCATAAGTGACAAAACGATGTACAATCAGAGCGAAGCTGTCCTCATATCCCTGATACATTTATCGCACCATGTTGTCAGAGATATTCCCTTATATCGGTTCCCATTCCAGAAGTGGATATATACGGAGTCTGAAGCACCACCGCAAGTGTGGATGGATGAAACAGCGCTGGAAGAACCCGGATAGATACAGGCAATATGGTCAGCTATTTAACATGACGGCGCTCTTTGTGCCAGACGCTGATGTCCAAACTCACCAAATGGCTTCCAAGTGTCAAATCAACCCTCAAAAGCTTGATGAATTCAAAAGAAGCAACATTAATTATGCACAGAATAAAACCAAGAAGATTGCATGGTTTGTAAGCCATTGTGTCACGCAGTCCAAACGTGAAGAGTATGTGGCTGAACTGCAGAAGTTCGTTGACGTTGATGTTCTCGGTGCGTGCGGTAATAAGTCATGCGGCGATCGCTACCATCCCCTCTCGTGTGATTCCGAGATTCTCGCAAAAGATTATAAGTTCTATCTTTCATTTGAAAACTCGATTTGTGAGGGATATGTCACCGAGAAGTTACAGAGATTAATAGCGCTGCCAATAAGTACAATCCCCATTGTGCTTGGTGCGAGCGATTACAACAAGGATTACCCGCCTGGAACTCTCATCAATGTCATGGATTACGATTCACCCAAGTCCCTGGCCACTTACATCAACACCATAGATAAGAATGACACGATGTTCAAAGAATATATTATGAGAAGGAAATCTTTAAAATGCCACAGGGATCTTACAATTCCATACCCGTGTCGTCTTTGTAAGTTCCTTCACGAACATCGCAGCGATATAATGACCGCTCCAGATGTGACCAAGTTCTGGGGTGTTGAAAAGCGATGCAAGAAACCTCAAGACGTATTGCCGGGGGTCAATTTCTCGTCGTTAGAGTATACCTTCCCGACTACATTGACATAAAGATCAGCTTATGCAATGTTATTGTTAATTAAATAAGAACGCGTCGATTTGTACATCTTACTATAATTAACTTACCCCACTGTATATATGGTCATCGCCGTGGATTTTCTGAACCCAGTCATGAATAGAGAAATCATGTTTTATGTTGCATTCTCCGTGGAGTGTAATTGCATGAAATACAACGTATATAAACAAATGCGAATCAATATTTATGTCTGGCATTCAAAGCCACTTCGGGGGTTCATGCACAGAAAATCTGTACATTCGGCTAATGCACCTGCGCTTTCCACCTTTCAGCATCACATTTCATTTGCTCCGTCCCCTCAAAGAAAAGATGGTAACCTGTGTCTATCAATAGAAGCGCTTCCTATCTCTTTAGATATTCATCTATGCTCAAATACATTTGCCGTTTTACATACTCTTTCTCCATTCTGCTTATATACTCTTCCATATCCTGCTCCGATATTATCTTGTGACGTGGTTATGAGACTTTAAGACCTTGCGACTTTCTGATTCTCGAATATCACCACAGAAAAGCTAACCAATACGACGTCAGCGCCACCATGCGGCGACTCGTATCATAACTAAGGCTTGAAAAACCACGAACGGACAACACGGAAATGAATTGAAAGCTCTTTAGCATTGCTACACAATGTTATTAAGGCCAGTAATTAGATCTCCCCATTATCCTTGTTATAGATCATTTATTCAGGTAGAAGAACATGGACTCGAGCCTATGTCACTAAACGTGAGCATGATCTAATATCCCAAAGCATAAATGTTATCCAATACCGCAATGCCTAACACGATCCAGCACCTCCATGTCAGAGCAAGATTCAATACCGCAATGCCAAACACGATCCAGCACCTCCATGTCAGAGCAAGATTCAATACCGCTATGCCAAACACGTTCCAGCATCTCCATGTCAGAGCAAGATTCAATACCGCAATGCCAAACACGATCCAGCACCTCCATGTCAGAGCAAGATTCAATACCGCAATGCCTAACATGATCCAGCACCTCCATGTCATAGCAAGATTCAAACCTCAATGAGTTAACACGATCCAGCACCTCCATGTCAGAGCAATAGTCAATACCTCAACGCGATCCAGTACCTCTAAGTTTGAATGTGATCCGGAAACCCAACGCCAGAGTGCAGTAATGTATGTAAATATCTGAGCACGATCTTGGACCTGAATGCTTGAGCGTATCCGGCTACCCAATTCCTAAGCGTGATGTGGTACTTCATTGCTTGAGCGTTACCTGGTGATCCAAAACCTGTGTGTGATCCGGTTACCTTATGCCCGAACATTTGCCAGCCGCTCACGACACACTTATGTGGGTTCGATCCCAAAGTGTGAAAAGTTGACTGGTCCCCGTGTGACACCGATGATAACGTTACACGGCAATTCGATCTCTGAAAGGGGATTCACCAGACCCAGTAGTTCAATAGCATCTTGCCGGAAACTTTCAATGCGGCGTGAGTTAAGCAGCTTAATCCGGAAAACGGGATTGAGCCACAATCATCCTCATCCATCACAGTCGCGATATCATCTCGTTGTTGAAAATGACGTCAAACTCCAAAATTACCAGTTTCACCTAATCCGTTCATAGTCCCGATTAAAATCACTCGAGCAATAAATCGTTCCCCTTCCCTGGCTTCTATTCAATAAATGTTTTAAAAGCCAGAGAGTTGGGGTCTTTAATGACTCTAGTGGCAGAGGTCCGAATTCCTTACTCATGACAACCGACCATTGCCAGATGTTTAGAAGCTTATGTCATGCAATGCACACTATCCTGTTTAATTTGCTGCTGTTATATAATTTTCGAATAGCGAATGGATCTGCATTTCTATCACGCGAAGCATCATTCAGGCTCCATTGAATGTCCCGCATAAGTGATTATTATTCCCTGGCATGGCTGACATTATCCTACGACTTAATAAAGGCGACATTTTTAGATATGGCAGGTCGTAGATGGATAGAGAATACTTTTACAAGATGAAATGACTCAACAGCGCTGGACAAAGACTATAAATCTTATCTATCTTTCGAGAACGCAATATGTGAGGGATAAGTGACTTAAATATTGGGAAGATTCTTATCTTCTCCGTTATTAACATACCAATTGTACTCGGGAGGGACCAATTACACTAACGACTTCCCGCCTCTGACAATCATCAATGTCATGGATTATGATTCGCCCGGGTCTCTGGCCGTATGTATTAACTATATAGATCATAATGACACCTTGTTCAATGAATATATAAGGAGGCGCTACTCACTTTCCTGTTACAAAGACTTGACCATTTCGTATCCATGTCGTCTCTGTGATTTTTTGCACGAACATCGCGAAGATAAATTGACAGCACCGGACGTAACGCAGTTCTGGGGTGTCGAAAAGCGTTGCTTAAATCCACAAGATGCCTTACATGGGGTCAACTTTTCTTCTGAGGCGTATACATTTACAAGTTCCTCCGCTGATACTTGAGACGATTGCAATGGTAAACAAAAATTTGGATCATTACTGCATTGCGTATTTGAATCACTAGTAAATCACGTACGTAGACCCCAATTGCGTAGAAATAGTTTTGCATAGAGCACACCTGGTTGGATGATATATTGACGCGTCATCAATTATTTATTAAATATCTACACCATGAAGTGCGCTATGACTGCTGGAAAATGTTTCACATAATTGTGTAAAGTGTTGCTAGTTTGCCACGTTATGACGTCTTCGGGGATAAGAACATACAGAACCATGGTAAGTATTAGATACTAGGCTGGTGTTATGATAGCTGAGCTTGATGACATAAGGCTATATATAGTCACGGAATATAGGCGTACTCCTGCAATCACATTTAATCCCTATTTCAACGACCGATTGATCTAGTTTGCAATTTCACTAAGAAAATCAATCTGTACATGTGAAATGATTCAGCATGTTGCACTAACGTAGAAGGTCTGCGCGACGAATTCACCCAGCTCTGCTAGCTCATGAAATCAACCAAACGGTATGGAAATGGTGCGGTATACAGAAGGTATATCGGGTGTACTTTATAGTGAGCAGCCAATAATGGATTATATTGTGTCTACTGATACTCAATAGCTCATATAATAATCTCCTCTTATAATTCCCGCCTGATCTTCATCAGTATGAGAATTGACATTATGCGATTAAAAGCTGCATGAATTAAAAAAAGCATGAACACTTACATAAGGTTTTAATAACAATACATTTACAACAGGCCAATTAATATTAAGTCACAACTGCCACTTTCTAATACTGAGTTCACTTGCCTTCTTCTCGCTGAGCTGTGATGCTAATATCGCTAACAGACAACATGAATTGTTCTGAAATTGTACCGCGAAAACGCGTTTTCGAGAAATCTACCATAGCATTTACCAAATATACCAGGCAAATAAATAACCGACTATTGACATTGGGCTTATTTAATATTCTAATTACGTTGATGGTAGATCTACAGTTATTTATTTCTAACATGACGCAATGTGACAAAGATGCAAAACAAAGCAATTTTTGGAACCATTTCCAGGCGGCTATGAAAGAGTAAAATCATTCTTTTGTTGCTATTTTTTCGTCGCGTTCCGTTGAATGGGACGGAAATTGCTGATGATGTAAACAATCGAGCCCTGATGCTTTGCTTTGATGACGTCAAATACCGACATCATCTATATAATGATTTCGTGCACTTTGGTATGTAATACAGGTCACCCCACACGTTTGATTATTGAATATTTAGTTCTTTAATGATCAGGATTCTGCTGTTTAACGTTTGTTTTCTCATTTGTGTAAAAGGTATGTTTTTGGACAATTCCAAATGGAAATTGCCATACAGGCACGGTTTGCTTGTATTGGACACAAAGACACATCAGTTGGAGAGGCAAGTGTTACATCACCAATTCTTGTATCGATGATTTAATCGCATTGCGCACCTGAATACTTCCAGGTAGCATTGGAGCAATATTATTCGTGTGAAAATGATGATATGCCAATCACCGTATCTAATCAGCGGCACGCCAACAATACCATAACCAAGGAGAAGATTGTTTGAAGTACATCTGCTAATCAACTCTTACTCTAGGGGCCTTTTGTACAAAAATGTACTTCTAACAGATAAGCTTGATCTTTGCAGAACAAGCCTGGGGCCACTTTATAGCCAAGTGCTGTAAAATCCATAATCTTTTGATCGCATTTATATATTGTTGTTAAACATTTACCCAATAAACATTGGCTGCAGCAAAGGGTATATAATTGACATATCTTTCTAACTTATGACAAACTACGCGTGTGTTTCTGTAAATATCATCTATGGTATTAAGGATTTACAAAATCGATTGAGAATACACACAGCTGAATGCATCTCGTAAGTAATATTTATCTTGTCAGAAAGAGTAGCTTAGTTTAACCATGCTGATATGTGAATCTGTACACAGGGCGATTCTAGTCACAGTCGTGTGGCTTGGTAATACGTGAATACAGCCAGGAAATACGTTATTCAGTCGGAATATAATATCCTGATAAAGACTGCAGAATAGCTTCATATACAAATAACAAATTGACGAGTAGCACTAGTTCTTCCTTCATGTTTACATTGCTCTTATCGCGCTCCTAAGGCCTACAGCGAACACTTATTGTGCGTTTTTTATTATAACTCTATCCTGACCACTTCAAGTTACTATTGCACGAAGGACATCCGCTGTTGTAAGCGACTAAGCTTTGTCCGTATTGTGAAGCATATACGATCAATGGCTGTGGCTGCTTTCAGAAAGAACATCATAAAATGAGTTATCCCATTGAAGCATATGGTGACGGATTTATAATTACATCAATCATGTCTGCTAATGGTAATTGGTCATGTCTACTATTACAATCGACCATGCTGCCCGGCTTCACCTGACACAAGTTTCTCCCTTTTAGTTAAGCCAAGATGGACGTTTTCGGAACTTAAGTTTTCAGTTGCCTGCTTAATGCACACAATAAACGATAACATTAAAGTTCAAAACTATTCCTCACCCATACGGACCACTCGTTGGTAAGTCTATCGTCAGATGCTGACAACTCAAAGCGTAGGACCTAAAGGACAGGTTCTAGCTTGATGTACTGCAATCGCTCCATTACTTTGTGGGTCAATTACTTAGCGTGATGATGTGACTTTATGGCCGGCTGCAGTCAAGCATGCAACAAGATGGAATGCTTTATATCTGATTAGCCAATCGTTGTTCAGCTGGAATTTGTCAGCTGGCGCCGAGCTTGAAACACATTGTTTAGTCACATTCAGTCTCGGCCACAAGACATGCTGTAGATAACCGAGACAAGAGCAAATACAAGTATGATCGGTTTTCATGACGGCAGTATAGTTGTAAATTATTTCTCAACAAATACAAACCTCACATTATGTATATATACTAACGGAACTAAATCCGAAAGCAAATAGTTTTTTATCAGAACCCATGGATTGTACGTCTTGGGAAATGCAAGCCCTTGAAGTGTTGGTAGTGTTACTGTGTCGTTGTATGATGTGTCCAAACCAAACTAACGATATAGGAGTCAAATGTAAATGCTAACCAGCCTCTATAATTAGGTATATATAGACTATATGATGTACAAGGTAGGACACAAATATGGCTTTCAAAATGTTTCAGCAGCAAATGGCAGTTGAATGGGACGGAAATTGCTGATGATGTAAACAATCGAGCCCTGATGCTTTGAGAGGCAAGTTTTACATCACCAATTCTTGTACCGATGATTTAATCGCATTGCGCACCTGGATACTTCCAGGTAGCATTGGAGCAATATTATTCGTGTGAAAATGATGATATGCTAATCACTGTATCTAAACAGCGACACGCCAACAATACCATAACCAAAGAGTAGATTGATTGAAGTACAACTGCAAATCAACTCTTACTCTGGGGGCCTTTTGTGTAAAAATGTACTTCTAACAGATAAGCTTGATCCTTGCAGAACAAGCCTGGGGCCACTTTACAACCACCAAGTGCTGTAAAATCCATAATCTTTTGATCGCATTTATATATTGTTGTTAAACATTTACACAAGAAACATTGGCTGCAGCAAAGGGTATATCATTGACATATCTTTCTAACTTATGACAAACTACGCGTGTTTTTCTGTAAATATCATCTATGGTATTAAGTTTTTACAAAATCGGTTGGGAATACACACAGCTGAATGCAACTCGTAAGTTGTATTCATCTTGTCAGAACGAGTAGTTTAGTTGAACCATGCTGATATGTGAATCTGTACACAGGGCGATTGTAGCCACAGTCATGTGGCTTGGTAATACGTGAATACAACCAGGAACTACGTTATTCAGTCGGAATATAATATCCTGATAAAGACTGCCGAATAGCTTCATATACAAATAACAAATTGACGAGTAGCACTAGTTCTTCCTTCATGTTTACATTGCTCTTATCGCACTCACAAAGCCTACAGCGAACACTTATTGTGCGTTTTCTATTATAACACTATCCTGACCACTTCACGTTACTATTGCATGAAGGACATCCGCTGTTGTAAGCGACTAAGCTTTGTCCGTATTGTGAAGCATATACGATCAATGGCTGTGGCTGCTTTCAGAAAGGACATCATAAAATGAGTTATCCCATTGAAGCATATGGTGACGGATTTATAATTACATCAATCATGTCTGCTAATGGTAATTGGTCGTGTCTACTGTACAATCGACCATGCTGCCCGGCTTCACCTGACACCAGTTTCTCCCTTTTAGTTAAGCCAAGATGGACGTTTTCGGAACTTAAGTTTTCAGTTTCCTGCTTCATGCACACAATAAACGATAACATTAAAGTTCAAAACTATTCCTCACCCATACGGACCACTCGTTGGTAAGTCTATCGTCAGATGCTGACAACTCAAAGCGTAGGACCTAAAGGACAGGTTCTAGCTTGATGTACTGCAATCGCTCCATTACTTTGTGGGTCAATTACTTAGCGTGATGATGTGACTTTATGACCCCGTTCTGCCGGCTACAGTCAAGCATGCAACAAGATGGAATGCTTTATATCTGATTAGCCAATCGTTGTTCAGCTGGAATTGTCAGCTGGCGCCGAGCTTGAAACACATTGTTTAGTCACCTTCAGTCTCGGCCACAAGACATGCTGTAGACAACCGAGACAAGAGCAAATACAAGTATGATCGGTTTTCATGACGGCAGTATAGTTGTAAATTATTTCTCAACAAATACAAACCTCACATTATGTATATATACTAACGGAACTAAATCCGAAAGCAAATAGTTTTTTATCAGAACCCATGGATTGTACGTCTTGGGGAATGCAAGCCCTTGAAGTGTTGGTAGTGTTTCTGTGTCGTTGTATGATGTGTCCAAACCAAACTAACGATATAGGAGTCAGATGTAGATGCTAACCAGCCTATGTTATTAGGTATTTATAGACTATATGATGTACAAGGTAGGACACAAGTATAGCTTTCAAAATGTTTCAGCAGCAAATGGCACAAATGCTCCGTTTCCCCAAAGTAGCTAGATCTATATACGATTATAGCACACATTACATACATTATATTTCTACTGCATAAACAGACCGTCAGGGAAGTGTCTCTACGTAAGGTAATCGTATTACAGCCCACTTAATCAGTTGTAGCAAATGATATTGTAACATAACCGTGCTGAGTAGGACAATAGAGACAGGATGTGAGATTATAGCAAACTATGGTTTCACAATCAAGCAGTTCGTCGACCATTCCAGAATCATTATCACAGAACAAACACACAACAAACACAGAGCAAACACAGAAACCATTAACAATAAGCGGTTTGCAAGCGTAACGATCATGGATGAGATCTAGTAGAACATTGTAAACATCCTTAGTTTTGGCTATTGTTGGATTTAGAATATAATAAGAAAGGCTGCAGGGAGTGTATGAAATGAAGGAATTTGATACTAAACCAGGGCATATATGACATCAATGTAGGGGGTTTTAATGAATGGTAGGCAGTGGTGAACAGTTAAAACCTTCATGAAAGACCCACCCATGATCAAGACCTGGTAAGCCATGGTCTTGATCAAACACACGCTATTTGACGCTGAAAGGGATGTGAATAAATAAACATGCGACAAATTGCATCATGGCATTAAGCTCTCACTGGGATAGTGTTATCATATATTCACTTGTATTCTGTGTTTTGTGCAATCGCCTATACATTTTACAATATGTGCAATGCAACTTTGTATTGGAGCATCAAGCCCTGCGACCCAGCTTGTTTTTGTCTACAAGTAAAGTTTCGATTTACAACTGCAATAAATACGTTGAACCAGCAGCTTGTCTAATCGTGTCACTAAGCGTCTTGTCTACATCCACTAAAACATGCTGTGATCAATAATGCATAGCAGGCAGTAAAAAAACAGACAATGACACGCGGTACAGAAATGATGGGTCAATGCATCAGTGAATTTGATACACTTCGAATTTGGCGAGCTAATCGTGAGGGTCTGTATTTGAACGTGACGCACTGATGCGACTTGGTTGCACTAATGTCACACAATATTACCGCCATTTATGAGTAATGCATGTTCATTGAATTTATGCTGTTTTTTTCCCTTAGAACGTACTGTATTGTTGATTAGTTATCATGTATGGGCTGTGCGTGGGTGCTCCACCATCATATAAAATAAAACAATAATACATAATTATATGCGATCGCTAGCAAATTAATGTAGCAGAAAGACCTACACTTATGGTTCTGGAACAGTCATCATTTTAT
The DNA here is from genome assembly GCA_034190875.2 of Urechis unicinctus. Classification (NCBI taxonomy): domain Eukaryota; kingdom Metazoa; phylum Annelida; class Polychaeta; order Xenopneusta; family Urechidae; genus Urechis; species Urechis unicinctus. The sequence goes on from CM067357.1 coordinate 43,616,064, forward strand.
TTATTAACGTTGTGCCCATTAAAAGCCATGCCCATTTGCAGTTTGTGAAATGACTAAAATGTGTGATTACATGGTCTCTGAATAGTAAGCACCACATGATGAATGATTGCATTTGTAAATTGATTGTGTCTGATGACGCAGTCTAACCCATGGCTATATACATCAACAGAATAGTTGCGTGTGAAGCAAGTTATACGAAATGGTGTACACCACTCTCTAATGAAGTAATTTTTACGTTTCATTATGTAAAGTAGTAAACTATTGCTCGACCGTGGTACATTTGGAAATATTTCAGATTTTGTTAGGCAAATACTATGCGATCGTACTCTACTGCAAATTCATAGTTCATACCGCAGCGTGCAGAATGCAGTCCAGAAATGCCGAGCCATAGAACAAAACGCAACTTGCGCGTATGCATGTGTAGCACTGCGTACCCAGTAAACGTGTGTTGCTTTGATAAGCATCCATCGTTGCACAAAGAAAACTACGAGGGTTCCGTTCACAGACTTCATCTGCATGGCGTGATGCGACACACGCGCTATTTGGCATTTAGTTCTCTCGTCACTTATTGCTATTGCTTCATATCAAATACACGTTGCCTTTGTTGAATCTTTCATCATCCATACCCTATATACCAGGGATAAACCATTGCTCACAAGACGCATGCTGTTGCGTATTTGAACGTGTCAGCCAGACTAGCAAACTCTCCCGTTATTGTTTTGCACGGTTCTATTATATGAACCTTAGTTGGGATGTTGCATTGTGTACCGATGATTTGTAACTCCACATATACTGTCCATAGCGTAATAGAGATTCGCAAACAAGTGGGGAAAGTCTTGTCGATATCGTGTGTCGCCTAGCCGCCCATGGTCCTATGTATACCGCATCGAGAACATCCTTATTATTGCAACAACAGGGGATAACAAGGCATGATAAAAATACCTTAATTATCTACAAGTAGCCATACATTGCGTATTGTTTTCACATCAACTAACTTTTGTGCTGCTAGGAACAGCAATCTCGAAAAAATAGGCTGCCTTCTGGTATCGCACGAAGAATAGGCTGCCTCCTGGTATCGCACGAAGAATAGGCTGCCTCCTGGTATCGCACAAAGAATAGGCTGCCTCCTGGCATCGCACGAAGAATAGGCTGCCTCCTGGTATCGCACGAAGAATAATCTGCCTCCTGGTATCGCACGAGGAATAGGCTGCCTCCTGGTATCGCACGAAGAAAAGGCTGCCTCCTGGTATCGCACGAAGAATAGATATGATAACTCCTGCACGCGCTTGAACTAGCCATTTTGCTCTAATAAATAAAGCAGAGGACATAATGATGGATTTCTCCCATTTTGTTTTTAACTTTATCAGTAACATGAAACTCCTTACATTCCATAACAGTATCTTTAGCTCAATTCAGGCTGAATAATCTGACCTGGTGTTTAGGCTAAGTGTGTGTTTTACACAGTCGTTAATGGAGTAAAAAAATAATCTATAGTGCGTACTCATATAACAAGCTTCCATAATAAGTTTGCTAAATTCCCTTATACATTTAAATGAGACTTAAATATGTCCAATCGGTGTCCCCGGCTATTTTTATTGCGTTCACGAAGAACGAATGTTTGGATTTTTAAACTAAATATAGCACACGGTGGAAATTGAAACACATCCGAGGCTGGAGCCGGATGGCGTTTGGTTAACAGCGCCCAAAAAAGTGAAGTTGCGCGTGCGTAGTTACTGGTCCAGGTAGCTATTCATTTGATTATGCTCAGGGTATGTTGACAATGCGTTTTTATCGATTGATTAGCTATGAATCGGTGTTACCAATAACATGAACGGATTATATACGAATCATTTTAGCAACTGCACAAAAATGGAAACAAATTTAAAGATTGCACATAATCGCCGAAAAATACGCATAAAGTCGCCTGTCAGAGTGTTCTTGCTGAGCTACACAGTTAACTTCAATAGGACATATTTGGAGGTAAACAATTTGCAAGCGTATTGATCTATCAGAGGATGTATATGTCAAGACGTGTTTATAGACCTCGTCCTCTGATAGTTAGTGTGGAAATGTATAGCGCACCAGTGATCATCGCAGCCATGGTCTGCATGATCTATCGGTGTTTGACGCGGCTAATGGCGTAAATATGATTGAGGCAAGGACATTTAGCCTTAGTTTTCAAGAGATTTGTAACATATGGACTTGGTAGCACTGTGTTGTTGGTGTTGATGATCGTATTAGGCAACCTGCCCCTGGTAGCTCGTCACTGATCCATGCTCCATATATTCGCCGTCCTGTAAGGCAATGCTATGTCTGCAATGAAGACGACAGTTATTTTATCTGGATGCTTTTGATCCGCTTGACCTTAGCCATTGATCGTCGTTGTACACATCGGATGTGTCCACATCGATCTCCAAAGAGCAACTACAGGAGTGTTTCTGATGCTTGATGGATCATTGTGACCTGTTATATATACAAATAGAGGTATATATCATGTCATCCTGCAACATACACGATAGGACTAACAAACATCTAATGTGAGGGCATTTATATTTGTATCTGTGGTCTGAAAAACCTTCAAATGTGACTTTAAAGTGAGTCTGGTATTTCTATATTTCATCAAGGTGCAATGCGCTAATGGGCTATACAATACCAACACCTGCCATTTTATCGAAAACTGCTGAGGTACGGAATATCCGACATACATACAATGAATCTGTTGATTTTGTGTACTGTAACACGCACGGTACATAACGATGATTTTTTCATAATCTTATCGTAATTTGTCTTATGCTAGGGCAGTGATCATTTTAAATAAGCTCTACGCCAGCAACTAACTGTTGCGGTATAATTCAAGGTTAAGCGTTGACGCGTACTTATACCATGCTATTTTATATGCATTATATAAATATCCGTACCCAGTTAATAAGACAATGAACTAGGAATTTAATAACATCAGAAAATAGTATTCTGCGAAGTAGCCGAGCTTCACTCATTAACGTGTCCAAGAAGAAATAGTTGCCCACGAATTATAGCACATAGAGATATAAATATACTCAACACGGTGGTATTAGTCGAGCATGTCAAGCCATGCAGTTCACCATGTGTCTATATGGTTGAGGCTATGAGAACAATGTTCCACACACTTCAAAAAGGATTCGTCGCCTGATGTCTGCACTTCACTATGTACTGCAATTGACAGGCTATCCATAAGCGCCCATACTTTGCAGGGATATGCGGGGGGTTGGTAGTGGGAGGGTTGGGGGATGGGGGGGGGTGTTGGGCTGGCAAAATGGAACTATTGGCGCTCATCTAAGCTTCGAGTGCACTAAATTATACACATTATATGTATTATTAGACGGAAGTTTTTAGATCGATACAACATTACCGCTTGAATGATCAATGCATACATGATTGCTGATTACTATTATTTTTCGCTGATATTTATGATTAAATATCCTATTTGCTTGGTAGCTAAACAGAACTGACATTCATATGATTATATGCGCAAGTTATTCCTTCAAAGCACACACTTCAGCTTGAGTTCAACGTTTCCCAGATAAAAATTGCTTCATTTCACATATTCACTGGTAGAATCAATTTATTTACCAAAAGTAGTGAAAACTCCTCGACGATTTCCCGTTCTGACAGGAGATGCGTGAGCAATATGTATGATACGTACAATTATACTCGTGCTTGCACAGGGATGTACTGCCGTATGAGCGAGAGATATCAACCAAATAATTGGTATTAAATATGTTTTCGACGTAAATATTAAACCCTCCTATTAGGGCATGCTTACATGCATATCGTCTACATTTAAAACCCACTTGGCTCAGCCTTGGTTAGAGGTAAATCTTTGAATGCATATCGCAACCAGTAGTATAACTATCTGCTGATCGATATCTGATATCAATGTCATGCTAAGATGCCCTGGGCAATATGAATGCTCTATTGAGCTCCACGATGAGCACGCAGTGTGCCCCCTACCCCCTCCCTACATATTTCCTAGCCAGCATGAGTGTATTAAGAAGGCGGATTATTCCTGATCCTGCAGACAGCCACACAATCACAACATCACTTGTAGAAGTTGCATTGCAACTGAGATAGACATGGACATAATATGTGATATAAGCCATGCCCCGGAAACCAATCAAGTACAGCCTCATTACCTGAGGCTATTGCTTTTCAATTATCTGCATGTGCGTCAAGGGTGGAGTGTTTGTATTTCATTACTTCCCAAATATTCCGCCTCTCCGGACGTTACACTTCTCTGTGTAACTGGATATTTCTGTCAGTCAAACAGTAACATGTTCATACATTGTAACTGTAAATGCTTTAGTGTGTTTTTCCTTAAAGCAGCATCTTTGTGGATGTGGAAGCATATCTTATGATACCAACCGGTCATGAATAAATTAATTGGCAGAGGACTTTTCATAAGCAATATTTAATGGATTGTTCTTATTACTGAGAAGAAGAAAAAAACCATTTGTATTTGCTGCGCCAATTCTAGTCCCTTACATAGATACTTTGATGAAATATGCATTATTTACATAGGTGAAAAGTTCTTGGTGTGTTGATGTCAACTATGAAAACGAGGCTTTGATTCGATCAGATAAATACACAAGTAATCACAACCGAAACTAACTTGTTAACTTGTTATCGTTAAGCGCCCTTTTCAATGTACTTGAATGAATGTCACCTTGCTCACACTTAAAGAGATTAACGACCCTATAATTTTTTCATAATATTAACCCATGATCTTTTTGTAGTTTTTACAATAATATGATTAATTTATTTTGATATATCTTTGATTTGCATTTAAGTGTTGTATATTGAATGTTGAGTTGTCAGACTAAGACGTTTCGCATATAAAAATGGTACGATGCTCCAGCAGCGAGTTGGCATTCTCGCCAATATGCTCGAACCCAATAGTATACATGTGCATGGTAGATAGCTATATGCTAACGCACGCCATAGTCCGTTTTGTGCTTAATTATATGGGACCGTTATTTATCGCCATGAGTAAAGCATGCAGATACTGACGCTGCAAGGGTTGCCGCGACGTATGGCGGCAATAGAATAGCTTAATAAGAAAATGGACTGACACTAATGTTCTACTTCAGAACATCCCCCCAGCGATGTGCCTGTCAACAAACGATGGTAACACAGTGAATGAACCTTTGTCGGATAACCAAGCCTGCCGCTCACATTTCACTTCTGAGGCACGACGACACAAATTGGACCAAATTGGTGCGCAGCTTTATTGTGGCGAATGAACGAATGCATATCAATATATCGTCAAGAGTACATCACCTCTAACACACATCCCTACCCCATCCCTGGCCCACCTATACCTCTACCGCCATTCCCTCTCACTACATTTACCTACAGCAGTCCACTACCACATAATACACTGTCGTTTTGTAAGGCGCTCATGTAGCCCACCTTTAGGGAACGGCACAACCATTGGTTACGCTCATTGTTATTCCGTATTTATCCATCCAGCGTTTACATATCTGTAGGTGCACTTGTTGTGAATGTATATGCGACCGGACTGGAATCGATAGAGGGAGAGATGTGTGTCCGTATAGATCCGGATGCGGCATATACTAAATGCATGGTGTCAAGCATCGAATGGTAGGCAGGCTTACTGTGGGAACCATTGGATAGACACAGCATCACATATTGTGTACTTCCGGGTGAGAAGTTTCAGAAATAAACTCCTTCATTATATTTAAGATGTTCAAACAAGCCGTGAATGTCTACCTGAGATGTTGTATCGTAGACATTTGCTTGGGCTCTTGAATGGCTCATGTTGAAGGAAATGAGTAGCCTTTATGAACATAGAAGAGGTCTTATCTCACCCAGCATTCGCTATTGATATTTCCATTCACTGTCTGCCACGTGGGCTTCAGAGGTAGTTTTCAGTGATACTAAATCGGCCATAAGGAACAATGCTTGGTAATATCATACAGAGAGTTGGTGTGATTCGAGCACATAAACTCACAATGTAGAGCAGATAAAGGAATAGTTAATTACACCTGTAGCGATAGCAACTTTCGCGGCTCGCATGTCGGTTATGTTTCATATTACCACATCAACTCTGGGTCTTGGTCGCAGAGTACCTTCTCTAAAATGAGTATCGCTTTCAATGCAAAACAGCGTATTGATGCCATCGGGTTGAATTAAAGTTTGCACGCTCAGCAGCACGCGAAATTCGATTTTCTATGGCACGTTTAAGCTATCCAAAAAGCTAACGGAAGCTGTAAATACGATTTTTTAAGTTGTAGCGTGTCCTATCATTGGCCGACGGCAGGCTCGACGGGCTCTGTTGGCTATAGTTATATTGCCTATATATACTATGTAGCGCTTTATATATGCAAGGTTATAATAATGTCATCTGATATACTGTTAAATGGGCATAAATCACAAAACTCTTTATATCTCATGTGTGGTGAAGGCTCACTTAAACGCAGGATATATATTTACGTTGATTTACTTCCCGTTTGAATTTGACTGCTTTCTCACTGCACAGACCTGGCATAATGTCATGTCAGCACAATACTGTAATGTCTCTGAGTAAAATCACTGTGTTCGTTATTCAGCCTCGATCACGGCGCCTTTTGCTTGGCACCACTGAAGTACCAATAAGTGAATCCATGAAAGAACTTAAGCTATGAATAGAAGCCAGAATCCCATATACACATTGAATGAAATGATTTTTATAAAATATATATATATATATATATATATATATATATATATATATATATATATATATATATATATATATATATATATATATATATATATATATATAGATATATATATATATATATATATATACATACATATGTATATTTATATATATATATATATATATATATATATATATATATATATATATATATATATATATATATATATGATATATATATATATATATATATATATATATATATATATATATATATATATATATATATATATATATATATATATATATATATGTATATATATCTATATATAGAGGGCGGATAACGAGGACAGTATAGTGATAATGGTGTGTAATGATTTTACAATATCAAGGGCAATATCTAGCGACGCATCGGTTGTGAAATCCATTCCGATTTCGGCAGCCTTGTACCATTTAGTATCGATTATGTATTCTTTCCGTCGAATAATCAAGTGAAGCCAACATTTAAAGTTTATTAGATACTAGAATAGGATTGTGTCAACAACTACAGGTTTCCATCGGGTATGTACACATGCAATCCGTAATGAATGTGCAGACTGACTACGGTGGGATACTAACAAATACCATGTTAACACACCACAAGCCGCTACGTTACAAAATCTCACCTACTACAATTGATCCTACATACCCAATGTAAAACCTTAACCTTTAGAACACACAATAATAATCGACTTATCATACACACCCACGATAATCACATCATAGCACAACTTGCTGTAGCGTTAATAATTCAGTGGGGATATTAAGCATGGGCTCACCTGGCATAGCTACACGCTTGACTCGCCAGTCGCTACAGTAGCCAGCACAGGTAAGCACTATACCTTCTAGTATTCGGAAATTTATGCGCTCAGCCGGGTGGAGCAAGCCAGGTGTGATGTCAGTTGTCTTAAGAAAAACATCTACTCAACAATTGCACATTCTGCAAAGCAGCTGTTGGCCTGTCAGTTTGTTGTGGGAATAGGGATGCAGAGCAAAACGGTTCTGACTTTAGTCCTAGTTCGATGGGGCCTGGGGATTTGTGAAATATGGTATGAAGGTAAACGACACGAACCGCTAGCAGTAAACACGCGTAGAGGGCAAGAGTGGTGGCATAAAAGCCCTGGTCCGATTGGGGGATCCTGAGTATTCGAAAAACGCACTGGGCGCCTGCAGCTATATATTGACGCCATTATCCTGGGAAAGAACTAAGAAATCTTGGCTTGGAAACATTTCCTTGCAATAACTTGAGAAAAAAGCCTGTAAAATTGGTTATATGGCCGGGAGAAATAGGCCTGCTCTTCTTCTCAAACTTAGATTAATTACATGTTACAAGTGACGCTTGGAGCCAGATATGACTAAATTCGATCAGATATTGGCGCGTGTATTTCATTTATAGCTGCATCATTATTACACTGAGTGACGGTCGCACACGTAAATAAAATAATTTTCTTGAACAATCCCAGAAAACTTTGTACAATTCGCTTATGCAAAGAGGTATACGATATATGAATACAGTCATATGACATCCTTCAGACACCATATTTACATGGTTCAATAGCTAACCGCTGTGTTTTGGTGATTATAGCTGCAATTTATGTCCAAGAAACCCTAAACGTAGCTAGAATAAACACCTATCCTATAATCCTACATGAAGCAAACAAATGTTCAAGCGTTGTTTGTGATAGTACTGTATATCACTGGTCAGCCAAGTAGTTAATCGGCCTATTGTTGTGTTCTCGCTTTGAAGATGACGAACTCTTGTCGAGGGAGGGCTCGGTATCTGATGTATGGATGGCATTCAAAGCCATCATCGGTTCGTTGGGGTATTCCGTTCGCGCTGTTGGCTGCGACGCTTGCTTTAGTGAGAATTTTCTTACGTATTCGACAATCACGCCACCGGTCAGAAAACTCTTCAGTTCTTTGCGAAATTTCTTACCCGTTAAGCAGTAGAGGAAGAAATTAATGGCATGGTTCATGTGGAGTGAGACAAAAACCATGACTCGTCCGGCAGAGGTGGTGTGGAGAGCAGTATTGACTGGGAGTATGGTTCTGGGCAATGAGAGCGCCAGCCACGTGAATGACACTACCAGCAGTAGGTAAATAACCTTCTTCTGAGTGGCCGTTACGCCGCTACTTTGGGAACTGGAACTTCCGTACCCTCCTGCATGGCGCCGGCTTTCTGGATGTGAGTTTCGTTTTGCATGTCGAATCAATGCCGCTATAATGACAATGTTGAGGCCGAAAACCAGAATGAACGGGATATACAGCCATGTTGAATTATGAAAGTGCTCGAAGCTATCTCCCATGAAGGGTATATTTCTCTTCTTCATGCACCGCCCTGTTTCAGTAAGTTGGAATGTGTAGAAAATATGCAAATTGATCCACACGGCAGCGGTGACCGTAACGCATGTAAATATTCTGGCGCGTTCAATGGAGCACCACGTGGCTAGATGAAGCGGAAGCCATACTGCTACGAACCTGTCGACCGTCATGAGAACTATAAACCAACAGGAGAGGTGTTGCACCACGTATTGAAGGAACGTGAAGATGAGGCAAGACGCAGGCGATTCGCGTAGAATGTAATATCCGAACATGCTGGCTATCCAGTTACGAAGTGGCATTAGCCAGAGGCAGATTATGTCGGTTATCGCCAGCATAAGGAGGTAGAAGTAGATTGAAATATTGCGCATGCGAGGACGCACTAATACGCATATCGAGAGTCCATTTCCAATTGTTCCTACAATGACAATTATAATTAAAATCCAGTTACGAATGCTCATCCACATCCAACAAGTTTCCAGGTCCTCTTGATAGAAATCATGCACGCCACATCCTGTACGAGTTACGTTGGAAACCGGCTCTATCGTGGATGTCCAATTGCTGTAGCTATCGTAGGAGGTCACCGTAACTTCCATTTCAGTTGTTGCCATCTGAAATCAGTGAATATAAAGTTGCAGCCAAACATATGTTCAAATAACGTAGCTAATCTCGTTGCGTATCTTCGCTGACAAGTGCTTTTTAAAGGTATCGAGCCAACGCGTTGATGAATACATAATTTGGGCAATAACGTGCACACTCAGCTAGTTTCATTGTCTTCGATCAGGTGAAACATACAAGATACAATAACATTTTGATTGAGCGTGTACCATTCGTACATTGTGCGTACCAACACAAAGCATAATCAGCCATGAGTACTCAACTTTCTCGAAAATACATACATATATACATACATATATATATATATATATATATATATATATATATATATATATATATATATATATATATATATATATATATATATATATATATATATATACATATATATATATAAACACATATATATATATAATATATATATATATATATATATAATATATATATATATATGCATTTATCAATATATATATGAATGTATATACATATATAGGTATACATATATAGGTATACATATAAATATATATGTATATATACATATTCATATATATGTGTATATATATATATTTATATATATATATCTTATGCACATATACTTATATATGTTTATATATATTAATATATATAAATTAACATATATAGATTTATATATTTACATATATATACATATATATAAATATATATATATGTTTATATATATCAATGTATGTATATAAACATATATATATACACACACACACATATATATATATATATATATATATATATATATATATATATATATATATATATATATATATATATATATATATATATATATATATATATATATATATATATATATATACATATATATATATATATATATATATATATATATATATATATATAATATATATATATATATATATATATATATATATATATATAGAAACATATATATATACATATATAAACATATATATATATATAATGTATGCGATTAATTCGTGATTCAAAAGTTACCGACAAACGAGGCTCTGCAGCGGAACTAATGGCATCATGGCACTTTTCATTATAGTCTAAACAATGGGACGTACGCTTTGATTGTCGGCTCGTGTGATGACGCACGCCATATGCGGTGCTCGACCCGCCATGGAATATTCGGCCCAATGCCCAAACCAGCCAGTGGACCGGGCATATTGTTGATTCCGGAATAACATAAACTAGTTATATACGTTTACTGATAAATCAGTTATTTTATCGAGGTTCCAAACGATTTCTCACTACGCACACCATTATCACGACTCCGACAAATACAGCATACCACTTACCTTGTTAATCGATGACTCAGTTCAAACTTTTTCCTAATTTTAGAGGTTAAATCCCTTAAGCAGATGTCATTGAAATTGTCCTTGCGGCATTCTTATGGCAATCTGATAGCTAGCCAGCTGGGCGGTTGTCGTGGGGTTGCTTGGCTGGTATGGCTTGCAGCACGGCAGGACGACCGCTCTGGCTGGTAACCGGGCAAGACTGATGAGAGAGGCAGTCGGCAGCGGCGGTAGGTTCTTACCAGTGATTGCCACCAGTTGAAGGCTCATTATAGGCGAGCAGCTGCTTCAGCCTCCCGCTCGCCTCACCATATGTTTAGCATTATCAAAACTAGTACGCTATAAATGTGTTGCTTTAGCTAAGCAGTTCCGCTTACTTTGGTTCGGAACTCACAGTGTTCTATTTCTTTTATCAGCCGCGCGAATATCTTCAAATACAATAACTCACTCGGTCTACCAATCAATCAATCAATCAATCAATCAATCAATCAATCAATCAATCATTAGAGTTATGATTGCGTAAGTCAAAAATACAATCATCAGTTTCTTCACCGTCCTTGCCATTATCGTAATCTACATCTTGCTTATATTCTCAACACCATTGTCTCTCGATTTGCCACAGGTACCACGGCACTAACTAGTACTAAGATGACACGGACCATCGACGTTCCTGCGCCACGTGCATGCCGCGCCATCTTTAGCGATAGATACCGTTTCCCTGTTTGCATTACGAACACAATCTGGAGAATATTCGATGAGGAAGCATCCGATCTAGGAAGGATATTTCTGAGCTTCAATCATCAAACATTTTGCACTATTGTATTGAATCATGATATAACCAATCAATGAATGTTCAATGTAAGCTTAAGGGTGTGAGTGACAGCATTCTCGCGACATACGCTCTCTTGTACTAAATAAAAACATTGCATTGCGTGACTCGTCAACACGTGTGTTTTACACACTGAACTCCTAAATCAAGTGCAATGAAAAATGATTGCTTTATAAGACGCTGCGGTTCATAGCTGCGGTTCAAAACCGCTTCCTCCTGCAAACAAAATATTGCCCTGAACCTAAGCCACCTCACACTAATACGATGGTATGCGCGTAATGATACACAGCCGTGTGCAGGCTTATTCACTCAGGCTGACAAGCTAGCACGCTATACATTTCCGCCCTCTGTGCAGTTCCAGTGAATTTTCAATTGATTCTCTTCCATGTCCGGTGTTTGTGTGGTTATGATAGGACAATCGCGACGGGAGGCGGACGTTGCACTTCGACTCCACTATTCAGGCCGCCGAAACATTGACACCATTCAAGAGTAATCAGCTAATGTCACAATTGAGCGAGCTATATCGACGCGCTCATACGTATCAGATACAGAACAATATATAACGAACAAAGACCCTGACCTTTATCAAAATGGATAGGTTTTGATCAGCTTTCCGCCGAAATTATCAATATCATGGCTGCACGGGAGAGACTTTGCATACAGCTTTTTTAACTGCGGTTAAGCTGTGCTGAAAAAAACATAGCATTTATTGCCTAGTGATATTATGTTATAAAGTAAGGACGTAATCACATTTCGGCCGGCAAAATCAATTGTATGGCCTCTGAGTCAACTGTTTTGCTCTCTATGAAATAGTTTATACTGCAAAAAGAAGTTATATATCTTGTCTGGCTGTTGGTGCCCCGCTTAATGGGACAGTGACGAGGCTGAAACCTAGGACGAATTTTTTTATGGTCACATAAATTAAGAAGTAGCCGCATATCATGATGACGTAAGATGTTCTTCAAACTAACCACTCCGCTAAAACGGTGCTATTTCCTCAAAATAAGATTGACTGCATGGGCGTAAGGCAAAGCGTCAGATTGACTGCGGGGACGTAAGTCAAAGCATCAGATTGACTGCATGGGCGTAGGCCAAAGCATCAGATCGACTGCGTGAGCGTAAGCCAAAGCATCACATTGACTGCGTGGGCGTAGGCCAAAGCATAAGATTGACTGCGTGGGCGTAAACCAAAGCATCAGATTGACTGCGTGGGCGTAAGCCAAAGCATCAGATTGACTGCGTGGGCGTAGGCCAAAGCATCAGATCGACTGCGTGAGCGTAAGTCAAAGCATCAGATTGACTGCGTGGGCGTAAGCCAAAGCATCAGATTGACTGCGTGGGCGTAAGCCAAAGCATCAGATTGACTGCGTGGGCGTAGGCCAAAGCATCAGATTGACTGCGTGGGCGTAAACCAAAGCATCAGATTGACTGCGTGGGCGTAAGCCAAAGCATCAGATTGACTGCGTGGGCGTAAGCCAAAGCATCAGATTAGAAGCATCCTGCCTGGTTTAGGCCTCCAGCATCAGTACGAGAGTTAATGGGATAAGATGCCTAGTTCACTGATCTCATTCAGAGAGCAATCACATCTACATAGCTCCGACACTAAATTGCAATTACCACCTGCGTAAAACTGGGACTATGAGACAAAACATCGCCAGCATCTGCGACGTTAGTTGAGGGTTATCCAACCGATGGCTTGTAATGGACAATACAGCTCGGTAATATGATCAAAAGCTTTTTTTAGAGGATCCGGCAAATTCAAGTGCATGGGGATGACGTTAAAGAAGAGAATGCTTACTACAGTCTCTGACAAGGTTTTAACCAGCGCCATGGGAGTAATATTGAACACCACTCACAAATGCAACACACAACGTCATCAAGCTAAGGATTTGCTTAATTCGACTCGGCTGCAGTTATAGATGCAACCATTCTGCAAGAGGGCGTGGGGAGGGGGGGGGGGGGCTGCATTTATGTTGTTCATGCCAAACAAACACCGCGTCCTCTGCGCATACTCACCTTATGCTACAACCTTCTGTGTACACAACGCTGTCGCCTCAACAGATGTTCAGCAGGACATATTTCATCATCGCCATGCAAGCGTTTCTGTACCGTTGCCTATTCGACAATTCACCATCAACCACATAAAAATCCTACGATATGACTCGAGTTGGAGATACAATAAGTTTAAACGAACACCAGACAGTGCCAGTAAGCTGTAGTCAGTCACAGACACCAGCAGTATCTTAGAAGATTGGTCTCACCAGAGAGGCGTGCCTTAGTGTAGCAAGCCCTTATTTTTATTCCGGATTAAGTCCCATTCTGAGCGCACCTGCTGAATGAAAGAATTGAGTGTCTGTTGCCAATGTCAATTGAAACACTAGTGTGATCGATGGTCATATGCATATAAAGTATGCAGTCATGTAGGGCCAAGATACTGGGCCAAGTATGCACCAGCATTTCTAACGCTTGTCCGCTAAAGCGTAAATAGTGACTTTATGAAGTCTGTGATAGATGGGAAACTTGATCGTTTTATCTTATGTAGCATGGTCCCCGAAAACATTCCAGTCTTTAAAAACTGTAAAAATGAGTCTTATATTGATTCCTACTTTGGCAGCATATACTGATCTCGACTAGTACACCAACCTATGCCTGGCCGCACGCTGCATCTCGGCTTCTACGTAACCCTTCAATACAACCCTGAGTTACGATCCCAAGGAAGTTGGTACGTACTGTATATAGCGCACACAATGCATAACGCTCGTCTCTTAATGTGATGGCGATATACGAACATGCATTGAGAATAGGTTGTACCAAATGAGCAGCTCATGTATTCGTTTGAGTTTTATGATTGATTAGATGGTCGGCCAATACTGCAGTGGATCGTCCCGAAATGGCAGTTGAGAAATATATTATGACATCCACATCAGCACCGATTATAGAGCGTAGTTGCTAGGAATAATTATATACCAGGCTTGTAAGTACGACCATTAGCAGTACAATTGTCCTACGTACCATTGAGTATTCATTTATGATCATGTTAAACCTATTTACTCATCACAGTGTCGTTTACTACGGGTGTTTGATGGAGCAACTTAGTCGGGCATAAAGAGCCACGCCGTTAGCTACTGGTCCAGAATTCGTCAATACTTATTGGCATACATATGCACCTCGTGTTTCATAATGGCGTAGTTTCAATGTTGCTTGTTTGGGTGCAGCTATATACGTAGTTCAACAATGTTGAAAAACAACAGTTGCGGATCCTCGTTTACAGTGAGTTGAACAGGAGAATTGGCACAACGTTTATAATCATTTAAAGATTTCATGAGTAACTAAAATTATCTAAATACGACGAATACGTCATATTTAAGATTAAGATTGAGTCGATAACCACAAACATTTGTCGGTTTGAGAGCTTCTGCAGTAAGACAGCCCAATATGTGAAACTATGTAAGTCACAAAATAATGATCCAGAGAGCCCTCGCTCACGCAGATTTGAATGAGGACTCGGTCGTGCATCATATGAATGACAGGCAGCTAACAGCAAATTTGATATATTAACCCACCATGACCTAGGAGAAATCTGTCCGCAATTACGTTCTAGTGCACATTGATATACAACAGATTTCTTGTCATGCAATAACACCAATGATCCCCCCCCCCAAAAAAAACCCGTTAATACGGCAGGGTTATGTCATTGTTTCAATGGTAGAATCACTCAACCAGATCATCTCACTACACTGTATGTTTCTTGGTAAGAGAGTTTTCACCCCCAACAAACGCATACATGCACGCATGCACTTGCGAACACATACACACACCACCTCTCCACCTCTCCAACCCCCCCCCCCTCCCCCCGGCCACACCCAAAAGTTTAAGTTAGATTAACATCCTTTCGGCCACTCGGGACATGAACACTAAACCAATTTAAGCAAATGAAATTCACCCCTTTTCACTCATACCAGATTAATTGTTGCTCAATTTACATAAACCTTTAGAATCTCTTTTAGTCACGAACGGGTCAGTTTCCAAATTATATAGTCCTTTACCAAATCCAAGCCTTTGATGTAAACATTCGAATCCTGTCTATTCCCTTAACAATTAACTTAGACTCGTTTGATCTCCAATTAAAAGCTCCGAATGACCCCAAGCCCCCGATTGACCAATCACAGCTCACCACAGCAAGCCACCCCCATCTTTCACTATAAATACGACAGCATCAGACACATAAACAATCAGACAGTATTCCACAAATCAGACAGTATTCCACAAATCAGACAGTATTCCACAAATCAGAGAGTATTCCACAGATAATTCTCAATTCGACATATTAATCCCACAACAAGAACCCGAAGTAAAACCCGAACGTGCCAGTCAGCAGAGACGAATAAAGAAAATGGAAATTCGTACTAAGTTCGGAACTTAAAGGGATTCTAAAGGTTTATGTAAATTGGGCGACAATTAATCGGATAGGAGTGAAAAGGGGTGAATTTCATTAGCCTAAAATGGTTTTAGTTTTCACGTTCCGAGTGGCCGAAAGGTTGTAAATCTAACTTAAACTTTTGGGGTGTGGCCGGGGGGGGGGGGGGGGGGGTGTGGTGGAGAGGTGGTGTGTGTGTACGCAAGTGCATGCGTGCATGTAAGCGTTTGTTGGATGGGGGGGGGGGTGAAAGAGTCATACGAACCGTTGTAAACTGGGTATAGATCGTCGATCCGGTCGACATATTGGTAGTCAGGAGGTGGCGAGATATTGAGGCGTTGACCTTTACAGCACGAACAATATTTCGGTTGTTGGGAGATAAAACAGCCGTCTGCAGTTATCCGGTGGAAAGGTTATGAGGGCCGTGTCTGGTCAATAGATTATTTGACTGAGTATTACTTTGATGTTTTGAATCCAAAAGGAATGTTATATATACAGCTTGCATGTGAAAACAGTTTCATGTCGACAGTTACTGAAGTATTCGATTCCTAAAGCCAATGGATGTTTTCGCTTAGGGATAATGTAACTGTTATGATGGGCTGGTGTGTGTTGTACATAATTTAACAAAAATGTGTGACCACCTTTTGACCAGATAGCCAGCTTGGATGATATATGTGGTACTGAGCGGATTAACCCCATATTGTTTTGCATAACGCTCCAGACAATGGCCAGCAGTGGGCTGGTACAATATACCTTTTGCTAGCAGGTGCGTCTTGCTCTGCTGCGACACTCTTCATTACCTGGTCACCACTCACTATAACCGATGAACATCATAACTGAAAACGAAAGTTGCATCCTTGTGTTGTTTATTCCTTTCATAAAAATTGATTAATTGCCAACATATTTTCTGGACTATGATTAACGCTCATACTTCAGGGCATGTTACAAAATGGCTGTATAGTAATGCACAGGGTTTTGTATGATATGATACTGTCATAAGAAGCTGGCACACAATTATATCATTTGCACGAAACGGTGTTTTGTAGTGATGAGATGTAACTCCCTATTCTACGTAGCAACACGGATTAGGTTACTGGTTCTGTGAATTGGTTGGTATGAGAACACCATAATTCCACTTTAGTGTATAACCGACTGTTTGCCAGATAGCCAGCGTCGGCAGTACGGAGAGGACATTAGTTAGCATAACACTCCAGATAGCAAGCGTTTGTAGTACGGAGAGGACATTAGTTAGCATAACACTCCAGATAGGCAGCGTCGGTAGTACGGAGAGGACATTAGTTAGCATAACACTCCAGATAGGCAGCATCGGTAGTACGGAAAGGACATTAGTTAGCATAACACTCCAGATAGCCAGCGTTTGTAGTACGGAGAGGACATTAGTTAGCCTAACACTCCAGATAGCAAGCGTCGGTAGTACGGAGAGGACATTAGCAAGCATAACACTCCAGATAGCAAGCGTTTGTAGTACGGAGAGGACATTAGTTAGCATAACACTCCAGATAGCAAGCGTCGGTAGTACGGAGAGGACATTAGTTAGCATAACACTCCAGATAGGCAGCATCGGTAGTACGGAGAGGACATTAGTTAGCATAACACTCCAGATAGGCAGCGTCGGTAGTACGGAGAGGACATAGTTAGCATAACACTCCAGATAGCAAGCGTCGGTAGTACGGAGAGGACATTAGTTAGCATAACACTCCAGATAGCAAGCGTCGGTAGTACGGAGAGGACATTAGTTAGCATAACACTCCAGATAGCAAGCGTCGGTAGTACGGAGAGGACATTAGTTAGCATAACACTCCAGATAGCAAGCGTTTGTAGTACGGAGAGGACATTAGCAAGCATAACACTCCAGATAGCAGCGTCGGTAGTACGGAGAGGACATTAGTTAGCATAACACTCCAGATAGCAAGCGTCGGTAGTACGGAGAGGACATTAGTTAGCATAACACTCCAGATAGCAAGCGTTTGTATCACGGAGATTGTGCTCTCCTCACGTATGGGGATGCTCCACCACCTGGATATTGTGCTCTCCTGACATATGGGGATGTGCCACCACCTGGATATTGTGCTCTCCTTGTATATGGGGATGTGCCACCACCTGGATATTGTGCTCTCCTCACATATGGGGATGTGCCACCACCTGGATATTGTGCTCTCCTTGTATATGGGGATGTGCCACCACCTGGAGATTGTGCTCTCTCCACATATGGGGATGTGCCACCACCTGGAGATTGTGCTCTCCTCGTATATGGGGATGTGCCACCACCTGGAGATTGTGCTCTCCTCGTATATGGGGATGTGCCACCACCTGGATATTGTGCTCTCCTCGTTTACAGGGATGTGCCATCACCTGGAGATTGTACGCTTATTCAATCTAGGCGGTTGTCAAGTTGAGGGAAATGAAGTTGGTAACCTCCAGAAAATAACGGATCGGTAGTACGGAGAGGACATTAGTCTGCATAACACTCCTAGTAGTATCGAGGGACATTAGTGCATAACAATGTCCAACAGTTAAGTGAGATTGGTATCAGTACGGAGCGAATATTAGTTAGCATAACGTTCCAGATGGCTCCAGGCGGGATTCATCCCTTGAACAATTGGATATCTAAAAAGAAGTTGGTGGTATAGACGGCTAATCAAAGGCAACGGCCTAATAGTCATGTTGGATAAAGAGCCTCTGGTTTGATGGTTAATATTCGTGACGTGATGTAGCGTTGGGTACGGAGTGGTCAGCTTCATCAGAAGGTACTCTCTCAGAGTGCGTTTGTCACTAAAAATGACTTAATAAATTAGTCAATAAATCACCACTGTATTCGGCACTCTCGTCTTCCGGTAGTGTTACGGTTTGTAGATAATCAACATTAACTTGATTGAATTCCATTTAGTTTGCCAATAAGCCTCAAATATAGTTATTCACTTTGCAGTTATATTAACTTGTCAATTAACAACGCCGAATGTGACTATCTCGGCCGACAGAAATCAAGCCGAACGGATGTGATGGCAAGATATGATAAGATTTATGACTGACTGTATGGCATCATCGAGCTTCCATGGAAATAGTTACTATTTAATAAGAATGCTTGCTAGGTCTAAAGCTTGGAGAAAGCTGTTTTTGGACGTAAATAGCTGCGTATGCACACAGGGGTACGAGAGTTTGCAAGGTTTGTCGTCGGCAGGGTCAAAATATGCTTTATGTGCCACCAACTGGATATTGTGCTCTCCTAGCAGAAATGGGGTGTGCCACGGGCTCTGGATCATTGTGCTCTCCTTGTATATGGGGATGTGCCACCACCTGGAGATTGTGCTCTCGGGAAATATGGGGATGGCCATAACCAACCTGGAGATTGTGCTCTCCTAGTATATGGGGATGTGCACCCACCAAACGTGCGTCCTGGAGTAATGGGGATGTACCAATTGGATAAGACAGCTCTCCTCGTTTAGAGGGATGGCCGTCTGGAGATTGTACGCTTATTCAAAACAGGCGGTTGTCAAGTTATGGCTTCTTTGAAGTTGCCTTAGAAATAACAAGACGGTTCTCCATTAAGCATAACAAACACCTATAGTACCTACAATAGCATGTTATCAACCTTAATTGCTCTTCCCGGTCACGGCAGTACCTCCAACTAAAAAGAAGTTAGTGGTATAGACGGCTGCAAAGGGACGGCCGCCTAATAGTCATGTTGGATAAACAGCCTCTGGAAATTTTCGATATAAAGTGTAAAGTGATCATTAGGGAGGATTCTGGGTACTTATTAGTGACGTGCGCCAGAGAGGTACAGTGTTCCGCAAATGCCTCTATTATGCAAATCGAAGCTCAGGGTCTCGTTTATACATAATGTGAAACCATTGCCAGGTATCATAATGACATCAAATCACGGAAATACTTCTTAAGTTTTATTCTTGAGTGCAGCACAGCAAACAATACTTCCCTGGAGTCAATGAGCTTGATCATGATCGACATGAAAACATGTACGCATGCGTACTTGCACCCTCTATAACGGGCGTGTTACAAGGATAACTCCTGACCATTAGTTGTAAGCCATCTGCATAATTTACACACACATCCGCATGCTGTGACAAGTGATTTATCAACAATGCTTGATTTCATTTGACGTCGTTACCATACCATGGAAAAAGTACATCAGCCACATGTGATAATCAGCGTGTGGCAATGAATAAAACATTAACAAAGCCATATATACCCATCTCGACTAACGTGTTCCGCAAATGCATCATTATGCAAATCGAAGCTCAGGGTCTCGTTTATACATAATGTGAAACCATTGCCAGGTATCATAATGACATCAAATCACGGAAATACTTCTTAAGTTTTATTCTTGAAGCACAGCAAACAAGTTTCCCTGGAATGAGCTTGATATGATCGACATGAAAATCTGCCATGCTTTATGCACACTAACATCTGGAAATCAACCTGAACATGATCATATCGACATGCATGAAACATGTATGCATTGTACTTTTGTCATCACCAAGACCATTAGTTGTAAGCCATCTGCATAATTTACACACGATCCGCATGCTGTGACAAGTGATTTATTACATTTCATTAACATACCATGGAAAAAGTACATTGTGATATCAGCGTGTGGCAATTTAAAGCTCGAATAAATGGAAATACATTGTTGTTGAACATCGACTGTTTTGGACATCAGCTAGCTGCCACGTACGCGCACGTTTAAAGCTTGTGAAATACGGTCCAGCAAGTAGCATACGTACGCGCAGTGACTTGTTTACGGTCCAGCAAGTCGCATAAACCTCCTCATGTTGCAGCTCATGTACGCCCTTTGCTAGGAATCCACGTGGATAGAAATGAGAAGCGATCAGGTAGTGGGCGGCAGATGAGAGTTTCAACCTTGAAATGCTGATGTAAGCTCGCGAATATATGTTCCGGGCTTGCACAGAAGCTGATACTAATTATATAAACGACGTATACACGGCTGACTGCTTTACCATCCGAGGTCCGCCCAGAACCGCGAACACCGGCGTAAAAGACCAGACAAGAATAAACTATGCATTGCTTTACATATGGGTAACTGGCTGTCGATATCAGTGTATATGCATGATATGGATTTTGTTTATCGGCACACCTCTGTTCTTGCCAATTTTCTCATCGCTACAGCCGAATAACCCCATATGTGTATTAAGAACGTTCGAACATTAGTTGTGGGCACCTTTTTTGGAGCACACCCAGACACTCTTTGCGCTTCTTCTTAACCATAATTGCACACCCGTATTTTGTGTTGTTATGATGTAACATGTCAAATGACCGTATGTCTATCATTCTGGGTATCGGGAGGAGTTCAAGAGAGTTGCTTAATAGAGTGCGTAGCAATTACTTGGGAATTACCTTACGCAACCAGTTCTATTTAAGGTGCTTATTTTTCTATTCAGTCCAAAACAATCGGCATGCAAATTATTTATAATTTTGACGGATCTTATGTGTATACTTATCGTACAACACAGGTAAAGCGACCCGCTTACCTAGCAACAGAGGTCACCACATTGTCACGCATGACCTCAATCAGTAGCAAACACACGCATGAACTATAACGATTTTAATGAATGAAACCTTCATAATATCAAATATAATAGCGCTTGGTTTTAAGACTCGTTTTTAAAGCAGGAAAGCTAATGATTTAGAAGAAGTCAAGGATTCGAATTATTGCTGCTTATGCTGCATAATAACTCTTACATTTAATGGTTCAATAAATCATCAACACTATATTAGCGCCTCATCCATGCCAGTGATAGGACACAATTCCTGGCCTGCATTCGCCCATGAATACGTTTGCTGCTTGACTGATGTAAATATTTTCAAATATAATGCGTTTTGTCGCTGACAAGAGCAAATGATGCCAGCTACATTTAACTGTTATCAACCAGGGGTTTCCTTTGCTTAATGTTTTTCGACTCATTGTGTTAATAGTCCTCATTCATTATCAGATATTGTTGATAAAACCGCTTGCCATTGTAACATGCAATGTGATTGAAAAGGGGAAAATGTATCGTGCCTTAGTGGTCAATATTACGGGGAGGCTGCAAATAAATCTAAAATATGACTTATGCATGATCCTCGTCTGAGGTTAAGGACGGTCGTTTTCACTTGATGTACATTATAAACATAGTGCATATATGTTAATTGGATAAATATGCTCTTACTGTACTCGAACTTTCGTTGCATGAATTTCAATAGTCAACATAATCAAATAAGAAAATCGTTCTTAAAGAAAGTCAAGTTCCATTCTATATAATTGGACTCGGTTATGAAAAACAGGTTGAGTGAAAGCTGTGGTACTGAAATGTATATATGGAAGTATGGACGTGAATTAAGCAAAATGTGGGAGGAAAATTTATCTTCCCCTTACCGCCTAATTGGAGCGGGTTTGAACCTTTTTGCCAACTGTGAAGCTATTGAATAAATAAAATGATCTATAACCTTAAGCAAACATCAGATTGTCCTAAAACGGAGACTTTGTCAGACTATAAATCCGTGTCGTTATCGCTTGCCTAGCGTTAACATACTAATTAGCATCACCAATATACGAGATTTCTTCACAAAGCGTATTGTTCATAGTGTTAATGTCGTACGCATTCCAACAATTGATGGTAGATTGATTATATTTAGAGTACTTATGGCTACCATTTATATATCTAAAAATAACACAGTGGCTGTATCCGGATGTGACGAAGGTGATGCGCCAAGGTTTTGTACCAATATAAAGCTGGTGATAGCGATATGGATGGCAGTAAATGAGTTAAGTCACTCGGCGGGAGGTATCCACAACATACCATGCAATATGTTGTTAGTATGACGTTTGATGACGACAGTAATTAGACGCAATTGATTAACAAAACGGTCAAGCAATTCCAATGCTCGAGAGTCATTTGCATTTAATATTCACAGTTTGTAAGATTTAAATAGATGTCAGATACGTGAGGCTTCATGTGGTAGGAAATGAGTCTCTTATCTGTACGACGGATTTACGTCTGCCAAATACTGTACAGTACACTAACAGTGACTGGGGCACCTCAAAGCTTGCGTGATTGACAAGTCTCATGTTTATAAAGGTAACTTTGCAGGATTCCCTGTGCATCATGATACCCAGCTACCTTTAAAATGCATCTGAATATACACCAGACTCATTGGCGCCCCTATGGCAATAGAAAATATTGATAAAGACTGAAGCAAGGATAACACTTGAACGTCTGGGCAGATATTATTTGCGTGTAAAACAGTGCCCTTACATAGCCTCCTCCTTATTTCTGTCTATCCTTTGTTGAAGTAAAGGGGGTTGAATTGGATGAAGCTGAAGCTGTTCGAGAATATAATATTCCTGCCTACAGCTGCTTCAATGATACTGCACAACACAGAGCAATAGTCACACTGGGTCAATGTCAAATAAGCAAGCCAGACATAAGGAATCACCCCCTGGCATCATCTGAATCATGAAGGCCCAAATAACCCAGACATAAAGAATCACCCCTGCCGTCATCTAAATCATGAAGTCCCAAATAGGCCAGGCATCATGAATCACCCCCTGGCGTCGCCTAAATCATGAGGCCCTAGATAAGCCAGACATAAGGAATCACCCCCTGGTGTCATCTGAATCATGAAGCCCTAAGTAAGTCAGACATAAGGAATCACCCCCTGGTGTCATCAAAGTCATGAAGCCATAGATAAGCCAGACTTAAGGAATAAATCATGAAGCCCTAGATATGCCAGACATAGAAATCATCCCCTGGCGTCATCTGAATCATGACGCCATAAATAAGCCAGACATAAGGAATCACCTCCTGACGTCATCGGAATCATGAGGCCCCAACGATATGATAAGATTTATGGCCGACGAAAACAGCTACACACCCAGGGATAAGAGTACACTATCATGAATTACTTGATTAGCGTATGCCGAGCGATTACGTCTTCACAGAGCAGCTGCTGTACGCCCAAGCTAACATAAGTCACCTATATATATACATATATATGCATATATATATACATATGTATACATATATATATATAAATATATATATATAATATATATATATATATATATAAATATATACATTTGTGGGTGTGTGTGCGTGTCAGTTTGCATATTGTGCCTATATTGTGCTGCATGTATCGTACCATGAGTGTGAGAAGTGAGAAAGTAGCTCGAAAGTGTGCATAGCAATTGCCTGTTCTTAGTCTGCGTCCCAGGGGTTCCAGGGGTTCCGCTACGCTTCTCGCCCTAGAGTCTACGATGAGATAAGGTCTTAAACTGGCGCGTCCGAATATTCATTAGACACGTTCGTTAAATCTTCGTGACCAATCAACGCAAAGGTTGTGACCCGGATTGACCTTAATTGCGCGTGTCTGGCTTGTGATACGCACCCTCGGTTCTATGTGACGTCATGGACATTGTAGTGGTCTGCGTCCAATGAGAACACATTGAATGTCTTCTGGAATTATGGGGCGTTCAAAAGTTCAAATTGGCACCACAACAAGCGCTTTAATCGTTTAGCTGCACGATAGAATGTTTACGTAATAGTCAATTAAAAAGAACCAGTTGTGTGCCTGCTTCTCTCGCCGACTGTGTGATTAACGGTGCCACTCAGCGTGAAACAACAAATCGGAGTGCTGTAGAATGTGTGCCCGGCTCATAAAAATCACTCTTCTTCGGAACTTGTAGAACTAACCAATGAGAGACAACGATTCAAAAGTACCCGAGAGTGACCGAGAGACTCGGCTTGTGATTGGAGCATCCCAAATCTGGGATGCTTGTCCAGTTCAAGACGCTATCGTCCCCAGACCTGAAGGCGAGACTATTGAATATCAGTAACATGTAAACAGCGCCCGCAGCCATCAGGCTAGGGGACCTTGACTGACCTGTTCTTATCAGGTTCTTTATTTTTTCTATTAAGGCCAACATGTAATGCATTCGGAATGCTAATTGTTTATAATTAAGTTTTGATGGATTGTAAGTGCATTCATATCACACAAGTAGGCACAGTGACCCGGTTACGTAGCAGCAGAGGATACACGTGATCCTAACCTGAGGCAAACAAGCAAACCCACGCATTTGCTGTAGCTAGAAATAGTCAATTTTAAATGATAAAACCTTAGGTTTTTTTAGGCAGGAAAAGCAACGATTGGAAAAGTGCACCGGGTTCGACCCATTGCTGTTCACTGATGCATACGAACTGTCACAGTGGACGGTTCAACAAATCTGTAATGCCATTTAATTGTTCTGTACTCGGAAGTTATCCTGTGCTTGCTGTTTGCTGACACATCTTGTTAATTTTCTTCATTCGTTATCAGACATTTTTGGCATTCCACTCGCCACAGTTTGAGTAGTAATTACATTGTATTATGCAATGTGCTTTAGGGGGGGGGGGGTTATATCATCCCTTACTTTTTATTAATAATGAGAGGATATTAATAAAGCAGCATTTAACTCAATCAGTTATCCGTTGTAATCCGTTGTTTTCCTGCTCAGACATGATTTGTTGTCGATCCCGTCTGCGGTTTTGTCGGTCCTTCCTACGATATGTACGACTAAGCTAACATGGTGCATTTAGGCTGATTGGGTATTCATGCTCTTGTTGCGAACGAATGTGTTGTGACGAAATCCCAAAAGTTAACCAAATTGAAATCATCCTGAAAGTCAAGTTCACTTGTATATAATGGGACTCGTGTGTGGATTTAACTTAGTTGCAATGAGACGTATGTATCGAAGTAAAGACATCCATTAAGTCCGACGCTACGTGTGCCAGTGACATAACGCTTTACTTGAGCTCATTTCCGGAACGGGCGGCATCAAATTATCTCTAACTTATGAACAAGTAAGGCCAATCGGTGGCGTAAAGGAGCCTTCCCGTAGATTCCTATGAAATGTGCGAGTCGGTGATGTAAATCTGTCCAGTGTAAAGGGTTTTATCTGCGACCTTTATATAGTTGGGATGGCTTATTCTTAGTAGTTTATGTTTTGCTAGATATATAATATCAATCAACGTTAATACCAACTTTAGTTGCTGCTACTGCTCAACTGGCTTGCTGGCTGGTAATGAAACCGCTCATTACGTCTCCCACATGTTGTCGGAATGGCACGATGAAATATTTATAACTGAATGCATTCATGATCACACAACTCCCTGTCTCAAGGCAATTTCATTTAGTCTATCTTTGTCCATTAAAAGTGGTCATACCCCCATGTAACGGGATAGACGTCCTTGTCATCGTCGGGAGTAGCACAAGTCAGGGGGGCAACTCACCACTAGCGGGAACAAGTGGCAAGCATCTTGCACCTCCCTCTTAACGGCTGATGCGATATATTTTGAACACATTGTAGCTACAGAATATATATAACTTAATCTGTAACCCCAAGCACAACACCACAATGTCTATTAACCGATACTTCTTCCCTCTCCGTCAGATAGATCACGACTATCAATCCGTTTCGTTATCGTATGCCTACCGTTTATATACGACATAGCATCACCGATCTACAAGATTTCTTCCTAATGCGTGTGGTTTGTAGTCGTAATGTAAAACGTATGGCAACAATTGATGGTATATCAAATATACTTCGATACTACTGACTACCATTAATATATTACATACACTATCAGATTTGAAGTAATGTTTATCAGATAGGTGACATGTAGTGATTTGCTAAATTTACCACAGACGTTGCATACGCATGCGCCGCATGGTGGTACCAACCTTTGTAGAATAATGATCCTTACTCGTAATGCTGAACCATTTGAGGGTCGAATGCGCATGAGACAAGCGGCGTTGATCAAAGGACGTTGAACCACTCTTCGAAGTTAATGAAGCAAAAGTAACTAACATTAGTGTGCATATACAGCATTGAATGTGACGATAATAGACGGAAACAAATGTATGCATGAAGCGAACACGTTGATATTTCAATCGATTGATTCACAGCAAAGCTGATCAATGGCCAGATAAAGACCTCCTGTTCTTATAATTCAGCGAACCACACATAAAAAAGTAGCAGGCACGGTGCAACAAGGCTTTTATCGAATTCGGTGTTACACCGCGGAAGGTTCGACCTTGAGATTAATCCATAAATGTCTTTTATTTCAGCCAACAGTAGTGTTGATCAATAATCATGCTGATGTTTCAGCGCCTTGCGAGCCTCTCTGTCATTTGAGTCGTGCATTTCTATATCGCTAAGCAACATCGACAACAATACACGGAAGGCTCTGTCGGACCTGGCCTACCTATTATTAGCACAAGCATTGACAGATGGTTTATTATTTCAATGATTGAGGACGTGCTTGGTTCCCGAAAGCAACAGGCAGGCAGCACGGTACGCTTCAAACTTCAATCCTGAACAGATAAATGAATTATATATTGATGTCATCGGGTCAAGGTCATCCACACCTTTCGTTCTGAGATGCGATTAATAGCTTAATCGTCATCTTGTAACGGTTTGGTCACTTCCGCCTAATTATATTCTACATCAGTTGAAATGACATAGAAGCCATCCTGTCACAAGATGGGGTTTCCTAGATGGATGCATTAAAATGGAGCTGGAATACATTCCAAAGTATTGGGCATGTTGATAAGACGTGGCTAATTCAGGATAGAAACCCAATAGTTTTAAAGCAGCTCTTTAGCATCGATACAATAACAGTAATTGTCAGATTAGGAGTTTTGTAATGTGGCAGAATTATCGCTTTATAAAGGCAACAACCCGAGGTCAAAAAGCCAATAAATATAAATCTCAAATAAGCTCTGGTCATTGCCGAGTGAACTGATCCTATTCAAAGAAGGGCCGCCTTGGGCCGTATAGTTTTCAGGGCAAAAGCCATGACTTTCAACAAGGGTGATTTTCATCTCTTGCACCTGACAAAGTGACAGCACACTCCAGCTTTCATGAATTTGCAGGGTGTGCAATGTTAATGTAAGCTCTATTGTGTAAGATGTGATATTTAGATGGTTAAATGCTGACTATTTAACCTCCCAATGTTTTGCCGATGGTTTCGTGTTGCGTATTAATGACACATCTCACACTTCTGCCCTTTAACTTGTAATCATTCCAGAGGCTAATAAACATCAGTTATGACCCTACACCCCACCCACCCACATTCATTCGCAATGTAGGGGTCAAATGTCATTATTCATTAGAATGATTAGTTACAATGATTGTGCGTGCCTGTGTCGTTAGCCAATGACATGGGGGTTAAGCGTATCGACATCGAGTAATCAGCCACTGTAAACGGCTGTCTATGATATAATGTCAATGCACTGTTCTGGGTTATTTCCGGGTTTTTCGGCTGTAATGCAATAAATGGAAATGGCTTATAACTTCCGCTAAAAGCAAAACCAATGAATAAGTATGTGTCGCACTGATGAAGATCTAATCATCCTAATCCTTGCTGTGAGTATTAAAGCGGCGTGGATGCAAAGTGTTAATGTGGTAAGATGTCTCGTGTACGGATCAACACAGTCTATACACTACATAGCGATTATCGCCCGCGTGAGGTAAGGACTATGAGTTATAACACGACATGCATCTGTTAATTAGGGGAGGCTTATCAAGCTGATCACTTGTAGTGAGCAATACAGACCAATAATGTGGTCGAATGCTTTCATGAATGATACAGGATAATAAGTTATACAAGGGAATGTTTATAGTTGTTGTACTCTAGAGACAAGAGCTTGGAACCAGAGCCTTAGTATCTTTGTTCGGACAATACACGCCCCTAAAACAGATGATCAACTATCCCGGTCTTTACATTAAAACTGGTTGCAAAAACTTATATTTGTTCATACTTCAGTAGTATACACTGATCGCGTCTTACACACCAACCTATACGCCTGGCCGTATGTTGTACCTCAGTGTAATCCTTCTATATAACCCTTATTTGCGACCCTAATGTAATGTACAACGCTCTGTCCATTTCATCGGTTCTGCTGCAGCTTATTGTACACGTACATTATATACGAAATATTGTTGCAACTTCGCTGTTAAATATAAAACACCGTCCAATTGTACAAAATCAGGACCACATAGCCAAAGTCAGTCAAGAAATAATATGCATACATTGTAATTAATTGGTTTAGTAATCGCTATTTAGCGACAAGTTTGTCAATATAGTGACTGCTGGTTCTGTCATGTGTCAGGAAGAAGCATCGTTGATAATCGAGTGTGATTGAGTCAATAGACTATACCGTAATAGTATAATTCAATGAATTAATTGACGCGTTAATCCGAATGTGTATGTATTTCTCGCAGGGAGTATTGTACATAATAACGGACCAGGGCAGTTTTTATGTCAATTCTGTTTACGGGCGTTTCATGATCGTATATATTAACCTCATTGAATGCAACAATAATGTCGATTTATATGCAAAGATAAGA
This sequence comes from Urechis unicinctus, assembly GCA_034190875.2. Classification (NCBI taxonomy): domain Eukaryota; kingdom Metazoa; phylum Annelida; class Polychaeta; order Xenopneusta; family Urechidae; genus Urechis; species Urechis unicinctus. The sequence goes on from CM067357.1 coordinate 43,645,719, forward strand.
ATTCCCAATGTAAGTCTTGGTTACCTATTTGTGTCAGGTAAAGGCCATAACCTGCTTCCGATAACCATCTTTTTCACAAAATACTGCTGTTAACTACCAGCCATAATATGCCAGATATCATTTGTCTAAGCGTTTATTGCAAACATATAGGTAAGCATGTGCTTTCCGTGTTTCTTATGACGTAGTTTCCAAGCTGATAGGCTTAGTGCGACTAAATTTGTACGACGACATTGTTGAGAAACATTAGCATCTGCGGATCTTCTTTTATGGTGGGTTGAATAATAGAATTGGCACAACCTATATTATTGTTAAAACATATCACGAGTCACTTATATTATCCTAATACATCGAATGTGTCATGTTGAAGAGTTTGCTGTTGCTTTGGCTGTATTTTCTTAGCTGAGGCATTTGACGGCCAAATGAGTCGATTACCATAAACACCCGACTATTTGAGAACGTCTGCTGTAAGACAGACGAAGCTTGATGTATTGCACAAAAAAGATCTAGATGACCCTCACTCGTGCATATTTAAGCGAGGACTCCGAAGTACATTGAATGACAAGCAGCTAACAGCAACCATGACCTGGTCCACAGTTGCGTCCCAGCTCAGTGAACATAGATATACGCAGCACGGAATTCGTGACATTAAATGTAACCTTTGCTCACTAAAAACTTTACAGCAATAGGGTTATGTCGTTTTGTTAATGGGGGAATCACTCAACCAGATCATCTCACTATATAGTATGTTTCTTGGTAGGACGTGAAACTGGTGGATTAAGATCGTCGTCAAGTCGACATAGAGGCAGTCAGAAGATAACAATATACTGAGGCGTTGATGTTTACAGCTTGAACAAAATGTCGGCTGTTGAGAGATAAAACAAACGATTTTCTATCAACAAGTGATCTGTGGTGATCCGGTGAAAAGGTCATAAGGGCCTTGTCTTGGCAGTAGATTACATGACTGAGTAGTACTTTGATGTTTTGAGTGCAACCTGGTTCTTATATATAGCCTAGGATGATTGATTGCACGAACCTTAGCCGAGTGTTCCGTTATGACTAATAAGTGGCTCTGAAGTAGGAGACATCCAGTTTGCTTGCAATTCGTTTTAGATCCGCTCGGCAATCAACTGATAACAAACAACGAACACTTAAAAAAAAGTGGCGCTGGAGTAGGATAGCATCTAGCATGCTCCCATTTCGGTTTTTATTCTTTCTGAACAAAGTTGATAAAATTTATGTGCTTTGATAATTACTGAAACAGCAGATGCTGACGTTTTGTAGGCATGACATGTGATTACAGCCAGCACAATATACTGTGTTGTAATGTGAGGGATGACGAGTGGGAGAGAAGACCATCATAGTGTATAATCATACCCTCTCCTACATATAATAGGATGAGGGCAACCCACTAATCCATCGAGCCAATCTGTCATAATATTTGTTGATAATGCGGGACAATTTCGTTGCATCTTATATTACGTAGTTCTTCAATGTTGAAGTATGGAGGAGAAAAGTGTCAGTGTTTCGACTTCCGTTGACTAATTTGGTAAATTCGTTATTAAATAAATTCAACGGTTGTTTTCAAATGTGTTGCTAACGTTTGCTTTCTTACTCACAAAGGCAAGCTTCAACACCCAGTTGTTCAATTTGGTCAATATAGCTTGAACTAAATGACGGTTGGTGGGACTAATTCATCGATCACTCATTTGAGCTCGGTTTGACCTAATGAAGACTTGTACGACCTAATTATTCTATAAATTCATTCAAAAGGACCACCCTATATATTGTTACCTCCAATCAGGGGATGAAGCAGTGAATCCGCAGTCAGGCACTCACTAATCCATAGCCACATTACCTAATGATCACTCCAGTCAGCAACATAGGGGCTACACTTCAAGCCAAATAGATATATTGTTGTCTCCTGTGGGGCCTCGAGACAGCGTTGAGGATCAGCATTGTTTTCATGCCCAATCAAACCTATTCTGTGAAGTGCGGAACTGATCTAAGTGAATATTGAATATATCATACGTACCTAAGCTGATATGACGGCAGCCTGTGTAATTGCCAGAATAATCCATCCGACCTCAACACCACACTTATTTAACTCTCCAAGTGAGACAGATGCACCCTTTTACAGCATCTTTATCAAAGACCGAAACATGTAGACTTGCGCTGTGTTGAGTTTGTGTCAGCTGTACCTGTATGTAAGGGGCACATTTGAACCTTTCAAAGTGAAGAACGCTGAGCTGTCCTTGTATTGTTTGCATTGAAAGGGGTTGTTATGCCAAGAAGTGCGACCTGGTTTCTGTAAGCAGTGTCAGTTTCATGTTTAAGTTAAGGTTCGCGAAACGTAATAGAACATATGAAAGGTCAGTCATATATAAGCATTGGCGACAAGATATTGAACGGTAGGCACCTGCAATAAGATTAATCGTTTCATTGCTGGTCGATGGAAAATAGGGATACATTAGTGTTCCAAACTTGAGAACAAGCCTCCATATTCTCGAGCAGTCCTTGCTTGTGGTTAATATGGCAATGCCTATGCGCTTATATGAACCCATGCAGAACGTTACTGCTTGATTATGCGCTAGTCGATCAGTGCTATGAGGCATGCATCGCTTCAGGGAGTCTTCTAGAAGTAGAAAACCTGCAGTGGATTTAATTTTGAGCGATCGGGTCATGACTGACAGCAGTTGAGAGTGTATGAGGCGTCTGATATCGTAGCACTCGGTACCATCAGATATGTTGGTCAGCTGATAGATTGCAAATTGGAGGGAATATTAACGCTAATGAGGATCAACTGTTTGGTGGACGGAACGGGGATGATGATGGTGTGGACGTTCACGGCAATAGTGTTTATGGTGCTGATGAAGTTTTTGGTGCTTATGCTGTAACTGTTGCATCTGTTGGAGCCGCTTATGATGCTGATGATCATAACGACGATTATGGTGATGCTGTTACTGCTGCTGCTTCTGCTATTGTTGCTTATGATGATGATGATGATGACGGCGACGACAATGATGATAATGTTGATAATGACGGATACAATGATGATGGTGACGATGATGATGATGATGATGATGATGATGATGATGATGATGATGATGATGATGATGATGATGATGATGATGATGATGATGATGATGATGATGATGATGATTATAATGATGATCATGTGAGGTGCTAAATCACCGGATATCGTGAGGATCGAGTCATTCAAACGGCCGAGCAAAGAATGTTAATGAAGCAATGGCTTTACAGACCGAGAACTGAAGTTGGATAACGATATGATAAAAGAATCAAGTTATATAACACGACGTGCATTGCCGATCGTAATAGAACACCAACCCAAAGCACAACAGCAACTTTACATATAGCACGTACCCAGCAAGCTCTAGATCATGAAATAATCTGACATGCTTTCTCGTACAGAATCACCTCCCGGCGTCATCTGAATCATTGAGCCCCAAATAAGCCCGACATATCAACCAATATCAGAAAAGTACGAGTAAGAAAATGCCACCTTGTCCCGAGGTTGACTTGTCAATTAGCACCATATAGGCCATCGCGGCTGAATTCAAACCGAACTGCTTCTATGGCAAGCACATTATCACTTTACAAGTTATGATACTCTGTGTGAATCGTTTAACCTTGAACTCAATATTAAGATTGGAGAAAGTGGACCGGCTGTTTTGTGGGACAGAAATATCTACATTCACATAGGGGTTCCGGGAACGCTGGAGTCAATTACGTTGTTGTAGTCCTACGAGTCGTTAAAACGTCATCATTGAGCACCTGCTGTACAACCTACCTAAGGAAAAACACCTAATTATCAGTATGATTAGAAATTAGAAATATTAAGCCCATGGTCAGCAGAGGAGAGTTTAGACCCTGAAATACAGACGTTAACACACGTATGTAGGTTCAGGCCTTGCACAGGTACGTGCGATAATCATTGTGTACGACGTCTACACGACCGACTGCCTTACCGTCCGATGACCCGTCAAGAACCACAAACGCCTCTGCAATTAACCAGACAGACAATGTTAAGTCATTCATTGCTTTGCATATAGGAAGGGTAAACTGACTGTCAATATTGTTTAATCGAAGGACCCGGTTTTATTATTATTAAACATATACGGTAGCTGCCTACAGCACATCACATGATCTATTTGTATGAACGATACAAAACTATTTGTTCACGACCGTGTTTAGCAACATCTTCTACACGATCGAAGAGTCATCTTAACATGATGCAGTCTAGTATAACAATGATTGTAAATTCATGTTGCAAGATGTATGTGACCCGTTCTGTGTGTTATTTGCGTTCTGTTCTTGCAAATTTCACATCGCTGTTGCCAAATGGCCCCATGTATGCAGCAAAATATTATAACATTGGTTGTCAACACCCTTTTTGGAGCTAATTAAGGCACGCTTTGCAATTTGTCGTCACCATTGGTGAAACTTATTTATTGGCATGTAAATATTGATTTTACTGCCATTGTGATGTAGCATGTAAAATGGCCTTGAGACTAATTCTTTATACAGAAACTAGAAGAATTTGATAACGCTGCTCGAGAAAGTTTTTACCATAATTTAACCTGTTCCTATTTAGTTACTAACTTGTTTATTCATTCAAGCATGTTAGATAGTCGGCGTGCAAATTGTTTATTATTTAGTTTTGATGGATCTCATGCGTATACATTTTAGGCAATACAGGACACTGCCACCCTTTAAATTATCTGGATCTTTAGCAATCTCACGAATTAACCATAACTAATGGCCGCCAATCATGATGGATGAAGCCTTATGAACATAAAATCGAATCGTTTTGCAGCTGAAAAATCAATCAATGGTATTCAATCAATCATTGCTGCTCAAAGGTACCGTCTGAATTTTTCAACCAAGCTCTCATTCATAGTAGTGAGCGATGGAATTTCCCCTCCTGCATTCACCCATGAATATGTTAGCTGCTCGGCTGATGTAAACATTTGAAAATATAATGCTTTTTGTCGATGACTAGCTACAGTGATTGCAGTTGCACAATATTCGGAAGTTATCCTTTGCTTACTGTTTTGTGACTTTTCTTATTAATTGTCTTCATCAATTATCAAATATTGTTGATATACCGATTGCCACCGTTACAATAGGGCACACGTTGCATTATGCAGTGTGATTTAAGAGGGCCAAAGGTGTCATAATTATTGAGAGGATACACATAAAGCAGCTTTAAACGCAATCGATCATTCGTAGTAAACCGCTGTTTTAGTGACCTTTCTATGTGAATGTATAGACAACTGAAATTTGAAAGCATATATGTTGTTTAATGGTACGGTAATTGGCAGAAACGCAAATATTCATGATGCGATCACCTTGGTAGTTCATTGGATTGCAGCACAACAAAAGTGCACTATATAGGCATATAGGCAGGTCTAGAAAATCGGATTCCTGTTGTAATAATTCAGTGAACCGTAACTTGAAAGCTAACCCAATTATCTGCCCTTATAGCGAAGAAGCAGGTACAACACAATAAGGCAAGTCCGTTTTGAGCCACGGAAGGTTCAGCTCCTTGCGATCCTTTCCATTATAGACGAACATTTGAGTCGTTTTATAGCTTTAAGCAACATTGACAGCAATACACTTAAGTCTCAACTGCGTTAAGCAAATACTGGCTGACCTGACATACCTTAGATCCACTATTGACACATCATTGGCAGAGGGTATATAATTTAAATGATCGAAGACGCGCATGGTTCCTGACAACGACAGGCAGGCATTACGGTATGCCTGTCTTGAGTAGATAAATGAGGGGTTGCTGGCACCTAATGGCTTTATTGATAACACCGGTCGAAGTTATCCACATCTATCGTTGTAAGATGCAATTTATAACTTTAGTGCCATCTTGTGGTAACGGTTTGGTCACTCCGCCAAGTTATATTCTAAATCGCTTTATGTTAAAAAGAAGCCACCCTATAGCAAGATAGGGTATCGCAGATTATGCATTAACGTAGTGTCTGAATCGTGTTCAATATGTTGGGCATGTTACTCAGACATGGTGAATGCAGGATAACAAATCTTGAGCATCGATGCAATAATAGTAATTTTCGGATCATGAACTGTTGCCTGTACAGTGATGTGGTGGAGTTATCGCGTTTTAAAAGCAACAACCAGGGACTAAAATGATCAATAATATATATAGTGATCGACTTGATAATTACGGCATAAGGATGATCGTTCCTTTTAATGGAAACCGTCGCACTACAGGAGCCGATAGTTACGATAAATAAAGTTTTTAAAGTGACCCCGTACCGACACTAGAAACTAAGGAAACATATCTCAAGCGCACACATAACTAGCCAGCCTGCTAACTTACCCAGTAAGAACAATCTTAAGACACTTAATCAGACCAACTGTGTCGAAACTGTGATTCTGTCAACCTTAAGCATCTGAAGGAAAATCAACTAACAAACTTTGTCATCCTATCAAATATCAAGAAATTGTAAGAGGTACTTTTTAGATTTCCTGAATGCTCTAAATTATTACTGGTGACTGACTGATAGCGATATGAATGGCAATAAGTGAGTTACGTCTCTCGGCTGGATGTATACGAGGAGCACTCATAATAGACCATGAAGTATGTTGGAAGTACGGCAATTGATAACGGCAGTATCTAGACACATTTGATCAAACAAACGGTCAAGCATTTCATATTGTTGCACATCGCATCAGGGTTTGTAAAATTGGTTGTGTGAATGTCTAAATTGAGGCTTTCGAGTTTTTCACCTTTATTTCCCCAAGGAACATAATAAATACAATGTGTGACTTAGCTGATGCCTGATACTCGAGAAGTCATGAAATTAGACTTTTATCTGTAAGACGGAAATATATAGTATAGTAGACCTTACTAAAGTAACTAGGGCGCCTGAAAGGTTACGTGATTTACAAGTATCAAGTTTATAAATGCAATATCGCGGTTGGCTTAAGTGACAGGATTCCCTGCGCATCACAATACCCAGCTAACAAAAAACTGCTGTTAGTAATAGAATCATCCTCTATCGCTTGCCGTGAACGTTGGTTTAATTGCTGTAGATAGCTAGAATATACACCAGACGCATCGACGCCCTTATGGCTCTAGGAAATGTTGAAAAGGATATGAATCATAAGCACGGATGACGCATGAACGTTAACCGTGTGGGCCGACAGTTTTTGCGTGTAAAACAAAGCCCGCACACAGCCTCCTTAGTTCTTTCTATCCTGATGCTAAGTAAATACCAATACGCTGTTTTAGAAAAGCGGGGTTAATTAGAAGAAGATGAAGCCGCATAGAAAGGTCATATAATTGCCAACAGCTGCTTCCGAAGATACTATACGATACAATCACATCGCCGCAGATGAACATGTGCGAAGAAGTGAAGGATTCCGGATATTCCCGTGTCTTGCACTGCTGCTAAAATACCTACAAACGCAGATTATATTGCGCAGTGACGGTACATGAACGTCGTATTGTGATGATCGTTAATCGTTTCGTTAATTGAGCATGGTTATCATATGTGATGTAGCGACGCAGTTCCCGGCCATCGAAACTTGAGCTCTTGGAAATCAAAAGCGACTGGTTTTGTCTCTTAGCGAATGCATGATTTCAGCACGCAGCATTTCATATTTCATAAGCCATTAGTCATTGTATCGGCTAGTAGTGTTCCTTCAACGATAAGAGATATGCACATTTGCTCAATGTCATTTCTTCGCGCACATGCCGCCAGGTAGTCGAAAAGTTCAGGCATATATCGATCTCATAGAAATTACAATTGACGGTTTGCTGAACAAATCAGCAATAACACATGTGTCATTTATCTACCCCTTCCAGACAACTGAAATTCAGTTAAGCTAGAAAATAACGGGCGTCACAAAATACCAATATCATATGGATTATATTTCAAAATAATGCACTTGCTCTCGTTCACCAATATACTTCTGTATTTGGCCTGTCAGTTGTTATATATGGTGGTTATCAGGTTATTGGCTGCACCATACCTTATGAACATCAATAATCGGTCGTTATCTGTAACAGATGGTACCAAATATATGAATATCAATTGTTTTGAGTACGAGCCAATCATTCCAGAACATTTTCATTGAATCAACAGTTTTTCCCATGGTATATTTGAGAGTCTCTCAGGTCGAACAGCGAGTATATTGGTACACTACGGTCGCTGAGAACGTGACAAAAATAAGCAAAAATGTCATTTCGTGCTTGTTATTGGAATTCACTTAGCCAACGTTTCCAATCTGCAGTGTTTCTTGTATGCTACACCATGGCCGACGAAACAGGCATGGTGCCAGGCACGGCTAGATAGTCATGAATTCTATTTTTAAGAAGCTTTCCGTAGCTGTTCTTTTTAAATCATAGGCCGCTTCTATCAGATAGTAACTTTTGCACTGAGTATCACTGTAGTGATACTGCGTAATATAAGCTCTGTTAGCCTTTACTACTGGATCTATATTACAGGATCAACAACAGGCATGTGATGATGTAGTGCCAACAATTCATTAAATGCCATATCATACACAGATTCTGAAGAATCAATCAACCAGTGGAGTATTAGAGGTGAAATAAGATGATCATATTCAACTAATCTTGAGTTATAGAACTAGAGGAAAGCGTCCAATCATACCATGCAGATCGCAGATGCACTTGCTGTCACGTGCCCATCATATAATGTTTTCCAAGCATACAAGCAATACGCACTTCCATGCATTGTCCTTATCAGTATCATCGCCATTATTATCTCAACAGTCATCATCATCATCATCATCATCATCATCATCATCATCATCATCATCAACATCTGACACTCTTTGAGTGTTCATTTACAAAAGCATGCATGAAATTTACAACGTAGACGCGAAACGTTGTATGCCATTACGAACATTAAGTATACACAATATTATATACGTACGCAGCCTTCAATATATATTTCACTTTTTATGGTCTTCAATAAATGATCCAGATTCTAACACTATCACGTCGCTTTAGGTAATTAATAAATCATTTGCTTGGAAACGTACCATACTATATGTGTTTCTTTATGACGTTCGATGCACAGCAACCAATTTCGAGAAAATACTTAATGCATTGGAAAACCATCATGATAGCATACGAGCTGTTTTCGTTCTGTATGTGCAATTGTAAGAGTATTATTCGGGAATATTCACTTCTTTCTCAATGATCAACGTTGTGTCATTATCTTGCTTGTTTCATCTACACCTAGTCGGATGGGTGCATTCCTATCATATAAATATCTTATTAGGCATGAAGAAGCGACTATATATATATATATATATATATATATATATATATATATATATATATATATATATATATATATATATATATATATATATATATATATATATATATATATATATATATATATATATATATATATATATATTGAGAAAGCCATGTTGAAATTTATTCAATTATTTGCTTGCGAGTGGCGTTTTCCCATTGCTTAAAGTGAGTTAAGCTGATAGACCGTTTGTATTCTGGATGTTGGAGATTGCGGTTCTTAAACATAGTCATCACATTATCATATTTGGAATATTCTGGAAAACACTTCTGTTTCAAATGTAATTATAGGCATTCTCTGGGACATTTGATATATTAGGAAACCATCCCGGAAGCTTCGGATACACCTACATTTGTAATGGTTAATCATATATTATGTCCTCTGATCCCTCTGAGCTACTAAAGATTTTAAATGATATAAGTAGTCTTGCCTAGTGATACGTGATGTGAGGTTGTCGGTAGGTAAACAAGCGTTTTCGACCTTTGAAATGAGATTATTTGCGTATTATATTCTTCAGTTTCAATATTTGATATGCTATTTTAGATTTTCTTACGTCTTTTTGAAGGACTTGTTGATTCTAGGTAAGATCTATGGGTTAAAATTCTGTGTATATAGAAAATGCTATGGACTAATATTAATCACCAAATAAAGTGTGCCTAGTGCCAATGTTCCATCTGTTGTCGGTCCAACAGATCATTCTCACATCTCGTTCTTTTACTTACAATTCGAGAGCTGTGTATTCTAATATTGGTTCAGTGACCGACTGATATTTGACATGAATCATGGTAAACCTACAAAGGATAAGGGTTTTACAGGTTTGTTTACGTAACATTGATATTCCATTAGTGCCTGATTCCTAAAATCCCAAACATGAGTTTGCTGACAGCTTCATAACTCATCAGGATACTTTTGACTTTGATGAATGCTAACTGTAATAGAAATCAACAGTTGATCTGTACATTCGCACAACCAACACAAGATGAATGTTTATTAATGACATCTCGCAAAATAGCTTCATGCACTCAATACGTCCTCGGCATTGAGGCACATTTCGGGCCTTAACCGAGGGTAATACGACAATATGTTTATTCCTCTTTCTTATGTACAATGGTTAGTGTGACAGTAATCATGCACAGGAAATGCTCCTAAAAGCTTGATTGAACACAAGATAAACGAACAAATGATCACGATGAATTAGGAAAAGGCAGGGAAAATACACGAGAACCACATTCGTGATGTGATCGAGTCCCTTGGTTATCAAATTATTATTAGCCCATATCTGTTAGGTATATTGTCTTATTGTCTACGGCGAGTATTCAAATGGCCTTATTGGTGGAAATTTGACTCGCTTATCTCGGTTTCTGAGTGACAAAGATACATACTAATGTCAAGCAGTTAGCGGCAGGTTAAGGTAAGCAATCGATGGATGAATATGTATATGGTGAGCACGAGTTAACATCACAGTTCTGTGCAACTAATTGCGTCAATTTACATTTATCGATCAAAGATCCACACCATGAAATTGTACTGCTTACTATATGCTGCTAATTCTATTTATATCATGTATTATCGGAGATGTATTATTACTATTATTCTCACTACCAATATTCTAAAGCGCTTCTTATTTACACAGCACCAATGGAAACCCCCTTTTTGCCTCCATATTTAGATGCAGCTGCATATATTTCAAAAATTTATTGCAGCTTTGTGCCGACTGCTACGGGTTGAACAGTTCCCGTTGTTCTCAGTTAACGGTTCACCTGGTACTTGTAGTTTGTAATGTGAGTCAAATGCCATGAGATAATCCTTAAGCTTACTATGATAATTATTAATAGTGTAAGAGAAGGCAACTAGGTGTTTTTAATGAGTGGATGTTAGACAATTTGTTCTGCTGACTTTACCACATATGCTAAATGCATATGCATATTATCTAATCCATACTTTCGTCAGCACTGAATAACGAATGTAGTAATTGCATCTTCCAAAGCAACTTGATGGAAGAATAACCTTAAAAAATCGAGTGAGCTTTTCGGAACTTCCTCCCTGAACTGCTTACTAAATAAAAACACGCTACGTTCGAGTGCTTCAAAGGACCAACATCTATTTACAGCTACTTCTACAGGTGTTAGAAAAATAGCGTGCTGGTGTGTGCTTACAATTTGCGGTATCAGTGATTGCACTGTGATAGAGACCATATTAAGTCAGCTTAACCCCCAATCATCTTCAACCTTTGGTATAGTTGTTTGACTAGCATGGCGTATTATCGTGCCAGAGAGTCTGTGCTTAGACTTTGATAAAAATGCATGAATCGCTAAACAACATATGAGCAGCACCTAATGTAACATCCTCGTTGTTGACGCGAATAAGATTTAATATTCGTAGCAACTCGTATATTGAGCCTGATGTGCTAGGATTAATAACAATTATGAATCAATCTAAGCGGCCTATAAAGTGCATATACTGCTTGAATCGATGGTAATAGAATGGAAGCATGTTGGTCTGACAAGTTGTAGAAATATGTTGCGCAATAAAGACTGAAAACATTCGAAGTATCGGATTCAGAATTCTCAAAAAATCACAACTACAGACGCGCTGTAATAACCGGTGTGTATTGCATATGACTGTAAATAGAACATTAGTATATGTGACTCATAGTCGTTTGATTAACCATATTCCAGAACGCGAGATAGGCAAGTCGCTTAGAGTAATTATTATACGTACTAGCGCCTGTCAACTATTATATTGTCAAGCAAACGTTGACTAACCAACTGTAAGCAAGATATGGGCATCATCTAAATTAGCAGCTGCTGTTTCAGCATCAAGAACAGTGAGATTCAACAGCGTTGATTGACTTCAAGCCAGCTTGGATTGTGAAGATACGAAATATCTGACTGCGTGATGGGCTGTATTGGACCGAGTCTGACTGTATGTTTGGCCGTAATGGACTGAGTCTGGTTGTATGTTTGCTACTGAATTGGAATCACAGAATACCACGAATACATCATTAATACAAAACCAGTATATAAGATGCAGTTTCAAGTTGACCTTTACAATATGACGACAATATTGTTTGTATAACTCAGGGACAGAGCAAAAACGTTCATCAAGCCAATATACACAGTAATAACCATAATTCATAAATAATGTTTGCATACACGTTTTTTGTCGGTATTCGTGAGGAATATACATGATAACTGACACAGAGCCCCGTAGCGTCCTTGTCCTGTAGTGGTTCATCAGTTACACATAGCCTTTCACTGGGTACTGCTGTCTATTAAGATCCCCTGGTCGAAAAATGGGCAACAAAATGCGTCTATACCCTGTACGCTTGGAAATCGTTGCTTCAAATGCAAATAAACGAAGTACAATGTTTTATTATTACGTGGAATATTAGTTTTTGGCCTAGAATACAATTTTTGATTCTTTTGAGTGCTTGTTTGTACCAAACTGCCGAGCTCAGATGATATCCCAAATACTTTCACTTGACGCTGATAAATGGACATCGCTATATATTGTTACATTGCTCAACGGCATTCGCACATGCTAGCTTTTTGTCATACCCTGGACTTCTGTATCTGCTTTAGTGTCGAATACAAAGCCCACAAACGAACCAGTAGGATCTTTTAGGAGTAGTGTGTGGTAGATATAGGAATACTGCTGCTATTGAAAATAAGGTATAATCGTAAGGCGCTTTGGCCGGAAACGATTAATGTTGCTCCCTCAACCCTGCTTTGTAAAGAACAAATAAAAAAGCGACGGTTGCTAGAATGCTAACTGGCAATCATTAAGATAGCAAACTTAAATAGTTTTTCAGATGCAGTGTTCGTTGCAGAATGGTGGTTTGAGACGACTACCCTGGATACCCAAATGAAAAAACACCTTATCTATGTCAGGTTATTATGCATTGCTTTGGCATTTTAACAGCGCTGTCAGCTGCTCGTCAAACCATGCAACATCAGCCGGCCATACAATATCTAGCCCTCACAGTCAACCTTATTCCAGTTATGAAGTCTATAGCTGCTAATAACATGTTATCTCCATTTAATCGACGCAGACTACCCCAGATCTCATACCAATAGGTTAAATTGATGAAATGACACAGGGTTTAATGTTCAGTTTAATTGTACTCCTTGGCCACTTCGTCCCTAGTTGTGTTTACCCAACCTTTGTTGATCCCATCAAACAACTTGCTTACCTCACCTTATTTAGCTTCACCTTCTGACTTCTCATATGTAGTAAAAGGTCAGCATATGCTGACATGTGTGTTACCAGTACGAATGACAGCCAGTCAATTGTAATTAGTGTACATGGGGCATTGTGGTAAAGGGATAGTTCAAAGCAATGGCATTGAGAACAGCGACCCGCATCTAGCATTCATGAATTATTGTTGCATTTTATGTATTCACTGCTATTCTAACATTAATTTGCATACATTGCGACCAACATATCCGCTTGTACAAATATCACTTAAGGGACTTTAATGCAATAGATGCTTTAAGAAAAATCCAATTTTAACAGTGTGCCTGTAATTAAACGTGAAGCGGCAATATATCTGATGGTGTCACGGTAGTTACATATTCGGATGGTGCTCATTACAGCTAGATAGTAGCAAGGAAACTTCTGGGTTGATTTGGTTTATTAAACTACCATGGCGGCCTCCTGTAAGTCCTTTACTGTGTTTATGACTTCTGAAGCTCCTGTTAATACATTATAACAATTCGTCTAACTATAGTATCAACACAATTATCGTTCCACATGTAAAAGTATCCACATTTTGATGCCTCTCTTGCTGAGTCAATGATACATATTTGCTCTGCTGAGTCATTTGCAGTTTTTATGTAATAAGATCAGCTCCATGTAAGCCAGATGCGTGGACGTAAGGCGGACAATATCATCACAGTAACTGGAACAGTGGACAACTGCCAAAATGTCTTTACAAAAAACAAGTCGTCTTTGACGAAAGTACTTAGTCATAAATAGGAGCAACATGGGTCGCCTTTCTTCATCTTATAAATCTGTTGACATCCACCTACAGCTTCTATGTTTGAAAGATATGTTATTATAATGATGTAATGCACGTGCATCTAATCATGGAATACAGAACAACCTTAAGTGAGTAATAGTTAAAAAGGCCGTATACATCCGCCAAATACGACATTTACTATGGGTCTCATTCGTAAACTTTACTGCACCCTGTGTACCCCTTGCACGCATTCTACAGTCAGGGATCGTACTGTGGTTGGGTTGTGGACATCGCGACACGAAACCAAGCATACTTTAGACACCTGCTATAATGTTGGAGAGCTAACAATACAGTATGTAGCTTTAGCAGTGTTATCTCACGCATGCGTGTCGAACCTAACATGACGTAGAGGCTAACGTAAACGATTTGGAAGGCTATCAGCGCGCGTAGCACGATATAGAGGATGTGTTATTTTGTGAGGTCTTTGGCTGCTTCATGTATAAAGTATACGAGCCACTACTAGCTGCTGTATTTCGTGTCGTGAATGCAATTGGAGATCACACAATATTTTGACATAGCTTTCGAGCGGCTTTTGGTGACAAAACCTATGGGTCAGCATAATGCTTACGAAAGAATATCAAATGCCTTAACTAGGCCGGCAAAACGTGTTTTCAAGACCAAATTCGGACTATTACATGTTAAAAGTTAATGCAATCGGTCTTATTTCATAAATGAAAAGTACTTAAAAACATGTTGGCAATGCAAAACACCACCTCAATGGCAAATAGAGATGCCAATACACTCGCATTGTTATGAAAGAAAACATTTCACTACATTAACTAAGCAGATAACCTATTATGATTGATGAATGTATCTTATTATATATGTAAGCAATTATTTGTGTGGGAATCGTAGAACTTTTTTTGTGTTTCGGAAAAAAAAGTGACCGACTTGAGTTGGCCTTCCAGGATCTTTGTCATAGTGAATGAATCGCTCCCCGGGTGATGTATTTTAAACAATATGGAGTGTTTGTCATATGCCGTAATTTTATCATGAGAATATTGTGACTGTAAACACTAAGTTATGGTGTTGAGCGTCCGAGGAAGTTTATTGTATGCATTGAGTGGAATGTGCAGCAATATTACACATTAATTCGTTTGCTCTGAATATTGATACATCAAATATTTGCTCTACAATATTCACTGCGTTCACTTTAAGATGTCATAACTCTGCTGCAAAATAACGGAATGCTACTGATAAAAAAACATTGCGACTAGTTTCCTATATATCTAATAAATGCAATCAATCAATAACCTTGTTATACTCATCCAAATCCACACTGCTAGCGGTAGAGAGATGTTACTCCGCTACAAAACAACCATAGAAAGAACCTGTAATATATCAAACGACAGGAGTGGGTGGGGGGTGCCGTTAGGTTAAAACCGCATCAATAATACTTTATTGGCTTCGGTCGGACGAATGCAGGTATGCTCTCGGTGTGTCTAGTGTGCTAATCAAAAACGTTTGGTTCTGAATTCATGACGAGTCTGATATTCTGAGTAGTGATACCACGTTAAGTGGACGGATAGTATTTGTATGCCCATTGGATGGTTCTGAGCCTGATGATGGTACTCTGCAGGTACTCTGGCAACTTTTGCTGCTGTAGCTGCTGTAGCTGCTATTGCTGCTGCTACCGTCGCCGCTGCTTTTGCCGCTGCTGCTGCTGCAGCTGCCGCTACCGATGATGATTATGATGATGATTATGATGATGATTATGATGATGATGATGATAATGATGACGATGATGAAGATGATGTTACTAAATCACCACAACATTTCGCTTGATTGAATACTGCAAACGGTTAGGTAAATTGTCAATAAATAACATCTGATGCAGCATTAATGCAGTTGTTTAATGGCACATGAGAGTTTGGATATTAGAAGAGGAGCTGCTTTTTTGTTAGAAAACGTGGTAGCATTGATGACCGACACAGCAGATATCACCGAGGTTGCCTAAATATCCCTTTTCTGTGTTGTCCGTTATTGTTTGCTTTGCCGAGAGGAGCCTCTCAAATGTACCAGAAAAGCTTCCCCAAATAAACGGCATTTGTACTTAAAATACATCAATCCCTGAACTAAAGAGAATAACCACTTATTATTGTTGTCTAAACAATATTTATCATTTAATGAAGGGCACGCCATATATCATAAATTAGCCTAAGCAGTGTGTTTTCCAATTACGCAACTCGTCAGACGTTGCTTAGCTAACCGTTGATTGTGACATTTATCAGGCACATTGTGAAAATATGTTTACTGGACATCCTTAGAATCCCCAGAATCCAGCATTTCAATGACGCACACTAAGAATTCGTGACAATTCGTGAGGGAAGATTGTTTGAGTAGAAAACCCGGTTTGGATGTTTTCAGTTAATTACTTTTTAGAATATGTTGCATAAGTTCATCTAATACCAGTATTTCCATCTTCAATGCTTGTGTAAAGCTGACAAATCAATTAAATACCGACTTATTTAGATAGTCACTTTTGAATTGAAATGCCACATTATCAAATTTGCAGTCATTTAGAACATCCATTTGTAAGTGGACTGTTTATATATAACAATTAGCATTAAGACATTGCTGTTGTTAATATGCTACGTTGCAATGGGTAGCGTTCTGCAGGTCCATGGGTCTTATATGGTTGTCCGAGTCTAGACTCCAGAGTCTAGGCCAGACCTAACTAGTATCTTATATAGTTTAGAAATTTCTTCGTCAACAACTTTTTTATACGATGGACAAACCGGATAACTTTGTAAACCGTAACAGCTGTCACACTGCACTGTTTAGAATAGATTGAATATAGACTTATTTTGCATGTTTACCTGTTAATTAATTGATTTAAGGAGTCTTGGTCAGCGCCTAGAGACCAATGAAACCGCAGGCACATTCGTCTTTTGAAATTAGATAACTGATGCTAATTTAAATTTAACTTTTCCATTTTCAATTAAATATACGTGATAGATGATTTGCCATTCCAGCTGATTTTACTTATACTTATTACATTTATAAGTATGACTCTTAACCCGTGGTAGAGTGTATTACGCCTGTGAATATTCAAACTGAGGTAATAAAGAAAAGCAACATTTCCACTTATTTGAATACATGTAGGGTTGCACTTGCAAAGCGTACATAGTTCAGCTCGTGTATCGCTCTTTGAGACCTTCATATGTTACATTACTAAGCTTGATAATATTTCTAACTAGTTGATCTTAAAGAGCAGATAGGGGCATATCATTTGACAAACTCGAGGCTGATTTATAGCGGATTGTATATCTCTTGCCTGTCTGCTTTGATTTATATATATATCAATGTTGTGACATTGCAGTTTGAACGTTCACTCAGGATCGTCATAGAAAACGGTTAACCTGGTTGATATAAAGTAGCAACATCGGCGCATAACACTACCGTCGGCCATGAGGCGTTGAATACGTCAGCACTGAATAACGACTGTTGAGCTAACAACTACCAAAGCATAATGATGGAGGAGCAAACTTAAAAACATATAGTGAGGTGTTTGGCGGCTGTTGAGAGCTATGAAATGTATATTGAATAAGAAGTCAGGGATTTATAGAGATATATATATATAGAGATATAGAGATAGAGATCTAGAGATAGAGAGAGAGAGAGAGAGAGAGAGAGAGATAGAGAGAGAGAGAGAGAGATAGGGAGAGAGAGAGAGGAGGGATAGATATATAGACATAGAGAAAACAGAGAGATATATATATAGATAGAGAGATACAGAGAGAGAGAGAGATAGAGATAGATATAGAGATAGATAGATATAGAGATAGAGATATATATATAGAGATAGAGATATATAGATAGATATCTATATCTAGATATATATCTATCTATAATATATATATATATATCTCCTATATCTCTATATATATCTCTATATATATATATCTATATCTATATATATAGATTCAATCCATTCTTTTATGTAAGACAACTCCGGTGCAGTCAAGTTCAAAACTGTTATCGCCATTGCAGTACTCGTGCTTTCAGTTGAAGTCGTATGCATCAACCACAGAGGGTGAACGAATGTTTGTATGACAGGAGTATGTTGTGAAATATGAATCAGCTTATTTCAACGTTCCTTTGGTCAGCAAGCGTGTGAACAGAGCCAACAATTTCATTTGAGTATTAATGCTGATAGACTACCAGGAATGTAGGTAGCGGCTCATGCTAGGATCAATGGCGCCTCCTTAGTATGTACATATGCTCTGGGCTACTTGGCTTGTCTGATGATAAGTGATCTCTTGCTCCAATATCCTTGATAATCAATCTTTGGTTCTTGTACCTCGTCTCTAGCCCGATGTAAGGATTGATAATCATTGATACATGGCATTGTTACAGCTGCTTTTGTGTATCCGTGCACCCTTGTAATGAATATATTCCTGACTTTAGAGCCTTTATTAAATAAATACCATTACATACGCAAAGTAGATTCACATCAGCGCTTAATGTATGTATACATAAATCTTTTTTATATGTATATATATATATATATGTATATATATATTTATATATATACATATATATAAAAATATATATATATATATGTATATATATAAATAGAAGAGACAGACAGACATACATATATATATATATATAAGATATATAGATATATATATAGATATCTCTATAGATCTATATATATCTATCTGATATATCTATATATATATATATCTCTATCTATATATATATATATATCTCTATATATCTCTATATATATATATATATATATATATATATATATACGAACGTTCGTTAAGGTTTTAAAACAATAAATAATTGTGAAAGTAACATTTTGAAAAAAAGATATACACGAACAGTCATGATGGATTTACCAAGTATGCTAAACAATATTACATATCTGGTTATCCTGAACAATATACTACAGACAATCGCTTAGCTTGTAATTCTAACTAAATTACTATTATGTGTCAAATATACTTATAAGATTTTGTTACACAATACTTTACCTTTATGGCCGTATTGCATTCTCTATAAAATTATGATGCTTTGAAATATTTATGTACAACAGATCAATGAATGATCTTCACATAATAATAGTATGATTATGTAAGTATATGTATGTATGTATGCTTATAGATGTATGTATAAAAATATTCATATGAACGTATTGTCCAACACTATGAATGAGGTAAACACACACATTTTGGTTGGTTTTACAAAGTATGCTTAAAATTATAATAAATGAAAATATTCTACAATAATCGTAATGAATGCAAAGTAAGCAATTGTTATGTTCGTTATTCTCACACAAAATATTGTTATAATTAAAGTAATATACTTTACAATAATTATACACTTCTGTCATTTTGCATTCTGCTGGATTTTGTGTGAATAAATTACACTTATTGAGGTGTACACTTAACATATTTTTATATACGTCGTTATAATAAGTTTTCGCATTGTGCTTATTTCTTTAAACTTAAAATGATTTGTATTAATGATGTAAAATGGAAAAGATAATTTACCTTTACATAAAATAAGTATGTGTATGTATGAGTATATCTATATATGAATGTATTGGGTTTCATTTTTAATATGTATTATTGAACAAAGCTATACATCTCACACGCCAAAAAGTACACATTGGGTGGTGTGTATGATAGCGGTGGTTACACTTCTTAATGCACATCTCCTGGCCCTATAAGTTTCTATTACTTTAAATATTGTATTGTCTTATTATATATACATAATCGGGTCAAATAAACTGCTTCTTAGTCATAGACTTAGTCATATAAATATACATATATATACATATATATACATTAATGTGTTGGAATGCTTACTTGAATGATATTGCATATTTAAGTGGCTATTGCGTTACCCAGGGGAATAATGAGCGCTGTATTACTCTAAGGACATGAGATTCGAACCCGAGGCTCATTCTTGTTGTTTGGAGAATGCACAGCGCTCAAACCTGTGACTATTCCTGCCTTTACATTCAAACTAGAACCCAACTATTACACCATCATATGAGCCTGGCAGGTTGCATCTCAGCGTCTACTTTACTCTTTCGTCTGACTCTTAGGTACGACCCAAAGGCATACTTGTAAATAATATATGGCACTCTGTGAAGTTTTACAGCCTTTGCTGTAGCTTATTGCACACGTACATTGCGGCGAAATATTGTTGCAACTTTGTCGGTTAAATATCAATCACTGTCCGAACGGGACCACAAAACCAAAGTTGGTCAAGAAATAATATACATACATAGCAGTTGACTAGTTTAGTAATCGCTATCTGGCGACAACCAGTATCGTCGCGTATCAGCAAAAAGCATCGTTGTTTATCGATTGTGAAGGGCGCAGAAAGGGACACTATGGCTGAGCAAATAGACAATTCAGTGACATTGAACGAGTCAATGAATTCATTGCCACGTCAACACGTCTGTAATAGTATGATCCATAAAGTGAACAACAACACAGCGTATGACCGCTACAGCATGGAGTTTATATCAATTTAGAAGCAGCCAAAAAAACCGCTTAGCAATGATGACGCAGCTTGCTAGCTCATCAGTTACTCGTTACCTACACGATAACCATTGTAATAATACAAGGAGGCCTAACAAAGTAACCACAAGGACACAACCTCAAACGCTGCCGAACATTACCATATGATGTGCAGGCACAACAATCGAATACAAAGCATAGAATGGCTCATTACATAATTACGAATAAATTAGTGGTGTATTTTCTGGCCTCTTGTGATTAATCTGTGCCCGGGTTGCTAATCATATTTTGATGACGTACCTATGCAGTCGTCCACCTTCAGTTAACCTAATAAAGCAAATGCAGCAGGGTTTTGTCGGTTTGTTCAAGGTGGAATCACTCAACCAGATCATCTAGCTACACTGTATGTTTCTTGGTAAGAGAGTGAAACAGGTCGACATATCGGTGATCAGAAGATAACCTGATTTTGATGTCGGTTGTTGAGTGATAAAACAGACGATTTTCTATCAACAAGTGATCTGTGGTGATCCGGTGAAAAGGTCATAAGGGCCTTGTCTTGGCAGTAGATTACATGACTGAGTAGTACTTTTATGTTTTGAGTGCAACCTGGTTCTTATATATAGCCTAGGATGATTGATTGCACGAACCTTAGCCGAGTGTTCCGTTATGACTGATAAGTGCCTCAGAAGTAGAAGAACATCCAGTATGCTTGCAATTTGTTTTAAATTCGTTCAACAATCAACTGATAAAACAAAACAAACGCTGCGATAATAAGTGGCTCTGGTTTAGGACATTATCTAGCATGCTCCCATTTCGGTTTATATGCTTTCTGAACGTAGTAGATAAAAGAAATGTGCTTTGATTATTGCTGAAACAGCAGATTTGGAAGTTTTGTAGGCATGACATGTGATTACATCCAGCACAATATACTGTGTTGTTATGTGAGGGGTGACGAGTGGGAGAGAAGACCATCACAGTGTATAATCATACCCTCTCTTACCTATAATAAAGTGCTGGCAACCTACTAATCCATCGCGCCAATCTATTCACAGAATTTGTTGATGATGCGGGGCAATTTTGTTGCATCTTAAATTGCATAATTCTTCAATGATGAAGTATTGAGGAGAGTAGTGTCAATGTTTCGACTTCCGTTGACTAATTTGGGAAATTCGTTATTAAATAAATCAAACGGTTGCTTTCAAATGTGTTGCCAAAGTTTGCGTTCTTACTCACAAAGGCAAGCTTCAACACCCAGTTGTTCAATTTGGTCAATATTGCTTGAACTTAATGGCGGTTGGTGGGACTAATTCATCGATCACTCATTTGAGCTGGGTTTGAACTAATAAAGACTTCTACAACCTCATTATTCTATAAATTCATTCAAAAGGACCACCCTATATATTGTTACCTCCAATCAGGGGATGAAGCAGTGAATCCGCAATCATGCACTCACTAATCCACAGCCACATTGCCAAATGATCACTCCAGTCAGCAACATAGGGGCTACACTTCAAGCCAAATACATATATTGTTGTCTCCTGTGGGGCCTCGAGACAGCGTTGAGGATCAGCATTGTTTTCATGTAACCTTCAGGCGCGGTTGTAGCCCAATCAAACCTATTCTGTGAAGTGCGGAACTGATCTAAGTGAATATTGAATCTATCATACGTACCTAAGCTGTTATGCTGTTTATGGTGCTGATGAAGTTTACGGCTCTGATGCTATAACTGTTGCATCTACTGGCGCCTCTCATGATGCTGATGATCATAACGACGATTATGGTGATGCCGTTACTGCTGCTGCTTCTGCGACGGCGACGAAAATGATGATAATGTTGATAATGAAGATGATGATCATGTGAGGTACTAAATCACCGGATATATTGAAGATCGAGTCCATCAAAAGGCCGAGCAAAGAAGTTGGATAGCAGTATCAGAAGAGTACGAGCAACAAAATGCCACCTTGTTCCGATGTTGACTTGTCAATTAGCAACAAATATGCCCATCTCGGCTGAATTCAAACCAAGCTGATTCTATGGCAAGCAAATTATCATTTTACAGGTTATGATACTCTGTGTGAATGACCGTATGTCATCATAGAGCTGTCATGGGAATAGTTAGAATCGTTTAACTTTGGATACTCAATATAAAGATTGAAGCAAGCGGACCGGCTGATTGTGGGACAGAATTATCAACATTCACACAGGGTTTCCGGGAACACTGGAGTCAATTACGTTGTTGTAGTCCTGCGAGTTGTTAAAACGTCGACATTGAGCACCAGCAGTACGACCTACCTAAGGAAAAGCACCTAATTATCAGTATGATTAGAAATTAGAAATGATAAGCCCGGTGTCAGCAGAGGAGAGTTTACACCCTGAAATACAGACGTAAACACATGTATGTAGGTTCAGGCCTTGCACAGGTACGTGTGCTAATTACTGTGTACGACGTCTACACGAACGACTGCCTTACCGTCGGATGTCCGTCAAGAACCACGAACGCCTCTGCAATTAACCAGACAGACAATGTTAAGCCATCCATTGCTTTGCATGTAAGAAGGGTAAACTGACTGTCAATATGTGTTTAATCGAAGGGCCCGGTTTAATAATTATTAGTCATATACGGTAGCTGCCTACAGCACTTCACATGATCTATCTGTATGAACAATACAAAACTAATTTGTTCACGACCGTGTTTAGCAACATCTTCTATACGATTGAAGAGTCATCTTAACATGATGCAGTCTAGTATAACATTGATTGTAAATTCATGTTGCAAGATGTATGTGACCCGTGCTGTGTGTTAATTTGCGTTCTGTTCTTGCAAATTTCACATCGCTGTTGCCAAATGGCCCCATGTATGCAGCAAAATATTGTAACATTGGTTGTCAACACCCTTTTTGAGCTAATTCAGGCACGCTTTGCAATTCTTCTTGACCATAGGTGAAAATTATTTATTGGCATGTAAATATTAAATTTTACTGCCATTGTGATGTAGTATGTAAAATGGCCTTAAGACTAATTCTTTATACAGAAACTGGAATAATTTGAGAACGCTGCACGAGAAAGTTCTTACCATAATCTAACCTGTTCCTATTCAGTTACTAACTTGTTTATTCATTCAAGCATGTTAGATAGTCGGCGTGCAAATTGATTATTATTGAGTTTTGATGGATCTCATGCGTATACATTTTATGCAATACAGGCGAATTAAATATAACTAATGGCCGCCAATCATGATGGATGAAGCCTTATGAACATAAAATCGAATCGTTTTGAAGCTGAAAAATCAATCATGGGATTCAATCAATCATTGCTGCTCTAAGGTACCGTCTGCATTTTTCAACCAAGCTCTCATCCATAGTAGTGAACGATGGAATTTCTTCTGCTGCATTCACCCATGAATAAGTTAGCTGCTCGGCTGATGTAAACATTTGAAAATATAATGCTTTTTGTCAATGACTAGCTACAGTGATTGCAGTTGCACAATATTAGGAAGTTATGCTTTGCTTACTGTTTTGTGACTCTTCTTGTTAATTGTCTTCATACATTGTCAGATATTGTTGATATACCGATTCCCACCGTTACAATAGGGCATACATTGCATTATGCAGTGTAATTTAAGAGGGCCAAAGGTGTCATTATTATTGAGAGGATACACATAAAGCAGCTTTAAACACAATCGATAATTCGTAGTAAATCGCTGTTTCAGTGACTCTTCTAAGTGAATGTATAGACAACTGAAATTTGAAAGCATATATATTGTTTAATGGTTCGGTAATTGGCAGAAACGCAAATATTCATGATGCGATCACCTTGGTAGTTCATTGGATTGCAGCACAACAAAAGTGCACTATATAGGCATATAGGCAGGTCTGGAATATCAGAATCCTGTTGTAATAATTCAGTGAACCGTAACTTGAAAGCTATCTATTCTTATAGCGAAGAAGCAGGTACATCACAATGAGGCATTTTTCGAATTCCGTTTTGAACCACGGAAGGGTCAGCTCCTTGCGAGCCTTTCTATTATAGACGGACATTTGAGTCGTGCATTTTTATAGCTTTAAAGCAACATTGACAGCAATATACTGAAGTCTCAACTGCGTTAAGCAAATACTGGCTGACCTGACCTACCTTAGATCTACTATTGACACAATCATTGGCAGAGGGTATATAATTTAAGGCACGCTTGGTTCCTGACAGCGACAGGCATAAAAAGTGAAATAAAAATTGTAGGCTGCATACGTATATACTTATTGATGATGATGATTATGATTATGATGATGATGATGATGATGATGATGATGATGATGACTGTGGAGGTAATACTGATGATGGTGCTGATCAGGACAAAAGCTAACAAAGTACAGCTTACGCAGTATCAATACAGTGCTACTCGGTGCCAATAGTTGCTAACTGATAGAAGAAGGCTATGAGCAGCTGATTTACGGACAGAAAACTCGAGACGTTGGTTGATAGCAGCAGAACAAATCCCAAATACTGTTTTGTATATGGTCTGGCAGTTCTGAGTGTTTTCGTTGTATCCACTGCACCCATATACTATGGGAAAAGGTCAATATGTCCAGCGTTCCGGGAACTGTTCATGAAACAAATCAAATAACTAAACCATTGGTGGACGTTTCACTAAGTGTGCGACCTGATTTGCTCAGCCATATATTTTTTTTTCCAACCTTGGCTGGCCTAGATTACAGTTTATAGGCCACACAAAGGCTTGGGTTTTGATATGTTTTTCTGTGATGGTGAGTTATTTGATGGATAAAGATAATTCAACAGAAAGCAAGTTAAACACAGCAAGCTTCTTTTAAAACAGAATTCATGACTATCTTGCCGTGCCTGGCAACCTGCCTGTTACGACGGCCCTGGTGTAGCATTAAGGAAACAATGCAGATTAGAAACTTTGGCTAAGTGAATTGCAATAACAAACACGAACTTATATATTCGCTTATTTGTGTCACGTTCTCAGTGACCTTAGTGTATCCATATATTGGCTATAAGACTAGAGAGACTCTCAAATATACCATAGGAAAGACTATTGAATTAATAAAAATGTTCTGAAATGATTGCCTCGTACTCACAACAACTGATATTCATATATTTGGTACCATCTGTTACAGATAACGATTATTAATGTTAACAAGGTATAGTGCAGCCAATAACCAGATAACCACCATTTATAACAATTGATAGGCCAAATACAGAAACATATTGGTGAACGAGAGCGAGTGCATTATTTTGAAAAATAGAAAATAGAATTTGAAAAGCGATGAAAAAATGGCCCGCGTAAAATATATTTACCTTGAGCTGTATCATGGGTTCACATCACGATACTACAAATTATTTGTCATAGTATTCACGTAATATATTCCAAACATCAAGCGATTGAATTAAACGCACTCTTAACAACAGAAGCATATGCTTTATATGGCATCATTGCATTATGAATGTGTGAGAATTCTAAGCGCCCGTTTGCATTCTGCTTTCTGTTTTAATCCAACATTACGGAATTCAATTTCCTGGCAGCAGTGATAATAGTTATCCCCATGTCATGTACATCACAAAATACCCTACATCTACATCCTGTTTACGGGAACGTGCCGTCTCACTGATGGCTCCGGTAATGGATTAATCTACTTGCCACACCCATCCAGCTGAACATAGTTACAATGGATCACGCACTGTATTGTATTTAATGCTATAAAGGTTGACGAACATGTCGTCTCAATCGAAAGGACACAGAATGACCTGCGTAAATCTTAACACTTGAATGCAGGTTTCAATATGTGCATATACTTATAAAATGACACGTATACACACACACACACACACACACACACACACACACACACACACACACACACTCATATATATATATATATTTATATATATATTTATATATATATGTACATATATATAAATATATATATAATATATATTGTTATATATATATATATGCATATATATATATATATCTATATATGTATATCGATATATGTGTATATATGTAAATTTAAATATACATATATAAATATATATATATATATATATATATATATATATATATATATATATTTATATATGTAAAAATATATACATCGGTTTTACTTATCGGCAAGTTATATGAATTGGCGTTTGGATTGCCGATAATGGCTTAGTTTATTGGTTGGTGCTCGAGATACACACTAAACATTTCAAAGATACACGAAACCTTTATTAGTAACTTTCGACTCTTGGTACCACATTGATGAGAACATCGGATGGTTCGCCTTGCAAAGTTACAGAAACTCGGTTTTTAAATGAATTTCTTAAGAGCAACTTGAAATAACAGCAATGGATAGAGATAATTTCCTATCGAACATGGAAGTAATCAGTTCGTTACGAATTTGAAAAACAGTCATTATCAGGTCCGGCCATTAGTGCAGTTAGCTGTTGTCTTACTGCTTTCAGTATGGAAAATTAATTTTGGTGTCTGCAGAACAAATTTCGAGTGCTTTAAAGGACCAACATCTATTTACAGCTATTTCTACCAGATGTTAGAAAAATAGTGCCTACGCTTGTGTGTGATGCTTACCATTTGCGGTATCAGCGATTGCACTGTGAGAGAGACCATTTTAAGTCAGCTTGACCCCCAATCATCTTCAACCTTTGGTATATTTGTTTGACTAGCATGGTGTATTATCGTGCCAAAGAGTCTGTGCTTCGATTTTGATTAAATGCATGAATCGCTAAACAACATACGAGCAGCATCAAATGTAACATCCTCGTCATTGACGTAAATAAGATTGGAATTCGTAGCAACTCGTTTATTGAGCCTGATGTGCAAGGATTAATAGCTATTATGAATCCATCTAACGACCAGAAAAAAGCATATAATTCTTTATTCGATGGTATTAAAATGGAAGCATGTTGGTCTGACGACGTTTAATAATATGCTGCGCATTAAATACTGAATACATTCAAAAAGAGGGATTCAGAATTCTCAAAAAATCACAACTACAGACGCGCTGTAATAACTGGTGTGTATTGTATATGACTGTAAATAGGACATTAGTATGTGTGACTCATAGTCGCTTGATTAACCATATTCCAGAACGCGAGATAGGCAAGTCGCTTAGAGTAATTATTATACGTACTAGCGCCTGTCAGCTATTATATTGTCAAGCAAACGTTGACTAACCAACTGTAAGCAAGATATTGGCAGCACTTAAAAAAGCAGCTCCTGTTTCAACATCAAGAACAGTTCGATTTGACAGCGTTGATTGACTTCTAGCCAGCTGGGGTTTTGAAGATACGAAATATAATCTGTGCATTAATCAATTGATTCGATATTAAGAATCAGTTGTCGAGGGATCGGGTGGGCAGTTAATGACCCCCTACAAGTGATCATAGAAACACTATCATAATAATAGATTACACATGTATGGTAATTGATCTGCAAATATGTATCCTCCATCTACGATAAGTTGACATCATTGCACTAGCTGAACATTTTCTACATTACCGTTACGCCAATGACAAAACTATGAATGCATTTCCAGTAACCGAAGCTATAATTACATCGTTTTGCTACAAACGTCACTCGTTTTACTCATGGAAAGTGTTGCTACAAAAACTCCATGACAAAACCTATCTGTTCATCACTCTATTTTATGTACCCCTCTCGGTTCCAAAACTAATGTTGTGATAAGAGCGCACCATTAATATTAAGCTCTGTCAGTTTGTCGAGTGCCTGGTTAGATAAACATCTATCAGCATCACGTTATAAGAGGGATATTTACAATTGGTACTCACCAGCCTACTCCATGCAAGGTGATGAGTTGGTAAATACTGAATTTTGAGCCATTGGCCAAGCCATTTACAGATTGTATAACCAGATTATGTGAATATAACTGTCAGTGAGTAATAGAATGTCGACTATGCCTGATAAACGTTAACATCCCAAAGCAGGATCGCCGCTTCCCCGAGCAGCACTTTGAAATCAATATACTGCAAGACATATGCAATCGCCAAAACACCTATCTTAATGTAATCATTTACTCTACAGACACAGGGGACTGAAACGATGTAGCTATATGAAATTATTTACTTTGGATAGTGGTCGGTTTATAGTTTAATGGGTAGCTGGTTTTACGCAATGGGGCTAGGTTTTGTATCGATGTACAACCTCCGTCATGTCAACACGCTGTTATTCTACAATTTTTAGAGAAAAGCATTAGCGTACATGTGTACATTGATGCTGATGGACATCTATGTAATGATAATCAATACAAAGGATGAAGGGTGCGGCTGTGGTTAGAGCGAGATGGTACCTTATCATTTGATTTATATATACAACTGCACCACGAACTATACAGGGATCACGTGCGCCTCCTTTATCATGTCCGGACTGCCATCACTTGCCAAGTGATTATTAAGTACGCGATATATTGCTTACTACTCAAAGATCCGAGATCTTCTTTTGACATTTATCCTCCTCTCTGTGCCTCGATTGTATACGCTCCCTGCTGAAGCACCTTCATCCTATTAGTACTATTATCCAACCAAGCTACCATCGCGTCCGAACTCCTTTAAATCTTGCACCTAGTTAGGTTTTCCAAGTTAAGTTGAGTCAACACAGAACAGCTTTAAATGATCAATGCGAGTCAAGTGCATTACCTACATGTGATAAGGCTTCCCGTTTCTACTCATTGTAAACGGCTTGGCTGTATCGCACTGAGTCTGACTGCGTGATGGGCTGTATTGGACCGAGTCTGACCGAATGTATGGCTGTATTGCACTGAGTGTGACTGCGTGATGGGCTGTATTGGACCGAGTCTCACTGTATGTATGGCTGTATTGCACTGAGTGTGACTGCGTGATGGGCTGTATTGGACCTAGTCTCACTGTATGTATGGCTGTATTGCACTGAGTTTGACTGCGTGATGGGCTGTATTGGACCGAGTCTGACCGTATGTATGGCTGTATTGCACTGAGTCTGACTACGTGATGGGCTGTATTGGACCGAGTCTGACCGTATGTATGGCTGTATTGCACTGAGTCTGACTGCGTGATGGGCTGTATTGGACCGAGTCTGACCGTATGTATGGCTGTATTGCACTGAGTCTGACTGCGTGATGGGCTGTATTGGACCGAGTCTGACTGTATGTATGACTGTATTGCACTGAGTCTGACTGCGTGATTGGCTGCATTGGACCGAGTCTGACCTTATGTATGGCTGTATTGCACTGAGTCTGACTGCGTGTTTGGCTGTATTGGACCTAGTCTGACTGTATGTATGACTGTATTGCACTGAGTCTGACTGCGTGATGGGCTGTATTGGACCTAGTCTGACTGTATGTATGACTGTATTGCACTGAGTCTGACTGCGTGATTGGCTGTATTGGACCTAGTCTGACTGTATGTATGGCTGTATTGGACAGAGTCTGGCTGTATGTTTGCCACTGAATTGGAATCACAAATTACCACGAATACATCATTAATACAAAACCTGTATATAAGATACAGTTTCAAGTTGACCTTTACAATATGATGACAATATTGTTTATATAACTCAGGGACAGAGCAAAAACGTTCATCAAGCCAATATACACAGCGATAACCATAATTCGCTTGATAAATAATGTTTGTATACGCGTTGTTTTGTCGGTATTTGTGAGGTATATACATGTTTACTGACACAGAGCGCCATTGCGTCCTTTACCTGCAGTGGCTCATCAGTTACACATATCCTTTCACTAGGTACTGCTGTCTATTAAGATCCTCTGGTCGAAAAATGGGCAACATAATGCGTCTATACCCTGTACGCTTGTAAATCGTTGTTAAAATGCAAATAAACGAAGTCAAATGTTTTATTAATACGTGGAACATTCCAAATGTTCGAATATTATTTTTTGGCTTAGAATACTATTTTTATGCTTTTAAGTGCTTTATATCCCAAATACTTTCACTTGACACGGACAAATGGATCGTTATATGGTGTTATGTTGCTAACGGCATTCACACATGCTAGCTTTTAGTCATACCCTCGATTTCTGTAGGATATTTTAGGAGTAGTGTGTGGTAGATATGGGAATACTGCGGCTATTGAAAATAAGGTAAAATCTAAGACGCTTTGATACCGGCCGGAATTACGGCCGGAAACGATCAATGTTGCTCCCTCAACCCTGTTTTGTAAAGAACAAATAAAAAAGCGACGGTTGCTAGAATGCTAGCTGGTAATCATTAAGATAACAAACTTCAAATGTTTTTCAGATGCTGTTTTTCGTTACAGAATGGTGGTTTTGAAAAGACTACCCTGGATACCAGAACGACAAAACACCTAATCTATGTCAGGTTATTATGCATTGCATTGGCATTTTAACAGCGCTGTCAGCTGCTCGTCAAACCATGCAACATCAGCCGGCCATACAATATCTAGCCCTCACAGTCAACTTTATTCCAGTTATGATGTCTATAGCTGCTAATAACATGTCATCGTCATCGGCGCGTACTCCCCCAGATCTCATACCAATAGGTTAAATTGATGAAATGACACAGGGTTTAATGTTCAGTTTAATTGTACTCCTTAGTCACGTCGTCCCTAGTTGGGTTTCCCCAACCTTTGTAGATCCCATCAAACAACATGCTTACCTCATCTAGCCTTCTAATTTCTCATATGCAGTAAAAAGTCAGCATATGCTGACATGTGTGTTACCATTACGAATTATAGCCAGTCAATTGTAATTAGATTACATGGGGCATTGTGGTAGAGAGATAGTTCAAAGCAATGTCTTTGAGAACGGTGGCCCGCATCTAGTAGTCCTAAGTTATTGTTGAATTTAATGTATTCACCGCTATTCTAAGATTACTTTTCATATATTGCGACCAACATATTCGCTTGTACAAATATCACTCAAGTGCCTTAAATGCTATAAATGCTTTAACAATATTCCAATTTTAACAGTGTGCACTTAATTAAACATGAAGTGACAATATATCTGACGGTGTCACGATATAGCTATATAGCCCTTCCAGGTAATGGCCAGGTGCATTGACTACGTATATTCTACGATATCCAATCGAACACAGCTAGATAGTGGTAAAAGAAGACAGAAACTTCTGGGTTTATTTGGTTTATTGAATCTCCATGGCGGCCTCCTACATGTCCTTTACGGTGTTTGTGACTTCTAAAGCCCCTCTAAATACACGATATCAATTATACTATAATATCAACACAATTGTCGTACCACATATAGAAGTATCCACATTGTGATGCCTCTCTTGCTGAGTCAATGATACATTGTTGTTCTGTTGAGTCATTTGCAGTTTTATATGTACTAAGAATAGCTCAATGTAAGCCAGGTGCGTGGACGAAGGGCGCTCTTAATGAAGGCAATCTGCGGGAATTACCGGACAATATCATTGCAGTAGACGACTGCCAAAATTATTCATCTTATAAATCTGTTTACATCCAGGGTGCGTATTGTTTACAAGCGTCATGACATGTAGTGAGCTTTAACAAGCACCTGCAGCTTCTATGTTTGACAGATATGTTATCATAATGATTTTACTGCACGTACGTCTGATGTGGAATACAGAACAACCCTAAGTGAGTCATATTTTAAAAGGCCGTATGCTTCCGCCAAATACGACATTTACTATGGGCCTCATTCGTAAACTTTACTTCACCCTGTGTACCACTTGCACGCATTTTCACGCATGCGTGTGGAACCTAAGAAGACGTAGAGGTGTCAAGAGGCTAACTTATACGACTTTGAAGGCTATTAGCGCGCGCAGCACGATATAGAGAATGTGTCTTTGGCAGCTTCATGTATAAAGTATACGAACCACTACTAGCTGCTGTATTTCGTGTCGTGAATGCAATTTACTGATACTGACCATTCTGTGTCAGTAACGCCAATGGAAGGACATTATTACAGTACCCTATAAGCTTGTAACAGAACGGGAACTAATCATAAGCAGTACTGAATAACCCTGTAAATATGTAGCGCACATGTCTAATACCAACGCAATAGTGCTACACCATGGCTTCGGATGTAACTTCTTGTCAAGCAGTATATTTATTACGGCGAACGTAAAATGGGAGTCCGACGGTTTGGTGCCCTAGTAAAACATATGGCTGCAGAACTAGGCGTGTTTCATGTTTTTAGATCGCTACGGGTAATTAAACAGGAATAATGAAACAAGGACAACTAATATTGGCGTTATGAGGAAACTCTAATAAAAGAATAATATTTGCCTCAAAGCCTTTCATAGTGTTCATCATTACACCTTTGAAAGATTATATTAGGAGCGAATTATCGACAGCCTGTCGCGGCATTAACTACGCCTGTTAAGGTAGCTCGTGGTTGTGGTAACGAGGAAAGACTAACGCACACCTGTGACTTATATTATCCACATTCAATAAGTAGCCCATCTTTCGCAGCATTTGGGGCAAATAATCATAAGAAACTTATCATCATGACATAGATCAGTCAAATATCAGCTCAATTCACGCACCAGCACCATGTGTTTGGACCGTTTTAAGATTTGTTTAAGCTGACAAAGCAATGGTCAAATATCATATTTTGCTCGTCTGCTGAGTATTGTAGCTGCATGCCTACATAGACTGGTACAAAGTCTTATAAAGACGGAATTAAAATGCCCTCAGGAAGAATGCACGCGGTTGGAAACCAGAGTTTTTGTGTTATTTTCGCTTGCGGATGACCCTTTGTACGAATGTTGATACTATGCTACCATACGTTAGTCCTCTCCAGCGTGCTCTGGTCATTTCCGGCTGAAGTGACAGTCTGATCGCTGATCCTTTACAACGAAGGCTGTATTGTGATGCTGACCTTTACCATATGAAAGAGAAATATATGGTTAACACACGACAAGAGGTGTCAGCAATTTCCATCTCTCGTACCTGACCAAGCAATAACATATTCCAGCTATTGTGAATTTGCTTGATAAATAATGCTACCGCTACGTTTATGCGATGCAGATAGTGGCTGCATATTTGAGATAAAAAAATATTTAGACATAGCTTTCGAGCGGCTTGTGGTGACAAAACCTATGGGTCAGCATAATGCTTACATAACAACGGTACGGCCGAATATGGTATATGGTACCAAAGAATATCAAATGCCTTAACTAGGCCGGCAAAACGTGTTTTCAAAACCCAATTTGGATTATTACATGGTAAAAGTTAATGCAATCGGTCTTATTTCATAAATGAAAAGTACTTAAAAACATGTTGGCAATGCAAAACACCACCTCAATGGCAAATAGAGATGCCAATACGCTCGCATTGTTATGAAAGAAAACATTTCACCACATTAACTACGACGATAACCTATTATGATTGATGAATGTATCTTACTATGTATGTAAGCAATTAATTGTGTGGGAATCGTAGAACTCCATTTGTGTTTAAAAAAACAAATGACTGCCTTGAGTTGGCCTTCGAGGATCTTTGTCATAGTGAATGAATCGCTCCCTGGGTGATGTATTTTAAACAATATGGAGTGTTTGTCATATGTCGTAATTTAATCATGAGAATATTGTGACTGTAAACACTAAGTTATGGTGTTGAGCGTCCGAGGAAGTTTACTGTATGCATTGAGTGGAATGTGCAGCAATATTACACATTAATACTTTGTTGTCAGTATGTTGCTTGGTGTGATGGTCGGGGAGGTGTGTGTGTGTGGGGGGGGGGGCATAAAATATGTCATAAATGATATTCCTGGATGCGGCAAACATATACGCCACTGACTGTGATGAAGTGTGGAAGGTCACTAACGAATAAATAGAACGCGCCTATAACAGGCCAGCTTTCGAACTATCCAGTTAGTTCCTTAATATTTGTATTTATCTGTATTCATGAAAGTTCATACGGCTCATATAGACAGATCGTTTGCTCTGAATATTGATACATCAAATATTTGCTCTACAATATTCACTGCGTTCACTTTAAGATGTCATAACTCTGCTGCAAAATAACGGAATGCTACTGATAAAAAAACATTGTGACTAGCTTCCTATATATCTAATAAATGCAATCAATCAATAACCTTGTTATACTCATCCAAATCCACACTGCTAGCGGTAGAGAGATGTTACTCCACTACAAAACAACCATAGAAAGAACCTGTAATATATCAAACGACAGGAGTGGGTGGGGGGTGCCGTTAGGTTAAAACCGCATCAATAATACTTTATTGGCTTCGGTCGGACGAATGCAGGTATGCTCTCGGTGTGTCTAGTGTGCTAATCAAAAACGTTTGGTTCTGAATTCATGACGAGTCTGATATTCTGAGTAGTGATACCACGTTAAGTGGACGGATAGTATTTGTATGCCCATTGGATGGTTCTGAGCCTGATGATGGTACTCTGCAGGTACTCTGGCAACTTTTGCTGCTGTTGCTGCTGTAGCTGCTATTGCTGCTGCTACCGTCGCCGCTGCTTTTGCCGCTGCTGCTGCTGCTGCAGCTGCCGCTACCGATGATGATTATGATGATGATTATGATGATGATTATGATGATGATGATGATAATGATGACGATGATGAAGATGATGTTACTAAATCACCACAACATTTCGCTTGATTGAATACTGCAAACGGTTAGGTAAATTGTCAATAAATAACATCTGATGCAGCATTAATGCAGTTGTTTAATGGCACATGAGAGTTTGGATATTAGAAGAGGAGCTGCTTTTTTGTTAGAAAACGTGGTAGCATTGATGACCGACACAGCAGATATCACCGAGGTTGCCTAAATATCCCTTTTCTGTGTTGTCCGTTATTGTTTGCTTTGCCGAGAGGAGCCTCTCAAATGTACCAGAAAAGCTTCCCCAAATAAACGGCATTTGTACTTAAAATACATCAATCCCTGAACTAAAGAGAATAACCACTTATTATTGTTGTCTAAACAATATTTATCATTTAATGAAGGGCACGCCATATATCATAAATTAGCCTAAGCAGGTGTTTTTCCAATTACGCAACTCGTCAGACGTTGCTTAGCTAACCGTTGATTGTGACATTTATCAGGCACATTGTGAAAATATGTTTACTGGACATCCTTAGAATCCCCAGAATCCAGCATTTCAATGACGCACACTAAGAATTCGTGACAATTCGTGAGGGAAGATTGTTTGAGTAGAAAACCCGGTTTGGATGTTTTCAGTTAATTACTTTTTAGAATATGTTGCATAAGTTCATCTAATACCAGTATTTCCATCTTCAATGCTTGTGTAAAGCTGACAAATCAATTAAATACCGACTTATTTAGATAGTCACTTTTGAATTGAAATGCCACATTATCAAATTTGCAGTCATTTAGAACATCCATTTGTAAGTGGACTGTTTATATATAACAATTAGCATTAAGACATTGCTGTTGTTAATATGCTACGTTGCAATGGGTAGCGTTCTGCAGGTCCATGGGTCTTATATGGTTGTCCGAGTCTAGACTCCAGAGTCTAGGCCAGACCTAACTAGTATCTTATATAGTTTAGAAATTTCTTCGTCAACAACTTTTTTATACGATGGACAAACCGGATAACTTTGTAAACCGTAACAGCTGTCACACTGCACTGTTTAGAATAGATTGAATATAGACTTATTTTGCATGTTTACCTGTTAATTAATTGATTTAAGGAGTCTTGGTCAGCGCCTAGAGACCAATGAAACCGCAGGCACATTCGTCTTTTGAAATTAGATAACTGATGCTAATTTAAATTTAACTTTTCCATTTTCAATTAAATATACGTGATAGATGATTTGCCATTCCAGCTGATTTTACTTATACTTATTACATTTATAAGTATGACTCTTAACCCGTGGTAGAGTGTATTACGCCTGTGAATATTCAAACTGAGGTAATAAAGAAAAGCAACATTTCCACTTATTTGAATACATGTAGGGTTGCACTTGCAAAGCGTACATAGTTCAGCTCGTGTATCGCTCTTTGAGACCTTCATATGTTACATTACTAAGCTTGATAATATTTCTAACTAGTTGATCTTAAAGAGCAGATAGGGGCATATCATTTGACAAACTCGAGGCTGATTTATAGCGGATTGTATATCTCTTGCCTGTCTGCTTTGATTTATATATATATCAATGTTGTGACATTGCAGTTTGAACGTTCACTCAGGATCGTCATAGAAAACGGTTAACCTGGTTGATATAAAGTAGCAACATCGGCGCATAACACTACCGTCGGCCATGAGGCGTTGAATACGTCAGCACTGAATAACGACTGTTGAGCTAACAACTACCAAAGCATAATGATGGAGGAGCAAACTTAAAACATATAGTGAGGTGTTTGGCGGCTGTTGAGAGCTATGAAATGTATATTGAATAAGAAGTCAGTTATATATATATATATATATATATATATATATATATATATATATATATATATATATATATATATATAGATATATATATATATATATATAGATATATATCTATATATATATATAATATATATATATATCTCTATATATATATCTCTCTATCTCTATATAGATATCTATCTCTCTCTCTATATATATATATCTCTCTCTCTCTCTATATATATCTCTATCTATCTATATATATCTATATATCTCTATCTATATATCTCTCTATATATCTCTATATATATATCTATATATCTATAGATTCAATACATTCTTTTATGTAAAAATAACTCCGGTGCAGTCAAGTTCAAAACTGTTATCGCCATTGCAGTACTCGTGCTTTCAGTTGAAGTCGTATGCATCAACCACAGAGGGTGAACGAATGTTTGTATGACAGGAATATGTTGTGAAGAATGAATCAGCTTATTTCAACGTTCCTTTGGTCAGCAAGCGTGTGAACAGAGCCAACAATTTCATTTGAGTATTAATGCTGATAGACTACCAGGAATGTAGGTAGCGGCTCATGCTAGGATCAATGGCGCCTCCTTAGTATGTACATATGCTCTGGGCTACTAGGCTTGTCTGATGATAAGTGATCTCTTGCTCCAATATCCTTGATAATCAATCTTTGGTTCTTGTACCTCGTCTCTAGCCCGATGTAAGGATTGATAATCATTGATACATGGCATTGCTACAGCTGCTTTTGTGTATCCGTGCACCCTTGTAATGAATATATTCCTGACTTTAGAGCCTTTATCAAATAAATACCATTACATACGCAAAGTAGATTCACATCAGCGCTTAATGTATGTATACATAAATCTTTTTTATATGTATATATATATATATGTATATATGTATATATATATTTATATATTTACATATATATAAAAATATATATATATATGTATGTATATATATAAATATACATATATACATATACATATATATATATATATATATATATATATATATATATATATATATATATATATATCTATATATATAGATCTATTTCTTCTATCTCTATATATATCTATATCTATATCTCTATCTATCTATCTATCTATCTCTCTATATCTCTCTATCTATATATATATATATATATATATATATATATATATATATATATATATATACGAACGTTCGTTAAGGTTTTAAAACAATAAATAATTGTGAAAGTAACATTTTGAACAAAAGATATACACGAACAGTCATGATGGATTTACCAAGTATGCTAAACAATATTACATATCTGGTTATCCTGAACAATATACTACAGACAATCGCTTAGCTTGTAATTCTAACTAAATTACTATTATGTGTCAAATATACTTATAAGATTTTGTTACACAATACTTTACCTTTATGGCCTTATTGCATTATCTATAAAATTATGATGCTTTGAAATATTTATGTACAACAGATCAATGAATGCTCTTCACATAATAATAGTATGATTATGTAAGTATATGTATGTATGTATGCTTATAGATGTATGTATATAAATATTCATATGAACGTATTGTCCAACACTATGAATGAGGTAAACACACACATTTTGGTTGGTTTTACAAAGTATGCTTAAAATTATAATAAATGAAAATATTCTACAATAATCGTAATGAATGCAAAGTAGGCAATTGTTATGTTCGTTATTCTTACTCAAAATATTGTTATAATTAAAGTAATATACTTTACAATAATTATACACTTCTGTCATTTTGCATTCTGCTGGATTTTGTGTGAATAAATTACACTTATTGAGATGTACACTTAACATATTTTTATATACGTCGTTATAATAAGTTTTCGCATTGTGCTTATTTCGTTAAACTTAAAATGATTTGTATTAGTGACGTAAAATGGAAAAGATAATTTACCTTTACATAAAATAAGTATGTGTATGTATGAGTATATCTATATATGAATGTATTGGGTTTCTTTTTTAATATGTATTATTGAACAAAGCTATACATCTCACACGCCAAAAAGTACACATTGGGTGGTGTATATGATAGCGGTGGTTACACTTCTTAATGCACATCTCCTGGCCCTATAAGTTTCTATTACTTTAAATATTATATTGTCTTATTAAATATACATAATCGGGTCAAATAAACTGCTTCTTAGTCATAGTCTTAGTCATATACATATACATATATATACATATATATACATTAATGTGTTGGAATGCTTACTTGAATGATACTGCATATTTAAGTGGCTATTGCGTTACCCAGGGGAATAATGAGCGCTTTATTGCTCTAAGGACATGAGATTCGAACCCGAGGCTCATTCTCGTTGTTTGGAGAATGCACAGCGCTCAAACCTATGACTATTCCTGCCTTTGCATTCAAACTAGAACGCAACTATTACACCATCATATGAGCCTGGCAGGTTGCATCTCAGCGTCTACTTTACTCTTTAGTCTGACTCTTAGGTGCGACCCAAAGGCATACTTGTAAATAATATATGGCACTCTGTGAAGTTTTACAGCCTCTGCTGTAGCTTATTGCACACGTACATTGCGGCGAAATATTGTTGCAACTTTGTAGGTTAAATATCAATCACTGTCCGACCGGGACCACAAAACCAAAGTTGGTCAAGAAATAATATACATACATAGCAGTTGACTAGTTTAGTAATCGCTATCTGGCGACAACCAGTATCGTCGCGTATCAGCAAAAAGCATCGTTGTTTATCGATTATAAAGGGCGCAGAATGGACACTATGGCTGAGCAAATAGACAATTCAGTGACATTGAACGAGTCAATGAATTCATTGACACGTCAACACGTCTGTAATAGTATGATCCATAAAGTGAACAACAACACAGCGTATGACCGCTACAGCATGGAGTTTATATCAATTTAGAAGCAGCCCAAAAACCGCTTACCAATGATGACATCAGTTACTGGTTACTTACACGATAATCATTGTAATAATACAAGGAGGCCTAACGTAGTAACCACAGGGACACAACGTTAAACGCTGCCGAAAATTACCATCTGTTGTACAGGCACAACAATTGAATACAAACCATAGAATGGCTCATTACATAATTACGAATAAATTAGTGGTGTATTTTCTGGCCTCTTGTGATTAATCTGTGCCCGGGCTGCTAATTATATTTTGATGACGTACCTATGCAGTCGTCCACCTTCAGTTAACTTGATAAAGCAAATGCAATATGCGAAAATGCATGGAATTTAGTTTGCACCAAATGCGCAGATTCAATATATGATCGGCCAATATTGTAGTTCAGAAATATATTTTGACATCCACATCAGCACCGACTATGATAGAGATCGCAATGGTTAAAACTATTTATATGCCCGGCTTGTCTGTACAACCAGTAGCGATACAGTTGTCGTATCTTACATTAATTATGACCTTGCTAAATACTGCTGCTAAACAGTGTCATTTATTATGTGTATTTGTCTGAGCAACTTTGTCTGACATACAGCGCCATGCCGTTCGCCACCCATGATTTCAAGGCGACGTGCCTTTTGTAAGTCATGGTTACCCAAGTAAGTCAGCTGATGGCGATAATCTGCTTCCGATCACCATATGTTTTACACAATGATGCTATTAACTGCTAGCGATAATATACCAGATATCACTTGTCTATGCGTTTATTGCAAATATATTGATAAGCATGTGCTTTCCGTGTTTCCTGATGACGTAGTTTCCAAGCTGGTAGGTTAAGTGCGACTAAATATGTTCGACGACATTGTTGAGAAACATTAGCGGATCTTCTTTAATGGTGGGTTGAATAATAGAAGTGGCACTTCCTGTATTACTGCTAAAACATATCACGAGTCACTTATATTATCCAAATATATCTAATGTGTCATGTTTAAGAGTGTACTGTTCGTTTGACTGTTTCATTAGTTGAGACATTTGACCTCCAAATGAGTCGATTACCACAAGCACTCGACTATTTGAGAGTGTCTGCTGTAAGACAGTCGAAGCTTTACATATCGCATAACAATGCTCTAGAGAGCCCTTACTCGTGCATATTTAAGCGAGGACTCGGTTGTGCATCAATTGAACGACAAGCAGCCAAAAGCAACCATGACCTGGTCCACACCTACGTCCGAGCTCAGTGCACATGGATATACACAGCACAGGATTCTTGACATGAGATGTAACCTTTGTTCACTAGAAACTAGACAGCAGAAGGGTTATGTCGTTCGTTCTGTTAATGGTGCGATCACTCAACCAGATCATCGCACTACACAGTATGTGAAACAGATCGTCTGTCAGATCGACATATCGGTAATCAGAAGATAACCTGATATTGATGCTTTGTCGGTTGTTGAGAGAAAAATCAAACGATTTTCTATCAACAAGTGATCTTGGGTGATCCGGTGAAAAGGTCATTAGGGCCTTGTCAGGGCAGTAGATTACCTGACTGAGTAGTGTTTTGATCTTTGGAATTCAACCTGGTTCATATATATAGCCTAGGATGATTGATTGCACGAACCATACCCGAGTGTTCCGTTATGACTGATAAGTGCGTCTGAAGTAGAAGATTTTGACATTTTGTAGGCATGATATGTGATTACAGCCAGCACAATATACTGTGTTGTAATGTGAGTGGGAGAGAAGACCATCACAGTGTATAATTATACGCTCTCCTACCTATAATTATGTGCTGGCAACCCATAATCATTATGATAGCATCCTTTGCCGATACACTGCATAGCGTTTAAAAAATATATATATATATATATATATATATATATATATATATATATATATATATATATATATATATATATATATATATAGATATATATCTATATATATATCTATCTATCTAGGATATATATATATCTATATGTCTCTATATCTTTATCATGTATCTTTCTATATAAATCTTTATATCTCTCTATATGAATATATATATATACTCTATTCTATCTCTATATAGATATA
Source organism: Urechis unicinctus (assembly GCA_034190875.2). Classification (NCBI taxonomy): domain Eukaryota; kingdom Metazoa; phylum Annelida; class Polychaeta; order Xenopneusta; family Urechidae; genus Urechis; species Urechis unicinctus. The sequence continues at coordinate 43,687,931 of CM067357.1, forward strand.
TATAATATAATATATAGATCATATATATCTAACTATATATATCTACACCATATATGTACATGTACATAAATATATATATATATATATATATATCTTATCTATATATATGAAATATATGTATATATTAATAAGAGATATATTTTATCTACTATATCTCATATATATATATATATATATACATATATATATATATATATATATCTATATATATATATATATATATATATCTCTATATATATCTCTATATATATATATCTATATATATATATATATCTATATATATATATATATGTATATATAGACGGGATTAGGTCGAAGGAGTGGGTTTAAGGCAAAGGGGCGGCATTAAGGCGAAGGAAACGTATGTTTGTCGTACTTTTCACACAGCGTTGCATATATTCTCTAAGTCCATTGATATCTTTACCGTTTATTCGACATCTATTACACTGTTTACACTGTTTTCATGAGTTATTTAAATAAATAAAAGATATACGCATAATTCCTTCGACTTAAATCCTTCGACCTAATGCCAAATTCGTTCTACAATACATACGGAATTATGTCAAAGTTTCGAGGATATGATATTGGATGTTTGTTTACTGTTGAAATGAATCCTGACATTTAAAGGGGTAACAGTTTTTATAATCATACATTATACATCCTGGTTAGATTACAAAAAGGCCAAAATTAAACAAATTGTGTGAAAACAAGGCCGAATCTAGACACGGTGAAATAGTTGTTTACCTCGTGTTCGACTCTAACCGGTTTTTATTCATGCAAATTATAATATTCGTAAATTCACGCAACATGGAATCTACCTAGGAAATTAATCTGCATCTACTTGATACTGTTGTTGTTGTTGTCGATTCCAAATTTAACGCTGTTCGGCTTCTTTTGGCCATGTACAGCGATCTACCTGATAGAGCGTCGTCAATCCTATATATAGGTCTACGGGGGCACTGAAAACCTAAGATCAGACAAAGGCTCAAAGTAGACCATTATATTTTATCGTCGGTTTAAATGTATTAGACGGGTAAGTAACTGTTAAATTAACTTAATCGAGGGCTTTAGAGTTTATTTTACCAGACATTAAAAACCACGAAACTATAAGTTTCCGATATGGCAAGGGACAAGTTGAGAGAAAATCCGGGGCGAAACGGCCTAGTGAGTGCTCGCTGCCCGGGCTTGCTGCAGATTGCACGCTGTGACCCCGATCAGCTGATAGAAGTAATAAGGCGTATTGTAGGTACGATTGGGTGTGATTGATCAGATTGATTCAGGGTTTTATAATGTTCTTGTTATAGTGCTTATTTGTCAAACAAAACGGAATTGATAGTACTGCGCATGTCTATCATGACAATATTTTTAAAAAGATTATCCACCCCAAAACTATAGGTTAAGCTGTCACTCGATGTAAAATTTCTGGTAAACTGAACTATAGAGAGGACTAGGTAAACTAAAGCTTGCTTACAATGAATGCACGGTTAGCTAAAAGAGGCTGTTTTAGAGCCTCTTTGATTGACATTGCTAGTTTTACGGATGTAGTTGGGGGAGTGGAAAGGGCAGTATAGGATTGCCCCCACAGCGTGTTGAGTACTTTGAAAACTCAACTGTATCGATGTACATGCTCAAAAAAAGCAATGCCTCTGGTATGTTTTCACAAATTTTGAATTAATTTCCTATAAATACACCATTAAAGGCCAACATATTATAATGAACTGTACTCAGATCAAAACAATATGCTGCTAATCTGTGATAATTTAGAAAAAGACAAACAATTTTGGTTCTTCACTCTTGTATTTATAGGGCATATATTTTGATGATGCAAAATTAAAGTGAAATACAAAACAACAACAAGTTATTTCCAGATGTTGCTATATTGCAGCAACAGATACAGGCATTATTACAGTGTAAGTGCCAGCAGTTTTGGAGAACTGGTCCGGTGTTTAAAATTCTGTTTGAAGGTTTTCCACAAGTGGATCCTAGCAGTGGCTACAAAAACAAGCTCATTTTGTCCTGTAACATTCATAAATATCTAATGTATTTCAAAACATTAAAGTATAGATAAAACCAAAAGAAACAGAAAACTTCACTTTCCTCTAAACTAAATATCAAGAGATATAGGTCAGCTGTATATTAAAAAGCATAATGTGTGCTATAGATTATAATATGTCCCACATTTGTTTACAACAAGGTACCCCTGTCTTATTGTACATCAAGAAAATACTGTCTGTGTCAGTGAGACTGTAAGCACTGGACACAAGCCAAATTAAATCTACAATTAACATGTATACACAACGCCTTTTGATCCAGCCATGCAGTCATTGAATGGATGATCGCTAAAGTTGCTTCAAAATACGTACTACTTTCCAATGCCCAAGGCTGGAAAATTAACCTAAAGCCTCAATATAGACTAAATACATGGAATATACAGAAAATCAAATCCATGCAGACTAAAAAATGATTTGTGTTTGTTGATTAACCATTGGCAATGTACCCTAATGATTTCCCTTGTGGCAGGTGGAAAGTCATGTCTCCTCCTTGTACACCTGTTCATGTCTCCACCCTGAAGCAAAAAATAGGATCAAATATTGACATAATATGAAGGAATAATGGATATGTTGGCATGACAGGTGGGAAGGAAGTACCAATGAGTGGATAGAATATAACATCCAAGCACAGATTGTCTGGTAAATAATTGATAATCATGCATAAAGGGCAAACAAGTTCATGGTGACTGACCAGATATTTAGACAATGGTAATGAGGAAATTTCAATAATAATAGCAGCAAACTCTCCATCACACACTGATGTTTGACTAGCATTGCTTCATATACTCCAGAAAATTGACAATATTTCAATGCTCTGGCTGAGTTGTAGATCCTATTAAATGGTGCAAAGTACTCATATACCACACTCAAATGTTTCAAAATAGCAATAAACCACATTTCAATGGAATGGAGTAGCCATTGAACATATTTCAATGGACTAGAAAAGTAAGTATATGGTTTGACGGCACACCAACACTCATGTTTTATTGCGCCAAGAAAGGTTAATAGATAGCATTGACCTGATTTAGCAGCCGCCTTATATTATAAATGAAAATGTAGATGGAAAAGATAAAATGGAAAAGATTATCCTAAGGCAAGTCGCCACCATCCGATTGACTGGACCAGGCCATTCCAGCCTCTCGTCTAGGTGAAATCCGGGCCATAGTGATGTGTTCAATGGACTGGTCAGCCATACCTCATATTTCAATGTAGTGGAGTAGCCGCACATCATATTTCAATGGACTTGAGTAGCGATACGCCATATCTCAATATATTGTAGAAGCTGCAAACCATATGTAAATAAACTGGAGTAATCAGGGTTCATATTTAAATGCACTGGAGTAGTCATACACCATATTTTAATGTACTGGAGTAGTCGTACACCATATTTCAATAGACTGGAGTAGCCTAACACCATATTTCAATGGACAGGAGTAGCCTTACACCGTATTTCAATGGACAGGAGTAACCTCACATCATACATCAATGGACTGGACTAGCCGTGCACCATATTTCAATGGACTGGAGCAACCATACACCATCTTTCAATCAACTTGAGTAGCCGTAGACCATATTTCAATGTTATGTTGTAGACATACACCATATTTCAATTGTCTGGAGTAGTCAGGGTTCATAATTGAATGAACAGGAGCTGTACATCATATTTCAATCAACTGGAGCAACCATACACCATATTCTAATGTACTGGAGTAACCATACACCATATTGTAATGGACAGGAGTAGCCTTACATCATATTTTAATGGACTGGAGTAGCCATTTACCGTATATCAATGGACTTGATTAGCCATGTATGGCTGGAGTAGCTATACACCATATTTCAATGGACTGGAGTAGCCATACATCATATTTCAATGGACTGGAGTAGCCATACACCATGATTCAGTGGATTGGAGAAGCCATACACCCTATATCAATTAACTGGAGTATCCATAACCATATTACATTGGATCAAAGTAGCAATACACCATTTTCTATGGAAAGATTTTAATTCACTGGAGTAGCCGTGCACCATATTTCAATGGACTCGAGCATCCATATACCATTTTTCAATAGACTTAAGTAGCCGCACACCATATTTCAATGTAATGGTGTAGCCATACACCATACATGAGTTTGCTGACAGCTGCATAACTCATGTGGATACTTTTGACTTTGATGAATGTTAACTGTAATCGAAAATCAACAGTTGATCTCAACATTCGCACAACCAACACAAGATGAATGTTTATTAATGACATCTCCAAAATAGCTTCATGCACTCAGTACGTCCTCGGCATTGAGGCACATTACGGGCCTTAACCGAGGGTAATACGACAATATTTTCATTCCTCTTTCTAATATACCATGGTTAGTCTGACAGTAATCATGCACAGGAAAGGCTCCTAAAAGGTTAATCGAAGAAACGAAAAACAAATGATCACAATGAATTAGGAAATGGCAGGGCAAATACACGAGGACCACATTCGTGATGAGATTGAGGTGGATGGGTGGACATTTGACTTGCTTACCTCAAATGCTGAGTGATAAAGATACATACTAATATCAAGCAGTTGGCGGCAAGTAAAGGTAAGCAATCGATGGATGAATTTATATATGGCGAGCATGAGTGCACATTACAATTCTGTGCAGATAATTGTGTCAACTTACTTGTTATCGATCAAAGATCCGCACCATGAAATTGTACTGCTTACTCTATGCTGTAATTCTATTTATATCGTGTATTTTCAGAAATATAATTTGTACTATTATTATAATTACCAATATTCTAAAGAGCTTCTTATTTTTACAGCACCAATGAGAAACCCCTTTTCACCTCCATACTTACATGCAGCTGATTATATTTCCAAAAATCTATTGCAGCTTAGTGCCGACTGACCGTCTCATGTTACGGGTTGAAAAGGTCCCGTTGTTCTTAGTTCATGGTTAATCTGGTACTTGTAGTTTGTAATGTGATGAGTCTAATGCAGTGAGATAATCCTTAAGCTTACCATGATGATTATTAATAGTGTAAGAGAAGGCAACTGAGTGATTTTAATGGGTGGATGTTAGACAATATGTTCTGCAGACTTTACCACATATGCTAAATGCATATGCATATTAATCAGTCCATATCCTTGCAGCAAGTTGATATATAAACAAATGGCAGGTATTATGTAATGCTCACCGAGACGGGTTATGCTATCAGCGTAACTGATACGGTTATCAAAAAGGCTGTATTGAATTACGAACAGCCCCAAACAACATATCTTACGCTTACAGGCGCGATGTTTTTATGCAACTGATAACTAGTAATATTGAATAACATTACGTTATTATCAGCACCAAAAGCTAATGACGATGGCATATTAGAAATTTACCCTGCAAGGAATTATCGTAATTCATGTTCAAGGTTAAAAGAAAATCAGTGGGGCCAATTGATCAATTGAAATATTCTATACAGCCGCGACAACAATGCCCAGGTTTTACATTTCAACTTCGTTGAATACTTGTAAGACAGTGCGCCTGGTGTACGCAGTACAGCGCGCGTGTTGAGCTTGGCGAGGTTCACATGTACCAGTTATTTTCTGCTCCTAAGGAACAGATAGCGGCTTCTTATTTGAAAAACTTCGTGTATGCCAGTCTTATAAAACAACGCTATCGAGTCTTGTAGTTGCTACAGATAACAATTGTAACGCTGCATATCACAACTTTATGGGATGTATGCCTGACCATATGGTACAACATATTTGACTTCGATGATATTGATAGATATTTTGAGTTAGCATACTGAACTTCCAAAGCAGCATTAGGGAAGAATAACCTTACAAATCCAGTGAGTGGTTGCGAACTTCATCCTTGAACTGCTTACGTAATAAAAACACGTTATGCGGCTTGTATAAATTACGGTGTAAATTCTCATGCATTAGATGTACTTTACAGACATGTTGTGTATTATGGCTGGGACTACTTGCCAACATAAGCTATTACCTGTATAGTGAAGCGAAAGGTACCAGCCCAAAGTGTTTAATGCAATAGCAAGCGTGCTTGGTATTGAGTTTGTATGTGCAGGCAGTTGCGTGCAGCATAACTGAACATCCGTGATATTAACGGATAGGAATACATCAATCTGCTTTTGAAGATTAATCGAAGATTCCGACCAATTCGGTAAGGAGACTTATTTGACAAGAAATTGAAATCAACTTAGAAAAGCGATAAAAAATGTCCCGCATAAAGTATATTTACCTTGAGCTGTTTCATTGGTTCACATCACGATACTAAAATCTATTTGTCATGGTATTCACTTAATATATTCCACAGATCAGGCGATTGATTTAAATACACTCTTAACCACAGAAGCATACAATTTATATGGCATCATAGAATTATGAATAAGTGAGAATTCTAAGCGACCGTTTGCATTCTGCTATCTGTTTTAATCCAACATTACGGAATGCCATTTCCTGGCAGCAGCGATATTAGTTATCCCATGTCATGCACATCACACAATATCGTACATATACATCCTGTTTACGGCAACGTGCCGTCTCACTAATGGCTCCGGTAATGGATTAATCGACTTGCCACACCCATCCTGCAGCCACTGTTACAATGGATCACGCACTGTATTGTATTTAATGCTATAAAGGTTGACGAACATGTCGTCTCAATCGAAAGGATTCAGAACGACCTGCATAAACCTACACGCTTCAATGCAGGTTTCAATCTGTGAATAAACATTTAAAAACACACACACACAGGCGCGCACACACAAACACACACACAGACACACACACACTCACACAAACACACACACGCACAAGGACCAACATCTATTTATATCACAGAGCACTTGCATCACCACCCATATCAAGTTAAAATAAACAATCTTGAATTAACTTCCACAAGGTGTTAGAAAATAATGTGCTGGAGTAAGTTCGATGTGCCTACATTGATGTGTGCGATGCTTACAATTTGCGGTATCAGTGATTGCGCTTTGAGAGAGACCATATTACGTCAGCGTTACCCTCAATCATTTTCGACCTTTGGTATATTTGTTTGACTAGCATGGCGTATTATCGTGCCAAAGAGTCTGCGCTTAGATTTTGATAAAATGCATGAATTGCTAAACAACATAAGAGCAGCACAAAATGTAACGCCCTCGTCATTGACGTGAATAAGATTTGATATTCGTAGCAACTCGTTTATTAAGCCTGATGTGCTAAAACTTATAACAATTATGAATCAATCGAGCGGCGAAATAAAGCATATAATGTTTTAATATTTTTAAGACTGTGTAACGGACGGTATGGAATGGGGTAAATGTGTGACGTCACAAAATTGATTTAACGGACGGCAGGAAATGGGTAAAAGCATGACGTCACCACTTTATGCATGCAAGAAGATTTTTGCTGTCATCGGAGGACGAAGCCATGTGCTTCGTAATTCTTAGCCTGCGGAAAAACCTAGGTGACCTATTTGATGTTCCCAGCGCGATTTACTGCTTTGTTGAGTAGCTTCGCGCACAAGGGTCTTCATTTATCGCGCGAAGTAGGTCAAGCTGACTTATTGACACCGAAACGCGTCAGCGACAAAGCGCTATAATCATTGGACTGAACCCGGTGGATCCTTTAACCGTACTCTACTACCGTATTGTACTCCCGTGATGTACTTCCGTAATGTTCTACCGTACTAGACAACTGTATCACCGGACTAGTCTACCATACCACCGTACCATATCACTGTACTAGATTTTCCAATGTAACGCGTCAAGCACAAGGGAATAACGAGACAATAAAATAATCCTATTCTTAATGTTATTCGTAACATTAAAGTTAAACACGGGATTGAACTAGCAACAAAATGGCTTCAACAGAACAAACAACTACTTACAAGAACAAGCGGAGGTCCGCGAAGGACAACATAACCAAGATACTAAATAAATGCAACGACGTGATGACAGATGAAAGAAATGCTTCTGATGTTGAACAACTGCTGACAGCTCAAGATGATGTCCATTAAACATTTATGGACATTCACACTCTGTACCACCAAACTCTAGTGGATAAAGTTGATGAAGAGGAATCCCAGACGTATGCTGACGCAGTCGGCTTGCAAGTTGATGATTTTAATATAGTGTTGCCCAGTGGATGGCTGATGCTCGTGGCATAACAGAAGCTGATGACTTAGATGAGAAAACATCCGCATTTGAGCCAGATCAAGAACTTGAGCAGAAACTGAAGGAACATAAAGGTAATGGAAGACTTCCGACTCAAAGTAGATATCAATCGCCGGCAATTGGAGCTGGAACATCAGGGGAATGTCCAAGAAATGGAACTCGAAATGCAAAGGTTGCAGAAGGAAAAACATGACACGGTGACGATTCAACCTTGATCCTAGCCGACACGATGAAGAACCTTTTGAAGGAGTCAAGATCGCAGCAATAATATAAAGTGGATAACCTACATGCACCCAAGATAGATCTCATAACGTTTAATGGTGATCCACTTAAATATTGGCCATTCATGAGTTCGTTTGATTATGCAGTAGCGAACAAGGTTATTGATGACGGCACATAGCTGAACACCCTGATCAAGAGTTGCACTGGGGATGTCAACAGCCTCCTTCAATACTGCCTTGTTAAAGATCCTGCAGATAGTTACAAGCTGGCTCGAAAACTTCTGAAGGAGAGATATGGCAATGATGATGTGATTTCAAAAGCTTGGATGAATAGGTTTCTGAACAGGCCAAAGGTCAAGGATCAGAAACAGTTACAAAGCCTTGCAGATGACCTGAGAACCTGCAGAGAGACACTCATCACCATGGAACATCTGCAGGAGATGGAGACACGCACAAGCTTGAAGGCATTTGCTGCAAAGTTCTCAGATCAAGATTATAGCTGATGACTGAGAGTGAATTGCTCGATAAAGAAAAAAGAAAAAAGGAGCATCTCACTAAAAGACATCGTAGACTTTATCGTCAAGTTGGTGATGGAAAGGTCTGGCCCTGTATTTGAATACATCGACAACTCGCAAACCACAAAATAGAGTAGCCAAACCTTAAAACTACAGAAGCTCGATAGGCGTGGCCCTAGGAGAACAACTTTCGCTACTGATGCTACTTCAGCTGTCAATGATCAAAGGAAGACTACGAACTACAAATGTCCCGAATGTTAGGCAAGTCATTTCCTGAACCAGTGCTCAGGATTCCGTGCAATGTCAGTTAAAGATAGGCTAAGCTTCGTACAGAAAAGCAATCTGTGCGTAAACTGCTTTCAGTATGGTCCCAAAGGCTGGGATTGCACTCGACCGTGAACGTGCAACATTGAAGGGTGTGGTCAGAAGCATAACGGATGGCTGCATTCCCCTAGACCTGCTGACTCAAGCACTCATTCTCAATCACAATCAGCTGCTGCTTCTCAGGCAGAACTACCTAACCAACCAAACCAACAAGAAGTCATCTCTGCGAAAACGATTGTGAATCATGAGTAAATGGCACTACCTATCAAGTCTGTTCTGGTGAAGGCTGTTAATGCAGACTACGTTGTGGTATATGCGTTCCACGACAGCTGTTTAAATGGCACCCTGTGTACAGATAGACTTGTGAAGAGACTTGGACTCCCTGCGGAAACCTTAAAAGCTTCCTTTACTGCACTCAATCAGACAGCCACAGACGTGCAGTGCAAGTCAGTTGACCTTGAGTTCAGAAGTCTATCTGATGAGACCATTCACAGTCCGAACAAGGTGTTGACAAGACCAAACCTTAACATCAGTATAAACAGTCTTGCGGGTAGAGATGAGCTAGCCAAGTGACCACATCTAGAAGATATACACATACCAGAGGTAGATGTAGCAGCAGTTGACCTCCTTATTGGACATGACAAGCCTGACCTACTTATACCCCTTGAAGGAGGTGCTGGCGAGGTGGTTGCAGTGAGGACCCTTTTAGGCTGGGGAATCAATGGACCATTAGTAAGACATGATAAGCGAAACTCCAAGTACACCAGCCACTATGTGGACCTCACTTTGGACAAGCAAGTAGAGAAGTTCTGGCGACTTAATGATCTTCCGGACGTGAGGGCCCAGCATTATCCATCAGTGATAGGAAGGTCATCAGTCAATGGGAAGAATCCATGGATGGAGGTCACTACTCCATGAGCATACCGTTCAAGAACCGACCCCTTTTTTACCGGATAACTTAGGGATGGCTGAGCACCGACTGAGTCTTCTAGGGAAAAGACTGCTCAAAGATGACAATCTGAAACCGAAACACACACAACATAAAAGAAACCATGGAAAAGGGATATGCTGAGGAGGTACCAGAAGAAGATGTGACCCGAGCGGATGGATATGTTTGGTACCTACCCCATCACGCTGTGACCCATCCTAGAAAGAAAGACACAGTGCGTGTGGTGTTCGATGGTTCGCGAGCAGCAAAGGCACGTCACTCAATGAAAGTGTGCATAAAGAACCGAATCTGACAAACAAGCTTATTGGGTTGCTTCTGAGATTCCATCAGGAACCTACAGCTGTCATGTTTGATATAGAGTGAATGTTCAACCAGGTGCGAGTGTGTAAAGAAGACCGACATGCCCTGCGCTTCCTGTGGTGGAATGAGGATGATCCAGCCGACTCGGTGCTATACTACCGTACTGTACTACCGAACTAGACAACTGTTTCACCGGATTGGTCTACCATACCACCGTACCATATCACTGTACTAGATATTCCAATGTAACGCGTCAAGCACAAGGTAATAAAGAGACAATAAAACAACCCTATTCTTAATGTTATTCGTAACAGTCTGAATGCATTCATAATTGGGGAATTCAAAATTCTAAAAAAAATCAGTATGGTGTTCACAACTACAGACGCGCTGTAATAACATGTGTGTATTACTGTAAATGGAACATTAGTATGTGTGACTCATAATCGCTTAATTAACCATATTCCAGAACGCGAGATGCGCAAGTCACCGAGAGAAATTATTTTATGTACTGGCGCCTGTCAGCAATTACATTGTCAAGCAAACGTTGACTAACCAACTGTAAGCAAGATATTGGCAGCATCTAAATAAGCAGCTGCTGTTGCAGCATCAAGACAAGTGCGATTGATTTCTTGCCTGCTGGGATTGTGAAGATACGAAATATAATCAGCACATTTATCAATTGTTTCAATGGCAGGAATCAATTGTCGAGGGAACGGGTGGGCAGTAAATTACCCCTACATAGTGATCATAGAAACACTATCATGATAATAGATTACACATGTCTGGTCTATGATCCGCAAATATGTATTCTCCATCATGGATAGGTTGACATAATTGTACTACCTGATCATTTTCTACCTTACCTTTACGCCAGTTTGTTGCTCTTTATTTGGCATCCTTTGACAAAACCAGGAATGTATTTCTAGTAACCGAAGCTATTATTAGATATTTTTTCTACATAGGCCTCTTGTTTTGATCATGGAAAGAGTGGCTACAATAAATCGACGACAAAACTTCTATGTGCATTGGTCTCTTTGATGTACCCCTCTCGGTTACAAAACTAATGTTGTGATAAGAGCACATCATTACTATTAAGTTCTGTTAGTTTGTCGAGTGCCTGGTTAGATAGAAGCCGGAAAGATAGCCAACACCTCGTTATAAGAGGGATATTTACAATGGTACTCACCAGCCTACTCCATGCAAGATGTTGAGTTAGCAAATACTGATTTTTGAGCCATTGGCAAAGCCATTTACAGATTGTATAACCATCATAACGTACAGATTATGTGAATATAAATGTCAGTGAGTAATAGAATGTCAACTATGCGTGATTAACGTTAACATCCCAAAGCATGATCGCCGCTTCCCCGAGCAGCACGTTGTAATCAATATACTGCAAGACATATGCAATCGCCAAAGCATCTTAATGTAATCATTTACGCTAATCCACAGACACAATGCACTGAAACGATGTAGATATGGCTATATGAAATTATTTACTTTGGATATGGTCGGTTTATAGTGTAATGGGTAGCTGGTTTTACGCGATGGAGCTAGGTTTTGTATCGATGTACAACCTCCGTCATGTCAACACGCTGTTATTCTACAAACAGAGAAAAACATGGGCATACATAAGATCTATATATAAAACTGCACCAAAAACTAACGATGATCAATACACAGGATGAAAGATGCGACTGCGGTTAGAGCGAGATGGAACCTTATCCTTTAATCTATATATAAAACTGCACCACAAACTATGCAGGGATCACGTGCACCTCCTTTAGTATGCCCTGATTCTCCGGACTTCTTGTCGAGCGATTACTCCGTATGTGTAATATTGCTAACTATTCCAAGATCCTAGATCTTCGTTTGACATTTATCCTCCTCTCTGTGCATCTCTATGCTCCCTGCTTAGCGCTTTCCTTCTCTTAGTACGATTATCCATCCAAGCTACCATCGCGTCTGCACTCGTGTAAATCACGCACCTAGCTAGGTTTTCTAAGTTAAGCAGAGTGAACACAGAACAGCTTTACATGATCAATGCGAGTTGGGTGCATTAACTACATGTGATAAGGCTCACCATTGCTGCTCATTGCAAACTACTTGGCTGTATTGGACTGAGTCTGACTGCGTGTTTGATTGTATTGGACTGAGTCTGACTGTATGTTTGGCCGTATTGGACTGATTTTGACTGTATATTTGGCTGTATTGGACTGAGTCTGACTGTATGTTTGACTGTATTTGACTGAGCCTGACTATATTTGGCCGTATTGGACTGAGTCTGACTGTATGTTTGCTACTGAGTTGGAATCACAGAATACCACGAATTTACCAGGAACACAAAACATGTATATAACGAAGTTAGTTGCTTAACTGTCGACGGAGATTACAGGCTGTAATCATATTAAAATGTATGTTTGAATACAATGCGCACCGCTGATGCTAGGTAATCGACTTTCATTTAACATTGTCAAAATTGAACAATGGCAGGCTCAAAGATTATAGGACAAATTTGATCAATTTCATCACATTGGCAATCTCTTGCAAGTTCGTTGTCGATATTTACTTCCAGTGACCATCAGATCAACACAGGCAGTTTACCAGCCACTGTAACTTCAGAATCATCCTAGTACGCGCAATATAATGTACTGCTTCTAGTACCTTTGCCTATTGTATGTAATATGTTCGTAACATCTGGCGGAAAGATAGTTAAGTCGTAGATTCATCCCTAGGGTCGTAATTCGCGCTGCGAATACATGTTGTGGATTGCAGATATTACATTGGAATATCACCATGGTTACTGGCACAATAGACATCCGCCCTGAAGTGAATTAGGTATGAACAAACAGTAGGTATTTATTGGTACCGGTAGGGACCTTGATTGTATGATATGGTGCATGTAATTTTTAACGCATGATTTGGAAACCCTAGGTTGATAAAAAAAAGGAACCTCTGCATATTTTGCAAACAACAGCGCGTATCACGCATGTATTTCGGGGACTATATAGTCTTCACTCATTTCCATAAACACAATGTTACGTGGTCTATATTTGGAAAGCACTATTTAATGTGCCATATGTTTTCACACAGCGGGGGTGGGGTGCTATTGTTGATTTATCGTTGTAATAACAGTCTACTTTGAAAACCACATCTTATGTTGAATTTGTAAAAAAAACCGCTAGAACAGAGCTTTGTATATTCACCTTTTGATGCTCGCAGAGGGGCATAGCGATATGAGACTAGTGCACGTACAGGTGTTTTACTAGCATTGTTGTGCCGATGACTGTCGTACTGAACTCGTCTTTCCACCTTATACCAAATATGAGAACAAAACATTAAAGCGCTAGTGTATATGGATATAATAATCAAACTCTCAATCATGTTTAGCACTTGATGTCGTTTTGTTGCTCGGATATCCATAAATTATAGCAATCCAGATAACAGGATTTAATGATAAAAATGCACCCTTCACGTGTCAACTCAATATAAGAGGAAATAACTTCTATGACAGCCAAAAACTCATTACAACAAACAATTAGTCTGTGACGAGAAGGTTGAACTGCAACACATAGTTAGGAAATCTAAATGTTTTGTGAAAAAGGTCATTATACTTTCATAATATATTATATCCTGCTATGTGTTCATAAAAAAGAGCAACATGGGTTCCCCTTTCTTATGTGAACAGTGTTCATCTTATAAATCTGTTTACATCCAGGGTGCGTATTGTTTACGAGCGTCATGACATGTAGGGAGCTTTAACAAGCACCTGCATCTTCTATTTTTGACAGATATGTTATCATAATGATTTTACGGCACGAACGTCTTATGTGGAATACAGAACAACCCTAAGTGAGTTATATTTAAAAACGCCGTATGCTTCCGCCAAATACGACATTTACTATGGGTCTCATTCGTAAACTTTACTTCATTCTGTGTACCACTTGCACGCATTCTACAGTCAGGGATCGTACTGTGGTTGGGTTGTGGAAATTGAGACACGATATCAAGCATACTCCAGACACCTGCTATATAGTTGGTAGTACAGTACAGTATGTACCTCTAGCAGTGTTGTTAACGCATGCGCATGGAACCTAACAAGACGTAGAAGTGTCAAGAGGCTAACTTGGACGACTGTGAAGGCTATCAGCGCGCGCCTAGCACGATATAGAGGATGTGTTATTTTGTGAAGTCTTTGGCTGCTTCATGTATAAAGTATACGAGCCACTACTAGCTGCTGTATTTCGCGTCGTGAATGCAATTTACTGGTACTGACCATTCTGTGTCAGTAACGTCAAAGGATGGACACTATTACTGTACCCTATAAGCTTGCAAAAGAACGGGAACTAATCATAAGCAGTACTGAATAACCCGGTAAATATGTAGCGCAAATGTCTATTACCGACGTGATAGTGCTATTTTCAAAACAGTGGCTTCGGATCATACAGTACCTTCTTGTCATACAGTATATTAATTACGACAAACGTAAAATGGGAGTCCGACGGTTTGGTGCCCTAGTAAAACATATGGCTGCAGAACTAGGCGTGTTTCATGTTTTCAGATCGCGACGGATGATTTAACGGGAATAACGAAACAAGGAGAAATAGTTTGGAATAACATTGTCGTTATGAGGACGCATTTCGTAGTGTTCATCATTACCCCGTTTGAAGATTATATGAGGGGCGAATTATCGACAGCGTGTCGCGGCATTAACTAGGCCTGTTTAGGTAGCTCGTGATTGTGGTAACGAGGAAAGACTAACGCATACCTGTGACTTATATTCGCCTCATTCAATAAGTAGCCCATCTTTCGCGGGATTTGGGGCAGATTATCACAAGCAACGAGTCATGACACAGATCAGTCATATATCTGCTCAAGTCACGCATCAGCAGCAAGAGTTTGGACCGTTTTTAGATTTGTTTAAACTGACGAAGTAATGATCAAATATCATATCTTGCTCGTCTACTGAGTATTGTAACTACATGGCTAAATAGACCGTTACAAAGTCTCACAAAGACGGAAATAAAATGCCTTCAGAAAGAATGCACATGGATGACCCTTTGTATGAATGTTCATACTAATGCAATATGTAAGTCCTCTCCAACGTGCTCTGGCCATTTCTGGTTGAACTGACAGTCTGATTGCTGATCCTCTTCAAAGAAGGCTGTATTGCGATGCTGGCCTGTACCATATGACAGAGAAATATATGGATAAGGCATGGCAAGGGCGAAGTCTGTCAGCAATTTTCACCTCTCGTACCTGACCAAGAAATAACATACTCGAGCTATTATGAATTTGCTTGATAAGCACTACGTTAATGCTATGTAGATAGTAAAATATGTTGTAGATGATAACCATGGAGGCGCCAAACATATACGCCACTGACTGTGATGAAGTGTGGAAGGTCACTAACGAATGCCTAAAACATGCCTATAACAGGTGTGGTCAGACTCGTGCGTTTAAAAACAGCCTCCAGCCTGCTTTCGAATAATCCAGATTGTCCCGTAATATTTGTATTTATCTGTATTCATGAAAGTTCATACGGCTCAAATAGAGGCATGCTTATTTATCACATTATGTCCCTCCATTATGACTATCCTACAATACCTATTCGGGGCAAGCGACCCGTCATCGCTTTGGCATTTTAACAATAAGAGTCATTGCAGTTTAGAGAAATCGTGCAATGTTCTTAATACAAATCGTTAGCTGGTTGTGATATGCCGCCCTAGACGTTAATGCGTTGCCGCGACTGATCTGGTTTTAATTTATAAAGGTAGTGAGGAATTAAAACTGTTAGAGCTGTTTAAATGAACCATTACAAGCTGTCATTCATTGGGGTGTTATGTAAGCATGGTTCATATTAGTACCTATGATCATGAATCAGCTCAGATAAGCTCAATGTTGTCTATGTTGATGACCATGCTGCAGATAGAGAACCCTCAATTAAAATCGAAATTATTCGGATATGCAATTCTTTAATTAGCTTCTCCCTGAATCGAATACTGTACGAAACATTGTCATATACTGTTATCTTGTATTTCAATCGATTTCTTGGTGTAATGCTGACTGTGAACACAAGGGACATAAAATGAACAGCAACATTCCAATAAGCATGACTCCCTCTGTTTGCAGGATGTGAATAAGCGCTGCAGATTGAACTATATCTTATGCTAATTCAATTTGTTACCAGTGGCTAATCCACAGTGTAGCAATTGGGATGTGATAGACAGCCCATTGGTTTCTGAATTCATGAGGAGTCTAATATTCTGAATAGTGATACCACGTTAAGTTGATGGATGATATTTGGATGTCCATCCGATGGCTCTGTGCTTAATGATGTGAACATCCGTGTTGCAGGTACTCTGGCAACAGTTGCTGCTGCTGCTACCGTCGCCGCTGCTTCTGCCGCTGCCGCTGGTGCTGCCACTATTGCGGCCGCTGCCACTACCGATGATGATTATGATGATGATGATAATAATAATAATGATGATGATAATGATGATGATAATGGTACTTTATGACCACCAAATTTCGCCTGATCGAATACTCCAAACAGTTAAGTAAAGGGTCAATAAATAACATCTTCTGCAGCATAAATGCAGTGCTGCTGTGCGTAAAAAGCTGTTTAATGGCACACGAGAACTTGGATTATAGAAGAGCAGTTTTTTTGTTAGAAAACGTGATAACATTGATTGATCGACGCAGTAGACGTTGCTTAAATAACCCTTTTCTGTGTTGTCCGTTATCGTTTGCTATGCAGAGGGGAGCGTTTTAGATATAAAAGAAACGCTTGCCCAAATAAAGGGCATTTGTACTTAAAGTACATTATTACCAGAACTATAGAGAAGAACCGTCCACTTATAATGGTTGTCTTAATAATGTTTATCACTTAATGAAGGGCACATCATATATAATAAATCAGCCAAAGCAGGTGTTTTTTCAATTACGCAACGCGTCAGACGTTACTTAGCTTACCGTTGATTGTGACATTTATCCGCAGAATTGTGAAAATATGTTTACTGGACATCTTTAGAATCCCCCGAATCTAGCATTTCAATGACGCACGCTAAGAACTCGCCACAATTCGTGAGGGAAGATTGTTTGAGTAGATGTTTTCAGATAATTACTTTTTAGAATATTTTGTATAATTTCATCTCAAACCATTATTGTCATCATCAATGCTTGCGTGAAGCTGATAAATCTATTAAGTGCCGGCTTGTTGAGATTGTAATCTTTGAATTGAAATGCCACATAAAATTTGCAGTCATCTCGAACATCGTTTTGTTAGTGGACTTATATATAACTTAAGCTGAAGGACGTTTCGGCCGTTAATATGCTCAGATGCCATGGGTAGCGTTCTGCACGTCCATGAGTCTTAAATGGTTGACCAAGTCTAGACTCCACAGTCTAGATCAGACCTAACAAGTATCTTATATAGTTTAGAAATTGCTGCTTCAACAACTTTTTTATACGATGAACAAACCAGAGTACTTTGTAAACCATAACAGCTGTCATACTGCATTGCTTAAAATATATTATATAGGCTAATTTCGGATGTTTGCCTATGAAAAATCAAATGATTTAAGGGGTCTTGGTCATGCCTAGCGACGAAATGTAACCAATGAAACCACGGGCACATTCATCTTTTAGATTACTGATGTGTATTTATATTTAACTTTTCCATTTTCAATTAAATAGACTTGATAGATGATTTGCTATTTCAGCTGACTCTACTTCTACTTACACTAATAACATTTGATAAGTATGACTCTGAACCCGTGCTAGAGTTTATTACGCCTGTGAATATTCAACTTGAGGTAATAAAGATTAGCAACATTTCCACTTCATTAAATACATGTAGGGAGGCGTTTGCAGAGCGTACATAGTTTCCCTTCCCTAGTAACCAGTAACCTTCTTACGGTATGCGGAGAACTGAGCCCTTGCGATGTTTGAAACTATTGTATTCACTCATTGCATTATTTCGTAGCATCATCGTCAATGGATCCTCGCGTTAAGCGAAGCGCAGCATCATTGAGCATGATCCACTTCGGGTCCTCTTCCGTTACAACCACTGTTTGTGAGAATAGCAACCGCTAAAGCATGTCATATCATTTTTTTAAATATCGTGCCAGATCAACACAAAGTGTTAGTCCTGTTATGTAAGATTACAATGGTGCTGCGGCAGGCTAGAGAATAGTTATGCTGTCTTCGATTTGCACTTGAATCCCTTGAATAGTGTTGTTCACGTTATTGACACATTGTTAATTGGGGAATTAAAAAAACTTATCAAAAACGAATATAATGTGTACTGTTAGAGCATGACTGCTTTTCCCAGTGGAAATAATAATGATTATTGCGTCACTAAAATTTAAGTAATATTCACGTGATGCTTTGGTGACCTACCTACCTGCCAAAGAACGCACTGAATAGGCAAAGGTCATGGGGTTGCTAGTGCACCGATATAAAAAGTGTGGCAGCAACGCAACAAGCTACCTGTGTATGGCAGAAACAGCCGCGTACCAATATTCGGATTGTGTTACCTCGTTCTTTTGTCATCATGTGGAGACGGATAAGAACCAAACAAAACAGCATATGCATTCATGCGTTGCATTTCTCGGACGATCAGGAGTGCTGCAAATATCCAATGTGACCCATATCTACATATATTCGGTATTGATTTAGTCACAACTACAAAGCACATTACCGGAATGGTTATCTTTTGAAGCGTCTCGTTGCACTGTATTAGCCACACTACTGTCGTCGTTTCGCCCGAGCAGTCTTATGTGGACCACATTTCAGTAAAGACCAATGCCGATAACGGAGCACCAATTCAGTTGGGTACAAATAGTGACTTCTTCAAAATAATTGTCACATCGTTTCATCCTTTTTATGCTGTGCAATGCGACGGCTATCCCGAGGTGAAGAGGGTCTTCATACAGGTTCTTGCCTGCTTTAGTGTAAATAGATTCTCGAATGTATGATTAAGTAGTCTTAGTTATGCTGCAACGAGAAAGATGTTACTGCAGATGATCTCATTGCAAAACTCACTGCTTAATGACCCTGGCTATGGATTACCTAACCTTATAAGACACATTATAAGCAGACAAAACGAAGAGTAGCATCTTTATTTGTTTGAATATGCCTCAAGCACTTTGTCGCTTTTACTGAAATTGGCAATATTCGAGAGGCTGTGGATCAGTTGCAAATATGACCAATAAACATCGAAGGACAAGATGAATATGTCAGGCAACCTTAATCCCAATATTAAGGGCGCGGTATGTAAATTTCAGAAGCATGTTTATAAAGAAAATATACGCTATTACACACAAAAGAATAGCAACGTTGGCAGTTATTTGCTGGATGCCTGCAAAAAAAACCCGGTGAAATTGGTTCAACTGCTACAGCAGCTTGATATATTTCCGCTAAAATTTGGGCTTCTTCTAGATGATTACACTAGCTCATTACTCTATCCACTGAAAGAGATGCTAGTTTCCCGAAAGAACGCACTGCATTAAACGGTACCAATCAATGTGTTGCAATATCACCAATATTATTCACTGTACACATAAATAGGCTAATCCAAAGGCTGGAACACTCCGGCGTTGGCTGTCGTTTGGAACCATGATTAGGTCGGTTTGGTTATGCCAAAAATATTTCTTTTAACATATATGTTAAAAAATATGTGAACAATATGCCGATGCATTTAATGCGATTTTTAGTCCTTTAAATACAAAACATATCAAATATGTCGATGCAGTCAGTCAATTTGACGGGGTGGTTATGTACGGCTTATCTATCAAGCTGGGTAAGCCGATGATAGTAATTATGCATATAAATGCCCAAAGCTTAATAGGAACTTTGGCAAGCTAAAATAGCTGTACTATATTTAGCTCCTATTGCTATAGACTAATTCTGATGGATTTGAGAACATATGATCGCAATGGAAAAAGTCACTCAGGCTGAATGTTGCTAAGCTTGTTTATCATCTCTAGTTCTCTTTCATGTTAGTAACTTGAGTACCAAATAAGCGCGCGCACACACACCGAACACACAAACACACACACACACACACACACACACACACACACACACACACATATACACGCATACACACATATATATATGTGTATATGTAGATATATATATATATATATATGTATATATAGAGTTATATATATATATGGGGAATAGATACATACAGAGATATAGAGATATATATATATATATAGAGATATATAGATAGATAGAGAGAGAGATAGAGAGAGATAGAGATATATATATATATATATAGAGAGATATATATATATATCTATATATATATATATATCTATATATCTCTATATATAGATATATATATATATATATATATATATATATATATCTATATCTATATATATATCTATATATATATATATATATATATATATATATATATATATAGTTCCGCCTGACAGCTAACCATAGTGGACCAGTTCACAGCCAAAATCAACATAACCACCACCATTCAATCGTTAATTGTATGCATATTCATTCAACATATGTTCATTGCCAATCGGCAATATTCACTATCTTCGTTGTTGTGAAAAATCTCCGGTCAAACTCAAACATTATATGGCCTATGCAGTACTCATGCGTTTAATTGAAGTCGTACATATCACCCACGGAGTGTGAACGAATCTTTGTATGATAGGGATATGTTGTGAAGAATGTATCAGTTATTTCCACGTCCCTTTTATCCAAGGGCGTGTGAACAAAGCTAAGGCACAGTAAATAATAAAGGCTTTATAAGAAAGCCGCCTACTGATGCTGAGATCGAGGGCGCCTCTTTAGTATGTACATATGCTCTGGGCTACTTGGCTTGTCGGATGATAAATGATCTCTTGCTCCAAAATCCTCGATTATCAATCTTTGGTTCTTGTACCTCGTCTCTAGCCATCTGTAATCATTGATACACGGCCTTGCTACAGCTGTTATAGTGAAGCTGTGCACCCTTCTAATGAATGTGCTCCTCGCCTAATGCTTTCATGCCATTAAAACCATTACATATGTAAGGTAGATTCACGTCGGCGCCTAATATAGTCATACACATAGCTAGCTTATACAGAGTCAACCCAAAAAACTCGTTGCAAGTTGGGTGCAATATCTACATGGAATAACTCTGGCGTTTATTATTATATTGTATTAAATGGGTAACACATGAAACTTAATTTGATTAACAATGTGCCAGTTAAACATCAATAATCAAAATCAAGAGTATATAATATATTTTAAATACAATAGTCATCACCGATGCAATGTTATTGACTTTTCATTTTAGGAAACTAATATGGGATGGATTATATTAATTTGATCTTCTCGGCATAAGTCCTATTGCGTCATATTCTTCTGGTAGCCCTCATATGTGCTAGCGTCATGACGTTGATTCGGCTCTAGAGATCCAGGGGTGAAATGCGTGCTGAGAATAGAATATAGTTGATTGCAGTGATAACCAAGGACCATTACCACTGCTACCGGCACATACCTCATCTATCTGGAAGTCACGTAAGTGTGAATACCAGTAGGTACTCTCTGGTACGAAAAGGGTGCCTGTTTATCGCATCATATACGTGAAAGGAGGTATTGTGACGCATGATTTGGAAGCTATTGGGATATCGAAAAATGACTTCTGTATATTCGTCAAAACATTATGCACATCACGCATTTGTTTCGGGAATTTCTGGCAGCGGGTTGAGGTTATCGACATGTATCTTTGTAAGCTGCAATTGGTAGCTTGATTTTAAAAATGCAGTGCCGGTTTGGTAACTTCCGCGGAATTATATTCTTCATTACTTAAATGAAATAACAGCCATCATATTGCAAGATGAGGAATCGTAGATGGCGCCGTACAATAGTGCTGGAATTATTTCCAATGTATGGGGAATGTTACTATGACATGGTTAATTCAGGACAATAATTCAGCAGTCGTAAAGCAGCCTTCGAGCATGGATTACATAAAGCGTTACAAAGGCAACAGGATGGGATGGGATAAGATAGCTAGTAAATATATGCTGATTGACATGATAATTACGGCATAAGAATGACCGTGCACACTAATGGAACCCATCGCATTAAATAAATCATATTAACATATTAACGAGTAATGTCGAGCGTCGACGGTGATAGGGTGATAATTCATGGGGTGAAGAGACGTGGGTACAAATGCACTGGTTGACAAGGCTTCACTGACACTTCTTGATTTCGGCACATAATATCTTCTTTTCAGCAACAATAAATGATTTTTTTGTAAGGAGCTAATGATAGCCAAACTCAATCAAGTGTCTATTTATTCCTTCATATATATTAACGCTGCATATTACTCTACCATAGGGAAGTTTTACTGGAATGTCCGACTGTAATGCATCAACTTTATGTTCTGTGGTAGTGCATCAAAAATAAAGCGCTGCACTTATATCCAATGAACTTAGGTCATTGAAGTGACAGTGACAGTCTGGCAAGGATGTATGTGGATAACTCAGGGAAAAGACGATGTTCCACTCTCGCACCTGACAAATTAATAACATATTCCGTTAGTTCAATTATGTGAGAAATTTTACGAAAACGATGTAATCATGTAATCTGACTTTCAAGTAGCGTATTAATGACACGTATCGTCTCATACTTTGGCCCGTTAACCACTGAACTATCCGGAGACTGATGTCTAATGAGCATCTGCCACGCACCGCCCCCATCCACCCACGTTCACTCGCAAATATGGCTTTAAACGCAATTGAAGTTAATTGCTTATATAATTTCACCATTCATTAGAAAGATATGAGAATAGAATGTAGTTTATTGAAGAGATAATGAGGTACGCTTACCACTGTTACCGGTACAGACAACATCTAAAATATATATCTATATATATACACATATATATATATATATATAATATATATATATATATATATATATATATATATATATATATATATATATATATATATATATATATATATCCATATATATAAATGTGTTTATATATATATACATGCATATATATTAATATATATATGTATATATACAGATATACATAAATATCCATATATATATATATATATATATATATATATATATACATATAAACCTATATATATATGTATATTTAAAAATATATGTATATATAAACACGCAAATGTATAAATATGTTTATATACATATAGGTATATATATATACATATGAAAATACATAATGAAATATATATCATAAAAAATAGAGAATTATGTATATGTATATATATATATATATATATATATATACGTAAATATATATATATATATAATATATATATATATACATATATATAAATTTATTGATATATATATAGATAAAATATATATATATATGTAAATATGTATTTGTATATATATTTATAGATATGAATATATGTATATATACTTATATAAAAATATATATGCATATATATTCATACATATATAAATA
>CM067357.1:43716947-43824447 GCA_034190875.2 Urechis unicinctus
TCTCATATAAAACAAACACCATATTCCCATTTTGTGCTTTTTTTACGGATTGTAATGTTAATGTTTAATGTAGTGTCAAGATCGAGCACAATGGACAACATTGAGCGAGATTTGTCAATATTGCCCCGTCACAATCACTTCGTGTAAGCAGCATATGGCAAAACTACCGTGCCCACGAAACCCAATTGACTGTCGAGGAAACAAAGCCACCCTTTAATTATGCTCTTAGCGAATAGATTTATGTGTTTAATTCCTGGTATATAGGCGATTACGTATGATTGAGATGGGACCTTCGATACGTAAGATAGATTAACGACAATACTCAAACCGGCTTTGATGTTGCTAGTTTTCTCGTTGGCCCAAATAAAGCAACTATATATAAAGTAAAGTTCTACCTCTAGTTCTAACCCGTCAATATCCGCCATTCAATTACAATGCATGGAGCAAACGCGCACCAGATATTATATTCGTGACATCTAAAATGATAAAAACGACGCGGTAATAAATATTTTAACATCGGTTAGATTTCAGACGATACACTCAGATAGGCCAAACTCTTAAGTGAGATATTAATCGTTTTGCATATCACACACTGCTAAAGACTAGGAGCATACAATAACAACAACGTGCATGATTTGTGATTGTGGTGCTGCATATCCTTCTTATTAGATTCAGGGGAGCGCGTGTCACGGCAATACTTTCAGAGATGAACCGTGATGCACCTTCGTGATTTGATGCTTCTAGAATACAAGGCAATTAGTTCTTTTAACTAAGCTGGCAAGCGCCTAAGTAACATTGCGATGCAATAACAAATATGTTGACAAGACAACTCAGAATTATTTCATTTAAAGTTATATTGAATTTGAACTATTCTGTATGGAGGACCTCACTACTCTAATGCTGCGCTTATTTGTATGCGGGATAGATTCCTGATGTATTTGCTTCAGGTAAAAAACAATCAACAGCGTGACAGAACTATAATAAAACTGTCGATATTTGTAATATAATATTGTCAGAAACAATCTTCCAATAACAGCGGTGGTTTACTCAGGCCACATTTTAATTAGA
This sequence comes from Urechis unicinctus, assembly GCA_034190875.2. Classification (NCBI taxonomy): domain Eukaryota; kingdom Metazoa; phylum Annelida; class Polychaeta; order Xenopneusta; family Urechidae; genus Urechis; species Urechis unicinctus. Next base: position 43,718,016 of record CM067357.1, read on the forward strand.
TATTTATCTTGCTTGTGTTTTAATTGCAGCAAATTCCAAAGTTTTGAACGCAAGCTTGAAAGAAATAACACATTGGGTTAACCTCATTACAATTGCTAGAACGTCGATAGTATTATTCATCTGTGCTTAAAGCCCATGATGCCTACAAAGACACTACAAACGATGGTAAGCTATCAATAACTCACTGCCTACGTCAAGTCATATAACACTTGTCTTTGTCTCCCTAGCCATTCCAACCCATTCACTGTTGCATGATTTCTAGCGTTCGAATGCTATTTCAGTCCTACCAAGTATCTGAGCCAAAGTGCAATAATACACTCGATTAAGGTCAACGATGAGGCACATTATCTGTCAACCAACACGCCACATTTACTCTGTGCATCTCGTAAATTACAGGGCAAAGCATAAGTGACTTAATACCTATTTATCAACGCCATAGATTGCTAATATTATCACTCATAAATATTCATGTACTTAATTGGACGCGATTGACGTAAATATTGTACATATCAACCGTAGGTAGTGCTAATATACAGCCCTACACTACATAATTGGTAATGCGTTTCGTCTTGCTAATATTTCGATGCTTTATGTTGCTAACGCTTACGAAGTGTCTCAAGTAGATCGGCCATAGGAATTACTGGCGGCAACATGAGATTCATTCCTGGCATTCAGTTGCAATAAATACTTTGAAGAAGCCATAAGTTGCTGTCGACCTCTAAGTGAAACTTTTCAAGTGCGTTCTCCCCAGTAACTGAATCCCTAAAAGTAGAGGTTCAAACAGTTACATCTCGTGACCTTATTATATATTTGCATCTGTTAAAAAAGAATCTCGTTAGCCAGTGCGTCTCCGTCACGCAAAGCCGAGGTATTTCCCTAGCTGTGTCCATAACAGCCTGAAACAAGTGAAATCCGCTAGATATGTGCCCTATGTTCTAGCAAATGATTTATCACAGACCACTGGATGCATAAAAATACATTTTAGTACCTTAAACTCATTGTTAAAGGTGTCCTCGGATTGTACAGAACTAACAGCCATCGTGGTATGATGTCCTATTGTATCAAATAGCGACACTGACATCGCTAAGATTAAACTACTGGTTCGACTGCCAATCTAAGCCGCAATAAGACCAATGGCACCAATAAAATGATGAATATACTAACGATTTACCCATGTTAGTGCAACAGTACACATACATATCTGATATAGCAACTTAGGTGATAACTTATCCATCCGTACATGTGATGCAACGCATGACAAATGACACTGCAAGACCTATATTACAAAATGTGACCGACGATGCTTATATGCAAAAGGGTATATACCAAGATATCATCAGCAGCAGGGACTTGTTGGGTTTAGATCATCTGGTTACACAGCTGCTGGAGTGTACCGGTAATGTCGCATATTTCCCTGTATTGCAAAATTCATTCCATATATTCTACATCCATCAGCTTATAGAGGGCTTAAGGAATGTCAAACGGGCTATTTAATTTATTAACGTAGTCAATGCTCAATTGCATATGTTGCCTTCAGAGCCGTGGCAGTCTAATCTGTCATTGGCATGATTTGCAAAGTGACGCAAAAGCAATTCGTCGAAGTGTAATTTTTTTCAGCTGGAGCATGTTGGATAAATGGTTATCATTACATATGCTTCTGAAAGCCATGATGTGATGAACTAAGTATTGTGTATGACCTATCGCATCTTATAAGACAAACTCTGCTCTATATAATGTAATGAATGTAAAATCAAAATCGTACTACCTACTAGTTGTTGTATCGCGTATTCTGAAATGGGGTTGCTCGAGCTGTATTCAACAAGCATCTCTTTGAGAGTTACTCAATTACATGATCTGTCTCAAACTGCATCGCAGAGAATTCAGGCGCAAAAATGTAAATCAACCCATTCTGGTCTGCTGCGTTTTCACGAGTTGCCGATGTTTTTAGCTATTTGATTCATGACAAACAAGTTTTCAAGTTATGATGCTGAATTATTTTTCCCATAGAACAGGCTGCAATTTATATATTAAAACGCTCTGCTCACGAATCGCATAATCAACAGTCGTCTCTCAACATTTCTATTTGAAGGCTTTCGGTGTAGAGGCTTTACACAGCCTTAATACAAACCGGTTCTATACTCGATCAGTTATTGTGTGTGGTACATCAGCACGACAGATACTCTGTATGGCATTTGAGTGTCAGAAGCTTAACGAAACTGGTCATATTCAGCGCTGCGTGTTATCTCGAACAAGCTCGATGACGTTCAATCCCTTTAAGATGAAACAGATTAAACCAGTTGCCAACCGTTAGTCATATGCGCATTGGTAGATATATAAGCACCCGACTTTTGAAGGTTTTGTGCATGTCAGCGCCATCAGCAGCAACAGTAACACATACATGGCCATCAATATCATTAATAAGCATTGTCATAATCGTCGCTTATCTCACCATTGTTGTTAACATTCGTCATCAATCCAATCTTACCACCAACAATCCACTCCACGTAGTATAGCTTTCAATGATATCAGGCTCACCTTATCATCGGGAACTTTATTTCCAAAAAGGCCCGATACACTGCTGGTTTTATACTTGCAAAACAGCAGTTGTTGTATGCCGCCACATTTTGTCGGTTGCCAACTTTCCCCGGAAAAAGCGCTTTTGGTGCAACAGTCCTGCAATGCGATCGCCACTAGTTAATCAAAAACGACCTATGCAGACCAATCATCTCGTTCATGGCTTAGTGCTAGCCATACGCTCCCCAAATAAATGACTGGCGTCTCATATTAGCTTGGGCTTGTGTGTTATAGTTGTTGCTGAATCAAGTGGTGATACAATAGATGGCGGACGACTGCGTTGTCCCATACAAGTCGCAGTAACTCGTGTAAGTGTGCAATTTTGTAGACTTTGTGCAGAAATGATCATTTTTATGTAATTATGTGGATCAGGTGCGTCAGTAGACAAAAGAATGTGGCTGTAAAGCATATATAAGGGTAATATCCATAAATTATAACGTATTGGCCTGAACTGGATATCACGGCTATAGCCATTTGCACCAAAGATAAGAAACAAGAGAGGTTAATAAAGAAATTGAAAAAAAGAAGATTCTGTAAAATTCCTAGGCTTTATGGCATAAGAAGCGACATGATTATGTTACTAAGACACAACCATTGTACAGCTGATGAAAACGTGATCTTGCATTACGCTGTGGGGAAACATTTACTTATGCATTAAAAGCTCCAACCGCGGTATGTTTAGGTGCAGTGCGCGGTTTAGGTGAATAATATTTGTTTTTCTTCTATATTTATAGTAATAATCAGCTTTTTCTAGCTTCTTTTGCAACCATGGATTTGCAAATAATGCAGCTGCCGAATTGTTATCCCTTTGGTTTGCTTGCATAGAGCAGTTAAAAGGAGTGCTTGTATCACTGAGTAGAACACTATATTTCCCGTCAGGAAATGATATATATATATATATATATAGAGAGATATATATATATAGATATATATAGAGATATATATATAGAGAGATAGATAGAGAGAGAGAGAGAGAGAGAGATATATATATATATATCTCTATAGATGAGATATAGAGAGATATATAGAGATATAGATCTCTATATCTTCTCTAGATATATATAGAGAGAGAGAGAGAGAGATAGATAGATCTATATATAGAGATATCTCTCTATATAGATCTCTCTCTCTCTCTCCCCATTCTTTTATTCTCCCCTGATTTGTTAGAGAGAGAGAAGGGGTGATTATATATCTCTATATATATATAGGGGGGGAGAGATAGATCTCTCTCCTCTAGATAGAGATATATATATATAGATATCTCTATCCCTCTCTCTATCTATATATCTATATATCTCTATATATACACTCTCTCTCTTATTAACATGATTTGTCTCAAATCAAAGGGGTGCTATATATATATCTATCTATCTATATATATATATATATATATATATATCTCTATATATATATATATATATATATATATATATCCCTATACCTAGGCTGCAGTCGCGTGAATCTCAAAATGAATGCAAGATCCATAGAAGAAACAGAGCTTGGCAACAGGCGATGACAATCTATTGCCACATTATGCTGTTGTAGATGAAAATTGGATGTTTATTAAGCCTGCTGGTGTACTGAACATATGTTCCATCGCTCTAGACCAATCTGTCGTTCCACAAGTTCGCCTCTCGACTGAAGGTCCACGCGCTTTAAACAGCAGCATTTGCGTGGGCACCAACCCCAAGGTGGATTGCATGTAATTGATTGCACAAGAAGTCATAAAAATCACGGAGTGCAACGAAGCGTACGTACATGCGATGCAATCAACCCCATATGTTCCTTTTTATTTACCCAGTGTAGATGTGACATATATTGCTGCGTGGTGACGAAGAACAAGCCTACATAGCGGCTGTGGCACGTCGCTATTGCCTCCGCCTCTTTCATCCCTGTCCCCATACGCGTTGGTTTCTGCAAGTGCATCCAATAGCAATCCTCGCAATGCTTGATGCCATTTATTTCGTGCTTAACCATGTAGTTCAAGATGCTGCTTCTCCTGCTGCTGCTGCTGCTGCTACTGCTGGAGGGCAATAAGTCTTTAGCAACATCAAGAGCGGTAATCCTTGTGCGGATACTCCAACAAACGTAGCCAAATGTCTGTGCCCTTTGTTTATGGTACGATTGGATTGATTAATACTCGAAGATCTCAGATGCGCAGACTATTTGATCGTCCATGGAGGCTATATTTAGCTTATCCCATGGCAGCTTTCCCGATATATCATTGGTGTCTTTGAAATCGGGCGCTATTCATCGCTTTAAATCATGTGTACCAACCATGTGATCTAATGGCTCGTATTCATGTTTGGCAATGGAATTGCTAGCGCTTATCTATAACCGATTATAAAACATCTACAGGGAATCATTATTGGCGCTATCAAAGCTCATGCATTAAATAGTACTGTAACACAAGGTACGTGTATTAAGCAGATTGATCAATGTAACCACGATACGTTGACTGTTTATAAAATCTGCCACGCGCCAGAGCTGAACATGCTACCTCGGTGTTGCGTGGCTTATTATTCGGATTTGCGTTGTCGTTTCACTATAGAATAAACTACCCTGTTTTAGGCTTTTTATTACCATCAACGTTTTACAGTGGCTGTGAATTGACCACGGCAAAAGCAAAACACACATGAGTGAGTTGATTTATTGCGATACAGCAGACGGGTCGGTGCCCCACCAGCAGCTAATAAGCACAATGTGTCCGTTTCTTTTGGTATCAATGGTATAATATTTATATGTATCATGCAGTTGTGGTACATCATCACAAATATTATCGAGCAGTCTCAAATTCAAAATAATCATCTCCGGAAGAAAAATCATCAGCGAAAAAATAAGAAGTTTATTGCTTAAATTTGAACTATATACGAGGATCCGGGCCATCAAATGACTGCAAATAACACTTTTATCTCAAGGAGTCAGCCATTATTGACTTTAATGAGTTTGGATATCTACACGTAGATTATCCATTACCTCGTTTCATGCTGTTACCTCTCATTTGCCGGACAATATGTGCACGATCATATTACGGATTCTATTTCGACGACATACATATGATGCAGTGATTTGTCGACTTTTGTTAATACTTCAATTACTAAGATAACAGCGGAAACGGTTTTTTGAGCGGTAAAGTATCGAATTAGTCTGACTTTGAAAGCGTCGTAAATACGAACATCCTCCTTAAATGAGTGAAGATTGCACTGACGCCAGTTTGGGCGATATGTTTAAACATACCAACTTAATCATGCGTTTCTTTTTTGCACACTCACGGTGGTGATAAGGTAAAAGGAGCAAAAGTGTGCTTCAAAGCTTGTCACCAAGATGCCTGAAATCAGAAGCGAACAAAAAGTGCACTTGTTAAAGCTGATATTGCTTAAAACATTATGCGCTCGCAGATATTTCATTCAGGTATAAAACACGGTCTATCGAACAGATAACATACAACTTGTCAGTTCTGAGAACTCAGGCCACCGGGGAGAACAACATATTCTTACTAGAGATGTTTCACTAACAGGAAAAACCAATTTTCCATGGTGCGTAGAGTTCCTTAAGGTAGATCGTTTAGATAGTTAAGTTGTTGTACGGGACTATGAACTAGCACTTCCAGGCACAAATTAGGCATCGCTAATTATTGTACACGCTAACTTAGACAATACCGTCTCTCTGAGTGATTTTATTCCCTCTACCTGGCAACTGTTTCGAAAACCATTCATCACTGCTTTGAACAATAGCAGAGCCATGTTTATCGTAATTACGTTAATTAGTGAACGAGCAGTATGTTGTACCCAACGGTTTAGTACTGTAAAATATTATTCAGGACCGCAAATGAAGAGCGTAGCGCAATTCCCCTTGTATTCAGTCATTCGAGTAATGAATGTTCCCTAATTTTACTTTGGCACCAATTAACTATGTATAGTAGTGCAGATGTTTGAGGTGGCTTGTTTAACATACAGGTGTAATAGCTCATATTTTAATAATGTGTTCAGAGATAAGAGTGGTTCGGCTTATATTGTAAGCAGCTATATTATTGATACAGAAGCTCATCACAATCGACGTTAGATTGCAGCAGCACGTAGCTAACCTTAACCGGCTGACCTTGTCTTGCTATTAGCTCTCACAACAAACCCTGAGGTGTGTTGGGTTAAATAATAGGAAACCAAATCGGTGCTCACGTATTCCCTTGGCGTAAATATTTTGACGCCCTCATATAGTGCGGCGGCTTTTGTGAAAATAGCCAAGCTCTTCGGTGGCTAATATTATGATTACCCATATGTTTGCTTGCAATAACGAAAAGCTTCAACTAGAGTCAACTGTCTAAATATGCTGTCGATATTTGTATAACAGATTCTTAGCGATTCACTCATTGCCGAGTGTGAAACAATGTGAATGTAGTGTGGATCATGAAACTGGAGCTAACAGTGCCGTGAGTAGGCATAATACAGAAATAAGCTTGAAAATTAAATCAAATTGAGATTAACTGTTTCCAGCAAAGACTTGTTTAGGGTTGCAAAACAAATGCAAATGCTCACAGTTAATACAAATTGCATCTACATATAACGGGCTGCACCATGATTTTGTGCTGTCTGTGAAACCATGTTTTGATATCACATACACAAATGCTGCCAAGTATATTGCCAACTATTTGCATAATTTGTTTATGCTTGGCAGAATTGCCAGATGAGGTATTTATGATGAGGTATTTATGATGAGGTATTTATGATGAGGTATTTATGAACGCAGAAATACATCGCTGCAATCAAGTCGACTGACATTAAATTCAGCTTGAAGCTCCAAATTATTGACGCGGCTTTAAACTACATATAACCCCTCGTCTTCGCCGACTGCTGTGGGTAACCATGACATGCGTCGACCCAGTGATGATGATGGTATGTGGATTTCGCAAAATTTTATCTTACAGCACGACGACTCCACAAATAAGTTTTGCACATGCTAAGACAGGTAGATACAATTCATGGTGAATCAGAGACTGAACATAATATCGCCATATTTAATTTATTTCCAACCATTATGGTACATAGTGATTTTAGTATAAACGTGACCAATCTCCAGTCACAAACATAAAATGAGGCTGTTGCAACCTGGAATCGTATCGGTCTTGTCAAGGAGAGACATATATTGCTGCTCTTCTTTCTAATAAAGTCTCCTGTTTCTACTATTGCATTAACAGTTTTCGCTTTGCATACTGTCACCGAACCAGAGAAAACGATGACTAGTTGTCGACATTGCTTCCCTATTTACTTACGTGTCACAGATATTAAATGCATATAATAAGTTATGCATCGGGTAACGGAAACGGAAAGCATCGCCCCAAGCGTCATTTGAATAACGAGAGCTTGGCGCTCAAAGATACGTGACTTATAAGTATATAACCTTTCCTTAGATGATGTTTTACACAATAACAGTTTGTCACTCTGGCTATAGTGAGTAGCTAAGATTATGTTATATCGCCTATGTCATTGACAATTGATGTCTAAGAATTTTCTTATACGACTACAGCGAGGCAATTAGAGTGATAGTCAGGAGTAGTGGCAATATAGGATTTCCTCTATTTAGGTCTCTCAAATATATACATCTACATTCATTATCAGCATACTTAGCTTGTCTCTGTTAATGGTGTCTGATATAATAAATGCGTTGTAAACGAAATAAACCCCTAAGCTTTAAATTTACATGGATACGATGAACTCTGTTAGTGACTAACGCTGACCAACCATATCCTTGAGCCAGCGGACAAACATATGCAATAACGCTGTGGATAATAGGCCGCTATTGCAGCATTAATGGCTGCGGAAGGTACCCTGCAGGTGCATTTCAATAAAAGCAGTGCCATTTATCGCAACATCGCACTATTCATATTCCATTGCTTGTGGATTAATAATTTCTACGAGATGACGCATCAATGCTGTAATTCCTCCTGGAGGAACAAGGTTATGTCAAATATTGCTTATACATTTTTTATGTATATGATCGGATATATTTAAATATATATATAATACATATATAATACATATATATCCTAGATATATCTGTATGAATTTAGATATATATATATATATATAAATATATATATATATATATATATATATATATATATATATATATATATATAGATATATATATATAGAGATTATATATATATATAAATATATAGATATATATATTTATATACATTAATATAATATATATACAAATAAATATATATAAAAGCATAATTGAATATATATATATCTATCTCTATATCTGTATATATATATAAATATATATATATATGTATATGTATATATCTATAACTATATATATATAAGTATATATATATATCAATGTATACACATATATATATATATATATGTATATATATATATATATATATATATATAAATATATATATATATGTATATATATACATATATATATACATATATATATATGTATATATATCTTTATATTTATAGATATAAATATATATATGTATATATATATTTTTTTATATTTATAAATATATCGTTATAATTATGCATATATATGTGTGTGGGTGTGTGCGTGTATTCCTGTGTAACCAGTGCATTTTGACGGAAATATATTAACAATATTGAAATACTTAATTGTTTGTAGTCATGCGTTTGCGACCACGAATAAAAAAACTTTAGACCTTAGCCACCCACCGTTATATTATATTAGGTTGCCAGTATTGTAAATCTGTGTAAATATAACTACATGAGTGTCACTTACTGGGTATGTATTGTATGTCATGGTTTAAATTCATTATACCACTGTACAATAGAGGAATTTGCGTATGACAGCATATACTGCTGTACATCAATCGACCAAAACCCGGTTGCAAGGTTAACGTTCTAAGCAGTGATGTGTAGTGATGCAGGGTCGACCACAAAGCCCATATGGAAGGTACCATTACATTTCACAAGACGGTTGGAAAGGCTGTCGCCATGGTAGTATCACGGCTAAGTACACGTGCCTTGTACTACACATGGGTGAATTTGGAACTCCAACAGCCCTATTAGTTATACCGACCAATACATGGCAATCCCGGTTCAGAGAATATCGAAGCTAAATTCGGTACGTCACAAAGGCGGGCTTACTGCATTCACTGCAACTGTCACGGAGTGCTTGCCTTTATTAGATTCAGCATGCCTAAAAGGTTGATCGTAAGTTGTCTGTAGGATGCATAACCAGATCAGTACAACCGCTTCTTTGGCGTTGATTGACATTATTCGTTTTTATTACCAATATCTGCATCGCTATCACGCACCCAATATACTTCCTAAAAGCTGTTGTTCTTGGTACAATTATGCTGTTTTCGAAAGTAGAAATGCTTATCATGAATTGGATCAGTCAAACTAGTGCATAGCAGATTGAATACGAATGACTATATGTTGCAGCCATGATGAAGACCACATAATTGCTAGCCAGTGTTATCCGTTGATAATAATATTAAATACTGTTATGATATGAGAAATGCTTAATGCTTGTGATGTATACACACAGCATACATATATCACTGATGCAGTCTCAATATATGGACGCGCATGTGTTGAACATTTTCGACCTGTAAATCGAGGGTTTCATACCATAAAGTCCCATATATATACGAGGGACTGCATAAACGTCAGGTAATTAGCGACCAGATTTTTAGACGCACCTTAGGGGGACACACTCTTTAAGCTGAGCTTCACGCAGATGCACGCGTGAGGGAAGAAGAGTTGGTGGCGCGTATTATCTATTTGAGATCAGCATTATCTGCCTACGAAAAATCAGGATTATTCCGTAATGTTCCCATTAGTATCAATCAAATTAGGTATCGCCCACAAAGACAGCACAATTGCGCCGACAACGAACATGAAGCTCATGCTGTAATGTATGGTCGCTGTTATGCGCGGTGGCTCTAATGTGATCATAGCCTAGTTTTAGGTACCTAATGCTGCCGATATAGCGCTATACAGGCAACTTACTATCGATGCAACTCTTGTGCAAAAGGTAAGTTAGGTTTTGCCTAGTGGGTCTAACCAGATGAATTAGGTGAGGACCTTTACCTTCAGTGCTGCAATCTACTTGGATAACAATTAAACAATTAGGGGCGCACCGATATCTACTGTGTTCACAATCACTGTATTATTCTCTTGGGGCGAGTTGTTGCCGCAGGGGAATCGACAGAACAAAATTTTCTTAAGGCACAAGCTGATAACGCGGCTTCATCTGTGAAGCGGTTGCGGTGTGGCGACTGACCTAGTTTCAGTCATAATAGTACATCTAGAAAAACTGGAAGGATACAACCTTACGAGCTTCATTTCAACAAAGAACACAAGTCAGAAGAGTTGTGCGTCTGTGTACATAGTGGTGTCACGACAAGTATGTATTACTCAAGATTATTTCGAAGCTGTTGAATTTACTTGAATCCAAAAAACTGCCTCACAGACCATTTTTTTACCCTTAGTCAGGTCAATATATGGAAAAAAAGGGGTCAACCCCCCAAAAATTGCAAGAAAACGTTTCTTGGTTGTTTTTGGTTCCTGAACATCTGTAGATTAACATACTAAAAGTTTACCAAACTCGGATGACCGGAAAGTGGGTTAATTAGGCAATTTCCAAGATGGCCGCCAAAATTGTTAAAATGCTTGAATATTTTTGGCTGTCCATAACTCAGCCATTGTTCACCCAAAACTGATTATGTAAGTATGTTTTCTAATGTTTTTGAGGTCAACCTTTCACCTGAACCTGGTTTCTTTCATGTGTGACATCACGATGGGGGTGCAATAGGGGCACCCCTACCCCAAAACTGGTGTTTTGGGTACATATTAGGGAAACCTTATATTTCCCAATTAATTAAGGAATTGCAAGAACTATTGTTTCTAGGTTTTTCATTGTTTTTTTAAGGTCTGAACATTAAGAATACAAAGGTTCCCTAAAATTAGAGGGTAAATCTGGGTCAATTTCAGGATTTTTACCCCTGTTTGGTATTTGTTTGAAATGGCTCCTTGGTTCATGATTTGTTATTTCTCACACGAAAACGCTGTTGCAAACATGCTTTTGGAGTTGGGTTTTTTTCATTTCAGCTCAGTGTCATTGAGACAGAGTTCTGATGAAGGTGCCCTGCTCGTTAGGGGAAATCCTGGCTGACCCCCAGCTCACCCCGCCAACCTCCAATGAGGCCACTACCCCTCCATCCCGGCCCATGTTATCTAAAGCAATCACATTTCAAATTGGCATTTGGTTGTTACTGCCAGCATACAAGCCCTTATCATAATGACTAACAAGGATGAGGATACAGGTAAATATTGATTTTCAATGTAATTGTTTACTAATTAGCTCTCCATATGATTACAGTGCTGCCATCTATCCTTTCATCAGAGACTTAAGATCAAAACAAAAGCAGCTCATTATTTCATTATCTCTTGTTAACACAATATTCCTGAAATCATCAAAAACAAACTAATCATGTAGACAACTCTGATATTACCAATTATCTTCTGCATCTCCTGACCCTGAAGGTAGGTGAAACAAGATTAAAATATAGTAGATAGAATAGTCATAATGAAAGTGAAACCATGTGGTTCAATGGCATGCCTACATTATATGGGAAGCCAAAGCTAGAAATATTCAAAATTGCCAGAAGCCTGCTATTGGAAGCTGCTAATTTCAAAAGCAGTGAAAATTGTAGATAATTTGTTTCAGTGCTATCACATGTTTAAAGGGTTCTACCCATGAAAATATATACCCTGTATATGGGATTAATCGGAAGTGAAATGTCCTACGAGTCGTTAAAATCATTAGAAGAAATCAAGCACATTGAACAGAAAATCCAGTCAGCAAAGGTTAGCATGGCAGCTTCATCCAAAAGCAGTCAACTTTGGATCGGATATCAGATGATGTTGGAAATAGCACGTGCATTGATCAGAGCTGATCGCTCAGGCGACTGGAGAATGCATCTCAGTGCAGTGTCTGATTGCATTCCGATATTCGCAGCTGCTTGATATTTCAATTATGTTAAGTCTGCATACCTCTACCTACAGTGCATGAATGAACTAGGTCACAAGCATCCAGACATTGTTACAAAATTTGTTACATGTTATTAGGAGGACAGACCAGTTCTGGGCAGGATTGGGATCGGATCTAACTATTGAACAGACTCTCATGCGTTCCCTCAAAGGTAGCGGTGGTCTAACCAGAGGAAGTGGCATGACAGAGGAACTAAGGACCATCTGGACACTGTCATCATCCGTGTCATCTGCGTACAACCTTGCGATGCAAGAGTTCTCTAAACAATCATTTACCTCACGTGAACAGCACAAAGACGCCACAGTGCCAAGGATGCAACGTGATCATGTAGACAGTACTAAACTGATGCAAAAATTAGTTGACTGCGATTCATTTGCTGAGGATTCTTCATTAAGAAATGTTGTGACTGGTGTAGTGGCCAACGCAGATGTCAATGTACATGAATATGGAGCTGTCGGCAAGGCCATAGTACAAAAAATGGTTGGGCAGCCAATATTCACTTATTCCTTTAAACGAAAGGACAAAGCCAAGACTCTTGGCGACTCCTCGTCAGTGTAAGTGAATACCGAACAAATGATAAATTCTCAACTCCTGTTCCAGAGATTTCTTGTAGTTTCACAAGCTGGCGACTTGACACTGCAAGATATCATGGACTACGAACTTAGTCCATATCCTCCTGCCCTATTCGCGGCAAAACATGTGTTCCCGAAGGCTGACAAGCCAAAGTTGGCTGATGCGCTACGGGATTACACAAATGAATCCTCCAGCTCCAGCAAGGCTGTTCAAACAGATTCGACGCCAGATTACGAACATTTTGTGCTTGACGGAGGCTCCTTGCTTCACCGTCTGTCTTGGAAAAAAGGGATGACCTACGGGGAAATTGCCGAGGAGTATGCCAATCTCACCCTTTCCAGGTATGGACAAGCCACAGTAGTTTTTGGCGGATACAGTGAAGAGCCTAGCATCAAGGACAATGAACATCAGAGACGACAAACGAAATCACACCCGCTTGTGTCTTTTGAAATGAATATCGTCTTTTCCTCTGACAGAATGGAGGATTTCTTATCAAGGGACTCTAATAAACAGAAACTAATCCTCCTCATCAGTGACAAACTGAAACAGAGGTGTTGCGGAGTCATCAATGCGCATGGAGATGCAGATGTTCATATTGTGAAGGCAGCAACAACATCTGCAAAAGTTCGAGACACAACTTTGATTGGGGAAGACACGGACCTTCTTATTCTGCTTCTACATTACACTGAAAGGGACAGCAAGAAACTCGGACAAAAAGAAAGCAAAACATGTATATGATATTGTCCGTCTGAAGGAACACTTGGGAAATGACATATCTTCACAGCTGCTGTTTGTACATGCTTTTACAGGTTTTGATAGCACTTCCAGGATTTATGGTATTGACAAGAAATCCCTTTTCCAAAAAGTGATGAAAAATGATTCTCAGATAAGAGCTTGTGCAAAGACCTTTATTACAGCTGGTCAGGATGTGGCAACAATAGTTGATTCAGGATGCAAAGTCTTTGTTTCTTTGTTTGGAGGAAAACATGGCACATCTCTGGTAAACCTTAGAAATACATTGCTTGCTAAAAAGGTTTCATCTGCTAAATCATTTGTAAAGCCCGAGAAATTGCCCCCAACGGAATCTGCGGCAAAGTTCCACTCTCAACGTTCATTTTATCAGATCATGGTGTGGATGGGAAAGGATGAAAACATGGACCCAAAGGACTGGGGTTGGAAGTGTGAAGACAAAATTTTGTTACCTGTTATGACTGACCAGAAAGCGGCCCCAGAAAGGCTTCTCAAGGTTATCTATTGTAACTGTACAACAGGTTGTAGTAATACTCGATGTAGTTGCAGGAAGTACGGTCTTCCATGTACTTCTGCTTGTGGACCCTGCTAAGCTGAGTCATATTACAATCCGCATAATAGTGATTCTACCATAGACGGTTCCGAGGAAGAAGATTGTGATGATAATAACCATGCTGTGTTTTGAACAATTATATTGTGTGAATGACACTTGAACTTGATAAGAAAATTTATGATGTGTGACGTATGGCGTATGACTCCATCACTTAGATGGTTCAATAGCCCTTCCAAGTTGTGGTTCCTTGTGTATGTACATCTGATTGATTATCAAGAGACGAAATGTTGGTTTTCTACTAGTTCTGGCGGTCTTGATCTATTCAGCAACCCACTACGTCATGATGATGCAATACTACGTCATAGGGACATCCAGGTGAATTCATCATGACCTCATTTGAATCTAAGGTATCACATTTATATATCTTTGTAATACATTTATGGGGTCTAAAACCAACCATTAAAAAGTTTGCTTTGCATACATAATTCAATGGCGGCCATATTGTATATTATGTAAATTCACCACTTTCCGGTAGCTCAAATTTGATAAACTTTTAGGATGCGCTTAAGTACAGCTAATTGAACACAAAAAGACAAAAAAACCTTTTCTTGCAATTTTTTGGGGGTCAAACCTTACTTTGACTCGCCTACCTAGTTTTCCAGCATAGTTGTGCGTGCCAGAAAAGAATCAAGCGCTCCAGCGCAGACGTTTCATTACTTGTACCGCGACCCCAGTAAGCCGTCATCTCCTTAACTTGATTACGTGTCAGTGGCTATAAGGGCGATCACCACAATACGTGCCTAGACGCCTATGGTCAAGTAACCTATGGGTCAAGGTCTTCTTAATGCCGTGGGGTTATTGTCGCATATTTATTTTAAAAGAGCGTGTCCATGTGCAGTAGTGTCTGTATGTTACGGCACTCCCTCAAATAAGGCACTTGTTTGCGCACATATTTTGCAATGCAAATAGATACTGTGGTATATTGATATTTAATATCCGCTTTGTAGAACGTATGTAGATCAACACGAATATGTATTGGATGAAAAATCGAGAGCATTCTGTATGAGGGAATTTCTGGCGGAAGCAATATGCTTTCTATTATGCGATGATCTACTGTCGTCCATTAAGTCGGGAATAGCTATGGAATATTTGATCTATGTTCTGCGGCTGGATATCATAGCAAACACATCATTATACGCCTCGCAATATCAATAACACAAATAGTGAGACAAATATTCGATTGGCATTACTTTACATATACAACGCTGCATATTCATTTGAAAACAGTGGATACGCACTGACATTTGTCTTATAATATTAATGATATGTATAAAATCTGAAGGGAAATAACCGTAGCGACATCATCTGTGCTATCAGGTAACACCAGACACCCACACTCATTAGAACATTAATGCACCACGGGTCATGGCACTCATCATCTTCATAAACCACGCCTTGACAAAGGAACGGCTCAACCACACGCCACATTATATATCCACGCATTTACAGAATCGCCGGCTCGGCATTTGGCTATCATCATTCATGGTTGCATACGGACGGAGCAGATACAGCTGTAAATACAACAAAACCAGCGCATACACCTTTTGCATAGCTCCTGGGCCATGTTGATACTCCTACGCGCTGTCATTGATGTTTTCCTGATAATTACACGAGAGCCAACATTTAGTGCATACATTTATTTACAATGATAACAACATAATGGTCAATTTTGCATGGCGATTCTAGCGCTCTTCAAAATGATGTAATAGTTAAAATAATTTGAAGCTATGTTATCCACTTGTGGGCGGATTGATCAAATGCTGAGCGCAGTTGCATCCTCTTGTCAAACACGAATTTTGCGGGTTATAAGTTAACGCATGACACTTGGAAATAAAGTCATAACATACTCTAGATCTCCACGTGACAATCGCTGCGGTGCTAATTCTGAATATATGTTAGAGCGTGAGTTGGTATCGACATATACTAACGCTCACAGTGCTATCCCATCCACATGTTGGTATTCATGTCAGGTTCTGGTTCTTAATTACAGAAACTTCAGCATTTAGACCAAGTCTAGATCGACCTTGATTCAGCCTAATTGTGATGAATCAGGAGAAAATAGTAAATAGACGTGCGACGTGACTGCTTTACAAATTGCCTATGCTCAAATAATTTACCACCGAAAAATCTATTATGTATCATGCCGTCACAATACGATATTCTGAGAAACTAGTCTTGTGGTAAATTACTTCAAAGGCTACAAATGGGAAGACAGCGTTTGACACAGTAGATACATGCCTGCTAGCTGATTGCGTAAAAACTCAAAACATGGTGGAAGCCAGTCAATGATCATACTTTGGGAAAGACACAAAACAGTCCAGACGTAATGGCAAAAATATATATCAGTAGACTTGGCATAACTGGAGAGCCTGTATTATAATATACTCTGAAGAGCTAGCGATGGATGTAATTATCGATCTAGTAAAATAATGAGTTGCTCGCATCGACCTACAACTGTTTACAGCAAATCTTACCTACATAAGCTGATATATATGCGTTTAGCGTCGGGTGTCACAAGTTATAGCCAAGGTAATGATCAAAGGTCGAATTCATCTTAATTATTCAAATTTATTATCACCTGGCGTGTACCATTAAAAATACATTGATCATGTACTTCAGAGCTTCAATTGTGCAGACAATTCAAAGTTTAAGCTAGAATTTGCAGACGATATTAATCATTGTCTGGTGTCAACTGTGCCATGGTGGTTGAAGCCCCACATATAAGGTTGCATGATTCAATTAAGTCATAAAATTTCTGAAGCATGACCATGGATAGCAACTGTTCAATTATGTCCGGGTATCATTTAGATGGCCAGGTTTCATTTCAACACACCTCTAGGTTAAACATCATCAACATTGCGCAAACTGGAGCGGATGGTCAGTGCATATATGTATACCATATGAAAAGTACTGCCTCTCTGTGCATGCCAAGAAAGGGTTGTTACGCATTATGGCTTGAAAATCTTCTTTGCTGTGTTTCATCAACTTCATGTCCAACCGTCACGTGGATATGCCTGTCTGGGTTCTAGAGGTCTGGCCCATGATTTCAGACAGGGTAATGTTCATTCAACACCAAGGCGCCCTTGATGCAGACTAATTTTAATGCATGGGGTACGGTTGGGGTGAATTGTTTGACATAACGGGTTAACTGATCTTGTATTCGTGAATGCTAACTACTATACTGGTTAAGAAATACTTAACCAAAAAAGATGCGATTATTTGATGTATTTGCCACAGTAGACACTGGGAGCTAGTTGTCTTTGTCAGCAAATAAATACAATGATGCTTCCATCAAGAGTGTCTCTGATGAAGGTAGTTACACTAAAGGAGGAATAATAAACATCGACGATTGGCTGTTAGGTTTAGATTTTCACCTATGATTGGGTGCGGATTGATTAGTTTAGAAATTGGTTTTAGAGATGCCACTTACAATTACATTTTGTACAATTTAACAGCTTCCTCATTGGCTGTATGTAAACACGAGCATTAACGTCGGATAAGATGTCGCATCCCTAGGTGGTGACGCCTTAAAAAAGAGAGTCCCCGCTGCTAAACTAGTGCTTTCAGTACATGTGTGAATGAAGAAAGCGTAGGTATCATCATAACCATGTTATAAACAGCATGATAAGACCACAGTCTTGCCACAACGGACAAACATATTATGTTTTCAAATTTAAAGAGCTTTTACAGCTGCAGTCTATGAATCTCATCTTTCCGTTTATTAATGACTAAGGTTTTCGTCAAATATTGTCCTTCCACGGGTTTGCAAACTTTTGCAGTCATCTTTCACCTCCAATATGCGCTTCTAAATCAAAATCAAGTCCAAAAATCAATAACAATTATGTCTACTCCGGAGTTGTGGCGCAAGCATCTATAAATAGACCGGTCGGTATGTATTATTATACTGAAAATGGTGTTACATATTCAATATAGTCTTGGTATTATAATCCGATGCTTGCCGTCAGCTAGCACCGTCATGAAATGGTTATTCGGCAAGTATTTAACTCTGCATTCGATGACTGTTCTCTCGAAGGGTTTGACCGAATAGCTAGTTACTAAGGTTATTTCCACAGAACATTCACCATTATAAGTGCATTGATCATTCACCTCAAATCTCACCAAAAACCTTTTAAAGCTATATGATATGTTGTAAATGTACAAACGATCTGCAAACGTGAACAAAGGTATCGGAATAAATTATTCATGGGTACAGACAAGCTTAGTTAGCCTTTGGGTAAGGCTAATAATTCGTATGGACGATAAGCGAATTATAGATGCACAAACCTCTGAGTTGTTTCTACTATTACCGAGATATAAACTGGGCTTTAATTATTATATTCAATAATTTTCCATTGCACACTGTTATATTTTGCTCGAGTTACATTTCCTCCCGTCTGTGCAACAATCACCATAAGCTTCTAGAAGGCATCCTTGTTAAACCAATGTACTGCAAACGTTTCTACGACACAAAAACTGTTACAGCACAGCTTTCATAATGGAACCATATGTATTTTCCATCATCACGTTTAACATATCGTGGCTACACGGATAGGACAGGGTAACAATGAGCGTACATCTTTCCCCTTTGATCGCACTAGGTTATGAGTAACAAATAGTTCACCATGTTTATTTGAAGCAGACCTCATTGATAGCGTAACATAAAATACTTAGCAGTTAGCGCATAATTTATCAGCCAAAATTGTTCAACCGTACCCAAAAGACCTGTACAGGTTTCAGGTTGCATTTAATACATATTTTTGAATGTACCAATATTGCAACTGCATTAAAGCCATCAAAAATGCCAATCCGCACGTAGGTCATCTGTCTACTGATAATGGAAACAGTAGCAATATATCCGAGGCATGGCGTGTATTCTTGCCTAGAGCGGAATGTTGATGAATGTTTCTTGAACGTATATTCACAGATAAATAGAAAAAATGGAATAGCAAAGTTATATACCATTACCAATACCCTTTTGTATATGCATATATCATCATACCATTTACGAAAAATAGGTCGCATACCTATGATAAACATGCACATCATTATTTCCTTGTAGTACACCATAAGGCAATATGTGCTATCATTTATGTTGTCTATTGTTGCTGACCAACACGCCGTGTCGCATAGAGCACAATGTCCCGTGATTTATACCACGGTCAGATTCTCATTCGAAACCACAATAAAAATAAGACATTTTTGCAACAGCTGGCATTAATAGCGAAAAATTACAACACCTAATCACATGATATGATAACGAGAAATAATCGAAGACATCGCCGTATATAAGTAGCCAGATGCATTACATATCTGAAAAGGACAGGCAACCACAAACCCAACAGTATTCATAAATCATTGAGGATGGATAAAGCTTGGTTCTATTTAAGGTCCCAGACAGCTCATGAGAGTAGTTTAGTCTATGTATCCAACCTCAATATATTGAGGTAGTTGTTCAGTATTCGGCTTAAATTGTCCGACGTTGGTAAACACGACCACAATGGCTATGTGATAGTCGTAACTTAACGGCGCTCCGTTGCTTCTATTCAGGAATATAGTCATTTAAATATATATGCCATTGCGAGTTATTGTAGTGTTATCGAATAGCATCACGTTGCATGTATCTACATAACGCAAGTTGACGCATAGCCATGGTAACATCCATAATTCCTCTCGGCATAGACCGAATGAGCTGTCAGAATAAATGACTAGAGTGGAGTAGAGAAAATATGTTAAAGATAGATGCTGAACGAGAAGGAGCTGGGTTAGGGCGCCACCGACCTTAGGCGAGTATGCATGTCTTGAGTGCTACGCTACCAGGCGTATCCACCCAATTAAAATATTCAGACAAGGTATTTCTAAGGCAATCA
Organism: Urechis unicinctus; assembly: GCA_034190875.2. Lineage (NCBI taxonomy): Eukaryota > Metazoa > Annelida > Polychaeta > Xenopneusta > Urechidae > Urechis > Urechis unicinctus. The sequence continues at coordinate 43,738,428 of CM067357.1, forward strand.
CATTGAAGGAACGGTATTAAATACGTTTCCCTGACTTAGGCGTGTCCATGTGTTGCATCCAGTGATACGCGATGTAACAAATCCGTAAGATGTGGATGTAACGGAATGTACGAACAAAACCATTCAGGACTATCGTTTGGCAATAGAGCAATATTTTATTTTGGTTCTTGAGCGGGAATATATTGCACACCCAAAAGGCATATAATTATGTTTACTTTTGTAAACCACGAGTTACAAAATGACGCAAGAAGAGTGTAAAACCTAGAATATATTGATAATATATGTTTGCATTTGCATTTCGAATAGTTATTTTTACTCACCAAGTTCAATGCATAACTGTACTTAAGCCGCGAATGTAAACGTCCTGTGGCAAGTACACACTAAGCAAATACATCTACAATAATTCCAAGGTGGGATATAAAATATGCAATGGTTACAGGTACACAACTGACGCATGAGTATGTTCACTTGATCCATCTTGAAGCTCGTCAATATTTGATAATACCACAGGATACCTCATGAATAAATCGCTCATTCAATGTAGTAGATGGCGCAGCAATTATACCAGGTTTAATGAAAAGCCTCCGCTGCGAGAAAGTAATCCTACGAAATATTTCTGATGGCGGTGACCTTATTCAATTTGTTGCAATTTTTACGGCAAGTAACTGGTACATTTCACCGTTCTGTTCGGTGTCATGCTGCTAACGAAAAAAAACCCCGGTATTTCATATTCAGAACTAATTTCCAGAGCTAAACATGCGAAAGCGTCTAGAAATAACGACAGTAAAATTGCTAAATGCAAAAATAAGTCAAATATTCAAGCATCTGAACGTAATTCTCATTTCGGACTGCCTGCTGAATTCGGACTGTAATGTTGCTGCACTGTTATTGGAAATAGATCGTTATACTTGCTCATCTACAGCTCCACGGGCAACAATATGAACTGCACTATTTGCAGTACAATACCATTTATCGAAACCATCACATAGGATAACCACCTCAAACAAGCGTCTCAATCTTATTATTGTTCCATTTACAAGTCAACAGATATAACAACAAGGCGTTCTATGACAGCTATTTTGGATTCGCGGTCAGGTGTGGGAAGCTATTCAATGTGTAAACTGCCTACGGCAGCATATCAAAACAGATTCTGCGCTCGTCTGGCATTGTAGCTGAGGGGATGCTCGTTCATATTTATTACTCAAAGTCACTAAAAAATTTTGGCAATCCCTATTTTTTCCTCAATCCTGGATTTGCGATTCGCCTGGCGCGTAAGGAGTATTTTCCACAAAGGACGTCACCACCAACATGCACCTGCTCACACGTGATATATTGGGCCGCTTACTGCAGAGCAGTGTTAAAATCTGTCGCTAACAAATGCCTGTCAACACTCCTGGGAACCGTATATATCATACGTTGTAGCCACCTGGTTAACAAAACGGTAATAAAGTTGAAAAAACTCACGAACGAATCGTCAACATCTTCATATATACTCCTAACAATATTTTCGCTCTTTTATGCTGCGTTGGAACGGACAGCTCCGGCTACAATGAAGTCGAATTGACTGTCCTTTCCAAGCGACATTATGCCTATGTGCCGTACAGGCAAATACTAACTGCATTTGGCAGCAGTTGCTGTTATCGAACGATATGTCACAGGCTACAATATAAGTTAAAGTCACGTTTAAGCTTATTGGTGCTACAGATAATACGCTTTCTCAAACAATGGCTACTCTAGTTCCAAGCGTATGCTGATTGATCACAGGTATAATCAAATCAGCTGGTGGATATTCATATCAATAAGGTATCGATAGCGCGAAAAATGCGTACACAGAACCACTTATGAATCCGGTCACCTCTTAATGTTCGTGGACAAATTCTTTATTCTTTGTTTACCCAAAGGTGCATACAAATCTGCCGGCACAATTGCATTCGACGCACCGTTCGTTAGTAATTAAACAGCAGGGTTATGTATCTGTGACGATCATGTTGGCCTTAATAATTGCCATGCATCTTGCTACCAACATAACGGATCTCAAATTGACTCGCGATCCAAACCCAGTTGGCCGCTGCTCATCATTTAAGTCTAGTGTTTGGAAATAATAGCAAGGGTTGAATAGTCAGGTTGGTTGATATTGCCAAAGAACAATTCTTCTATAGCATGTGCACCCATGAAGGCCGTGTTTAATGGTCAACCATGTTTACTTTCAAACATCTTTCCAATATTTCAACTCATTCACGGACGATTGATTATGCGTATATGCGAGCATTTTCTCATTTCATAAACAGGTATTGTTACCTTAAAATAAGCAACTTAACATCATGTATTGTGTTCACTCATTCTTATACATTATACAACTCTCGCTAGGAAATATTCCAGTCGGTTTTACTGTTTAATGGTCTCTGCTTGGACGATATTCCCAAAACAAAACTAAAGCTGATATCATCTACAAATTATCGGTTCCATTCACCATCATCAACATCAAATTTTTACAAGAACGAGCTCCATAGGTTACCCCTTATTAGGTACATCAGGTCCACATCCGTGTCCCCTTTTGTCACACATTATAACGGTAAGTTTGAGAAGACAAAAGTTAGATGTATGAACTGAGCCAAGTCCGAAAAGGGCTCCTAATTTGTGACTCAAGCATATTATTTTGCCGCTTTTCTCGCAACAAATATACGATATACATTCGCTTTTTCATTAATGCTATGAAGCATCTAGTAAAACCTGCTATACTAAATGTTCAATATCAGCTTTTTGTTGATATAGTTTTTGATAGACTCGCAGTTCCGTTAAAAACAACTAGACGATATGTATGTATTGTTTGGTATTTCTGTAAATATGGTCTAATTTGTGTGTACACAATGCCCGTCTAGAATAAGCGTCCATTCTATCCGAATAATATACTCACTTTACTCTGCTAACATTACTTGATCGGCTTATCTTTCCGCAGCTAATTATATCATTCATTCCATCTCAGCGATACTTAAAAAGTCAAAATCAAATTGCCAACGTCCCTGCTTGACATTCGTTTCCCGTTGATATGCTGGTCGATGTTAGTTTTATATGACTTTTGACTTTGTGGTCATCACATCAGATGTTCGAAATGATCAGAATGCCCACCGATTCTCTCTATACTTAGCAAAAACAGCAAAACCGCCGATGTTTATAATCTGATTAGTTTTGCAGGATCAAACCTGCTACACAAGAATAATTTGAAGAACATTCCACCCGTGAATTGTCAAAACTATGCCTTCTCAATGAATACGGCTGATTATATCAGGCAGCAACACCAGTAAACGCTTCCGGCCGCCATCCGATCCATCAGTAAAAAAATCTGAGAACTGCACTTATTATTCAGTGAGAGCATTAGTCCCTTTACGGCTCGCACTATTCCCAATAATAATCCTATAGGGGAAAATCGGAGTATTCTATTTGATGAGGATCGCGGTATCCGATATATTGTCGGATGTAAGGGCGCTTGGTTTACGGCACGCATAATAGGATCTGAAGGGGGCCATGTATCAGAGTGAAGAACAAGTATTCAGGGTTACACCAGAGGTAGGAGAATGGTAATCACATTTCCGTTAAACTTGAATATGGAAACCATTTCCATGTAACGTCAGCATTCAAGTTTAGCTAACTGTGCTTAAACTAATGACTTTGGTGGGCGGGTTTGCAGAGTGGAGAAGCATGGTGTGAATCAGCACCTGGAAACTTAGCAGAAAAGAAGGACACGGGAAGAAAACTATATGTGTCCTCGAAAAGCCCACGTGAGAGCCAAGTACAAATAGTTTGTGATCTCAACTGTCAGTCTACCGTTTAAACACTATCCATATCACATCTGACATGATAAAGTTATTGATATTATTTATCGAGAAAATTCACAGTAGCTGGAGTATGTTGTCGGTTTATCAGGTACGAGAGGTAAACATTTATGAAAGACTGCCCCGCGTTGTCCATACTTCTTTGTCCAATGGTAAAGGTCACAATACAGACCACCTTTGAACAGGAACATCAATCAGACATCCACTTAACTCGACAATGACTAGAGCACATTGGAGAAATGTACAACGCATTATTCATGATGTACTGCAACAGAACATTAATGCGTGGTAGTCATATATTAAAATAAAGACAAGAAAGACTGCCATATCGAAGCGTAAAACTACCACTGTCATTAGGCAGAATAATATATATATATATATATATATATATATATATATATATATATATATATATATATATATATATATATATATATATATATATATATATAGAGATTTATATATATATTTATATATATATATTTATATATATATATATATGTATATATATATATATATATACATATATATATGTATATATATATATGTATATATATATATATATATATGTAAATATATATGTATATTTATAGATATATATATACGTATATATATATATATATATATATATATATATGATGATATATATATATATATGTATATATATATATGTTTATAGACATATATATATATAAAAAATATCTCTATATATATATAAATATATCTATATATATGGAGATAGATGTATATATCTCTTTATATATATATGTATATATATATATCTATATCTATATATATATATATATATATATATATATATATATATATATATATATCTATATATATATATATATATATATATATATATATATATATATATATAAAATCATTTTCTCCTCACTACATTTGCCCTTTACAATCATAGTCAACGTAATTCGCACGGCTGATCAGCATCTTACGTGCATCTTAACGCATCTACTCAAGTCTCCTACTGAGCTGAGCAAACGACACGGAGTATGTTATGTATATAAATGATAAGTATGCTATATTATTTGTCGTATTTAGCGGAAGCAAAGGGCATTTTGTTATATCGCATCACATATGGGGGAGCATGGCTCTGTGCGCTGCACTAAAATAACATACCTACTAAACAAAGAAACCGCCGATGCCCCTACTGCTGCGTCCCTAACTACCTGATGGCTAATTATAAGCACCCATGGAAACGAAGTAATGGTGATGATATCGCCCGGCAATTACCGCAGATGAGCGCCTTGCATCCACGCATCTAGCTTACATGGAGCCGCATTTAGTCGATACAAACTTCAATTGACTTAATTGCTATAGCACGAATCACTGACGTTGAATCGAGGGTTCGAAATACATATCTTCATGGTGGTGCACTTATATAGCTTGCAATCACCAAGCATAGCATCAAATCATAGATGCTCCTGTCTGAAGTATAATACCTTTGTCGATACTATAACTAGACAATCGACTTATCGTATATAGGGGCACTAGAAGTCATAGGCCCCATGGTAATTAAATGAATCCAAACCAGCCGATATGTTCTGCTGAGCGGTTATATTGGATAACCCTGGATGCGGTTAACCATTAAAACTGGGGTGTTTCTAGGTGAAGCCCCATATTCACCAGGTGTCGATCGTGAAGCGGTTGTGTGTATATTGCCTATTTGCCGAGGCATACATTAAACTTTATTTGAGTGATATTTCGGTCAGTTCATACGCTTGTCGACATTGCCATGTGAATCTTCGAATCGAGGTAAATACATTCAATACAATGATTACTTTGGATTACAAGAAGCATCCAATCGTTCCTAATTGCATCGGGTTGTACCCTGCCCCTATAACAATGTCCCAATTAATCTAAGTTTCAGTCTACTGTCCATCAACGTTATGATGCAGCTCAGCCACTACGAGAAGGTACGCATGCTGTAGAACGGCATCTACAAAAGGTGGAGGTTACGCAAGTAGGTTAAAGAAAATTCAGGAGTAGAATTTAACTGAAAATTAAAACACATGTCACATCCGGAGAAACTCGAAGATATGAGCAATCGGCAGGTGGCTTTGACTGCACCGGTCGGTGACTCAGTACAACACAACAGATTATTGCATTAATTTATTGGTCCAAGCTAGAACCACCATGGCTTTATGGTCCTTATGATATATGATCGATTGGTGCTCTACGATTTGGCGAGCAATAGACAGCGCTATTAGAATGCCATTGTAATGCACAATAACATGGAGCAGACGAGGCGTGTTTTCGGCCTTAATTGTCCCTGACTTGAGAGGAAGTTCCACGCACAGCGGTTATACCAGCAGCTGTTTCTACACTATTTCAACATGCAGTCAGCTACAAGAAAACTGATATGGACTAACTTGCAGTGAGAATCTGGTTCGTCTTCACAAAACATACTGCAAAGTACATTGCATCAGCATACTAACACAAGCTTCAATACCACCTGCTGGTATTTTGGCAATACTGACTTTTATAGTTTTTCCATCATTGTAAGATGCTTTTAGTGCAGCAACACACATGTTGTGTTCCACGCCAACTCTATTCCCCGAAAACGCCCATAGGCTCGTATGTATAAATATACAACGATGACCATTTATCAGCTTCTACCGTAATTATGACGCTGATCATTCATTGTACATTGCCATGGCCACGTAATCTGATGATAAAACTGTACTCTCGCAGCAATGTTGAACCATGATGCTGCGATGTCGATTAACGAGACCCTTATAAGGTCATTTGTATCGTCTTTGATGGATGTACACGGCACTCTCTGCTTCAGTAATGCAGTCATTCGGTGCACAACATAAAAACAACTCATTGTATGTCCCGCCTCAAGACAACTATAGACGCAGGTGCATGCTTTCGCTAGGTCGCTAACTATCTGATGTCGTGACATAGCATTGGCTAACAATAGGTTCCCTGTGGGTGACAAAAAAACAAATACACAGTACTCGCCAGATATAAACGTTGTTTGCGGAAACGAATAATGCGCGATGCGCGAAATCGTTTGACAAGTATGCAGAGGCTCCTGTTGGAATGCACCTAGAGCCTCCTAATCATGCGTAACATCTCCACGTGTCATGTTGATGACGCCACACAATCACGCCCTCTATTCCTGTCAATAAATCATATTCCCAGGTTATCACTGCAATCAACGTAATCTATTCTCAGCACGAATTTCAACACAGGATCTATCTCTAAGGTTGTATCAATGACTCGGCTCTCGCATATTTGAGGGGCACTAGAAGAATATAACACAAAAGGACGTGTAATCAATTACTGAAGCATTCCAATTACTACAATCCATAATATATTAGTTTCCCCAGCCATTGTCAAGCGGTTCTATAGAAAGTGTTTAATGAGAAGTCACAGTCATCATTAACAGATCAGTACCACAGAATATTATTTAAAGGCGAACTTATCCCAATGAACAACAATGACAAGAGTAATCGCATGTAGTTAATGGACCCAACTCGCTATGAGTAGTTATTTATAGTTTCATGTGTTAACACTACATAACGTTGGATATGTTAGTGTATCAATGACAAGAATGTGCTAAGGCCAGGGGCACCTTCAGTTGGAGAGCGAACAGCTGCTCGCTAGCAACTTTAGCAAGACATTGTATCAATGCTTACATAAGGCTACAGAAGAGATACAAGAACAAATGATGGATCATCTAGGATCTTGGAGCATAATGAATAATCCATGATGCAAGCGATTTTAGCCCGAAGCATCTGTAAATACTTAAGAGGCACCCTTGATGCTAGCATAAGTAGGCAGCTTTCGTAAGAAGCCATCATTATTTACGGTGTAGTTCTATGTAGTGATAATAGGATGTGTACCATCTCGTTCTCACCAAAGCCGCTTCTTACATTCCTGGTGTTGATTATACAAACATAAAATGTCCATCAGTATTAATGCTCAAATGCCCGCATTGGCTTCCCTCAAACGCGTATGGAGAAGTAGAGCGTCGAAAGGAGCTGATTCACCGATAGCAAACATAGCCCTATCACACGTAAATCTGCATATTAATAAGTTACGAGCAACCAGCATCTAAGGTTAATTCTTACAAGTCTCTTACGTCTGGATGGCAAACTGATATATGTTCTCTTTGAGAAAATAATTGGGTTAAAATAGGTGTCTTGATAATTGCGAACGCTCTCTACCGTAATGAATGCTATAGCAATTGTGTGCACTTTTGACAAACAGCACAAACGACGCAGTATGTAGGCATAGAAGCATGCACAGAATACGCTGTGTACGAATATTGCATCTTTATCTCAACTTTATCAGCTGATCCCGTTAGGCCGTGCTCGCTGAACATACGACAACAACCATACTAGGTACCTTCGAGGTACCTTGTACTGACCTCAGATTGCATACAGTTTATACAAATCATTTTAGACAATATGGCACTGTTGGTCTAAGCGCTGGACAGCCTTTTGAAGTTAATATTGCCTCGCTTGGTGTGTGTTTTGATACTCGCGTCAGATTGAGGATACACGTATAATTGGCAGGGCATGCATATCTATTATCAGCAAAAGGGTGTCTATGACAACGAAATGTATTCTCCACCCGTTCCCTCGACAATTGATTCCGACCATCGAAGTATTTGCTATATGTGAGGGATATGTTTCTCATTTTCACAAGCATTATGTTTCAGCAGGCTCAATGTTTATCAACCCTGTTTTGAATACACTTGCGCGAGAGCTACAGATCAATGCTGCCGCCTGTCATTTTATTTAGTTTCTAACGTATTGGACAACGATATTATTTTAGGAACAATGTTGATACTCATTGGCAGGATAAAAAATTCAATAATGGTAATGTTTGATCCCTCATTGGTATTTTGCTTTCCTGTCAGAATTCGTACCAGGATTATAGCAGTCATAAGTCATCGGTGCATTAACAAATCTTAGATTTCACAAACCCACAGCTATAAACAATGGCATTCAGTTCGTTCTTGGATAAACAGTGAACAACGCATACTATGTACGGAAAACCGATGAACATAACGAGTTCCATAACGAATCAAGAAATTTGGCTAAGTTGATATATATTCAAGAGGCGAATTATAATCGAAATCATAAATTGTACTTATTGGTCAAGGCTGATGTTGAATTGACTTAGAGAACATTCACCAAAATACGATAAGCTGTAAAATATTGGCCATTGTCTGGTGTCTTTGAGCATTTATAGCAGATGCGCATAGTTTCGTTGCGCAGGAGATATTTCACAACAAAGAAGATTATGCAAATTGCCGACTGACACCAAACCTCTGTTGATTAATTCCAATGAATATTTGGAGGGGCTTCAGGCGCAAATCGAACGCAGTACTGTTATTATCTAGCTTGCTGCAGCACCATAGTAAACTCACATAAATATTAATCGTACTGGATGAGCACCTTATATCGATCTGGTCAAACATGTTGGATTATGATACGGCCTACTAAAGCAATTGATTCTTACAGGAAAAGTATTTGTTTGAGACAAAGTATTGCTGGAGGGGAAAATCCAACGCGCCGTCACAACGGTTTTAACGAAAGGGGACCCGAAACGGATAATGCCCAATTATGCAGCGCTGCCCATTACGCGTGGGTCTACTGGCGGTGATGCCACGGTGTAATTATACAATGATATAATTCAATAACCTTATACAAAACAGGGCATCGCTTTTCATCACATAATGTCAAAGAAGCATTATTGATTGTTTGTGGGGGTGTGGGGCATAGGAAAATATTGATGTGGGAATGAGATAATATGAATCAATTACCCTCCAGCGGATTTATACGAGGGGAATCGGCTTGTTGCTAACCAATCGAATGTCACTTGAATGCGCCGTGTCATGCATCAGTAACACGCTTTATCAGTTCCACCCTATCAAAATCCAATTTTTATAATAGTACCCACATAAGCTGCACATGCAATTTATTACGTCAACACATGGGTACGTGCCAAGTTTCGTGTAGCCATGGATACTTCCAGCTTCCTTTACGTGTGCCCCGTTCCTGGAGTTCATCTGCAGGGGTAATAACTGACTTCTTATTCAATAAGCAGCTCAGAGTTGTAGTTCCCAGCAGCCACCCAGCAGCTCACTATAGTTTTGAGATCGCTCTACCATTACGTTGCTCTGGTGCATGATAACTCAACAGTCGTAATTCAATGTAACGCAGCAGTCGACCCCACTGCATGACTGATGGCAGTATGAGTAGGGTTTGAGGCGAAATTATTGCAAAAGTTCTCAGTAGTAATTAACTGGATCATTCTCATCAGGGTTTTTAACTCAGGCAATCTACCTTTACGAACCATTGTGAATTCGTAGTGTGCGCCGTTTATATGCTGGACACTGGGGATTATAAAGATGGTCAGTAATTATATTTTCAAGATGTGCCTGTTGATTATCGCAATCATCGGTGAGCTAGCTAACTTGTGAAGCGTTGTGTAATTGGAATAGCACAAGTAGATGACTTAGTTATAGAACAAGTCTTTTTGCCCACCTTTTCTTTATCAAACTAAACGATATGGAGCGTGCCCTGGATTATTAATCTCTGTAGTTATGGGATGAAGGTGTCAATACTTGTCAAGTAAACGAGATATCAGAAGGATCTGACGAACACTTAACAGTTGCGCGAAAGGAATCTTATTGAACTACGTAGGACACTTGATACGTCCCATGTAGGCTATATGATCTTACCGCGGTCACCCTACCTCCATAGTACCATGGATATGTCCCTTAAAGCTCACAAACGAGTTATGAGGCTTGAAAAAGAGTATGTATGACTTATGGTACCAATCAAGATTATACCGGATTTTATCAACATTTTATATCATTAATTCACGGAATTCTGAAAAAGGTAAAAAGGTATAGATGGATAAGCAATGATCTGGGATATTTTTAGCTTCACAGAGGGATACCTATGCACCTTGGCTACACCCAAAACCAGGACAGAACTCGAACATTCAGCTTTTACCATCAATTAGTTACCCGTTGTATAAATTGATCTACCACCGGATTCTAATAAAGTGTTAGAAACAACAATGTCATATAATTGTTAAACCGGGCATAGTTGCATGACACCAATAAGAAGCTGTAATTGTTGGTTAACCTACCATCCTACGATCTTGGGTGGCCGACCTTGTAACCCTAACGTGTATATAAAGTCATGCTAAAATTAGTGAGGTAGAGTCGCCAATATAATCTGGGCACAGGAACATCCGGTTCATTCATGTAGGGTTTTCGTAAACCTTGTTGAGATGCACCAGCGACATATTTACAGATTGGCTTGATTACCAATGATTAATTACGAAATAAGCAAATATGTTTCTGACGCGCCCAGCTGCAAGGTTACAAACAGGCGAGAGAAATCTTCATACAATAGCCAAATCTCTAGGGTCTATGCCATGCTAAATAGTTTCTTGAACAGGTTTGCAGCAGCAAATTTTCAGGTAATGAAGACTACATGTCGCAGTTACAAGGGGATACTTATCCAAGTGACTCCAGCTTTGGTCAGAATACGCCTCTACAGAAAGTGAGCACCGTTGCGTTATTATATTCTCGATGAAAGCTCTAGTATAGCATTATATGACTTGTGAATGGACAATCGAGTAAAGGTCATTTGGCACGGACTGCGATAAATCTCATAAATATGTTTTCAGGTCGTTCAGTTGATAATGCTCCAGGGTGGCTACTTTTTCCTCTTGACAGTACATCAGCATTGCGCCGTGTTGACGTCAGCACTGAATAGGATAGGACTGTCTCCTCATCCATCACCGTTACGTTATTATATCCTCGATGAAAGCTCTAGTATAGCATTATGTGACTTTTGAATTGACAAGCCCCTTTACTTACAGATGATGAGGGAAAGCAAATTGGCCAGTTCACTTAACCTGGAAATAATTGCGCCTTGTTTTGCTTGAAATAATGGTATAATCAGCGAATTGGTCAGACTGTGATGTTTCATTTGATTTTGTTTCCTTTGCGATGCACGATAAACAACCTCCCAAAAGTTTCTTTCTGGGCAGCAGTTTTTGTGTCATTAATTGTCCAAACTTCAGTTGATTTTTTGATCCCACAGTATTATGAATGATACCTTAGAGTTGTAACTTATGTATAGCTGAGATGGAGCCGCTTATCAATCATAACGTAATTGTCCCATTGACACACATTTAGAACCTGATGCGGATAATAACTAATGCTTACCGGCGAAGCAGCGCCGGATGCTGTGATTAGGGGTATATATGGAAATAATGCAGCTACGCTCGTTTGACAATTATAATTAGCCTGTTAATAATTACAAATGGTGGTATTCTACCGACATATGGCCACGTCATGCTATCCACATTTACTCAATCGTTCCTAACGATTTTAAGCCTTTGAAATTACAAAATTTGAGAAATTGATAAAACTCTTAGCATATGATGCGACAATCTGTCGCAAAGTAAAACTATTACTATTTTGTCTACGACTAAACATCTTAAAATATGTCCGCTATCAGATTATTTTTCAACATTTAAAGACTGCAAGGCAGACTTGCAACATTTAACCACCCTATATCACTAAGGAGGCCCAAGGCAGCATTTCGTGTTAATACATCAGTTTTTGTATACCAAAAATCAATGATTACAGGATATTTTAATGAAATAAATATACATTCGCAAGTGTTAATCTTCATTGCCATAATATGCAGTTATAAACTATACCCATAATCAATTTCTGGCAGACCCTTGCTGTAATCGAGGCTGACTTGAATGGTAAAGTCAGACAAGGTAATAGAAATGTCTCAATAGCTACCTAGCCGGAGGCATTGAGGTCGTACTGTCCACCAAGCAGGCACCCATTGTAAGATTGGGTAGTTTGTTCCGTGATCAAGAAGTTCCGGTACCGCCCAACAAACTAACCTTGTCCCATGCTAGTTGGATGCAGCTGAAACATCCGAAATGCTCCCCTCAGGAAAACCCGAAGATAACATTTATCACAGAAAGCTGGTTATTTAGGCAGCGACAGGAATATTTTCTGCGTCAATCAATCATTGTTTACCATTTTCTGCCAATAAAACAGTCTCACTTTTTCTAAAAAGTCAAACTATCCTGTGCCATTAAACAGTGTTTGAATCATTGCAGCCCTACTTGAATGCTGCATTAGATGTGCAGCAGCATTATCAGCAGCAGCATGAGCCACCGCAGCAGCAGCACCTGCCGCCGTAGCAGCAGCATCCGCCACCGCTGCCGCCGCAGCAGCAGCAGCATCCGCCGCCGCTGCCGCCGCAGCAGCAGCAGCATCCGCCACCGCTGCCGCCGCAGCAGCAGCAGCAGCCACCGCTGCCCCCAGCAGCAGCAGCATCCGCCACCGCTGCCGCCGCAGCAGCAGCATCCGCCATCGCTGCCGCCGCCTCCGCAGCAGCATGAGCCGCCGCAGCAGCAGCACCTGCCTCTGTAGCAGCAGCATCCGCCAGCATCCGCAGCATCCGCCACCGCAGCTCCGCCACCGCTGCCGCCGCCGCAGCAGCAGCATCCGCCGTCGCCGCCTCCACAGCAGCAGCAGCAGCGCCGACGGCGACGGCAGCAATAGCTCTTGCAACAACAATTGCAAGAGTACCAGCAATACGGATGTATACATAATCAGCCTTAGAGCCATTCGATAGACATCTAAATGTCATCCAACAGCTAAACGTGGTATCAAAATATCAGACTCCTCATATATTTAGAACCCAACGTGCTGTCAATCATAAATCGACCGCTAAACATCCGATGATGACCTACAGGTGTTCTACTTCCCGGGCGACCAGTACGTCAAGCTGATTATATCAATCAACTTGTGCAGACTTCTGTAGAAGGTGTAAAGACTGGTATGCGGTGTACGTTTTTGCGAAAGCATAATGAAAACAGTGTTTGGCAAAGGCTAGGATACTTCGGATACTAATAACTGACTGGTAGCATACTGATCCCCCCTGTGTAGTCATTAGTTACTACGTCTCAAGTAGTTATACTGAAATGGGAATTCTGTCGTACTGTGCGTTGTAATTGCCTAGGAGCAATCGTTCGAAGGCAGCATTTCATAGCGCGTAAGCCAGATTGTTCATCAAACATATGCTTTATACATGAAAATAAGCCGTTATGTGTACACACACATTGTACTATTCAGCATTATTATGTGGATAAGCCACTGATAACAAATAGAGTTGGCAAAAGACGATGTTCTATCTGCAGCGCTAATCCACCTCCTGGAAACAGACGAAATCACGCATTTTGGAATGTTGCTGATTCTGTATTGGTATGCAACTTGTGTTTGCAGACTGCGCTCCACAACTATCGAACTAATATTTTGAAGCGAAGTGGGCCATTGCCAGTCAAAGTAAGTTGTTTGTTTTAAATGTTTACCCAGAGTTTACGACTCAAGTGTGCAAGATAAACTCCGACATTCGATACCCCGATGAATCGGACCATCATCGTCGGGTTTGTGACCGACATAATCGAACAACCGAATATAGATACATACGAATATTACGAGACAAAGAGGATCGTTAGAGTGATCTAGGCATTGTTTAGTGACATTCACACTTCATCGCAGTCAGGTGCGTAGGTACACACACACACACACACACACACACACACACACACACACACACCACACACACACACACACACACACACACACACACACACACACACACACACACACACACACACACACACACACACACACGCGCGCGCGCGCGCGCGCAAACACACACACACACACACACACATGCACGCACGCACACACACACACACACACACACACACATATATATATATATATATATATATATATATATACATATATGCATATAATATATATATATATATATATATATATATATATATATATATATATATATATATATATATATGTATATATAATATATATGTATATATATAATCCATATATATATATATATTTATATATATATATATTTAATATATATATTATATATATGTATATATATGTATATATCTATATATTATATATATATATAAATATATATATATATATCTATATATATATATATATATATATATATCTTTTATATATATATATATATTTGCTATTATATATATATATATATATACTTATTTATTATATATATTATATTTAGGTGTATATATATATATTTATATATATATAAATCCCTATATAATATATATTTATATATATATATATATATTAGTATAGTTATCGTATTATATGGTATTTATTTGCGCCATTGATCATGTTTGTCTGTACACATGGCAATTATTAGGGACTGAAACAAGCCAAGCACTAATTAACCAGGTATTTTATTGTCAGACATGGCGCGTAGGCCGTACGTGACCGCCCTAAATATCACTAATAGAATTGTCTTTTATGGTGCAAGGGTAATAGCTGCTGGTTAGACATTGCGTGTAAAGCATCGTGTTATATAATTCCAAAACAAACAGACCAAATGGTAGCATTGCGAACAATATCGTGTGCTACCGTCCTCTTCACTTCATTGTTTTTCAACCCAAACCAGGCTAAGTGGAGCCACTGTGTGTTAGCTTTGTACGTTACCATGGGACGTTGAAATCAGTGTATTATGTAAGAGTTTCATATCTAAATATGTATCAGCTAGCAATAAAGTAATGACCGATTTATGCAGGACTATATATTCAGCTGACAACAAGCAGCTCCAGTTTATAATATAAATGATGTTTGCCTGTGTAAGTATTATCAGTTTGACGTCATAAATCAGAAAACACTTCGTCATCATTTATTCCAGTCTTAAGAGGGATGGCCGTGTTTGCCTTTTCAATCTGCTGCCTTTTTTCCATTTTGTTGTCACATTGCATCGATGATCGCTGTTTTCAGACCAAACTTTCAGACTACCAATAACTGTTAACAATTGCCGTAATAAATATATTGACTGAAAAGAAGGTTAATCCGCTGCTACTGTGTTGTAAATATTTATATTACGTCGGTAATATGCCTCACTAATACAATTTTCGACATTATAACGCGTATGCATACATTATTTATCGGGCAGTTTTATTCAACGTTCAGGTAATCGCAGTATTGTCCTGGAAGATTGCTATGTCCCTGAGTTATCCATATATGTCCTTGTCGTGTTGTAGATTTCAGCATCTTTTCTTTTGCGTAGGATCATAAATCAAGTTGATATTTCAATCGAAATTCATTAGAGAACATTTCAGGTGTATATCCATCAAAATGTATAGTCGTCTGTAATGTAAATAATGTCAGGTATGACTAAGTTACATAATATGGTTCTACAACATAGATAGGAATACGTAGATGCATTGCTGGCTATTTAATGCAATACCTAAAAGTTTGTTTCTGGAAACGACTGAAGACACGTGTCACTACGGAATCATAATATGCGATTTTTACGTAGTGTTCGGGGGTTTCAAATTATATTAACGGCTATATGCCTTCTTCGCCTCATTTGGTCTCTGCAAGGCGCATGTTGTACGATGCCCTCAAGGCGCACATGCCCTGGATTGGCGCGCGGTTGCAGAGACTCATTTTTGATAAATTCGGGGGTTTCAAATTATAAGTAACAGCTATATAAATGGGATTTCTACTCTGCCGGTTGCCATGGTGATATTCCCCCTCACTAAATGTTTCCGCAGCACTACGACTATTGTAATCTTTTGGCTGTTTTGGGGCAAATGTTGCGACCAATTGTGTGTGTGACTTCAACGGCTCCGACACTTGCGAAGACCATACATTAGGAGGCCTATTCAGCTTTGGGAACCTACATTAGACATGCGGACGCCGAGAAATGTGTTTCGGAACTTGCAGGTGGATCTTCCAAATGACTTGCTTTGTAAGCGATCCCCAACTTATTGTGAATGCAGCAAGCTCTAACCTGTGGCTCGAAGCACGTGTCGATTTATTGTCGTATCACCGGGACTAACGCGAGCCGACCTGGTCGTGCCATGGCTCACTACTCAGGTTGCCCATTGATCAGGCAGGCTCCCGCTCCGGCAACTTAGTGAGCAGTGGGCCCATCGGGCCGCGGCAGTCCCAAAGCAAGTTGGGGCTGGCAATGTGGCCTATGACAAAACAAGCATACGTGACCTTCATAGAGGAGATCATAGCACCATAGGACACATGGGTACACAGTCAAAAATAGTTAGGCTGCCATTCTAGGATCTTTAAGGAATGAGCTTGTCAACAGTCCGAGACCAGGAGCGTCACCAGCCAGATGTTTCGGACAAGAGTAAACTGCAAAAGCATGCGATTGCAGATCTGCATGAAGAAGGTCAAGCAAGACAAGCCTCATTAAACTCGGCAAAGCGCATGCGATTGGCAGAGTGCTTGAGCAGTAATGCAAGCAGTGCAAGGTGCCAAGCAAGTTCGGAGGGTATAGCACCTCCACGACATTACCAGGCTGCCTCCGTGAACCGTGAACGGCTGCTGACCACATTAACCCCATCTGGGAGATGATCAATACACTCTTCTTAATGAGAACACAACGTTAGCTGACAAACGCCCTCAGGGGTCTAGTCGGTAAGGCAGGAGCTGCCTTCATAGGGATCATCAGTTCCATCGTATCATGGTTGCTTAAGTTGTAGCACATTGTAATCAGCAGACATTGCACATGGACAATATCAGAATATCTTCTCTATTCTACGCAAGTGATCGACCGTTATTAATAAGGATTAGCGGATATCGTGTGAATGTTTTCCGTGAATTTCCATCACCGATCACCACCTTGGTGTGGCCATCGTTCTCCACAATTTCGTATTTGTCACACTACTAATCAAATGACAGACATAAAGTGATTTACAATAAGAGTTGAACATTACCTTTCCCATCAGTATATATTTATTGATACCTTTATTTCTGGATGTTACTTGGCCACGCGAACTTACCAAATAATTTAGCAAAGTAATACATGAGAAATAACGCGACTGAAAGCAAGGGCGCACAACAAATTAATGTTGATCAGGGGAGCGGCATTTACTCCGGAAACAATGATTGTACAATATAGTGCGCGACATATTGTAGCTATGGCAGCAGGATCGATATGGCTGGTGGTATAGTACATTATCGAAGCGATTGGTGAAACAGCAAAGTTCCCGTAAACAGGATGTAGATATAGTGTACTGCCTGGTGTTCATGTCTGGGGGATACCTAAAATCACTTGTATTAGTAATTGTCATTCCAAACCGAACATATTCTTAGATATCCGGGCGCTCCTCACCTACTCATAACCATGTGATGCCGTATTAATCATTTTCTTCTGTTGTTAAATGTGCATTTAAGTTCAACATATTAAATATATGCTATGTCAATGCTAGATCTGACAAATGATATATAGCAGACAAAGGGAACTCATAAAGACAACTCGGTAGAAGGCTAATGGTTAGGGTAGGAAGGCTTTGGCCGCAAAGAGAGTACAGTGTGGCGTCGTCTACGCCCCAAACCGATCTTGGTTCTGACTTCGTCATGCGCCATACACATTTGGGTGCCTATATACACTGCACCATACACGAATTATAAGGTCATTGTTTCCCACCGAAAGCGGGGAAAGATTAGTACTTTAATATGGTCTAACAATCAGAATTGAAGTGAATAGTTTTCAAGATTATAGAATGACACGCAAACATTTCTGCTTGTCGTCTGTAGCTGCTTGTCTTCATATATATTCAACCCATCAGCCCTAAATGTGAGGACAATCAATACACGAGTGATCTTGTTATGCGTCACCCGTGATATGCTTTGTGAGTGATATGCTTTGTTTTTATGCTCCTTCCTCATGCAAACCCGATCTTAGTGTATAACAGCGAGAGTACGAAAAACAGTTCTCCGTATCGGGTTTAATACGGTAACTGTATTTTGTACGGGTCGTTTTTTCATCAATTTACAGTTGATCTGCAGTTTGGCTGTACGCAACTCTTCACTTACAACTTCAATACCATCCACGATTGGATTAAACACCGCAATAATTGAGTAAATTCCATAGAAGGTAATGTATAGTTATTCGGTCTAGGAGTTCTGCCATAAGATCAAACTTCCTAGTATAGTACAGCTAATCCACAAGAAATTACACCAGTATAGTTATTCGGTCTGGCATTTCAGTCATAAGATCAAACCTCCCAGTATAGTACAGCTAATCCACAAGAATTGACACCAGATTTTCTGCAAGGCTTGTAACTGACTTCTTATTCAGTAAGCGGCTTAGAGTTCCCGACTGTCACTATATTTTTGAGATTGCTCATCCATCATGTTGCTTTGGTGGATGTCTAGGCTATAGTCGTTATTCAGTGCTGACGTATGTAACGCCTTAGTCGACGGCAGCATACTTACTGACGGCCGAATGACACGGGCACTGTGCCGATATAGGTATTGTATTACAAACATGTGATCCGTTTCCAATGACGCGCTGCAATGAATTTTCAGTATGCAATATCACAATATGGATAAATATCACCGTGTATGGTAAGATACTATCAGGAATAAATCTGGTCAAGTTTTCTTGTTCAAGAATACACTTCCCATCAATAACAACCGCCAGACTGTAAATATTATAAAACTTAGTAATACTACATTTGACCTCTTCAAGCTCAACATGTGCCCTGTATCGCGTATCCTACACGACTAAACGTTTCCCTACATATATTTTACGCAGTTGAGTAGTTCGGCCAGCGCATAGTTGTCACTGCCACATCAAATATTCTAATTCATTGATTTGTATCGGGTTGTTTCTGCCCGTTGCCAGTTCGGCCCGTTGCCAGCTCGCCCCGTCCCCCGTTCGCCCCGCTACTCTTTCGTCCCCTAAACTGTTGGGCAGTAGAGTTTCCGTAGTTTGGGTGACTACCACTTCATCTGACCACCCGGATGGTTGATTGAACGTTTTGCCATAAGAAATAATATTTACATAAAGACACTGTAGTCTTTTAGCGTTCACATATTTTATTTGCATCATAGATTGCCATAGGATAAATTGCAGGATATATTCTACAGCATGCAGAGGCAAAAGCAAAAATTTTGCCATTATGTCGGCACCAAACTTCGTATCTTTGAGTTAGTCCGTTATCTGAATTAGGCCATGTCTAGAGGTTGTTTAATATAATTGTAGCAGTTGAAATACGACGAAGGCAGGGGCCGCCATATCATGTACGAATATCAGTTATTGTGAATAAACAGCAATCACTCTAGAATAATTGCACCAATTGAATCTTCAGATATTCTTTACCATAGTACATTCGAGAGTCTCTTTAGTCTAACGACGAGTTCATAGATACACAAAAGCAGCTGCGCAAAATAGACTCGTGCTTGTAACGGCAAATGGCTTGGCTTACATTTCCAACCTGTAGTGTTTCCGGACTGCTACACCATGGTCCTATTAACAGGCGGAGTACCAGGCACGGCTAGATACTCATGATTTCTATTTATAAAGAAAGCATTCTGCGTTAAACTTGCATTTCGTAGAATATTGTGTATCCATTCTTTGCCTCACAAGGTCGATAGACAATGCAAATATCCAATCCTCTGTGTGGCCTATATATCATTATCTAGATTGTACAACAAATAATGCGGCTCAGCTAATTAGGTCGCACTGTCAATCACAAAGCTATCAACTGTCATTTGATTTGTTTTAAAACCCAGTAGTTACCGGAGCGCTGGACACATTAACATTGAACCATTGTATCGTGGAACAAAGGAAACAGCATATACAATGCTTTCGATAAACCCAAATTTATCCGGCTATATGCAAACAGACTATCTGATCCTCATGAGGTATTGGTGCTACGGTTATCAATCAAGGGTGCCAGGTGTTCTGTCCGTAAAACAGCTGCTCATATTACATCATCACTCTCTTTGACAGTAAGCAGCGTTTGGCACACATCATCACTGCGTAAATACTGCGTTAGCTTTGCTTTGTTAGCCTTTACAACTGGATCTATATTACAGGATCAACTGCGTGTAGTGATTTAGTGCCAGTAGTGCTCTAAGTGCCATATAATAACACAACGAATCAATCAGTTATGGGGCTTTAAAGGTGCCGCCAACAGTGCCAGCAACTAGAATGTTAGCATATGCCATAATGTCATTATTGCCACTGCACGTCATCTTGCAGGAATTTTTCAGCCTGGTTTGTGCATTTACCCGGTGCATTTTTCAATTCGGCAAAAGCGATGACATTCGAGATGCTACTCAATAGAAACTGTATTTGTTGGTAATTGCGCAGCCGTGCAGTACACTGGATTACCATGCTTTCTTCCCTAAATCGCGCATGGTCATTTGCGGCGTTGGAAGTGTGTTGTGTAGTATCTTTGGAAGCAGCTGTTTGCAAGTATATGACCTCGCGCAGCTTCGGGTAGAAAGAAATCATGAGGCTATGTGAGGGCACTGTTTTACACACAAATGATATCTGCCCAGACGTTCATGCGTCATCCTTGCTTCTGATTCATAGTTTTTCTGAACATCTCTTATTGCCATAGGGGCGCCAATGTGTCTGGCGTATATTAACTACTGTAGTTATTAAGACTTCAAGGTTACTAACAATAAAACTGCCGTACAAGGCAAAGTGTATTTCATTATTATGTGACTACGAATATTAAAAATGTAGCCGGGTGTAATGACGTACAGGGAAACCTGTCACCAAAGCCAACTGCATATTGCATGATATGTTGCAGCTGCTCGTCGGATACATCCAGCCGAGTGACATAACTCACCTATTGAATCATTTGCGTCTAATTACTGTCGTCATCAGACGTCGTACTAACAATTCATTGCATGATATGTTGCAGATGCTCGTCGGATACATCCAGCCGAGTGACATAACTCACCTATTGAATCATTTGCGTCTAATTACTGTCGTCATCAGACGTCGTACTAACAATTCATTGTATGATTTGTTGTAGATGCTCGTTGGATACATCCAGCCGAGTGACATAACTCACCTATTGAATCATTTGCGTCTAATTACTGTCGTCATCAGACGTCGTACTAACAATTCATTGTATGATATGTTGTAGATGCTCGTCGGATACATCCAGCCGGATACATCCAGAATCCGTCTAATTAGTCGACATACTAACTCACCTATTGAATGCTCGTTTGATACATCCAGCCGAGTCTAACTCACCTATTGAATCATTTGCGTCTAATTACTGTCGTCATCAGACGTCGTACTAACAATTCATTGCATGATATGTTGTAGATGCTCGTCGGATACATCCAGCCGAGTGACATAACTCACCTATTGAATCATTTGCGTCTAATTACTGTCGTCATCAGACGTCGTACTAACAATTCATTGCATGATATGTTGCAGATGCTCGTCGGATACATCCAGCCGAGTGACATAACTCACCTATTGAATCATTTGCGTCTAATTACTGTCGTCATCAGACGTCGTACTAACAATTCATTGCATGATATGTTGTAGATGCTCGTCGGATACATCCAGCCGAGTGACATAACTCACCTATTGAATCATTCGCGTCTAATTACTGTCGTCATCAGACGTACTAACAATTCATTGCATGATATGTTGCAGATGCTCGTCGGATACATCCAGCCGAGTGACATAACTCACCCATCATTTGCGTCTAATTACAGTCGTCATTCGTACTAACAATTCATTGTAGAGTCCACTTACAACTGGATCTATATCATCATTCTCGTCTAATTACTGTCGTCATCAGACGTAGTACTTTTGCATGATATGTTGTAGATGCTCGTCGGATACATCCGCCACGGTGAACACAAACTCACCTATACAATCATTTGCGTTTTGTCGTGTTCATGACGTGACGAGTAACATAACTCACCTATTGAATCATTCGCGCGTCTAATTACAGTCGTCATCAGAGTATAGATGCTCGTCGGATACATCCCGAGTGACATAACTCACCTATTGAATCATTTTGCGTCTAATTACTGTCGTCATCAGACGTCGTACTAACAATTCATTGCATGATATGTTGTAGAGATGCTCGTCGGATACATCCAGCCGAGTGACATAACTCACCTATTGAATCATTTGCGTCTAATTACAGTCGTCATCAGACGTCGTACTAACAATTCATTGCATGATATGTTGCAGATGCTCGTCGGATACATCCAGCCGAGTGACATAACTCACCTATTGAATCATTTGCGTCTAATTACAGTCGTCATCAGACGTCGTACTAACAATTCATTGCATGATATGTTATAGATGCTCGTCGGGTACATCTAGCCAAGTGACATAACTCACCTATTGAATCATTTGCGTCTAATTACAGTCGTCATCAGACGTCGTACTAACAATTCATTGTATGATTTGTTGTAGATGCTCGTCGGATACATCCAGCCGAGTGACATAACTCACCTATTGAATCATTTGCGTCTAATTACAGTCGTCATCAGACGTCGTACTAACAATTCATTGCATGATATGTTGTAGATGCTCGTCGGATACATCCAGCCGAGTGACATAACTCACCTATTGAATCATTTGCGTCTAATTACTGTCGTCATCAGACGTCGTACTAACAATTCATTGCATGATATGTTGCAGATGCTCGTCGGATACATCCAGCCGAGTGACATAACTCACCTATTGAATCATTTGCGTCTAATTACCTATTGAATCATTCGCGTCTAATTACTGTCGTCATCAGACGTCGTACTAACAATTCATTGCATGATATGTTGCAGATGCTCGTCGGATACATCCAGCCGAGTGACATAACTCACCTATTGAATCATTTGCGTCTAATTACAGTCGTCATCAGACGTCGTACTAACAATTCATTGCATGATATGTTATAGATGCTCGTCGGGTACATCTAGCCAAGTGACATAACTCACCTATTGAATCATTTGCGTCTAATTACAGTCGTCATCAGACGTCGTACTAACAATTCATTGCATGATATGTTGTAGATGCTCGTCGGGTACATCCAGCCGAGTGACATAGCTCACCTATTGAATCATTCGCGTCTAATTACTTTCGTCATCAGACGTCGTACTAACAATTCATTGCATGATATGTTGCAGATGCTCGTCGGATACATCCAGCCGAGTGACATAATTCACCTATTGAATCATTTGCGTCTAATTACTGTCGTCATCAGACGTCGTACTAACAATTCATTGCATGATTTGTTGCAGATGCTCGTCGGATACATCCAGCCGAGTGACATAACTCACCTATTGAATCATTTGCGTCTAATTACAGTCGTCATCAGACGTCGTACTAACAATTCATTGACATAAATCACCTATTGTCATCCATATCGCTATCACCAGCCTTATGTTGTTACAAAAACTTCGCATCACTTTTTTCACAGTATAATGCGGCGCATCCGATTAAAGCCACTGTGTTACATTTAGCGAATCACTTTAAGTGAATAGATATACAAATGGCAGTAATTAGTTTTCTAGATACATTCGATCTACCATCAATTGTTGCGATACGTATGACATTAAAACAACAAACAATACGCTTTGTGAGGAAATCTCGTATATTGGCGATGCTAATTAGTATATTAACGATAGGCATACGATAACGACAGATTTTAGGACTATTTGATGTTTTGCTTGAGGTTATAGATCATATTATTTATTCAATAGCTTCACAGTTGGCAAAAACGTTCAAACCCGTTCCAATTAGGCGGTAAGAGGAAGACGAAAGATGATTCCAACATTAAGGTCTAGTTCTGAATTTTCCTCCCACATTGTGCTAAAATCACGTCCATACTTTACTCAACATTTTTTTAATTATATAGAATGAAACTTGACTTCCTTTCAGGATGATTACCTGATTTAATTGTGCTGACTATTGAAATTCAGACAGCGAAAGTTCAAGTGCAATAAGAGCATATTTATCCAATTAACATATATGCACTTTGAAGTACATACAGTAAAAACGACCGGGAATTACCTTAGGCGGGGATTATGAATAAGTCATATTTTAGCAGGGAAACAACGGTTGGCTTCGAATTATTGATTGCGTTAAATGCTGATTTATTTGTAGCCTCCCTGTTATAATGACAAATAAGGCAGGATACATTTTTTTCCCTTTCATATCACATTGCAATGTATGCCCAATTGTAACAGTTACAAGCGGTTTAACAACAAAATCTGATAATAGAATGAATGAGGACTATAAAAAAAATGAGTCAAAAACTCCCCAAGCAAAGAAAAACCCCTGATTGATAACAGTTAAATGTAAGCGGAATCACTTGTGCTTGTGTGCGACAAAATGCATTATGGTTCAAAAATATTTACATCAGTCGAGAAGCAAACAAATTAATGGGCGAATGCAGCCAGGAATTCCTCCGTTTTACTGGAATGGATGAGGCGCTGATAAAGTATTAAAAGATTTGTTGAACCATTAAATGCAAAAGTTAAATTAGTTATAGTGCATGCGTGTGTTTGCTACCGATTCAGGTTACGCGCGACAATGTGTATCCTCTGCTGCTTCGCAAGCGGAGTGCTGTGTCTGTGTTGTAGGATATGTATGCACATAAGATACATCAAAATTATTAACAATTTGCATGCCGATGGTTTTGGACTGAATAGAAAAATACGCAACTGGTTGCGTAAGCAAGAATCGCGAAGAATTTCTGGGTGTGCATCAAAAAGGGTGCCGATAACCAATGTTCCAATGTACTTGATACACACATGGGGTCATTCGGCTGTAGCGACGAGAAAATAGGCAAGAACAGAAGTGTACCGGTAACCAATGTCCATAATACACATATACACTGTTATCGACAGCCAGCTAACTCTTCCCATGTGCAAAGCAATGGATAGTTTATTTTTGTCTCGTCTTTAACGCCGGTGTTCGCAATTCTGGGCGAACATCGGATGGTCAAGCAGTCAGCCGTGAATACATCGTTCACAATAATAAGTACCAGTATCTGTGCTGAGGTGTTTTTCCTTAGATAGGGCGTACATCAGCTGCAACATGATGGGGTTTTAACCACTCGCTGGACTATACGCAATTCCTTGTGCTCATGTAGCTATGTCCGAAATCAGTCGATGTTCAACAACAATCTATCCCATTTATTCAAGCTTTAAACTTAGCATACAAGGTTACTAAATTGTAACTCATCCCGTTGCAGTTCGGTGATGACATACCACTAGTTATTCATCGTATCATGCAGTTTGAAGGGATAACCCTGCATTATTTAGGATCTGTGATTATTTTCTTGCCATAATAGCCGCTCAGGTTGATTTCTATGCTAGTCAGGATGGGCATATACGGCGTTGTTAATTGACAAGTCAACCACTGGGTAAGTTGGCATATTCTTACTCTTACTCTTCTGGCATTGGTTGTTTCATTATGTCTGGCTCGATGACGCCGCTAGGTGAATCTTACCCATGTACGAGAAAGCATTGCAGATTGCTGCGGGATGTCCAACTTGCTGGGTACGTGTTATATGGAAGATGTCATGTATTATGAATGATGTTATCCTCATTTACCATACTATAGCAGCAGATAAAGCGTTTGTTACATCATTGATAATAGGTGTGTGCAAGTGTACATACATTGTTGAATGTGCCTGGTTTAGTGGGCACCAATGAAGGAATAATGTATTCCACTGTCACCTAAATTACATGCAGTTTGGCGATTATCATATTACTGAATTTTGTAGTGCAATGTAGGAATAAAGGTTCGCATGTTTGTGCACTATTTGTCACAAAATACCTTTGGATTCAACAGCACTTAATGCCTAACTTAAGCATCAGCATGTATTAATAGAACAAAGTCACCTTTCACATATTGAAAACAGTGGGTTATCTGTTTTGTGTAATAATGATCAACAGTGTTAGAAACGAACATATCACTGATTTTCACTCGATCCAGATACAAATCGATCAATATTTCTAATTTGTCTATAGTACGCAACAGCTGCTTTCTGATTTCGCGATTATACATTTATCAATGGTGCAAAGTTGACGATAATAATGAGACTTATTCTTTTATTCAGTGTCACACGCTGATTATCACAAGTGGTTGGTGTACTTTTTCTATGGTATATAAGTAGCGACGTAAAGAGAAAGCTATCGTTAGTGATAATACAATTGTCACAGGATGCAGATTCAAAGGTAATTAGTGCAGATGACTATCTGCTAAGCACTGGAAATACACTCGTCACACGTGCAGTATAGCGGATGCATGGACAAATTAGAACATTAATCTCATTAACACCTGGGAAGTAGTTTTTGCTCTGTTGCTCTCTAGAATACAAAAGTACCCCACTGAAATACCTATGTAACTTATGCTACTAAGATGTTTATCAAGGGTTTCATATTAAGAACGATTTATTAGCCTCATGAAAGCTTTCGCGTGACACAGTGCTGCTATGGCGCACGTCATAGCTGAGTAATTTGAATCCTCTTGAGGATCATTTTATACTTGATATCCAAATAATGCTTAGTCCTGTGCCTGAATGCATGATGTCCTTCATCACTAGTGTCGGAGATATTGCCCTGGCCGAGGAGAGCAACCAAGGTGTAAAGCATGTTTCCTGAAATTGTATGTACTGTTGGTGTTTGCTATGGTAATGTGGCGGACTGCCTGGCGTGGTAAAGGATAAAAATAACCTATTCATGATCGATAGAGTGCTTAATGTGTAATCTTTGAACACCTTACTCCACGCATTACCTCCGCCTTAATCTTAGCTGAGATAAAATTTTACGGTTTTCCGTTACATCAAAGGCAATCTAAGGTCATAAATATGGAAATCAACCTAAAGTTCTTAAGCGACTTCGGGCCCTGCCGCCAAGGACCATGAAAACTCTGAGTTCAAATTCGTGATTTGTCCTTGAAGGCAATTTTGGGTGTTGGCGGCTACATCTTTTCCTACCAAATGCTGCATATGTTGACAAATATGGACGGGGTAAGACAGACCATTTCAAAACAAAGACGCATTTTTATCGAACACATATGATGCTGCTTTTTAATCCAGCAACGTGGTGCAGGTCTTTATTTATGCCTGCATTTGTACATGAATATCGCCTCAAATCCAAATTCATCCCAACGTACAGCGACGGTTCCTCTGCACTGATAATGATATTTCTGTGTACTCTTTACCTGACAAGCGTTACATATCATAACAGCCATTCGTTGGATATGCTGTAATCAACACAAGTATGTGTCCCATATCACATGCTGCTATGATGTGCTTGTAATTCCATGGTATGCATGAATATATTCATGTATTTATGATAAACCAACGACCCAGCTCCGCTGTGCAGCCAGTTACCACGGCTGCAATGTTGATGACCATAGTCAGTGCTATTGATTTCTTCGATCAGTATGCTATTGTGATGAATTAAAAGTACAATATATTGATACCTTATGCTGTATATATGGCAAATAAGTACACTTACTGTTAAAAAACCACATCAAATCTGCATTATACACTAAATTGCATCATATGGCCATATAATTTATAACAGGGAATCCTATCACCCACAATGGTATGAAGCACAAGAGCTGTAATCAACGCATCCAACACGGAGGCCAGAATAAGATAACGGTGTTGTAGCCAAACAACAAGTGAAATATTGCCCATGGTCGCTCATGATCTGATGCCGATTTTCATTTCATCGTGTATTAATGTGTTTGTGGAAGAAATAAGCTGTGGAGGATATTTAGCAGCACATGACTTATATTATTTGTCAAGGAATAACGATGTACCAGTCGAAAAAAATTCAAGTGAGATAAAGACACATTCCTGGACAATATCGAAAACAAAGCCATAAGCTAGACGCAGTCAAAATTACCAACTTAATAAATAATTGTTCCTCTTATGCGCAGAGACAACAATGTATTCAAAAGACTGAGGCTGTAAATGCTGATCTACCGAAAGTATCCATCTGAAACGGTTAATAAGAGGGTAGAACCAACTGAATCTGCTAGACTGTTGAAAGGCGACGAAAATGAAGATCTTGATTTAATACTATCTTCTCAAGCAAAGTCACATCAACGTTTACCTCGGGCGGCTGAAGCAACTCAGCGGGGACTCTCTGTCTATTTTCAATCCAGTTCAGCAGTTCACTGCGGGAAGAAACTCCACAGGAAACCCGATATGTCATTGTTACGCTCATTTGAAAGAGACACTCGCCAACAGAATATCAGAGCCTGGAATGATAATGATCGATATAAAAACGTGTTAGGGGTGTATGCAGCTTGGACCCCAATGCAGAATGTGTACATTGAACCTCTCTGTAAAATCTCCTTGTGATAATTAATGAGGATAATTTAGATGCAGATTAAATTATCCTAGTCGACCAGTTCCTTGGTAGGTTTAATCAAATAAATGTGAACAGCATGCTGGGTAAATCTACATACTTCCAAGAATGAGGCCAGCTATATGACGAGAAAACATGATTATATGATTGGTACCTATGTTATAGGGTATTCAATGGAGCCATTTATCTTGTCAATGTTTATCATAGGATAGGGCTAATTACCTTGCTTCATATTTATTTTGGTGATCCTATGAAATTGTATTCTTTTATGGGTTGTTATCTGATATCCCACAATTTGAGGGTATGGCAAGGGCTCCTCCTCGGTCCCACTTACGTTATTTTGAAATAGTTCACGTAGTTTTAACGCATCGCAAATGAAAAATCGCCGGGTTGAATATACATAAATATTATTGCCGTTTAGCATGTATTGAGCCCACAACTAAACCGTGACATCAAATATCCAACCAGTTAAACGTATATCAAGTGTTTCATACAGTATGTATTCAAGTTAGAGGTTATGATGATGTATGGAACCAGTATTTAATCTTCCTCGTTGATTATCGGAAACATCAGCACACAGACCTTACAAGGTATAGGTTTCGGTAAAAAGCGAGCGCAGCCGGACCTCGGCTATAATTTGCTATGTAGACATTCACGTGATTGCGTATGATACGCTTTATTGCGTGGTTCAATCGGGCACGAATACTAATTGAGCATATCAGTTTCCAGCAGTATGAAAACCCTATCGCATCAATTAAATAGATTGGTGCTAAAAGCATTTCACAAGCATGTTGAAAATGCAGCATGAACACAATGCGGCCAAAGGATATCAAGGTTGTAACCGTGAATGATACTGTCGGACAATAAAGGGAAGAATAGGTAGGTACAATACAAGAATTACGCCAGCTGGCATCCACGGTCGAGTGATTTGATACGGTATATAATTTAACCACTTATAAACCACTGTATATAGTAAACCTTTTCCTGTGGGATCAGAGCTATTGATACCAATAACACGCTCTACTCACCAAACACCAAACTATCAGGCTGCACTGATAACGTTGCCTATGCAGTATGGTGGATTTGTGCCGCCGGTACAGGTAAGTTTATATACCTTAGGTCCACAAAGTACTACATTTTGTGCGTAACATGTTGAATATACCTTTGACCAATAAATGCTGGGACAACATGCCATCTGCAAATCAAGCAATTATTTTTCAAAATCATCATCATTATCATCTTCATCAACGACATCATCATCGTCGTTATGATCATCAGAAACATAAGCAGAGACAGCAGATGCAACAGTAACAGCATCGGGATCGTAAACTTCATCAGCACCATGGTCATTATTGCCGACATTATTGTCGTTGATCCTCATCAACGTCCTTATTCCCTCCAATATGTTATCTATCCACCAAACATAAATATTTCGTGGTACCGCATTCTGCTATATCAGACTATTCATAAACTCACAACCAAAGGTGGTGTCAATCATGTCTCGATCAATTATCAACAGATAAACTGAAGGTTTTCTAATTCTAGGACTCCCTTAAGCGATGCATGCCTGATTGCACAATCAAGCAGACACTTACTGCATGGGTTCATATATGCGAATGGGCATTTATATATTAACAACACGCAAGAACTGCTCGGGAATATGGAGGTTTGTCACAAGATAGATACAGTATAATATCAGCCGAGAGTTTTCGTTGAACATGAAACTGATACTGCTTACACAAATGCAATGACTCACTCAGACGAAACCCGCGGTGCATTTATTTACTATTCACAGTCTTTACAAATTGAATGAGCTCAACCATTTATTACCAAATTGTATAATGTTATAAATGTGTATCAAGGAATATGTTTGCTCTGGTAGGGGTGCGATAGCATCCTCTAGGTACAACTTAAACTCTATATTGGTTATATGAGATGTTTACCCAATTGAGGTAGCACACAAAGTAGATGATTCCATGCGATGGCGATTAGACATCACGAGGTACAACAGGCCGAGTGAAACCTAGTATCAAAACAAAAGATTAATAATCTAGAATCTTGGAGTAGTGATCAATAGAACTCGCACGTAGAAATCGCTCGGCATTTAGTGTCCGAACCATCAGGGCATACTAAAAGAGGCGCGTGATCCTCGCATAGTTTGTGGTGCAGTTTTGTATATATATATAATAGGATATGTACCATCTCGCTCTAACCACAGCCGCTCTCTACATCCCTGGTATTGATTATCCTTACCTAGATATCCATCAGTATTAATGCTCAAATGTACGCGGCGGCTTTGCTCTAAAGTTTGACGAAAACCATCCTGTTGTCATGCTGTAAGCGGTTCATCGATTAAAAACCTGCCCCCCTCGTATTAACAGGCTACCAAAAGGGCTATAAATGGACACTTATCTAGGGTGAATTACTTTATAAGACCATCTCGCCGTCATTTAAGTGCCGGTGTCAGATGATAAACTGAGATGTGCTCGTTTTGCGCCAATGATTGCATGATGATAGGCGTTTTGGTGATTGCGCATATATCATCTCGGGAAAGCGGTGATTGTTAATTGGTATGTACATGTACATCGCGACATTCTGGCATGCAGTAGACTTATTGGTACAAAAAGTTCATATCCCTCTCATAACGAGGTGTTGACCACCTTTCTGCTTTCCATCTAACCAGGCACTCGACAGACTAACATAACAGATATTAATGGTGTGCTCTGACAAAGATATAAGTGAAACACGTCTATAGTTTTTGTAATAGAATGCCAAAAAAACCCGAAATAGACTGGTGTCAGAGCAAGGTAGCCGATGCTTTCCCTTCAGCTAGTAAAATGATGACTACTTATCAGAGATGGAAGACAAGTATGCTTTTTTTGTCCTTGATGGTGTCTCTGTGGTCACTATGTCGTAGGTTATCTACTGTCCACCCGTTCCACCATCAGTTAATGCGGACAACTGAAGCAATGGCTTATTGGGCTGAATATGTTGCTACTATCATAATCGCAGCTAACTCGAAGTATATCGACGCTGTTAAATAGCTCTCTTCTTAACACGGTAGTCATGCTACAATATTAGCAGTTAGCTTAAGTGATGGCAATCTCGTTCGTACAGCTAGCTATTATTTATGTTACTCCTTGATTTCTGACTCGCCAAAGCATGTGGCAGATTTACTAAGGTATTGGTCTAATAAGACAGATGCCTAAGGCATGATATACAATATTATAATTTCTCTGAGCGACATTCGCCCCTGGGGTTTGTATATATGGTTAGTAAAGCGTATTGCACAATCCAAGCTTTTGTAAACAAGAAGAATGGCGTTGTTGCAAAGCATTCGAAAATCACGCGAATGTGCCGTGTCTTGCAGCAGTAACACATCGCAACCTTATTGTAATAATAGAACACACAGCAGGCATCACATGCAATTGTGAACGTCGTGACATTTAACACACCAACGGTACGTGTTAAGTGCCATGTAGTCATGGATATTTTCAGCCTCCTCTACATGTAGCCGACTCTTGGGTGCATCTCATTCGTCTCTGACGCTGCCCTTTAATTATCTGCTACAACGGTTATTCTAAAATCCAGTCAACGTGGTATGGACAACATTGTCTCAGTAACCTATGCGATTAGTTGGGATTTTATGTGTTAACAAACGCTTTATAATTACTGTGTCGCATTATTGATATTTTGCCAACAGAAATTCACATTATCTGGAGACAATTAATTTGTGGTTGCAAAACCGATGACATTAAACAATAGGGTAATGATACATAAATGCTCCACGTTTTGCGAAACAGTTGTTGCAGAAGTACGATTAAGTTGACAAAGATTAAATGTTGTGGTTAAAGATCGATGTTAGCATGCAGACACTTTTTAATTGCTGTGAATAATGTTATTATTAATACGTCAATTAATAGGAGTACTTGGTTCGATTAATATTTCCAAAACAGTATAATGTCGATGCTATATCACTTGCTTGCACCATCGATGTGACAGGGAATGCAACATATTTTGTACAAATTGTGAGACCAACATGTTAGCATATTATAACCTTCCATTAAGGCATTAAATGCTTTTTGCGACCGCTAGATTAATTCTTAATTGCTATGGATCCTGATACATTTCATAAATCAGGCTGCATATACGAAGTGCTTGAAAGATGTCACATTAGACGCTGCTCATGTGTTGCTTGGCGACTCGGTAATGGCGTTAAAATCTATGCAAGGACTCCTTGGCTCGGATCACCATATCAACTTATATACTAATGATCTATTTGTTTTTGTAATAGACGCCTGTTGTGATGAAACCTTCATTTGAGGATGTCTTTATTAGTTTAATACTGCCAGATATCGGAATGGAGCCATCAAAAAGTTTAATGTTACTAGGCCACGAAAACTTACCAATGAATTAAGCAAGGTATTCGTCTATAATTGATAATGCGACAAAATAAAGGCCGTACAGCCAGATACTGTTGATCAAGGTGAGCAGCATTAATTCCGGAGGCAAATTATCGTGTTAAGATGAATGCGTGTCATTCTTGCGTCCTTTCAAAGGAGACGACATATTCGTCAACCTTTATAGCATCAAATACAATACAGTGCGTGACCCATTGTAACTGCTGCAGCAAGATGAATATGGCAAATGAAATATAACAGTACCGGAGTCATTGGTGAGGACAGCGTGTTCCCGTAAACAGGAAGTGGAAATAGCATACTGTGTGATTTCCATAGCTAGTGGATAAAAGAAATCACTGGTATTAGTAATAGGCATTCCATATTATTTGATTAACCACCAAAGGCAAGACATATTCTCGCACTACCGGGGCTCATAATCCTCACCTTATGAAGCCATATTAATAATTCGCTTCTGTTGTTAAGAGTGTATCAAAGTTCAATCGTGAACGTTAAGAATATATTAAGTGCAATCTTCGACAATGCTAGGCCTGATGAATGGTATAAAACAAAACTTTGGCAACTCATGAGGCAATGAAATTTGATTTTCACATCCGATGTGGATTGCCTATGGTAAAATATACAGCTATGTTATGCAATTACAATCATTATTAGATGTAACATTTATGATACAATCATACCACACACCGCCATACAGGCAACTGGAATGGAATGGATCGCATGGTTTTGCTTTGTTTTTTTCAAACAGAGTTTTATCATTATAGCCTCATACAGCACCTCTAATTATAAACATTTTGACAACATGAATGAACAGGCCGATAATGGCGAAGGGTTTTTAGGGGCTTACCCAGTCACATAACCACAGCCTTGTCATTTTAACGAAAGTGTTGGAGACTTGGGGCTGGGGAATGCAAATGATTGATAATCCTATTGTCAACAAGATACAACGAATTGCAATTATCATATGAGCCCTGCTCAACCGGCGTTCCATTGGTGCTATGTAAACAAGACGCGCTTTAGAATATTTGCAATAATAGTAATAGTAATAATTATACTAATGATACACGATCGCATTAAAATGAACTGCAACATATAGCAATCCGTACCATTTCTCGTTGCGAATCTTTGATCGATCAAAGGGAATAGGCATAATCATTTGCATAGAATGTTGATATGCACTTGTGCTCACGGTATGCAAATTCAGCTAAATGGATTGCATATTGTAACCTGCCCATGGCTGCCTTATATGCTTATTTGTGATCTTAATCAGTCAGTTAGTGAGATTTGCAAATCAGATTTCCGCCCATAGGGCCCTTTAAATACTCGCCTAAGAAATACAGACTGGCTAATACCAAGTCAAATCAGTCCGATCACACTGTATTAAACGAGCACCTTCACAATACATATGTATTATCTTGGTGTAATAGATTCTTCAGCATACCAACGTTCGCAATAAAGATACAGCAATAGGCAAAATAAATGTTCGGAACAGAGTAAATATTCCGAGTCGTTCTGTTCACATTTATAGTACTATATGTGAGTTCTTTTATATATAAAGCGTACTAAGATCATTTATGAAGCAGGTATATGTTGAAAATGGTCTGACAACCTTGGGACTCGATCTCACTACAAACGTGGTCCTTGCGCATTTGCCCTGCTTTTTGAACCTTTGCGCATTCCTCTTTTGTTCTACTAACGTCTTAGAATCCTGTCATGTACATGATTTCGGCCGCACTACCCATGGTATATATGAAAGAGGAATGAACATATTGTCAAATTACTGTCGTAATTGCCACACCATTTTCTCATTCATCGTGAACATTTGGTCATTTTTCCCTGGGTCGATTAAATATTTTAGGAACTTTTCCTGCGCATGATTTCTGTCATACTACCCATGGTATGCAAGAAGGAGGAATTAATATTTGGTCGTGTTGTCCTTGATTAAGGACCGTATTGTATCCCCATATAATTTCTTCAGCTGCTATGCATCAATGCTGATGACCGTATTCAGTGTAGTTGAGTAATACCTTACATTGATATATGGTGCATATGAGGCTGGATGATAACCAACGGCTTACGTAACGAGACTGACCTGTACGGTCCATCATGGTTGGGTAAATAATAAGACTTCCTGTTTCATAAACATATCACCCACAAAAGTAGCCTGAAGAGTTATGCAGCTGTCAGGAAACGGATGTTAGAGATATTAACAGGTCAAAGACGACCGCAGAAGGAAGTAAGTACCTCGATCGAGGTACGTACCTCGTTCCTAGTACGGCGTACTTGGTTTGAAGTATGCATACATAAACATTAATTTTCTCAACTATTTTGCAAATTGTGACATCATTTACTGAGATTTGGTCGGGTTAAATCGTGGAAACTCTCTAAGTAGTCACTGCCTCGATTTGGGACCATATTTAGCGTTGCACATGTACGAGAAGGCTTTTTTATGCCTTTTCAAACTTAAGTTCGGCGGCCATCGCGTGTCTTTTCCGACGATTGATGAGGCAAAAATCCCTTTTGAATCAGTCTGGCAAAGTAAAGAACTTACTTTTTGCGAAGCATAGTTTGTCTAGATTATAGATTATATGAAAATTGCATGGCATATTTGTGACTTATGGATGATAACATCACACCCCATGTCAATCCATTTGCACACCTGATATTTTTGTACTCCAATCGAAGTACGCCGTATCATGGTGGTTTCAAATTTCGCTTGTTGTCTACCCGGGTCTGATTGAGAGTGCTCATATACGCATTCAGTTGTGTTTAAAAATGCAAAGCAGCCAGATGTTTGCTATTGAACAGAATGCCCCCAAAAACACCACCACAGTAAGTTTTCATACTTTTGTTGGCCTGTTCTGTTTAAGTTTTTGAGAACTTTTTTCCTTGTTTAAATTGGATACAAGGTTATTATTAAAGGCTTTACAGATGGAAACGAGCATCATTACATATGTAATGAACATTATCATTTTAGCATACTTAAGGTTGAAATTGACTATAGCATTGTGGACAGTGGTCATAAGATTATTTCTTGTCGGTAAACTTCATGATGGTGTTTATTCTACATGCTGCTAATAATTGAGTTTCTATCAGCCAAATCATATGCCTTTAATCATATGCAATATATCATGCAGATCCATATTTCTTTAAGAAGTGGAGGAACAGCAATGTTTGAGCTAATTTTATTTTAGAAATAATTCTCAAGTAGCAAATTGTGTTCAAAATCACATACATAAAATATTCGGTATTACATAATATTAAAGATACCGAGTAATCCCCGAGTGCAGGTACACTACAAATCAATTGCCAGTATTACAATGAGACAGATAATGATAACAAGTATGGAAATGTTATGAGTGTTTGACAGCTAAAGGTATATGTATGATGTTGATACAATAAGTGAGATACAAAACTATGATATGTCTAGGACAGGTTACACAATGCAGGATAAAGCTACTTTAATAAGTCATGACAATGATAGGATTAATTGATATTGATATACCTATACATGTACAGACATACATATTACAACAGTGAGTGTTGAATGACAAAACTAGAGGAAAGCATGTACAAAAGGTGGGATGGCATTGAAAACTGAAAGGGGTGGGGGTGGTTTGTAACAGAGTGCAACATGATGTGATGTTGTTGAAATCTAATTGCAAAAGACACAAAAGCACTGGTTACCTGACCATATCCGCGCAGGATTTAATTGGGCAGCCTCTTCCCTTCCAAGGAGAAAAGATAAGGACTAGACTTATGCGATAACGTTTACAAGTTCAACTCTGCACAAAATGCACCCCAACCTATGTTTTCATGAAAATGGAATCCAGAATAAAATATTCTCTCTGTCTCTGTTGTTTTGAACAGAATATATTGAAATTACTTAAACTTTCAGAGATCCAAAGTGGAAACACCTCACAGGTAAAATTCATATTGCATACATATTTGATGGTACTGAATGCCGCAAGAGCGGAAACAAGAGGAAGAGGATAATATGCACAAAGTCTTATGAACTTGTTCAGCGGTGTGAGGGCAATATTCTGGTTGAGTATATAGACGAGAACAGGCGAGACCTGGTACACCCCTCACAGGAATAGTTTCTTCATTGAGAGAGCTGAAACAAACTTTCAGCGTCTTGGAACTCACCACTAACGGCTGAGGGAATGTTCAAGTCTGGAAAGATTTCATCTACTTAGTCAATGCATGATTGACAGAACTTAGGAGCAGTTTTCGTGTAATGGACAGATTCTGTTTTTCCAACCAAATCTAACAGTTTTTCTTTGACACCACTTGGAAATTTCAATTTCAGGTTTCTAGTTTCCAAACATCCTCATTGTGATTGAAGGCTTTCAGAAGAAACCGTTTTGAAAATGGCATGGCCAATAGCTGTTCCATTCTGGAAAAAAAACTAAAGTAATTCAGACACTGTCTTGTCAAATACATAACATTAAATATTATAATCTATGTTTAAGTACACAACACTAACCAGCAATTCTTGTGAGATTTTTTTATATCACCCTCTACTAATAGACTAAATCATATTCGGTTGGAATTATTGACATTGTCACTTCAAGCCGTGCACGACGTTTTATGAATTGATATGTATAGGGTCTACTACCTTCAGAGTGGGGCCATGACAATTCTTAAGTATGACTATGAGTTTTACAAATTCTAAAACAAATTATCTAATAACTTGTGATCAGGGTGATTCGGTCGTATGACTCATAAGTGTCATTCTACTATCAGAATATGGCACCAATTCAAAAGGTAGCACACCATACTTCGATTTAAGTACGATCGCATCACTACGCCATTGTTTCAGAAAAATCATTCAACAGGGGTGTTATATTATACGCGATAGCTCATTAATATGCCATAGAATTTTGAATAACATATGATGTATCATAAGAGGAAATACTTGTAAATGAGAAAACATAGACCTTACCTCTGCCATGTTGGTCTGTGTACAAAATTTTAATCATGAACGTCGAAAAACTTGCTGTCACTGTCGAATAATGGAAGTGAAAACTCTTCTAGAGAACGCCCGATATCGCTCACAACAACAGATTTGGTTCCAAATGTAGGCCATAATATATTTGCATAATTAAATCATTCAAAGCCAATCACATTTCAGAAAATAATGTCATAAAATGCAAAACAGCAGAGGGCGGTGGCACGACTATTATGCGTACCTCATTCGAGGTGCGCCGTACTGGGAACGAGGTACGTACCTCGATCGAGGTACGTACTTCGTTCTGCGGTCAGTCCGCGACCTGATTAAGGAGTGAAGCACTGAATGGAATAATAAAGTTATGTGAGTTAATCTGGAAAAGCCTTACGCAATTCAGCCTAACAATGATTGATATCATATGATGGAACTGTCACTGTGTCGCTGAACCATTATTAGAAACCACGTTACTGGTTTAAACGCATTTTAAATATAAGCCACGCATGATCTGAGGATCATTATTATTTCATTAGATGTAATACTTACCGACGTGATAAACTATATAGTTGACTTAGAGTAAACGATAAAGTAAAATAGACGTGAGAAAAGCCAAAATAGCATGTCAAATGGAATTAAGTTATGACAAATAATACACCAAATATCTCATTTCAAATGGCGAAAACGATTGTTTATTTATCGGTTGCTCAACTGCACGTACCACTGGGCAAGACTACTTAAACCTTTTGAATTCTTTAATTGCGGAGATAAAATATCAGTAGGCATACTATCTGGTCAACCATGCCTATTGACAGCTGTAACAGTTAACAAGGTTCGTCGAATGTCACAATTCATTCAGAAATTCATTGAATAAACATAAGCCTTGTTTTCTACAAAAAAAATATAATTCCTCGTAAATCTGGGATTTTGTTTAGATTTACATCTTTGGGACTTTGCGGATATCAATGCATACTGGCTACACGCAGAACAATACCGAAACAATAAGCTTTTCGGATACATTTGTGACCCGTTGTGACTCTACCATGAGAGTTTTAGCCAGCTTATTCTTTTGTAAACCAATTTTGTAATATGTAAGGAACAATTGGTCACACATAATTGAAAAAAAATTGGACAGGTTGCATGATACAACAAAGAATGGGTAATCATTCAGTGAGTAAAACGTTACCGGGTAGTCTTTGGACCAAAATAAGTACCATTTTTGATCGTTGATGGCCGTCTATGTAAACCGTACGTGAATATGAACTCATTGTAAAGTAACTATTTACAGTCGCCAATATTATGAGGGCAGATTAACATCCGTGATATTAATGTTGGATTTCCGCAAAAGTTCCACGAGTTGCACCAACGGTATTTTGCAGGCTGGTTTGATAGCTGATGATCCGTTAGAAGAAATACAAAACATGTTATTTGTTGTGGTACCCAGCTGCAGCATTAGAAAAAGTCCATATCTTTATATAACAACCAAATCTATTGGGATGATGTCATTCAATATATATTTAAGTCATGGCGACTTAGTGAGCAGATATAAGAGACCTTTTACTTATCCAAAACACCCAGTTCTTGACGGGAAAGCGCTTCTACACAAATAAAATTTTACATCAGTTCGGTAAGCGCAGAATGGTTTGTGCCAAATTGATTCTAGCATTATATAAGATCTGACCATCATTCATCACTATCATCACTGTCCATCATCCATCACTAACCCGATGTATTTGTTGCTTAATATTACATGACGGATAAACATACAAGCCGCTTAACTTTTCAAGGATAAACAATAGCAGTTCGACAATGACCCAGAGATCAATTTATTAGGCTAAAAAGTTATTGCTGATTTTTCCGTGAAACAGTGGGTCACTGCCAACGTTGTCCAGTTTTTTTACATTGAAAGCATAACATTGCATGATCACCGCCCACCATTTGGTACATTTCTGGGCTGTTGTACTTTTATTATCTGATCCCAATATTGTACTCAACTGACGGTTATTGCTTCTGATCTTTGGGATCCCACCAATCATTAATGGTGCCAGGGGATTAGGCTAACTGGGATAAGCAGCCTATTAACCGCGAATTGGGAAAAAAGCTCGAACGTCCTTAATTAACACATACATACACACACGCACACACACACACACTCACACACACACACTTACGCACGCACACCTACACATATAATGAAAACAATAATATATATATATATGTATATATATATATTTATATGTATATATATAAATATATATATTTATATATATATATATATATATATATATATATATATATATGCATATATATATGTCATTAATATATTATGTCGATATATAACTAGATATATATGTATATACATTTATGTATATGTCAATATATATTCATACATATATATGTATATATATATATATATATATATATATATATATATATATATATATCTATATAGATATATATATATATATATATATATATATATATATATATATATATATATATATATATATATATATATATATATATATTATCACAAATGCTGGTTATCTACTGAAATATAGTTATGCCATACCTTGCTGATATTGATAAATGATTGTTGCTAGTGAGTTATAGTCGCTGCTGTTGCTAATTGTTATTCAATAAAAGTATAAACCATGTTTAGACAGAAGCACAACTATTACCACAATATTTGCACCAAACTTCGTATCTATGAGTATGTCCGTTATCTGGAATGTTTATATATTGTAAGATACATACGTAGAAGATAGCTCCTTATATGAATACATATGGGCCGTCATTTCATGTAAAAACTGAATAACATCAATCATTCCAGAATATTCTGATATTCGTTCACACTGTACAGTCGAAAGCATCTATGGTCTAACGGCGAATACATAGATAAACAAAGGTAGCTGAGCAAGTGGCGCAAATAAGCGAACAAATTATAATCTCATGCTTGTTTTGGCAATTCGCTCTGCCTCTTTTTTCAACTTATAGCGTTTCCTTACTGCTTTACCTCAGCCCTAGTAACGTGAAGGGTACCAGGCACATCTAGGCACTCGTGATTTCTATTTCTTAATAAGCATGCTGTCAATCATTTCTTAATAAGCATGCTGTCAATCATTTCTTAATAAGCATGCTGTCAATCATTTCTTAATAAGCATGCTGTCGATCATTTCGTTATCATCGATAAACGGTAATGCACTCGGGGCTCGGTGTGGCCTATTAAACGTTGAACAAAACATTATGTGGATGGGCCAATCCGGTCGCACTGTCAACCAAATATTCACCAATTGCACAGTAATTGGATTTGTTTTAAATCACCAAATTGTTCCCGGAGCACTGGACATGTTAACCTTTTACAATGGTACTTAGGAGCAACGGATGCAACAGAAACACTCCTTTTGATAAACCCTTCTCTTTTTCAAGTAGAAGCCCGGAAACTCGGTTAACATGTCATATAAATCGACTTTTCCAGAATCCTGCAGAAACTCTCCGACCGGGAGGGTGCATTAACTCGGCGTCGGGTAATTTGAGTGCATATTTAATGATATGTTTGGCAATCGCACCTGCGTGTATTTGACACTATGGTCATTTTGCTGTCGCAAATGATGCAACAAGGATCTATATTTGTATCCTTCGAAGGTGGCCTAACATGATGTTATGTACGGCTACCTTGTGAAAAATAAACGTCACAATGTCAGTCGTGCTTTCAATGCGATCGATATATACCTGTGCTTTCCAACCTTCTACAGGTATGTGTTGACCAGGTTAAAGGTCAAATCGATAAATTCCCAGAGAACATTGACATGACTCTCTTAGTCCACAACATATGAAATGATGCAACCCTCTTCGCAATATCCTTACAATTACAGGTACGTGATCAAATGGCACTGTGCAAATGTACATATCTCCTTTCGTGGGTGGAACACTACTGGCTGATACAATGACCAATCGCCAATGAAATATAAAATGCTGCGTGAAATATGCATTCATACATAGGTGAAGAACGCCAAAGCAAAGCATATTTGATCTCTTTTTCGATTAAGTCTAATTGTCATTTTGGCAACTGAGGGATATACCTCACACCATCACATATTTTAACAATTTCGTGGAAAATGTACAAGCTTCTATAGAGAGTTCCACGGCGGATGTTGATTCATCTGACAATAGGGTTTGACTTTAGTTTAGCACGCATATTCGGCATACAATGTAGAATTGTTCACCCTGAAAATGCCCAATATCGTAAACAAACAGATGACTTATATACAAAAGTCTTGATTCAACAAATCATTTTAGTGGCGCATGCTTCATTCAATACGAGTAAACTTGCATCTAAATAATCAAAATGCCACGTGCAGGCAAAGACACTACACTACATAATCTGAGTTTTGAGGTAATTGCTCAACCGTGCTGCCGGGTTCCTTCACTTCATCGTAAATGTTCATCGGCGATGTGAGTGTATAGTGTAGTATCTTCCGAAGCAGCTGTTGGCAAATCCAGAGCTTTCTGTTCGGCTTCGTCTTCAACCAATTAACCCCGCTTTTCTAAAACA
This sequence comes from Urechis unicinctus, assembly GCA_034190875.2. Classification (NCBI taxonomy): domain Eukaryota; kingdom Metazoa; phylum Annelida; class Polychaeta; order Xenopneusta; family Urechidae; genus Urechis; species Urechis unicinctus. The sequence continues at coordinate 43,781,443 of CM067357.1, forward strand.
GCGTATTGGTATTTACTTAGCGTCAGGATAGAAAGAACTAAGGAGGCTGTGTACGGGCTTTGTTTTACACGCAAAAGTTTTTGGCCCATACGGTTAACGTTCATGCGTCATCCTTGCTTATGATTCATTGCCTAATCAGCATGTTATATTCCCATAGCGGCGCCTACGCGTCTGGTGTATATTCAAATGAACTACATTAGTAAATAAGGCTTCTCGTTTAACAGCAATCAAACTGGCCTCCAATGACAGTGAAATTGAATGATTATGTGACTAGCAATATCCAAAAGATTACCTGGGTGGTACGATATGCAGGAAATCGATTTAAGCCAACTTCAATATTCTATTTATAAACATAATACTTTAATTCACGCAAGCTTTGAAGTAACCTAGGCACTTTCATAAGGTGGTGTACTGTACACAACATATGCACAGTGCGTATTAAGAATAATGCATGTGTATTTAGGGCTTATCTACTCCCAACTGTGACAGACATTAACTTTCTACTGCACACTTTGGTGTGCGAAACTTGCATATATTTCTTAACTATCTTTTAGGAGTATATAAGGTAGAGTGAATATCTCGCGTTTGGGTCGGTCTGGGGCGTTTGTTTTGTTGTCTGATTATTTCAGAAAATAATCATTGTTACTCAAGCAAATTGTGAGAAAAAAAGGTCTAAGAAATTTTTTAATGTCGATATGAAAACTAGTCAAACGTCTAATCTCGTCAGGAGTTAACGTCTCGTCATCGTCGATTGGCTCTTTGAATGCTATGGCGTCCCTTACTGCGGCCGATTATCATGATGCCGTACTTATCTTAACCCAAACAGCTGCCTTTATAACGATTTAATTTTACTACATTACAATTTTAAGAGCAGCGCTGGTAATTGCAGTCTATAGTAGAAGCTGCTTGGTCACATTCACTTTCGTAGCCAAGCCGCTTGAACACCAAAAGCAAGTGCATGGATGATGTCATCTTCATAAGGGAACACATATTTATACATAAGTTTAGCCTTAAGCAGAAGCTTTGAGCCATGTTCGTATATTACCATTGGGCCGAGATACCCAATAATACCACAGAGCAGTGCACGGAAACATAATTCCCCAAGTGCGAGCGGTGTGCAGTCGCTAGTTACTCGCTTTACTCCTGCTATTGGCTATCGACGCAAGCACATGCAGCCTGAGGATGATGGAACGTGTTCAAAATTTATAATTACGTCCGAATTGTGTACACGCGTAGATAGATCCATTGGGTGAAGCACTATTAGGGCTCATGACGTTTGTCTATTATATTTTACCCATGCCATCATTAATCAACTTCACAGTGTTAATCAACATAGCAATATTCAGTGAACACACACACACACACACACACACACACACACACACACACACACACACACACACACACACACACACACACACACACACACACACACACACACACACACACACACACACACACACACACACACACACATTATTTATCGAAGCACTCAACGTTAACTAATTGCGTTTAGAACCTCGGTTTGTGAATTAACGTTGCATGTTACCACTTGAGCATGTTACCATTCTGTCCGGTGCGTGAGATGTAAATTGCCGTGGCTGGTAGTCTACGCTCTCGCCCTACATTCTCCGTAAATCTCTGTCTTATGGAAAGGTCAGCATCACAACCCAGAACTCTTTTGAATAGGACCATTGATCAGACTCGGGAATGACCAGAGCGCTTTGGCGATCATTCATGATGTTAGAGAACAGAGGACTTATGCATGGTGGTCGGACATGCATTAAATGACTAGTACGAATTATATAAGGTAATGAAATATGATTATCCGTATGAAGTAGGGATATATTATATATAATAAATAGATCCATATAACCTTGTATATGCTTTGCATAGATAACACCGTTAGTGCCTGTGACCAGCAGGAGCCAGACGCTGGTACGATCAGTCATGAAGATTTAGTACACAATAATTAGCACCAGTATTTGTGCACAGCAAGAACACATACACGTGTGTTTATACCTGTATTTCAGGGTCGAAATTCACATCTGCCGCCAATATTCCGATCGTATCTCTTTTTTATTCATGCTAATTACGGGGTGTTTGCTTTAGGAGGGGTGTACAGCAGCTGCACCATGACGACATTTTAACAGCTCGCTGGACGATAAACAAGTAATTGACGTGAGATCACTCGTACCACTGTGTGTATGTAGCTATTTCCGTCCAAATAATCTTATACGCTTCCACGCAATCACAACTTTGGATCAAGTTTGCAATGTTGATAGTTTTAATAATGTTTATGGCAGCTTGGAGCCGTCAAATAATCAATCGTTGCTTAACAACCGTGATTATTTGCTTGTCATATCAGCGATTAAGTATTATTTCTATGTCAGTCGAGATTGGAAACCGTTGCGCAATTACGTTGAGCACGATGCAAGCTGGCATATTTGGGGCTTCATGATTCAGATGACGCCAGCAGATGATTCTGACCCAAGTATGATTATTGCGTGTTCTCTGACTCTGCCGATGGGGATATGTAGCTAAGTGGGGTCATGTCCGATGTAAAATTGCTATCGTGATAGGGCCCTCGTTTCTTTCAACATTGACCCTGCACGTCGTGCAAGATAATTGATGTTATCCTCATTTATCAAACTAAAGCAGATTATTGATGACAGGTTTTTGCAAGTATACATTCATTGTTGTGTGTGTCTGGTTATAATCGGCTCTAATAATACTATATTTCAATGGGGTTTTGCGAGACGGTATGCATTTTGAAGTGCAAAGATTTGCATTTTGTGCCCTGACGTTGGTAATATGCTCATGAAAGCAAAAGCACACAAGCGTTAACGAGAGGCTGTATTGGAGATTTCCTGTTTTGCGTAATAATGATAAATAAATTTCAAAACGAACATATATATCACTGATTTTAATTAACACATCTTAGGAGGCATATAAAATCGTATAGTAATAAGGGATACCCTTATTTGAAAAGAGCAGTACAGTTTGATTATATTTTATGACAATATTCTCGATCCAGTCACAAACCGTCAATATTAGCAATTTGTTGATTACGACGTTCTTGTGATACATATATGTATGATGGCGATATTTACGATAGACTTCTGTTATTTATAGTCACACTGTGATTTGGATAGGTTGCTGGTGCACTATTGCTGTGGTTTACAAGTATATATATATATATATATATATATAGATATATATATATATATATATATATATATATATATATATATATATATATATATATATATATATATATATATATATATACATATATATATATATATATATATATATATATATATATATATATATATATATATATATATATATATATATATATATATATATATATATTTATATATATATATATATATAAATATATCTATATACAAAACCTGCAAACCCTCGTACTGCGTGGAATGCAAAGTGTACCATGGTTCTTTTAACGCAAGCCATTCTGACGTTAGTGGTTACAGATCACCAAGCAGATAATTACACCTCCTTCATAATTTCCGACTGCAGGAACATGCACGGAATAAGCTACAGTGCGGTAATATTAGCACGTCATACAGAGAGCACTCCAGGGTTACAGCTCTCACATTTCACCAAGCAGCTTACTGTGGCTTAACCATTCTGGTCGATGTTGAGTGTGAGCGTATCTCCTAACATTTCGTTCTGGCGCATATCAAGTTCAAGTAAAGAGCGCTCCCGCAATTACCTGATCACCTGTGAAACTCATCAGCTGACGAAACAAAAATAACTGACGCTAATATATGTCTGGCTTAGACGTCTGTAGCTACCCTCTCACAAAAAGTGCACCCGTTTTCATTCCCGGTTGTGTTTCGAATATTAGTAAACAAGGTTGAGATAACTGTAAATATTACAGAATGCAGGTCAGTAATGAAAAACAACTAGCCATCAAACTAATCTCTGTGTGTTATTTTACGATTCAACTTTGGCCGCCATTCTATACTTATGAATATTTACGTGTCATAACAACCGCCCGGTTTGAATTCTACGTAAGCCATGGGAGCAGTGCTGTTAACCAACATAGTGACTATGAGGTGCGTTAACATCCGACCTCAAAGATGAAAAATGATCAACTGTCGTTTATACCACGTAAACGCTTTTGCATTTATCAGATGATTTAGCTTAGTTATATAAATACCTGGTGAATCGCGCCTTTGTACCACGTGTATGGCAATGTATCGGTGAAGAGTAAGCAGTCTGCATTGAGTATAACGACTTGCTATGAAGATCGATACTGACATACTTTAGTCCTTGCGGCAACGCAGATAAATTCTGCTAGGTCATTTGTTATTTGAGGTTGACAGTCCTTTTCAGATATGTAATGAATGGAAGTAAATATATGAGATAATGGCTTCGTTTAATTCTCGTTATGAAATTATGCGAGCATATGCAGTAATATGTCATTCAAGCAAATGTTGCGCAATGTGCATTCATTGTCTGGTGACAATTGTTGTTTTGAAGTAGAGTGTCACCATGGTGTATCTCAAAGGTGTTACTGCTAGTTGCGGCATTCCGTGTAAGTCAGCAACAAAGGACAACCGATTGCTTTTACTGCTAAAAGAATTTTGTATTGCGTTGCGGGTGCATTTATACAATCGTTGATGATAAATTAAACGCCAACTGATCAGTATTTGACGTTCCCATGTTAAAAGTTGTTCTTTTACTTTTGTGTGTCGTATGGAACTACAACACATGCGTTTCAACAGAGCTATTTGCCTAGCCACACTCAATGGTAATGGGGCTTTGGCTGCGTGGAATGGAGCCAAGCTTGTAACCTTGCACATCGGCCTAGAAGTAATTTATGTAATTATACTTGTTGACGAAGGGACCAAATGTTTGCAAATGCTAGCATACATATTACCCTTGTATTTGTTCGACAACTAGCACCCATGGTCTACTGTGACAAATTTATCAAGTAACCGCATCATTCCTGTTCAGCTACATCTTCATTCATGAATAAAGGTTAGTTAAACAGTCACACCGAGCAATTCACCACCCCATTCATTAAAATAAGTCTGGATTAAGGACGCATGGTGTTACGCTCTCTGAAATCAATGGCGAGACACCTCAAAAGACGACAGCCATAGCGTCAAAATGGTTGGAAAGAAAGTTGAAACACATCACAGAATATTTCAAGCCTCTCTCATCACACATTTCTTGGCATGCATGAATAAGCAGACCCATTCATATCGTATAAGCATTCACTATCCGTAACAGTCTGAGCAATGTTGTCACATATTTATTTGTCCGCATAATACTTGGCTTACCATAACTGCATACAGTTTTATAAATTCGCTTGTACTTCATTTGAATAGTGAATAGCTAACGTATACAGTGTTCACTTGGTAGTTTGTTCTCTACACAGACTGTCATTCTATGAGTAATATAACATTCACCCGCAGGCTAATCGGCGCAGGTATATTACATCATAAAACTAAAAAGCATTTACCTATATATAGCGACATGTTTGTATCAACGCAACATGCAGATTTAGAACAACCGACGACGACAACGACGAGATATGCAATGTCTTTAAAGATAAATATGTAATACTTTACAATAATGTGTCTTATAGTAAGTCTGCAATGGTTGCCCTTAATGTATCATTGAATCATGATGTACACTCTAATTGTGCTGGTGGTACATGTGGCTCTTTGCATGCTATCGACATTTCACAAGTTAGGCAAGCAGCTTGTAAGCTTAAACGAGATAAGACAGATGGTGTTTGTGAAATAACTTCTGATCATATACTGAATGGCTGTGATGAGTTATATGCCCACCTATCAAAACCTTTTACTATGATGTTGAATCATGCACATACGCCACGTGGTATGCTAACATCTACGCTTGTTCCTATTCCTAAGAACAGAAAAAATTCATTGAATAGTAGTGATAATTATCGATCAGTAGCTCTTAGTAGTATCATAGGGAAACTGTTAGATAATGTGATTATTGACTATCAAATTGATGTATTGAAATCAGGTAGTTTACAATTTGGATTTAAACCGTCACACTCAATAACACAGTGCACTTTTGTATTAAAGGAAATCATAGATAATTATGTCAGCGAAGACTCACCATGTTATGTCATATTATTGGATGCTTCCAAAGCGTTTGATCGAGTTAATTTTATGAAATTGTTTGGCTTGTTACGAGAGCGTGGTATTTGCGCTATGACTGCTAAACTCCTTCTTAACATGTATACGCATCAAACGTTAAGAGTTAAGTGGAGCAATAGCTTCTCTGACAAGTTTAATTGTACTAATGGAGTCAAACAAGGCGCGGTTTTGTATATCGATGAATTATTGTCACGACTCTCAAACAGAGGAATCGGGTGCCATGTTGGTCACCGTTATGCAGGCGCACTGATTTATGCTGACGACGTCGCTCTCATTGCTTCTTCTTTAAATGCGGCCAAATCTATGCTTAAAACTTGCGAAGAGTTTGCCAAGGAATATAATGTTATATTTAACACATCAAAAAGCAATTTGTTGCTTTTTAATTGTCAAAAGCGCGATGTGAATCTACAACTGAACAGTGTTAGATTAAATGTAAATGAACATGCTATCCATCTTGGATCCTATATAGGAAGAAATTCCGAACAATTGAATATTCATGCTGCATGTGGTGATGTTGTGTCGAAAACTAATATGCTGATGTCAAGATTCGGTCACTGTACAGTAAATGTTCGTAATACACTATTTGACAAATATTGCACAAGTTTTTATGGATCATTTAAAAGCTTATGTGTCACTTGGCGCAAATGCATCCGCCATATATGGAAATTACACCCTAGAACAAGATCAATGTATATTCCTTTTTTAGCTGGTAGATTACCTCTAAGAGAACAATTAATGTTGCGATGTATGAAATTTTTCTTAAATAGTCTTAATAGCACGAATGATCTTGTATCGGCGGTTAGCCGATTATGTGCCTTTAGTAATTCGAATGTCGCAAATAATATAAGATATATTATGAGTATCGTTAATCTTAATACTGCTACGATTTACGACCAGACCATTACTTTTAATGATATTTCAAGCAAGATTTGTCTACCGAACATTGATCAAGAAAGATTGAACTTTGTTAACTCAATACAAGAACTTTGTAGGGCCCGTGAATGTGAATATATTCCCGATTTTTCTCAAGACGATATCAATGTTCTACTTAATTTTATTTGCACATTATGATGGCACCCCACGCTTTGTTAAATGATTGCACTTGAACTTGATCGTCATCAAATATCTGTACCATGAGTGCGAAATAAATGCTATTATTATTATTATTATTATCGACTATAACCTCATAACACATGCACATTATCTGTTGTACCCTGAATGTTTAAACTAATATGGTCTTACATCATAGCCACACCTGCACACAGAGCTCTTGTGCATCCACTTAGGGGCTCAGAAAGGTAGCATTCAGTTCATTATTGTATTTTCTTTTGAGCAGTAAGGGCGGTATGGAGCTTTGCATCGACCATGAGATCAACTCTGGCATTCAAGTAAATCTCACTCACCACCAATTGCAAGGAAAATATAACAAGTCCATTATGTGGCCATCATGCCAGGTTTTCACGTTGTTCTCGATGTATATTTCGATCGTATGTCCTCGACATTTCATTACAATGCCTATTAGGTTTAGATTGCTCTGCTGTTGAAAAATATATCACTGAAACTAAGATACTTTTGACCTTGTGCTGATGTACCTATTTTCAGATGGACTGCTCGTCTGACTGCTGGGTTTTGCCTTCCAATATTAACGATTGCTTGCTGACAATAACATTCACCAGGTTCGAGTTCCATGTAAGACGTCCGTAGAGCTTATAAGCGACCAATTTAACTATCCGGCGCTTTGATATGTAGCATCAACAACTAGACGTTTTCCGTAGATAATTGAACTGATGCCGTCTACGACCTTAACATTTGAAGTCACTTAAATCATGTAACTTAGTAAAAATGTTCTCTTGTAATTAGCGAATGGTGATAAAATAGGGAGCAAACCGAATGATTACCGGAGAGCAGAGAGCAGACAGTGGAGAGCAGAGAATGGAGAGCAGAGAGCGGAGAGCTGAGAGTGGAGAGCAGAGAGCGGTGAGCAGAGAGCAAAGAGCGGAGAGCAAAGAGCGAAGAGCAAAGAGCAAATAGTGGAGAGTCGAGAGCAGAGAGCGGAGGGTGGAGAGCAGAGAGCGGAGAGCAGAGAGTGGAGAGTTAAGAACAGAAAGTGGGGAGCAAAGAGCGGAGATCAAAAAGAGCAAAGAGCAGAGAGCAAAGAGCGGAGAGCGAAGAGGGAGAGCAGAGAGCGGAGAGCAAAGAGCAGAGAGAGGAGAGCAGAGAGCAGAGAGCGGAGAGCAGAGCGCGGAGAGCAGAGAGCAGAGAGCAAAGAGCGGAGAGCAGAGAGCAGAGAGCAGAAAGTGGAGAGTTGAGAGCAAAGAGCGGAGAGAAGAGAGCGAAGGGCGGAGAGAGGAGTGTGAACCCTAATTCATAATCAATTGCAATTGATGAAAACACTAGTGTTTATTGGTTCTATGTAATGCTCTAAACGATCAAAAAGGAACTGGCCGTAAGATATACAAGATAATGCTCATATATCTTACTTCTGATAAACAGCTGCTTAGTCGTCGTAACGTTTAGACTGCTTGGTACACAGCAAATAAATCTGGGAAGCTTCGGAGTGAATAATCAATGCACTTTTAATGGTGCAAGCCGGTGATAATAACTTGGTTTAGCACAGATTAATTTGACCTATGACCGTAACCCTGGCTGGTTAGAACTCCATGTTCGATGCTAAAAGGCAATACGTCAGATCATGTTGATAATCACTATCATATACAGTTGTGAAACGACTGCGATAATTACATCCGATGTTAGCGTATCAGCACGGAGTGTTATAAGGGCTTTCTATGGATGCCAAACTAAAATAAATTTAGATCATTACATGTGATTTCCTCCGCTGATCTTTCTGAAGAGCAAATTGAAAGAAGTTAAATATGTATATGTATATCTACATATAAAAAATTTAGAGATGTATAGATATTTAGATAGGGATATAAAGATATAGAGGGAAGATAGATAATTAGACAGAGGAATATAAATATATAGAGATAGAGATAGATACAGAAGAGAGAGATACCTATATGGAGATATATACAGAGATAAGAGAGATATTCAGAAATACGGATAGAGATGTAGATATTCAGAGAGAGAGGGAGAGAGAGAGAGAGAGAGGAGGAGGACACAGAGAGAGAGAGAGATAGAGGGAGGGAGAGAGAAAGAGAGAGACAGAGAGAAAAGAGAGGGAGGGGGATCAAGAGAGAGATTAAGAGAAAGAGAGAGAGGGGGAGAGAGAGAGAGGAGAGAGAGAGAGAAAGAGAGAGACAGAGAGGGAAAGAGAGAGAGGCAAAGGGAGAGAGAGAGAGAGAGGAGAGGGAGAGAGAGAGAAAGGGAGAGAGAGGAGGAGAGAGGGAGAGAGACACAGAGAGGAGGGAGAGAGAGAGAGAGAGACAGAGAGAGAGACAGGGAGAGAGAGAAGAGAGAGAGAGAAAAAGGCCCAGGGAAAGAGAGAGAGAGAGAGAGAGAGAGAGGGAGAGCGAGAGAGAAACATAGAAAAAGAGAAAGAGGGTAGATACTTATCTAGATAGATATATAGAGACACATATCTTTCTAAATACATATATGTATATATATTTATTGATATATATATATATTTATATGTATATATAAATATATATATATATCTCTATATATATATATATATAAAATCATATAGATATATATGTACGAATATATATTTTATAAATATATATATATGTAAATATGTATATATATATATATATATATATATATACATATAGATATAAAAATGTAAATACATATATATGTTAATATTTATATATGTATATATTAAATATAAATATATATATATATATTGTTTTGTATGTACATATATATAAATTTATACATACATATATATATATATGAATATATACACAAGCATATATATATTTATATATGCATATATACCTAATATATATGTATATAAAAGTAAGTTCATATTTTCTGATATATATATATACGTACATATATATATATATATATATATAAATATATACATATATATATATGTACATTTCAATATGTGTATATGTATAAATATTTATATATATATTATATATATGATGACATATATATAAATATATATATATATATTTATACATAAATATATATATACATATATATATATGTGCATTTGTATATTTATATAAGTATATGTCTTTAAATATATATATCAATAAATATATATATAGAATTTTATAGATACATACTAATAAATATATAAAAATATATATGTATATAAATATGAATATATAAATATTTATATATATAAATATCTATACATATATACACAGATATATATATATATTTACATATACACATGCATGTAAATATAAAATATCTAGAGATATTTATATATAAAAATACAAAATATATATATTTATATATATAGATATTTATATTGAAATGTATATAAATATATTTATATAAATATATATATATAAATAAATAGATATACATATATGTATTTATATATATATATATATATATATTAACACATAATTATATATGTATTTAAATCTATTTATATAAAAATACACGTATATATATTGATATATTATATGTAGATATTCAGATATATATATATATATATATATATATGAATAACTATATATATATATAATATATATACATCTATATATTACATATGAATATATAGATATAAAAATATATATCATATGTATTTATGAAACAGATATCTAGGGATATATATTTAATATATATATCTATATATATGTATATATATATATATATATGTATGTATGACACACCCAATATATATATTATATCCCTCATAAATTGATATATATATCCCACATAATTCATATATTTATAAATATAAATATATATAAATATTTATATTATATATATATATATAAATATATAGGTATAATATATAATACATATATAAAATGAATATATATACACGGCATATATAATATATATATATATTATATACACACAGATATATATACATATATATACAGATATACATAAACATGATATATAACACATATATATAGATACTTATAATAATAATAAATAATTGATATATATATATATATAATATAATTTATATATTTACATATTACATATATATATACATATATTAATATATATATAAATAAAGGCATATATATTTAGATATATATATATACACAGAGATATATATATATTTACATAAATACATGCACATATATAAAATTATTTATTTTTAAATATATATATAAAGAGATAGGGAAATATATACATAGGAGAGAGAGAGAGACACGGAGAGATTAGATAAAAGGAGGGAGGGGGGAGTATATAGATATAGAGACAGAGAGACAGAGATAATTATAGAGACATTAGAGATATATAGGGATAGATAGAAATTAGATATATATATATATTTATCTATATATATTATATATATATTATATATAGATATACAGAAAAATATATATTAAAATATGAATATATATATGTATTTATCTATCTTTTGGGTATATATATAAATATATTTATTTATATATGTATGTAAATACATATATATATCTATATATATTTATTGATATATATATTTATCTGTATATATAAATAAGTCTCTATCTCTATATATTTATCTGTATCTATATATAAATATATGTCTGTATATATATACAAGCATATAGATATATCTATGTATCTCCAATATATATAAAAATATGTATTTCCTATATATATATATATCTATATATATATATATATATATGTATCCATATATATATATAAACGGTAAAAACATATATATATGTTTATTTTTTATTTATATATATCAAATATATAAATAAATATATATATATATTTTATATATATATATATATATATATATATAAATATAAATGTATACCGACATATATATATATATGTATGCAGACACAGACATATATCTATACATATATATATACATATTTACATATGTATGTAAAAAAAATTTTATATATGCATTTATATTTATATATTTATATATATTTACTTATAAATTTTTAAATATATATATTTATATATTTATATATAATTATATATATATAAATCTATATATATGATTACATATATATAAATGTATATATATATATGTATTTATATATATATATATGTGTTTTATAAATATACAAAATATACATATATGAATTTGTTTAAATAAATGTCTTTAAATTTATATATTAATATAAATATATATATATTTTAAATATACATATCTATATATAGATCTAAATATATATATATAAATCTATATATATGAATATTTATATATACATATATATATATGCAAATATATATATACAAGCATATAGATATATATGTAATCATATATATTTTTAAATATATTTATGAAAATATGTATTTCATATATATATATATATATATATGTGTACATATATTTATATAAATGTCAATACATATATATATATATTTATATATATATATATATATAAATATAAATTTATACAGACATATATATATATATATATATATATGCATATACACACAAACATATATATATACATACATATATACATATGTATGTAAATATATTTATATACATGCATTAATATTTATATATACTTATATATATATATATACTTATATATTTATAAATATATATTTTTATATATATATATATATATATATGATTACATACATATAAATCATATATATATATGATATTATTTATATATATATGTGTATAGATATATAAAATATATATATATGAATATGTCTATATATATATCTATGATTTTAAATTATATATATATAAAATATATATATTTTTTAAATACATATATATATCTATATATATATAATATATATATATTCTATATATATAGATATAAATATATATATTTATACATATATATATATTTATATATATATATATATATACTTATACACATGCCTATATTTATATCTCTCTATATATATACGAGAGATAATATATATATATATTTATCTCTCATATATATATATATATATATATATAAAAAATGATATATATATTATTTATATGTATAAATTATATATATATATATATATTGATATATGTGTATATATACATATATATATATAAATATAAATACATATCTATAGATATATTTATATATTTATTTCTATCTATATATATATTTATTATATATATATAAATATATATTTAATATAATATATATATATATATATGCAAACATATATATATATGTACATATAATGATATATATATATATATAAATTGATATATATGCATATATATATACATATATACATATATATATATATAAATACATATGTTTATATTTATATATAAATATATTATATATATTAATACATATGTATATATATATATATATATATATTGATACATCATACATATAAATATATATACACAAACATATTTATATACATATATATATACATATATATAAATATATGATATATATATGTATAAAAATATGTATATATATATCTATATAATATATATATATACATATATATATAACTGTAAATACATAGATATGTTATATTTATATTTATATTAAATATATAATACATATATATAGAAATCTAGATATATATCTAAATTATACATAAATATATATCTCTATGTATACACAAACATCCTATATACAGACATCTAGATAGATCTTAGATTTATACCTAGATACATAGGGAGATATCTGAGATATACACAGACATCTCTCCCTATAGATATCTCTATATCTATCTCTATCCTCTAGGATCTCTAGATTTCTCTATATATATATATTTAGATCTCTATATCTCTATAGAGACATCCTCTATAAATATCTCTCTATATATATATATATTATATATATTATATATATATCTATATATATATATATATATATATATATATATATATATATATATCTTATATATATATGTAAATATATATATATATATATAATATATATATATATCTATATATATATATAAATATAAAATATATAATATATATGTACATATATCTCTGTTAATTTTATATATATATATATATATAATATATATATATAAATATATATATATATATATATATGTATATACATATACATGAATATATATATATGTATACTATATATATTATATATATATATGTTATATAGTTATATATATGTATATATATATATATATGTCTTTGTATATATATATATAAATGATATATAAATATATATATATATATATATTTATAAAAATATTTATCTTTATATTTATATATATATATATATATATAGGGTATTTATATTTATATATATATATCTATATATAAATAAATATATCTCTATAGATATATTTGTCTCTAGAATATATATCTGATAAATATATGTATATAAAATATGTATATATATATCTATATATATCTCTCTCCTCTCTCTATATATCTAAATGTAAATACCCTATCTCTGTTTATATTTATATATAAATATATAAAAATATAGTAATACATATGTATATAGAATATATATATATATAAATTGATACATACATACATATAAATATGTATACACAAACATATTTATATACATAGATATATACATATATATATATATTTATATATATAACTATATAGTTATATATATACATATATACATATATATATATATAAATGTAAATACAAATATGGAAGGCCATTTCAGTTTAAGTCACATTATATGTAATCTCCTTTGTAATGTTAATCGCATGTTTATATGTGAATGTCTTGGTCTAATGTTATGACACATGGTTCTACTCCACAGGGGAAGCCTGGCCTAAGCCGTCAATCATAACAGTAATTTGGGCCAGTGTCCTACCACGAACGAAGTTTCTGGTCTATAGTCTTTGTGTTTGACCACATAGTAACGCTCGTATTGCAGGATTGCGGCATCAAAAGCGCAATTTTCGCACGTTCGGGAAAGGTTGGCAACCACGAGATTGGGCCAGTAGCGCATAATATATTAAAACCAAAAGAGTACATTTTGGACATAACATCAATTCCGATGAGATTGTGAGCCTGATATTCTTAAAAGCTATACTACTTTGAGTTGTTGGTGGTTAGATTGGATTGATGACGAATGCTAACAACGATGGCGGGATATGCGACGATTATGATAATAATTATTGATGATGTTGATGGCTTTGAAGGTGTAGCTTTTGCTGTTGCTTCTGCATATGCACATTGCATTCAAAAGCCTGGTACTAACACATCTATCACCGCGCAGTTGACTAACGGGTGGCATCAGATTTAATCTAGTTCATCCTATAGGATTAGAATGACGGCACTCTTATTCGAGAGCACACACGTCGCTGAATATGACAAGTTTCCCTATGCCATTTAGAGCATCTATGGGCTAGAAATCGTGATTTTACATTCAGTGCATTAGACGTAGAACATGCGCCATAGAAGCTGGGCAAATAAGTCTGTGACGAATTGCTATGGTGTCTGTGTGCATATCACACCAAAGGTTGGCCCCATTGTACCTATTTCGATGACAGGTTTGATTGTCATGGCTAAGTGGGCAATTGAGCATTGAATACGTTACTCAGAAAGAGCATAAATTAATCGACCGGTTTGATATTCAGTGAATATCTTACGTGCAAGACCCTGGGTGAGCTGATAGATGCAGATTATATGCAATGAATTTCGTAATACCGTGAAATATCTATCATAACAGGCGCACTTCAGCGGCTGTGTACCAAGCTGATCTAACCCAACAAGTCCCTGCTGCTGATAATATCCTGGTACATACTTTTTGGCATATAAGCATCGTTGGCTACTTTTTGTAATATATGTCTCGCAGTGTCATTTGTCATGCGTTCCATACAGAACACAATGAAAATTAAAAGTAAACCATTCTTGAGATTTTATTTTCACATAAATGATACTCGTTGGTATCATACATTTATTAATGATTCAGCCAACACATTTATGGACGCTTGACGGGTAGTAGGGTGTGCTTTGCGTGCCCCTGATGCACGGATAGCAAACCAATTATAGCATTGCAATATATTCACCAGTTCCAGACTTATATGACCATCAAATTAATAACCAATTTATTCAGAGGCAATAATAGTATTGTAAAGATGTCCTTTGTCTGCAGGGAACTAGGCAGCTGTAGTAACCATGAACCGATCGGCTAAGACAGATAAACTACGGGTATTAGTATATGTTATTGAGCTCGGTAGCGCAGGCAATTATTCCAACAAATGAATACAACACAAACCTTACATGAGTTCTTGTCCTGCCCTTCATGAAATATATCAAGCACTTAATGATTTCAAGGGACTGAAATATTTTGCAATGTACCCAGAGGTCTGTGAAATGTTATTTGGTGTCAAATAGTGCACATATAGAGCAGTTTGCAGTGGATACAGCAAAGGCAAATTAACCTCGATTCGCTGGTTAACGAGGTACGTTTTTAACGGATGCAAATACATGATAAGGTCACGGGACGTAACTCTTTGAACCTCTACTCTGAGGGATTTAGTTACAGGGGAGAATGCACTCGAGACTTTGTACCGTGAGGTCGACAGCAACTTATAGCTTTTTCAAAGCATGTATCAGAACAGAATGCCTGGCATGGATCTTATGGGCCTACCGGTTATTCATATGACACATCGACTTCGTTAACAACATGCAGCCTCGAAATATTAACAGAACGAAAACGCATTAACAATAATATAGTGTGGGGCTATATATTATCACTAGTTATAGATAATATCACGTCATTTTTCTCCAATTAAGTGCCTGAATATTTATGTGTTGAATGATAATGTAAGTTATCTATATAATAATTACCGGCAAACGTTAGGTTTAATGGCGGATCACTACTTGCTTACCATGCCTACTGCTTAGCTGGGCATATTGATGTACGTTTTGGGAGGGGTAATTGCTGATTAAAATGCCATGAACATATCAACTGTTGTTTTCTAATGCAGTTACGGTGGCGTCTGTAACGCCGTATTGCTATATTTGTTTTTGATAGGACACGGCAAACTTACATGATTTGGTGTTCGTGCGGGGCGTTAATTAACTAAAAAAGCCCTGGGGATTGTTTCAATGTCACAACTCTCTATCTCAATCCAGACGACTCTAGCATCACATTGACAACTTTCATTACTGATAATCTTTTTCTTAAGTGAATATTGTTTTGCATGTAACTTGTTTGGTTGCCAAGAAGACCCATAGCTCGTCTGCTCATCACGTATCCGTTTTCTCTAGGCACTGTTTCTACATTAAGTACGCATGGGCGTTTGCACTTGCTAGCCCGTGCTAACCTGAATAAGCGGGCTCACTTTGACATAATACCAATTATTCCGATGTACATTTACTTTGCATTATTTTATGCTGTTGATTTTGGGATAACTGGTATATTCAGACGATTTGCAACCTGTCAATACGCATACCGTGTATATTGGGATTTTGTCGGTAAAATTCAAGTTGGTTAAACCACCAACAACTTGGACTGCTGTTTTCCCCTACACGCAAAATATCGGCTACAACTACATCAAACTAGTAAACGAAATGTCTTCTCGAATGAAAATCGTTGAAAGAAACATCGGTTAGTTTGTATACCGAACCATCAGTAGAACACTTCCCAGCGAATGTTCTGCTTTCACTTAAGTCTATCCCACCCGAACATTCTGGCACCGCTTCCATTGCTGGGATAGACTTTTGTTTAAAGAGCACGTGCCCGAGGCCCGAAATGATATACTGCTCGTCAGTGATCCATGAACACCAAACGCTAAAGCTTGCATGACCTTGTGCTTATGTAGCTATTCCCACACACACAACTGATCCGTCCGCACTCAAAGCTGGGTTTAGACGTTTATTCTGAAAGGTGAGGAGAGCTATTAGTATCACCGAACGCGGATAAGTGATGAGATGCAAGCATCCATCAAAATTCTCAAGGTTTATGACGTGAAGATACAACCTTGACGGTTATCTTAGAAATATTGTTATTGGCCTGCCATAACAGCTGCTAGGTTCGGAATCTATGTTAGCCCAGAACAAAAATGTTGTTGCTAATTGAGAAGGCGAATCTTGCCTATGTATTGACGGTGACTAGTAGGATCGCTATGTGTTTGTCCACACTTTGGTGAGGAATCAATCGCAGGCTAATAAAATATTTGACTGCTGGTTAGTTAATAGAATTTAATCGTTTGTCTGAATTCAATGTAAGGCGCTTATATCACGGTCGTTGATGGTCCGTGCTTGTTTCGGTAATGCAGGCTGCAGTGTTGAACAAATGTTCACTTTTCTCTTATTATGTATGCAGTCAGAATCTTACAGTTTATCCAATTAGAGATGCAACTATTCTACAACAATGGGCAAAGGCAAAGAATAGCGGATATCACTATTTTCATGGTGAAAATGTGCTAGCAGTTGTCATCAAAATCTTAAATTCGAGGTTTGGTGTAGGCAACCTATTGATCGTGTATGAGTCAAATCCCCTTAAGTTTATGTTTTACAGCACATAGGATAAGACTCAATCAATATATGTTGCAGCGAATACGATCGGTAGTCATCGGACTATTCTGCCGCGTGGAATGCACTTCCGGATTTTGACTATATAGCTGAGCATGGTGGCAATTTGTACATTTTTGAGCAATCAACTATTATTGGTATGTTAACAAAACAACAACACAGAGGAAATGATAAAGGCTTGTTTGGTTAATAGTTCCCTGATCTAACCGAATAATGTTGTCATGCTTTGCTTGAGCAGTGGTTCTTTGAAAGTTAATTATGCGTCAGTTAAATCATCTCTCCCAACAGTAGTCTCTGTAAGAAGCCTATGAAAATCGAAATGAAAGTAATACGGATGATTTTGTACTAACCGGATCAACTAAATTAGCTTGTAATGGACTAATAAAGATTATTGCAATACAATATTTAAAGAGTTAGCGTCGGCGCTTAATATTGTCGGTGCTGGTTAAAACAACTAAGATGTAATTGATGAATCTTTTCTCGTAGTTAATGCGACTAATGTGTTTGTCAGACCGAACGGCGTCGGTGTGCTACCAGCCGTTCATCAGGTTTTGGCACAATGATTCATTCAAACAGCTGTCATCACTTTTACAACTACAACATGAAGCTTCGGGCTAACGATTGTAAGCAAGCATGGTACGAGTGACTTATAGAGATTGATATCAGGTGTCTATAATCTTAGTTTAGACTAAGCCGCTCTATAATTATGTCATTGGCGAGATAGAAACTGTTGTAGCCGCTGATGATATTTAGATCTACTGCAATCCGTGTTTACGTTACGTATGCTTTTACCAGAAGCTGACTTGAAGATAATTATCCCTCATGCTGGTACAATAATGCACATATATATATCCGTGAAATCCATTTGTACAAACTGACATTTTCACTACGCTTCAACTAAGAACTTGCTGTCACTAGCTGTCGTCCAGTGCGGTATAAATGTTTTTTTTGAAATCTTTGCTGAACGTACATAGAAACAAAAAGACAGCAGAGAAAGTGAATCAAAGTGACGAGCAAAGTTAATGTGACTACACGCTTGTCTTATCTCATTATTTTAACGCAATAGTAATCTCAATCTTATGCAGTTTTGTGAATACGAATGGCTCATAGTGATGCTCCATCTTGATAATAAACAGCTTGCAGAAGCAAGGTTGTGATTCGTTGGTAAACCTCTTGATCTGGGAGTTATATATCATTCGCATGCAGAAATGGATATCTATGCTGATATCTTTCCATAATATAAATGTTCATCATCCTCCTTTATTCAGCGATGAAGCTGCTAACAGCGCATAAAGATATCGATAATTAACGCTAGCGACAATGACATGGCTACGTGCAGCCAGATCATGAGTAGCCTATGCTGTTTCATATCATGTTCCTATAACTCATGGGAGATTTAAATTTTAAAACTACTGTCAACGATAAAATCGTTGTAAATGAACAAATGTAATTGCCAATTGTAGCAACAAACGCTGCAGATAACGTATATGATTATCCTCATGGTCCAGACGCTATTTAAATCATTGTACGCCATATGCGCCGCGGTTGTTGCGTCTACAGCTGTTTCTGCTCGGTTGCTACGTCGATGGCTGTAGCTGCTCGTTTGTTGCGTCTATAGCTTTTGCTATTGGGTTGCTGAGTCTATAGCTGTGGCAACCCACTTGTTGTGTCTATAGCTATTGGTACTCGATTGCTACGTATATAGATGTTGCTACTCGGTTGTTGCGTCTATAGCTATTGGTACTCGATTGCTGCGTCTATAGCTGTTGCTACTCGGTTGTTGAGTCTATAGCTATTGGTACTAGATTGTTGAGTCTATAGCTGTTGCTACTCGGTTGTTGCGTCTATAGCTATTGGTACTCGATTGCTGCGTCTATAGCTGTTGCTACTCGGTTGTTGCGTCTATAGCTATTGGTACTAGATTGTTGAGTCTATAGCTGTTGGTACACGGTTGTAGCGTCTATTGCTATTGGTACTAGATTGTTGCTTCTATAGCTGTTGCCACTCGGTTGTTGCGTCTATAGCTATTGGTACTCGATTGCTGCGTGTATAGCTATTGGTTCTCTGTTGTTGCGTCTATAGCTATTGGTACTCGATTGCTGCGTGTATAGCTATTGGTTCTCTGTTGTTGCGTCTATAGCTATTGGTACTCGATTACTGCGTCTATAGCTGTTGCTACTCGGTTGTTGCGTCTACAGCTATTGGTACTCGATTGATGCGTTCTTTTTCCCGGCTTTTGCGTTATTGTGGTTTATTTCACACCAATAAGCTAAGATGAAGCTGCTACCTGAATCATGTCACGGTTTATCTCTTTCCTGCGGTGATATATATTTTATATCCTGGAAATGGTGGCACAAATTTAATGCTACCAGGATCCAAGTTTGTGGCGAATTTACAAGTCACCAAAAATGTGTGTGTGTGTGTGTGTGTGTGTGTGTGTGTGTGTGTGTGTGTGTGTGTGTGTGTGTATATCCTGTGTGTGTGTGTGTGTGTGTGTGTGTGTGTGTGTGTGTGTGTGTGTGTGTGTGTGTGTGTGTGTGTGTGTGTGTGTGTGTGTGTGTGTGTGTGTGTGTGTGTGTGTGTGTGTGTGTGTGACAAACAGTTTCATTAAAGTCACATTCAGTGATTATGGGAGGTTTGCGATCCAGTGGTATCCTGTAAATCTGCAGAACCTACCTCGTGTGAGGGGGCGTTTACCCGATACAAGATCAATTGAAAAATGTTCAGATGATAAGAGCAACAAGAGTGGTTTGTTCATATCCGTTCTTTCACATGCATTCATACGCGCTCAAGCCATGAGGGTACAATGATTTTGTAATGTTCTTGAAATGGAGTCAACAATTACATTGGGCATCAAATTAGTTTGTTGTAAGGGAATACTGGATGTTGCCATTATATGAGTATTAGCCGAGAATGCCACAGTGATTGCCGATTCTCCTGACGCCAAACGAGAGGGTATTGATTCATATAATAACCAATATTGTCAATAAAACAGCGATTTTAAAATAAGGTTTGTTCTTGTATGGTCAGTTCGGTCCAGCAAACATACTTGTTTTAGTGTTCATGTATCATGGCATCAATACTGATGTTAAGGCCATAGCACTGCGTATACTCTTTGCGCACTTTCATGCTCATTGCCAAGCTATTCGTCTGATTCGTATACGTTGATTCACATCAGTGTAGCTCGTATACTTTGATTCACATCAGTGTAGCTCGTGCGAATGCATGTATCAAACATCTCAAGTTTCAACAAAAACTAGGTCAACCTCATATACTTCAAAGATAAAGCAGCGTAAATAGCTTACGACTCCAATTGACTTGAGAGCATTGTGCTCTGTCGATTTCCCAAAGCAGCAATAACTTTCCCCCAGGGAATATAAGCGGATAGCTCTGATGATACACCGACCTGACAGTTGTAAGCGGGGACATAGGGAATGTTACACAACGGGTTTGTCATAACAGGTCTAATATGACGTTGATGCAATATATTGTTCCTACAACCTCGTTCGGTTTGTTCTTACTTACATGTAGGCACCGATCGTTCCGTCACAAGAGGTAGTATTAGAGGAAGTTAAACAGCTACTGAAACTGACATCAGCTGACTGCCGTGAAAACTTTGTGGGATTGTCAAGGTATCATAAATTGTGGCAAATTTATTGACAGATATTTGCATCAAACAATGAATTCTTTGAAAGTAATAGAATAATTAAACCTTATTTATTTGAGCATAATCTTTAAGGTCTAGTAATACCTCCGGCGTAAAGCGGTGCTCCCCCGTTTTTTTAGCGACACTTAATGTGATGTTCCTCAAGTGTTATGTTGTTTGCGTAGTGCCACCAACTGCTCCAATAAAATGTTAATTATTGTTATTGAATGTAACATTAGTTGACTGAGCAGCGCTATATCGGTAGCATTCGGTTCCTTAAACTAGGATCTGATCACTTGAAACAGCCACCCCGTCTGCACATAGATTTATCTTACATCAATATCGAGAGAAGAGTAATTTTACAGAACAGATAGCCAAAACGTATACTTGTCTTTATGAGCTATACCATTCGTTGTTCAAGGCAACGACGGCATAATACTGATTATCCACCAAGAGATAATGCTGAGGCAAGCTGGGTTAGCCCCCCCCCACATTAGTTTACGCAAAAGTCGATTTCTTTCAAGAGTGAAAGCTAGTTTTAGCAGATATATCGTTTTAGTGGAGCAATGGATGATAGATTATCATATTATTAAGATATCGCATCCAGGAAACATTTTATTTTTGTCTATACCGGCTGTGAAATATTGTCGACTTGCTGCGTCATAACTTGAAAAAAGGGGCGATGGAATACCACCAACCATCTATCCGTTATTGGCGGCCGACCATTTATGCAAACAAATTAGTAAATAAGTATCCATAATTGATTTAACTGGGGTCTATATAGGAGAAAACCGTTTACCTATGTGCACAATTTCTGATCTGATGGGCACACCACATGGTGCCGAGCAACAAGTATAACAACAGTTGAACCATCAGGCATATTTTACATGGTATTCATTCTATATATGTTAACTTCGGCCAGGTTGCCTTGGCTAATAGGCTTATTACCAGATTAATGCGTATGATGCTAGTCAAACAAGTCATTAATTCATACGGCACAGCAACGAATGAATGTATTTGGTTAAGTTAAATTCTATTCGCGCCACAGTTTGTATGTCGATAAAAGGAATACTTATTGGACAAGATTTATGGGGACCCCAAATTGGGAACAAAAGGACGTTAAACGATCCAATGTCATTCATAGATTGCGATTGTTTTGAGATTCTAGTATTTTACATTGATGTGTTATTTCGGCTGTTTAGACAAAATATATGCGATGTATGGCAACATGGATTAAATAACACTTCTAGGCGTTGATGATGTCATTGCTTTTGCTCTGTTGATGGAGAAAATACTGAGCTTCTGCACAATCGATTATATTTCTTAATGCAGTGATGCAGGCTGGTTTAAGTAATGGCACGGTCAATGACGATGATGGTCACAGATCAGAATAAGCTTCATTAGTTTAGCGCCAGAAATATTCCTCAAAATAACAAAGGTTCTCTCACTTGTTGTTTAACAGAATAGGACTCCGACTGATTAAACTATCGCCGGCGCCTTAACCACCTCATAGTTTAATTTTCGCAGGTCTGTGTCACCTTCAAAGCCACGGTCTCGTCTGGTTAAGGGTCTGATCGTTGCACCGCAGTAAGCCTAGCACAGATTGCCACGACCTACTGTCATCACCGTCAATCATTCAAACACTGGCTTATCGAAACCCATGACCAGAGTTTTTGTCCTCGATTTACATAATGAACGGGCGAAGGCTGCTTCATCAGTTACCTTTCACCTTTGTATGGCGGCGAGTGGTAATATAAATGAGTGGTATATTCCTTCTTGTCGAACTTGACACATTCAATTAAGTGGAGGATAAACATTAAGTGACCAGTAAACAACCAGTCACCAGGCGTCTACGATGTCTGTTATATATTAATTAAATAGTTACACGATACATATGGTGCTCGTGAACATATTGTAAATAAAGATGCAACCTTCTGTATTAAGGCGTGTCCATAACCGTGACTTAATCTGTCATCAGGTCTGTTTAATTTACATAGCCCACGATAACTCACGTTTAGTTATCAAGGACAGCTAATTTAGTGTCCTTACCTGCGCTGCATCAACACACGCCCTTATTGTGTTCATATGTGACTGTTTGGTAACGATTTATGATACAAAATTGTTTGTCTTATCATCATATCAACAACATGCAACTCTAACCGTGCGGCCTACATTTAGTTACCACAATTGATGACCAACAGTCCATTGTTTCGATGTACATAAGCCTCTTGCTGACACGGGTAAGGTACGTAAACCTGAAAATACAGTTACTAGGTGGTTTTGTAAGTGCCATGTGCACGTGCGGCATCAAATATTGGCCATATTGGTTAAACATTAGCCCTGTGTTTACATCAAACAAACAACAGAATAGGAAGCGTTCCACCAGTGTGACCACTTTTCAGTAGTTTGAAATAAATCGATCAATTAAACAACTCACAGTGGCATCCTGCAACGCATGCGAATATTAGATATTGCTTGTTTTGTATTTGATACCCAGTATATAGTGCATACTAAAGAGCCATTATATAGTATTATAGGCGGTTACTGTCCAAGCTGTTATCTATAATTACATTCTTTATTGCCGACAAGAAATTATTGGAGCATATTATCAAGTGGACATTGCCAATGTGGTTTCAGCGTGTTTCCAAACATGAAAAAGGAGCATAGTTGCATTACAATATCATGGTGCCAAGCTTCGTTTATCCGAGCGTCAAAACAGATTTAATTATCTTGATAAACTTATTAAATGTATTTGGAAGTTAGGCTACTTTTCGTTAAATTCATACCTCTAACGTTGATGGAAATGGTGCAACTGTTTTCGTTCGTTTCACATGATTGTATGTGCGCACGGAATCAATGACTTTCCGTTATTGTAGGTAACACAACGGTCGGCATGATGATAATGAATGGTCTCTTACAAGGGGTTCAATTCAATAAATAATCCTTATCCGTCGCTTTATGCGAAATAACCCTGAATGATACAACCAAGCATGCGACCAAGTCGATCGAGGTACTTATGTGCTGGACAAACCAACGAACCCGTTTGAGCTTTTGCGAGTATACGATAATCTTAAGATAGCAAGTTTTTCCAATTATCCATAGTACCGAGTACTGTATTGGCAGCATAAGTACCGAACAGTGGAGGTAATGTTACTCCATACTTGCAATATAAGACGTACATTCACCTGATATTAACCTGCGCACCGCTAATACTTTCTGTTAACCCGAGCTGAAGGAAAGGTACTGTCTGTTGTAGCTATTAGGGGTACTAATCTACGAGTTGTTGTAGTTTCAGTAGTCGTAGTTGTTTCTGAACGTAAACGATGTTCAATTCAATCGACACTACTATGTAGATACTGCGGTTCTTATGACAGGGTTGTAGTTTGAACGAGCGTGGTTGGAAATTGACTACATGGTATGATGAGTTGATATTCTTTCATATATTGAAAAACAGGTTGCCGATATGAGCCCGCCAGCAGTTTTAAAATAGTGCCTTTAGGTTGGCCAATTTGTTGACAATAATGTATTCGCTCCGTGATCTTGATCAAGGAAAAACGGGATATCGGTGGCAAAATATAATTTAAGGAAAGGGCAGTTTCGTTATCGTTTTGGATTGCCTCGCTTCTACCCGCCTTGCATGTAACAGACTTGTTGAGAAGTCGTGCGTCATCATGTGCTATGTTTGAATCATAGTGTTTATCCACAAAACATAATCATGCTGCAGTTTGAACTTCTGGTCCCTGAATGTAGTATCTTAAACACCCGGATACAAAATATCGTAATACAACTAACATCACGTGACTGACTCAAAATACGTCTTGATTACTCACTGCAGGCAAACACACTATCCTGGTTTTAAGCAGCATCTGTAGATTGGTGAATGAGTCGCAAGCTAAATATTGTGTCTGTCGAGTTGATTGAGCAGCTACTACTATGGTCCTAATCTCCTCTACCGGACCAGTTCAATTACACAAACGCTGCATCGCTGCGCTCATAAGGATACCAGCAAAACAAGGATGCCTCATACCGAACGTGGATAAATTCCGCAAACAGCAAGCCAAATATTGTGCACCACATGTGTGTAACATCACACTAATATTCAGTAGTTCATAAGTACAAAATCATACTACAGCATGCTTTTTTTCAATTTTGAGTTTGCAATGACCCCTGAATGAGACACTGCAGATAGATATATCTATATAATCAGCAACGAGTGATGGTGTTGTGCTCATTTTAACTACCATTGGGCTCGGTTGTTTTCTGTATGCGTATTGAATTGAAATCAATATTATGTGCATATACAATCATAGCCGGATTAAACACGATATAAAAGTCAGTCCTTATTTATATTCTATCACTGATCTAAAAGAAGCAAATGAGCACGATATATTTAGTTGCTGCAGTGCCCCACATCATGAAGGACCTAGGGATAAAAACGAGTACTACAGTGTTACAAAAAGTAGCTGTTTTATAACTTTTGTGCCCTATATAAGATACCATGTTTTTGGTTATCTTCGTTTAGATATCCCTATTAAGGTTGTTGACTCTTCATGATTTACTAATTCATTGTTTATATAAAGGCTTTCTAGGGTGGAGACAATATTTCGACAAGGTTTGAGTATAACATATTGCGTTTTGCTAACATTTTGTGATGATCAGTTAGTGTTTAACCAATTAACCAGTTTCGGCAACTCTAGGTTCATATCCTTGATCATTTTATCTATATTATTGCTGGACATAAACATATTGGTATCATCGGCAAATAGTATAGGAAGTGTATTGTCAAAATGCTCGCAATGTCAATTATGTAAAGTAGGAAAAGAAAATGACCAATATGGGATTCCTAAGGCACGCCGCATTTTACTTAATCGTAGGCCGAATCTGTACATTTATAGGATACATATTGGTATCTATCACTCACATAACGTTGTATCCACTTTAGGGCTACGCCTCTTATACCATACGCATTGAGTTTCTGAATTAAAATATCATGATTAACTGAATCAAATGCCTTACTGAGATCAATAAATATTCCTTACACTGAATTACCTTTCTCACGGGCTGTTACAATGTTATCTATTAAGAAGGTTAGTGCCATGTTAGTACTACGCTTCTCCCGAAACCCAAACTGATGGCCATACAATATATCATGTTTGGTTGCAAAATCCATAAACCTGTGGTACATTAGTCACTCTAATATTTTCGATAAGCATAGAAAAATGGGAACGGGTCTGTAATTACCAATCATACTTTTGTCGCCGCTCTGATATATTGGAGTAACACGCGCCATTTTAAGTTCCTTAGGCACAATGCCCTGTTAGAGTGAAAGAATTACAGGTCGCGGTAGGTAAGTAAGAGAGTGGCGTTTTTGATGTTTCAGGTATATATTATGCTAAATTTGGACCAATATTTACATTAAACTTGTTAAATCAATTTGCTCTTATTGGTAATAACTTTACTTACTATTAATTTGAAACTCGTTCGAGGTACTACAAGCTTTTCTTTTATTGATAGCATTCTTTATTAGATCCCATTATCTTCGCAAGTTACTGCTATTCTGTTCAAATACATTATCATAATAATCTCTCTTCATATTTGCAAGAGCGATCGTAGCTTTTGTTTACATTGTTTAAACAAATTGTGGGTTACTAAAAGTCATATATTTGAGGCTATTTAGGTATAGATTGTATGACATCATCCGAGCGGATGCATGTAAAGGCTGTTCTGAATCTGTATTTATTTTCCTCCGAATATTGTCTATATTTTACCTTCTCGGGAGAAGGTTGTTGTTTACTTTCAAGATCAATCTAAAACACGGGGACATGGTCACTGACATCGGTGCGGCAAATACCCACTCGACCTGCTATTTTTGGTTTATAGTTCCAGTATCTTATCGTCAAAATTCGCAGTTGTTGATTCTACTACGCTGTGTATTCTTAGACTGTAGCGACGGCTGTATTGCTTCAGCTCATCATATTTGCCCTCCAGTTGGTTAATTCTCAGTCCGAGTGTATCGATGGCGCTGTCTTTGATCCTGATGGTAGCCCTGACATCTGCAATGTCTTTTTGCAGCTAACCTTATATTGTGGTCTATACATTTTTATATATATATATATATATATATATATGTATATGTATATATATATATATTTATATATATATTTATATATATATATATATATATATATATATATATATATATATATATATATATATATATATATATATATATATATATATATATATATATATATATATATATATATATATATATATATATATATATATATATATATATATATACAGTCGTACATTTATCATTTAGTGCTTTATGTAACAGAAGCACACGCCATACATAATATAATTACATTTACAATGATTGACTGAATACCTATCGCATAAATCCTGCTTGACATTACCTCTTGCTTAACAAAACGTAATCAGCCATTCCAACGCACTAGGACGGTGGTAATAATCCGTCTCTCGTTAGTCCCCCCGGGAGATATCAATGTCCTGCTTAACCTCAAAAAAGACGTCCCAGAGTGCGGGTTAATGTTGTATTAAGACCTGGTTGATGAGTGTAATTTTCATTCCACGATGCGCATCCAATATAATGCGAATCTCATGTACATATAATGACTCACATTAACACATGAGCTTAAAATAATAAGGAGCTGATAATGATATGGAATAATTATTACAGTTAGTCATGTCATAAACTTTTCCTTAAAGCTGCACCATGGTATATTGAACTATCAAGTTTTTCTGGCAGTATATTTAAGCTCGACGGGTTCGATCAATTTTGAAGAAGGCGTCTGATAAAATCTGGTCAATATATATGCAAATAGGTTGATATAACTATTATTCACGGCTCAGGTTGCACATATTTCCGCTATCAACTGTGACCGATTTGATATGTTTTGCATTCTTCTTGAAGCAACTCCCTCAATGTCAGTGTGTTATTTACCAAGGCAAATGGTTAACTGATACTTGCACACCTCATTGTATTGTTCGTAAATGTTTCCTGAACAAGTTTCAGTCCCCCTCGCTCATTTCATAGTCAATGCAAAGAGCAGCCACAATTTTTCAGTCAGATTAATCATATCCCACAAGACTCGACACATATTTCAAACGAATATTAACCATAACGTAACTTGCAAGGGTAAACATATGTACAAGAGGCAAGTCAAACATGCCTGTTGTATGTATTGCTTCAATACCATACTTATATGTTTCCCGGGTGACTGTGATAATCCTTTCCTATTGGCATATCTAATGTGGTATTCAGGCGCAAATCATCGGATAAAGGACGATATATTGGTTCCATATCACACAGTTACCGCCGTTGCTAATCCGATATTTACTTCGCCAACACCAACAAGTTTAGTTTGTTTTACCCAAACGTATCTATTCGCGACCAAAATCCAAAGTCAGAGGGTGATTAAACCAAATTATGTGATTCATGGCAAACGTGTCTTAAATTCTTTTTGACATCGCAATTCTTTTAATCCTCAAGTTGTGAGTAATCAATTGGGCATTACCAGAAAATATCCGGGATTTAGGTTCGCAATCGATTGAATTACAGGATTTCTATTAGTAGTATACATTCAAAATAATAATGCATAGGTGTGGCAAGAACTAGTTGTGAAGTTATTTTTATATCTAGCTAATTCCCCATGGAATAGTTAACCAGACATGACTGCAGCAGCCAGTTTACTGAACTTCTGAAGGCTATTAAACACATTAGAACTTATGGCATACTTGATGCGTCAGTAATTATGCGAGAATGAATTGCACAACACAGCATTGTTCAACACGGGATAATTATCCATATGATGTGGCGTTATAGGTGAATGCAGCGCCTGTTATAAAGGTTGGTATAACCGCAAATTGCAAGTTTAGAGCAAAAACAAGCATATTCGCATAGTGTGGAAATACTATCAAAAATTGCCAACACGTTGGCGGACATGTTTGGTTGTTTTTGTAAGGACAAAGACAATATGATCGAACCATTGGAATAAATGATGCATATATGCTGTGCTGCGATTCCTGGTTTGATTCAGCATTATCAATTATCATACGTTACATCTAGAGGACTGTCTAAATATCCGCTGCCGCCCTACCATAGCTACATACACAACCTTCCCACACTCATGTCATCCGTCAAAAAGGATTCCATAGTAATTTCAGAAATCGCGCCGTTCATATGTTTTCATTTGGTCCTGTATCGGCTTCTAAAACGTGAAATTATGTATATTGCCTTACAATTAAGCCTCATGTAAGTGGACGATGTTACGACGGAACGTAACACGCGTACAGGATCACGCAACATACGTTATGCTTAAGGAGAGGTTTTACGAAATCATAGCTTTAACTTACTCGATCAAAAAGAACATTCGAGTTCACTCGAATATAAAAAACCTGAGACGAATTTATTGGGCAGAAATTATTAATTAGTAATGATATTTAATCGCTGTTTCAGCTGGCGACCGCCAACTAAAATAGGTGTAAACCAATTAATGCATTCAATATTCGCATCAGCAATAACGTCCAATGACCAATAATGAAGGTCGAAATATGCTTGCTTTCATGACACCTAGAACACGGTTCCACGCCCCAAGCGCATTCGCCCCAACCCCCGAAGCTACGTAATTTTTTTTTTCATTTCGGCATATCTGCTTTAGTACAATTATTTAACCCACTTTGGTGTGATTAGCCTATATAGTGGTTTCTTAATTAACATATTGAGAACTTCTTTCTTAAAGTAGGTGTCTTTAATAACTCGCAGGTGAATGACTTTAACATAGATGAATAAAGGAAATGGGCTGCATCAAATTAAAATTAAAATTAAGTAACAAATGACAACGGCATTACCTCAAATCACACCTATTCTCCACCACACTTAGAGGTTGTGTTGGGTTTACATCGCTGATAGTCATATGAAACAGTTCCAATCATGGTATAACCTCTGATCGTCGGATGCAATATCCGTGCTAGAAAGACTGTTTTTGCGAGTAGCGTTCAAGGCGTTTCTGTGCTTGGTGCCAATGTAATAGATTCTGTTTTGCAAACGACGCTAATATTGCTGCCAATCAGATGATGACCTGATGTGATGAAACCGACGCAACGGGGACTACATTGCTTAATTTTTATAACGATATTCACCCAAAAGGGATTAGTTGATACGTTATATAACATATATCATCGCAGAAGTGCTGTTATGGCCTTACGTTATAGAATAGCGATGTATGAGGTCGTCTGGCAAATATAACTTCTTCAGCGACTGCACAGTAATAACCTCAATCTAACTGCATACCCTTATTTAGCGGGCTTACATCCGAGTCTTCGCGTGGGGTCATGCGGGTCAGAGAGAGCAGTTCATATTCAGCCTTCAAGTAGGAACCATCTCTTCTCCTCTGGCTAAAAGCCAAAAGGTGTTCTCTCGGACCATTCGGCATACCTTCATGATATTCAACAAATAAACCTGTTGGACTCCTTTTAGCCCATAAATGTGTGTTGTTGTTGATTCATCACTCACCAACTTCATCTGCACTTTCAAGCACAACAATTACATACTAACAAAGGCGACATGGGCGCAGATTTTTGTTGCTCAATATTTATTATGACTTTATTTCGTAGTGAAACATACCACACTCGCAGAAGTCCTTTATCATTCAAACCATTGCGAATGGGTCAGATAGACGGTAGGTATTTATCGGTGTAACATGTAACCGATTTTATAACATATCAACGTGTGTTGGCGTTATGTAATAACCCATTCTGTAATTGAACTCTATACCTGTGCTAATCTCGACACGGAATGAGCGCAAAAGGGTCATACAATGCTGTGCATACATCTCTTTTAATCAGTTCTTATAACAAGGATCGGCCCAATGACAAAGTGTTAAGAGCAGTCGCCCGAGACTTGTCAAGTCAATGGCTTATACAGAAGTATCTCCAATGCGTCACCTTGTCCACCTCACCTATGATTATGTTATCTGATCCTGACTCATAGGCACCCAAAGACCTGTCAGTGGGTATGCGAGTTGGAAATTCCATTGCTGTTTTTTAGACACATTAGCCTCAATCCATGTATAATACAGTAAGAGCATTAGTGACTAAACAATAATCGATGACAGGCCTGGTTTATTGCTTTTGCGGTGTAAATTTCTAATAATTCTGGATCTATACAGTCCCCAACAGTCACACACAATTTGTATTATTGTGCCTAGTCATACTCATTAGTATGAAATATTTTATTAATGTGCGTATAATCCATCTACATAAGCGAGCACGAGGATAAATCAGTCACATATTACTACATATTATAACAATTATGCAGTAGATTGCACTAGAACTATTCTCTAATAACAATTCAAATGACTATAAAATACATCTTTACCCCTGCCTTTCTAGTTAACGCTTCTGTAATGATATTTCTGGCATCATACACGGAAATGCTGACAGTTTGTTTGTCCATAACGATATAGTAATGATCACGCCTACATTACACCACACGTCAATCAGCGTTAGCAGCATATTTGAAGTGGAATTCCATTCCTTAGATTGACCAACTGGTTTCAATGTCACAACTCCATTTCGATTCAGACGCCTCTAGCATCACCATGAGAGCATATATTCCTAATATTTTTTGTCATATATGAATGTTTCGGTAAGCAACTAGTTTTGTCGCGAAAAAGACCGATGGATCATATGCTTATCACGCGATCATTTTCGCTTGAAGGTTTATCCGATTCATCAATCCTTCCGCTTTCTCTTTCAAACGTGAACGTTGCAAACTAGAATCATCATGCTAGTTTCTCCATTCTCCGTAGCTGGTTGCAGCAGCTATAATAATGAACGACCCAACCATGTATTGACATAGATTGTAAAGTAATTTATCTGAACGTTGTACGTCGGTGGAGACCTGATGACACGTAGGTCTCGAATCGCTCAGTAGCGCAAAGAAGCTCGTAAAGACTTATGATGGTCATGCCGTTTCTCACTTGCTGACTGTAGAGAATTACAGCAGTATGAAGCCATTTGCGAAATGTCAAGGCCATTTTTGCCCGGTAAAATGAGTGTGCATCAAGGAAAAAACCCAAAGTCATATATGACAGTAAAATATACAGATGCAACTTATAAGATTAACACCAACCTAAATTATCAGGTATGAAAATGCACTGGTCGAATGATGCGAATGTCAGTTACTTTTGTGGGAACCTGTGAAAGGTTCACCGTTTATGCTTCGACTAATAGGAGCATACATTAACAAATGATTATGAATTAAGCACTTAAGCAATGCTTTTATCAGACGGTTCCGAATGCCTGACATGGTAGAATTAAGTCATAGAGTAGTATACTTTGTTTTACGTTTTGACAAGTTTGATAGCAGCATAAGAAGACTTAGTGTATATAGGCAAAAAGAACCATTCCGATCTAAGCTTGTGTTGCATGAACGGCCCATATCCAACACCAGTATTACAGTGATCTGCAAATCGATATAGAAACATTACTGGAACACAAGCAGCGGGTACGGCTGAGTGTTATTTCATCAATTATGGCATATCGCGCCAAATAACATCGCAGGTGTTGTGCGTGTCTATACACGTATGCTTGTTGGCTCGAGTTACTGCTCGCTGAACTATAGGTGCAGGGAAAACTGTCAGACTTTAATATATGGAAGCGTTTATATCTCAAAAGCAAACACGGTAATGTAAAAATTGATTAGATTGTATACCAAAACATCAGAAGAACACTTTCTCGCGAATCCCCTTCATTCATCATAAGACTATCCCATCCAAAACCTGCTGGCACTGCTTCAATTTCTGTAATAGACTTTAGGCGCACGTGCCCGAAATAAATGATGTACTGTCGGTCAACGTTCAATTAGGAACAATCGCTAATGCATACATTGCCTTGTGCTTATGTAGCTATTCTCGGACCCCGAACAGATCCTTTTGCACTCAAAGCTTGGTTTAGACGTACAGTTATGATAGCTATCGATATCACCTAACGAGGATCAGTGATAACGTACAAGGCATCCATACATCTCTTCAAGGTTTATGATGTGAAGATACAACCTTGACTATTATCTTGGAAATATTAGTATTTGCCTGCCATAACAGCTGCTAGGTTCAGGATCTATGTTAGCCCAGACAAATGTTCAAGTTGCTATCAATTGTGAAGGTGAATTTCACCTTAATGTGGACGGAGAGTTTGACCATAGCTACGTGCATGTCAGCGATTTAATGATGAATCAAAAGCTGGCGATGCGCTCTGCTGGAGGAAAAATAAAACATTTAAGTGCTTGTCATTTCATTGATTTTGGTCTGAATTAAATGTTAGGGTGCTAATATACTGGTCGTTGCTGGTTCTTTCTAGATTGTTAATGCGTGTAACTGCATATATAAGATTGTGGCTAATTTCATCATACAATAAGACAAAAGGAGACTTAAGTTTCATAATTGACAGCAGGTGTTGAATAAATGTTCACAGTTCTACAAGAATGTTTCAGTCAGAAACATTAGTGATACGATTATTCGAGTCATTGTTCGCAATTCTACAGCAATTGGCCATGACAAATATTGCACGCATTGCAAGGCATTTTGCGGTGCACTTTGGGATTGATTACATGCATTTTGTGCGGGTTTATGTGATCAGATGCTTGGTAATACAAGGACATAAGCATGCAAGCCAACGAACACGGATTGCCTTAATAAGCTTTGCAATTCCCCGTCGACCATATGCGCGCAATCAGCACGTGATAATTGCTCCTTTTCTACTAGCATTGCAATCCCAACCAATGGTTTGAAAATAGAAAGCACTGAATGATAAAATGAAATAATGGAAATAAGACTTATTCATCAATAGAAGCATCACAATGATAATTAAATTACGATTAAACGTATAAACAACAGTTGTACTGTCGTGGAAGCAAAGCATAAGCAGGAATTCTGTCCATAGTTCACCGTCTACATTCCATGTAATGGAAGTGACCCACCAGGGCCATGTGAAATTATCAGTGCATGAGTAAAGGAAGATGATAACGAGTGTAATATTCATTTGTAATATCATCAGATCGCCCGAAAACTACATCAAATATATTATGTATGGCGGTAAAATACTTATTGCGCTACACCATCAGATATCAGTTGATAGATAACCTCCATTTTGACAGCTGCTGGAGCTTAGATGACAGGAAATATCACTATTTCCTCAGTGAAGGTGAATTGACAGTGGTCAGCATGCTCTTACATTCTGCTTTCTGTGTAGGTTACCTGTCAATCGCATATGAGTCAAATATTAGCTTAACCACTGAATATCTTTTAACAAAAGATCATCACAGAGAAGATAATATATGCATTTTTGGATAGTATTACCCTGGTCTAGCCATAGGCCATATAGTGTTGTCGCACTTTGCTTTATCAATGGTTCTTTGAAAGTTAATCTAGCGTTAGATCAATACTCTCTCATTGCAACAGATGTGTCAAGAAGCCTATGCTAATCGAATTGAAAACAACACTGACCGGATCAGTTGTTTCACCTAGTAATGGACTAATAATAATTGTCATAATTGAACAATTGATGAGCAGTAAAGGTTTGTGTTGGCGCTAACGATCGGCGGTGCTGGTTATGGATAATTGATGCAGCTAATGAGCATGTCAGACCGATCGGCGTCTTCATATTACAGGCTATTACATTTTTTGTTTTTCTTTGAAGAAGATAACTGACTAGCTTCTGCAATGATATGGTGCTAAACTCGGAACAACTAAGCTGTTGCTGTAACCAGCACACTAATCGACATCCAGTCTTTTCTGAACGAACATAAAAACGCAAATACATTTGAGAAAGTGAATCAAATTGGCGTGCAATGTTTATGTGATAATTGCGACAATGGGTTGGGTAATAGACTATGAGCTTATCTGGCTACCATGCATCGTGAAAAGCCATATTAAATCCAAACGTAGTGCACGTTTATACATACATCCAATATTGAAAGAGACACAGATTATAGTTTAGCAAAGTACGTGGCTTGTCAAATGCATATTCATTAGTCGGTCATTCCCAACACAATCGTGGAGAGAGACCTTTGCAAGATTACAGAGGAGCGCCTCTATTTGATTTTCATCATTTATCTTAATTAAGCCGAAAGCCATTCGTGGATCAAGCAACATTATACAGGTTTGAATATTAAGGCATCAAACGTTGACAGATAGCAGATTTACCCTTAGGCCAGCTCACGTGACTGTCGGCGTCTGTCCAGACACGTGATCGCCCTTATAGCCAATAACACGTAATCAAGTTAACTATATGACGGCTTAAGGAGGCCGTTGTTTGTGGGTTAGTTTCTTTACTAGCACCCAAGGCAATGTTAAAATAACTGGACTCGTATTATAACGAAGCAGTAAGGCATCATTTTGGTTTCAAAATGCAATTGATTTTATACAACTATGAGTACTCTATACTTGTAGTGATAACACTATGTACAATACCGTGCTACTCTTCTTATTGTTACACATTGATTCACGTGACGCACAAATACGCGACGGCGGACTATTTATGCAAACAAATTGATAAAACCCTTTGCATAATAAATGCAAATATGTAGGAGCAAACCGGCTATATAGGAGCAAGCCGTTTTACTCTGAGCTCGATTTCTGATCCATTAGGCATACGCATTGTACCGAATATTAAGTATAATAAGGTTTCAACAATCAAACTATTGCCAGGTTGTCTTGGTTAATAATAAGGTGATGCCAGTATAACTAGCCATAGATTCATGTGACTTGGCAGCGTAACAACGTTTTGTTCCGTTTTATTATTAAATAATACCGTTTGTAAAACTACCGTTGATCAAGTGTTGCTTATTTGAGGATTCATGCGTCATATTTATAAATAGAGTACTTACTTTCTTAGTAACTGCGCTTTGTATATTTGATAGCCTTTAGCAACAATGTGTATCTGCACTGCAAAGTAATATTATATTCGACCTAGATGAAGCTGCCCAGAGTTGTTTTTAAATTCACCATTAATCTTGAGATCGTGATAGCACTGAATCATTCATAATACTTATTATTAACAACATCATATGTTTATATATAATGCTTTCGATCGCTGGAGTATAATCTCAAGCTAATTTGACTTCAATGTATTACCCATTAATCACGTCTATGTACTACTATACGCAAACATCGTCCAGCCCTATCACATACATCGATTGCTCAAGTACGGCTACTTATAAGTCGTAGAACAGGCTTGACAAAAATCACTTAAGTGCGCATCCCGGATGGTTTTCGTTTTCTTGGAATTGCGCGATGAACGCTATCTACGTTGCAATGTAATAAATATTCTCTAAAGCAGGTAAAATAGGTTGCATACGCCGCCTCCCAACCCCCATATCTCCGCAAACCGACCCGTTGTACTCTGAAGTTCATGTACCAAGACATGTAGAACCATTCGATCCGTGAGGGAAAACATCAAATATGTTTGCCTCGGCATGACTGATGACTATCAAGAATTTATTTACATATGAAGGATATTTAATTAACATCGCTTACATTGTTTACCGATAACTCATGTTTAATTATCACAGACAGTGTACCAGCTAATGTGATGACCTATCTTGTGCTGTATCAACACATGCCATAAATGTGTTCATATGTGACTGTTCGGTAACGATTTATGTCATCACGATTGCGTCAAACAGTCCATTGCTTTGACGAGCATAAACCTCTTTCTTACACTTGTATTATGCGCGTAAACCTAACATACATTTACTAAGTGGTTTCATTTGATAACAATAGTCAAATAATTCCATGACCTGATCCCGTCGCCCGAAACGCGATTTAACAGGACAGAAACAGGGAAATGGCTGGTGACATTATTTTGACCTCAACATCCAGCGGTTGAAAGCAGTTATCGTATGATCTAATAATGTAACAGGATACATGTTTATAAATGTCTCGAGTAAATCCTGACTAATAAATAGTGGTAAACATACAATATCGGTTTTAAGAACATTGAAAATATCCCGCGCGTAACGAAGCACTCACCACCTGTTCCAAGTCGAATCTAACCATGCACTTTGAAGATTTACGTAAACACTGTTGTTGTGAGCTTCGCCTACCATAACATGTACGCATGAGCTATTCCTATCAGAAGATTATGGTTTTCGACAAGATTAACAAAAAATTGCTTCAAAACAAGCACACGTAGATTGTAGATTTTTATAATTGGCCGAACATGGCGTGATGTGTTTCTGGTTGACGTCACTGTTTTCGAGGGCTCTGTTATAGGTCTAAAAGCAAGGGTGAATAAAAACATATTGGCCATATAGCAAGAGCCACTTACACGTACGGCAATATATTTGGACCCGAAATACAACGCATTAACGCTGCCTGTACGTCAAATGCACCACGGAATGTTAAGCATAGCTACATTATATGGAAGAAGCATTAAAGAGAAATACTGGCGCAAATGATTGATTCGTTCTGCATTTCTGTATAACAACAAATATGTAAGCGGAGTCAGGTAGAGCAATAATAATAAGCATATTATTGATGTATATTAATTATAACAAAAAAGCAATATCGTTTTTGTTATGCATTCCCATAATTTTCAGTTTTCGGGAAAATATCGACTAATTAAACAAGCAATCGATACACATGTGCATATATGATCATCGTTGAAGTTAGGTTTGGCTCTATGTCTGCTGAGGATAGTTTGCAAAACCTATCATGAAATATATCAAATGTTGAACGGAAGCTTGCTGCATGCCTGTGATTTCTGAACATATGACGGCATTAATGCGCAGGGTTCAAAACCAGACCGACTCATTTTAACCAACTACCAACACACCATATTGTTTTGAGCTATCTTACTAACATACAAGATATATTTGTAGGTTAGTGTTTTTTGCGTTATATGTAAGCCCGGATAGAAGTGTCATCATTATGCGATGATGTATA
Source organism: Urechis unicinctus (assembly GCA_034190875.2). Classification (NCBI taxonomy): domain Eukaryota; kingdom Metazoa; phylum Annelida; class Polychaeta; order Xenopneusta; family Urechidae; genus Urechis; species Urechis unicinctus. The sequence continues at coordinate 43,820,725 of CM067357.1, forward strand.
TGTTTTTGGTCTGTGCACATACCTATATATGCGTAAGGAATCAACATGTTTCCATTATTTAAGGTAACATAGCTCTCAGCATATTAAATGAGGTGCTTACTAGGAGTTCAATCAACTTAATAGTCCCCATTCGTCGTGCTTTGTAATATAATCTTACCGTAAGAAAGATGTATCGAGTTGAAAATGTGCTGGAAAATCCATAATTTGTAATTTGACGCATTAACGAAGCCGTTTGGGCTTTGTCGAGTATAAGATTATGGTACATTAACAAGATCTGTAATGATCTATGATACAATGCACTTTGTTGCCCGCCATGATGCAGAACAACAGAGGAAACGCTAAATCTAACACAGATTACAAGACCCACGTTCCCGTTAATTGACCTGGCGAGTGGTTAGTGTTTATTCACAGCAAAAGATTTACGCGACTTTTTTAACTTAAAGCGTCTTAATGCAGTGTCCTACAGAAATGAATACGTAATTCAACTAAAATCATTCGTCTGACTCAAAATTCGTCATGTTTACTCCCCGCAGCTAGCGATGTGAGCGAGGTGCCAGTTTGGTGAATGAGTCGTTAGCTAAATATAATGTCTGGTGAGCTGATTGAGCAGCTGCTAACGACCCACGTGCTTATCCTCTCCACCGGACCTATTCAATAACTGCAACGCTGCGTCACTGCATTCATAAACACCTCATTCATCTTGCGGCTCGATGTTAAGATATCAGCAAGACAAGACTGCCATCAAACAGAGCCTAGATTAATTCCACAAACAGTTAGCTAAATATTTGGCGTCACCTGTATATCTGTGACGTCATAATCGTATGCTCTTAAGTACAAAATCATATTACAGCCAGCTATTTTCAGTTATGGTCTTGAAAATGACCCCTGATTAAGACATTGCTGACAAATATTACTATATAATCAGCAACGAGTGGAAATGTCATGCTCACGTTAATTGTTATTGGCCTCGTTTGCACTTTTCGGATCGGTCATTACCGAGTTTATAAATGCCAACGGGTTATCATATAGTGGTAAATTCTTGTGCTCTTTTTCATTTTGTAAAAACCTTGCATTCACTGTCTGCAAGCTTCAGAATCTTATTGGTGCGTTGCATTATGAGTTTCACGGTTGTCCCGTACAAACATATCTATGTGATTGATTGTGAAATACTGGCTACCATGCAAAACGATCTGCGCTCCGCGCGCATTTCACAAGTCCACTCTCTACAAAGTGTATAATTTACATCTTCGTCGTATCTATCGACTCTTTATGTGACCTACCAAGCCGTGCAAATAGTATTTGTACATAGTTGCCCGCTCGCGAAAAGCAATATTACGGTCCAAATCAACCATCCAAGGCAGTACATGGAATCTGAGCTGTGAAACGCAGACGTAATAGAGTGATGCATAATGCGCTTGAATGACGCATGTTTTGAATAGTCCTCCAACGGGAACCGTATATCTTGCTTTGATAACATGTTATGTAATTAACATATCGTCAATAACAGCCTTGCATTTACAGCTGTTAACACAAAGTTGACAGATAATGGACACATATATTTGGCAACGAACTAAGTTAGAATGCAGTTGAAATACTTTGGAAGAATTAGGTGCCTATTACGCATATTAAGACCACAGATTTAACTGGCTTATTCTATAGATATTGTTCCGTTGGAAATCTTTTTTACTGTTACAAAAAAATGGATAATCAACCCAATAGCTAAGCCATCTGCATTACAGCAGAGGAACATCAACTTATTTACGCCAGAGGAGTACGTGCGCGCTGATTTGTTTTCCTGCCATTTACCCTTAATATCCTCCGAGTTTGTTGTGAGAGCAATGACCAAGACGACTTTCTTGTCTGTCGGCCTAGATGAACTACGTTTTGTTGTAATTAAACGTCAATGGTGATTACTTTCTTAATCAGTATGGTATACGATGTCATCCGAGCGATTTCACGTCGCCTAGTCAGATAGAACTTTGTTAACACATGAGCTGCTACACAAATAGGCTGAACAGGCCAACCTCATAATCTGTATAACTGTACCTGATTCGTTGATCTAAAAACGGTTAAACGTGTTCACAAGTGATTGAACCACCACAGAACATAATTGCAACCAATTGCTGCAATTATTCAAGTCGACGGAATAATTTATTTGACTCCCAACAATAAATATACACGATCTCAAAATAATAAAAGACTACATGAGGTACATTTAAAAACATAATAACTCAGCCAATTTGCTCACACAAAAATAGTCTATGGCATAACGGATAATATTGAATAAAACGTAAGTTAAGTATGATCCTTCTGCATTAAATTACAATCGACGCAATGGCTGTTTGAACAAATAATGGTTCGGTTGTAATTACGTTTGAAAGTATACATCAAATATGTTTTGCTTGGGATGATACGGATAATGTAGAGAATGATTTGTGCCATTTGTTCCAAGTTTTAGGGAACGTTAATAGAGTAACAATGTTTACCAAAGCCACTACATAAACAATGAAGGAAATTGTTCTTATCAAACAAAACAAACACATCGTTGCTGTTTAACCACCATAAGTACTGCCGATATTCTTAAATTAAAACACAAAAAGTACCTCCAATCTTGTTTTCCATTGTAAAAAGAACGGATAGCTATCCAAGCAATTATATAATGCCCAAAATTATAGTCTTGAATAAACAGTGAATAAACAGTGACTGACTCGTCTGCAACATCTCGTCTGCTCATAATGCTGATGCAGAGCTGGCAAAGACGCGCCTACATTGTGCAATGTTTGCTTGGTTCCTTCAATGTATCAGCGGATCTTCAGTTAGTCAGTGTGTTGAATATCTTAACGTTTGCACGAACGAATTATTTTAGCTGTATAGATAACTGCAATCATCCCTAGTGCGTGCATCGTATCTCAATTAGAAGGTGCTCACTGGACGTGTCATAAGTTACATGAATCATGGCAATCTGATTGCAAGACACTTGAACGATGGCATTAAAAGTATTGCATACATAAGAACTGGTGCATCTGTGACTGTAATTACGATTGTCTGAATGTGCGACGAGACTGGCGCCATTAGTCGATCACATCAATCAATATGTCTAGGCTGTGCTAGTAGCACAAAGAGCCACACATCTCTCATCAAGAATACTTGAACGTCTGCGGGATGTCTGCGCCCTTTATTTATGATCCAAGTGCATTCAAACTATAAGAGAACGACGCAGACTATAGTACTGGCCAATGTACAAACACGCAGCCGATTGCAGATCAGGTTATCTATTATGCCGCTTATGACTCGGATGCGGTTAAAACATACAGAAGGTCATTTGTTGAAACCATATGAACCAATCTCTGAATAAAAGTGTTCAGTTAAAGCCAGGAAAAGTATGAAGGTGTGACAGAGCCTACATAATTGAAACTGTATTGATAAAACATTCGTCCTGTTTTGGTATCACCAAATAGGAAGATGATTTGTTACCCCTTTGCTTTTAATATTGGATAAAACTTGCACCTCATGATACTGGTTAAGAGCCCGTCTCAGTCAATTGCGATAGTGTTTCTACATGAAAATATCATTTGCTACGGTACACCATACTGACAACGTAAAAACGCAGAACAACATAACACAGAATACTTGTCGAAGTTAGTAAACCTTTCTGATTATGACATACAATGAGGAGGGGCCGTTTGGGTTTCATATAATTAACCATATACACTGAACAAATAT